>OY796674.1:34642189-35842189 GCA_963680715.1 Tetragnatha montana | reverse complement strand
GACAGACTTAAGACCTATTTCCCAAATTGGCATAAATTGCAATACTGGTATATCACTAAATGACATGCATCAGTCTGTGCAATACGTGGGATGTTTTAGTGCGAATATATTTTTAACAATCTTAATTTCTCCCCTGTATTTTATAAGAAACTTCGTTTAATGAGGGATTGAGAACACTCTTGTACTGTCTCATGAAATTTAGGATGTATTTTTTTACATAGATTTAAAATTTTTAAAAAATCAATTGTTAATAGCTGAAAGGATTGTCTGTAGTTTTAAGTTTAGTTAGCCAGAAAAGATACTTAAGGGCATTATAATAAATGGAATTATTATTTTATGATATCCGTTGGGTTTATGTGTAGTTTTTAAATTGTTGTACAACTTTGCCACTTATTGACTGGTAAAACGGGGAATGCCATTAAAAGTGCTATATTTCTCTTTGAAATTTTTTTATCGTTGTATGAGTAGAGATGGTTAATTTTTTTGTAATGCAATAGGATTTTTGGAATAGTAATATACTCGTTCATTGCAAGTTAGCCACTTTAGAGAGAAATAAATACTTCGAACACATAAAATAATATTCAGAACCAAGGCAGAATTATTTTTTCTAAATAAAGAACAAGGAGTTAAGAACTAAAATTGACGCACTTTAAAGCTCTTTTATTATTATTAGGGCAAGGATTTATATGTAATTAAAAATGCAAAATATATACAGATAATATGTGTTTATTTTAGAAAAATATGTATTAAAAAATGCCAAATATGTAATAATAAAACGAAAATGTTAAGTAATTTTTTTAAAGGGTCTCTTCAAATATTACGCAAGCACATAGTAGGGAAGGGTGGTTTTCGCTATTTGCCATGTGAGAGATTATAACACGTGCTTTTTTGCTTTAACAGCTCTTTAAAATTCACTCTCCACCTGTTGACCACGAAAAATGGTCTTTGGGAAGAAAACGAATCTCACTAGATCCCGACTTCACAACCTTTTAAAAGTTAAATTCAGCATTGGGAGCACTATTTTTAACTACAATTTGAATGAGTATTTCATTTCAGGGGTTACTTTAATTTGAAAATCGGTCAAACGTGTGATTATTTTTGAAAAACTTGAAAATGGATAAATATGTAATAAAAATATGTAGTTATAGGTTAAAATTTGTAAAAATATGTAAATATAAACCGAAATATGTGAAAATATGTAAAATAAACATGGTCTTAATCGATTCCAAATATTTTATAACGTATAGAATTCAAAAACACACTTTAATATCAGATCTCTGAACAAATATGTAATTACATATAAATCCTAGCCCTAATTATTATTTACCGTGTAAGAGGAGGGATTAAAGCATGAATTAAAACTTTCGAATGTTGCTTTCAATTCAAGTACCTATGCCACATTACGGTTCATAATAAAAACACGCAAATCCTTTACATCTGTTCGGACGAAACCTCCTAAATTTAGAATTAATCTACTTGTTGATTCATATTAGACAAAAGCTAGCCACAAGTTAAAAGCCCTCAAAACGTATCTCAGAGCAAAATGGAAAAACCAAACTCACATTTAAGACATCTGTACTATTTTAGGGAAATCCAATTTCTTCAAACAGAAATGCAGCTTAAAGTTACTGGTTCCAACTGGTTTAGCCTTCTTTATAATCCTATTAATCGCGATTATTTTATCGGTTGGGAATGAGAGGACCACCATTTTGGGGTTCACACTATTCCAGACGTCTGAAAAATTCAGACGACTGAGGACAGGAACGCAAGAATAGACGGATTAGGATGTTGAGGAATCTTCGTCGTAGAGATGGGTTAATCTTCCTTACAGCGAGGGTTTCATTTATTAAAATAAATAAATCAACATTTTTACTTTAGACAACTGTCTCAACTTTTCAACATACTATACTCTCTTTAAATGGTGTAATTCCTGTCAGAATGTGAACCCTACTCATTAATTCTAATCAGATACTGAAATATATAAGCCAATTTGTGGCTTGCGAATTTTTTCAATTGTTCAAAAATGATATCGTTTACCATGAAAATAGTCGCAAGCAGTTGAAAATAAATCTGTTTAAGCTATTCACCCTTCGGCATTCAGCTCAGGTATCACAAAGTTGTAAAAACCTATTCCATTGCTGACATCTAAGTATCGACAGTGTGGAGATTAATATATAAATCTATTAATAATTTACAAGCACTGGTTTAAAACGGTTTTAACGGCAATTAACAGCAGCTTTGTTTATTTTAGTAATTTAATTAAAAAGATAGCGTATATAGTACTAAAATCTATGTATAAATATGTATATCTATAGATGAGAATTTATGATGAGATACAGTAAGTAACTTTATATCGATAGTAAGTAAAAGATTAACTTAAAAAGGACTAATGTAGATTAAAAACATGGTTCATCTCACTATTTGATCCTTTATATTCGTCATATTAAACAGGAATGTAAGATTAATAAAGAAGAAAATAGAAGATTGAAGATTAGGTTTAAAAATTTTCAATTTACTTTAAAACTATATTACGATAATTTAAAAATATCTATATATGCAAGAGTAAGTAATTTATTTGTTTTCTAGGTCCATTTAAGTAATATATTTGTCTATTTAAGCAACCCTACAATATATTTTAAGAGGTATTAACTTATTAAATTATTTGAATTTCTCTAAGATTCACCTTCAGTTGTTACATTGTTATTAAAGTTAGATGTGAGTGTATTATTTTAGAGATCTACTTCGATAAAAATACTTTGATGTAATATACTCAAATAGACTTTATGGTTGTTTACGCCTATTAAAGCTTACTACATAAAGTTCCTTAAATTAGAAGATAATTGCTTATTTAGCTTCTCAGTACATTTGGATTTGAGGGTTTATTCCTCAACTATTAAGAAATTCAAGCTATTTTTAGCATAATTATCTTCTCGTGGCTGTATAATTATTCGACACGTGCTGCTCATGTTTATAAGATACCAACTAAATTACATAGAGAACGGGGCCATTAAAATAAGGAATTTTTAACTCCACTCTTCATCTTAATCATCTTGCTAAGTTTAAAGATCTTGGTGAAATTTAGTGAACTAAATCTATATTTAGATAACAATGTTTATTATTCGTATCCTCGGTGTAACTTTGAACACGTGTTGACCATATACTATTCTAAACACGAGCCCTACTCCATGGAAACACATCAGCTAATATACACAATAATGTAAATCTAAATAAATTGACTTATTTACACTACTTTTATATTAAGTTTTACTGTTCTGACATATATGGAATCAATTACTATAAAAAAAACATACATATTTTGAACAACTTTTTTAGGTTTGGTACTTTACATTATAACCAATATTGCTCTATCAAACTCGCATTGAAGCAAATATGATAAGATGTCGAGAACGTAACTTTTTATGGTCACAAAAAAAATGTAGATTGTAAGAAGAGTTTCGTAAAGTTTTGAAAGAAAAACCCAGAAATTATATTATTTAGGAAATAATATTAATTTCTATGCGGGTAACAATATGTGTTTTCAATTTTCTCAGGAAATTATAATTCTAGAAAAACTTTCTTCGCTGGAGATCTCCTGCTGTTTATGAAATCTAATGTAACTGAGATTGCGGATACGTTTTCTTGAAAGAGTAACAAAGGTCATCATCTGCAGTTTTTACAAAAGATAAAAACTTCCCAAAATCTCATATCCGCTTTCTAACATTACCTTCACATAAGTAACCCTTCCAAGGTAAGACAAAAAAAAAAACAGTTCATAACAGCCACAGAGTTGTAAATTTCAGAATGCCACAGAAAGGTCATGCATTCTCTCGCGAAGTTTTTACTTTTTCAACAACCATAAAACAATTTCAAGATCACTTTTTATCTCTCCTCGGAAGCGGCTATAGAAGAGAAGATAGCTATATTCTCTGTGGACGCTATCAGGGCATAGACATTGGCGACTTACCCAACATTGTCCACAATGCAGACGTATATCTGGCTCATCTTAAATCTCAGAACTTAATATCAGAGATAAAGATGCCAGAGATAAACTCTTAAAATCCGGGAATGAATTCATTATTTAAGCATCTAACTCTGAAAAACGAGTCACTTGAATAATTTGAAACAGCCTCTTACAAAATTTGAAGTTTTGCTCTGAAGCATACTGAAATGAAATCTCTTTTAGCAGTTGTCTTGTTTTCAGGAGTTGTTGCGGTAAGATGTTTGTATTTTACTTAATATTTTTCCGACAGTTGCATTTTTTTAAAAAACTTTAAAAAATATACAAATTTGGAATATTTACTTGATTTTTTAAAAATTATTTAAACCTCTTTTTGTTTTCCATGTAGTTTTTATAACCGTTGAATGATTTTTCTACTGCAAAAGCGTCTTTTTACTTTTCGCAATTTTCTTTAGTTGATGATACGTAAATTTTGCTAAAAACTATTCTTTACTTTGAAAAACCCTTGGTAAAATTATTTCTTTACAAATTTAAGTTTTGGGGAGCATTTTTTTTTTTTATTCTTCAAAAATAATATTTCCAGAATTTTCTCAAAGATGAAGCACCTAAGATATAGTTGAAATATAGCAAACTTCAGTACTTACTACTATACTCTTTTCAATAATATATTATTATTTTGATTGAAGAACTCATAATCTCATCCCCAAAAATCTCTATCCCATCATAAAATCATGACTGGGAATGGGATTCGTATAACAACAATTTTGTTGATGTATTTTAATGTATTTTTTCTTCTCAAACAGGCTGTGTATGCAGCTCGCTGTGCCGAGCAGGCAGAATGCTTGGAAAGTCAATGCTGTGCTGGACTTCCATTCTTCGGTGGAATATGCAGGCCTAATACACCTTTAGGTTAGTCATCATTAGTATCAGGTCGTTCAAGTTTCGTCCGGAATCTATTTTTTAGTATTAAGTAGAGATTTTAAACAAAAAAAAGCGAGTTTTTACTGTCAATAAGCTGCTTATAATCGAAAATTTTAAAACTAGATATTATCATGGAGATTTACGTTGATTAGAGTTACTTCAGACCATGCTTCTAAAACAGTATTAGATCTAAATGTGAAAAACGTCCATTAAAAGCAAACAGAAAATATCTAATTGCCCATACATTGTTTATTGTTAAATTATAAGAGCAAAATTACCCATCTGAAAGTTATCAGTCCAATATGAGACTGGGTCATTGAAAGTTAACCGTTCAGACTTTTTAAAAAGTCAACTGAACATTCTGGAAAACCATTGGTTTATTCAATTCTGTCGTAATAAAAATAGTAGTTAGTAACGTACTACATAAATTGTAAAGCAATAACTCGGTCTATATCATAATTTTGAGGGAAAAATCTTTAAGTAGTTCACATTTATAAGTAGGGTAAAACGGGGCAATTTGATACAAGGGGCATATTAATACACTTTCAATATCTCAAAAACTATCAAGGTTATTTTGGTCGTGTTTTTACGAAAAGTTGTGTCTATATGCCTAAGCATAACATATGAACACATTAAGCTCTGTAATAAGTCTATAAAATTTGGTGAAAGAAACTAAAATTTTTTCATCAAAAATTTCCAAAAGTAAATTTCTAAGTAAAATGTAAAATTTTCCTGAAGCTATTCTACTTGGAATACAGAGATCTGTAAATTTGAAAAGCAATCATTATTGTTGTTAATAGGGGAAATGCTTAAATTTTAAATAACCTTTGCCAATTTTTTTAATTAAAGGTTTCTGTTAAGAAACAACAGAACGGGCAAATTGATACACTTAGATGTGGGGTACTTTGATACACTAGTTCTATATAAAGTGCAATAGGTGGCACAAATCATTAGTGCCTTATTTGCTTTCTATATGATTTTTGGTGAAGATACCCACGGGAAAACTATCCCATCAAAACAGTTTGTTATTTCTTTAGTTAGAGATTTTTTTAAAAATGACCATTTGTCAAATTCTTTAATTATTTTTATTTCTAAATGTTTAATGGAAAATTGATTTTTTATACTTGAAAAAAGGTGTTAAAAATGTGCTGCAGACACATGTCAATAAGAGTATATATGTTATTTTTCAAAACTTTTGTTATTAATTGCTATTTTTGAGCTAATTAATCACTGTATTAAAATACCCCAAGCGATGTATCGAAATGCCCCACTGGTGGGGCATTTTGATACAAAATTGAATTTTCACAAAGGTCGTTATATTTTAATTTTCATTAAACTTATATTTTTTTTCTAATTGGTTTTATAAAATTGAGTCATTCTTAGATATTTTTAGAAAAAAAACTATCCGAATAAGTAATTTTTTCCACTCAAAAAATGGATTTGAATTTTGCTGTATTAAACTGCCCCGTTTTCCCCTATATACTATTTTAAACGATTCAATAATTTGAAAAGGTTGTTTTTACTTTTTATATGATTCTATATAACTAATAGGTATATCAGACAAAGCTAAAAATAATTTAGAATATCTTTAATGTTATCTTGGAAAAAACTACTCATTCAAGCATTAAGTCAATCTAAAATATTTTTTTAACAGGAGGAAGTTGTAAAGTTGTCGATAAAGTTGTTCCAGTTTTTGGTGATTTAATCATTGGAAGTTCCTGCCCATGTGCGGAAGGTTTAGTGTGCGTACAGCAAGGAAAGAAAAAGGTAACAAGCTCATTAAATTACTACTCTGTACTTATCTGTATGTATATACTCATCTTCTGTATAAATTATTTTCCTTTCTTTTAAGTTACTGAGCTAATATAAAGCTTTCTAAAGTTCTACAAAAATAAAACATTTTATTGTAAAAATATCAAAAATATAAATTTGGATAAACTTTTTAAAGGGGACACTTACGTATTGAAATGATATATTAATTGAACGATTGAGCCTACTTAACAGGATCGTCTAGCATAAAAAAGTGAAACTAAATTAATGGGCAATACCACTATTTTTTTTTGTTCAGATTGCATACACAAAAATTTTTGCTCTGTGATGCATACTTTTTTTTTAAATCAAATTCAAAGTTTGCGGGGTTTTTTTGCGCGCGAAATCAAAATTTTCGCGGGGAAAAGTTGTGCTTCCATCTTATACAAACCAGTCGCGTATTGCCATCCGACTGGCGAAACTAAAAAATCATTGTTATGTGCAGATTTTGCCTCTTGTTAATTAGGATGGCTTCGGAGATATTTTAAAACACTAGTAGAAATAAAAATATAACAGTATACTATAGAGCATTTTCAATCACATGACTCTGCCTAACAACAGCCTTAGCAACGTTGTTTTATTCCTCCAGTGACGTCATGTGCGAATGCTCTATTTTAAGAATAAGAATTTTAGAATATTTTACAGACAAACTTAACATTTAATTAAATTAAATTCCTTAGATGTATAAAAAGAGACGAAACTTACATAAAGTTTTAATTTTATTCTTATTTATTTTCGTTTTACTAGTGTTTAAAAAAACACTTTTGGAGCCATAGAGCATTTTCAATCACATGACTCGGACCTAACAACGGTCTTAGCAACAGAAAATGTTACAGTTTTTTGCCCTACAGAGGTTAACAGTTACAGAAAATGACTAGCCGTGGAATTCTTCTATTGGAGCATTTGCAATCACACGTGATCCCATACCTAAAAAACACCTTAGCAACAGATAAACAACGGCCTTAGCAACATTTAAAAGCCCTACAGTAGATACACAGTTAAAAGAAAATAACCGGTTGTGACGTCACCTGAAAACACTCTGTTCTAATTCTAATTAACAAGAGGCAAAATCTGCATAACAATGATTTCTTACATAAATAAATAAAACACAAATCGGGATGAAAACTGCACGAAAGGTATGTAATTTTGGTGT
The DNA here is from genome assembly GCA_963680715.1 of Tetragnatha montana. Lineage (NCBI taxonomy): Eukaryota > Metazoa > Arthropoda > Arachnida > Araneae > Tetragnathidae > Tetragnatha > Tetragnatha montana. The sequence goes on along the minus strand of OY796674.1, from coordinate 35,834,348 downwards.
TATAAGATGTATTTTTTGGTCCTTTTTGCATTTCCATCGGTCTTTAAGGGATATTTCAGCTGGGAAACTTTTTAAATGAATTTTTGTGCCTTTTTGATAAAAACAAAGAATATCGACAACCCAACAGTAAACAAAAACAAGCTCAAGCAGCCAAAACGAGGTTGTTTGTATCGGATGGAAGTACGTCACAATCGCATCAGCCAATGGGAGAACGATTTGAGTACGGCTCAAATTCCGCGCTTTTAAATCTTAAATAATTAAGAAAATAAATTTTTTTGGTTGTTTTCATGCAGAAAATCGAATTCAGAACAGTTTTCTTCATAGGGTAATGATATTATTATTCATATTTAAAAAATAGTGGTATTGTCCATTGCAATGAAAATTTTTATTTCCCATTCTTCTTTAGAACAACGGAATTTGTCAACTCCCTCCTCCTCCTCCAACTACTGCTGCGCCAGTTGTTCCAGAAGATCCCGCTACTGAAGCCCCTGTGGAACCCGAAGTACCAGAAGTACCAGCCACTCCAGAACCTGAAGTACCGGTTGAACCAGAAGTACCAGTTGAGCCTGAAGTACCCGTTACAGAGGCTCCTCAGGAACCTGATACTGATGCCCAAGAGCCCTCAGGTGACGTAGTTCCGGAACCGGAGCCAGTCAACCCTGAACAGCCAGCTTCGGATGAGTCTGCCTCATCTGAAGAGGTAGCTCCCGCTGAAGATTCTAAGAGTTCTGAATCTGCCGAATCTGATTCTGCTTCCTCTGCATCTGGAGAATCTGACTCAGCGTCATCTGCTGAATCCGACTCAGCAGCATCTGCATCTGGAGAATCCGATTCTGCATCCTCTGCTGAATCTGACTCTGCTGCTTCTGCATCTGGAGAATCCGATTCTGCCTCATCAGCTGAATCCGACTCAGCAGCCTCAGCATCTGGAGAATCCGATTCGGCCTCATCCGCTGAATCCGACTCAGCAGCCTCAGCATCTGGAGAATCCGATTCGGCCTCATCCGCTGAATCTGACTCAGCCTCATCGGCTGAATCCGACTCTGCAGCCTCTGCATCTGGAGAATCCGATTCTGCGTCATCTGCTGAATCTGACTCTGCCTCATCAGCTGAATCCGACTCAGCAGCCTCTGCATCTGGAGAATCTGATTCTGCGTCATCCGCTGAATCTGACTCTGCCTCCTCTGCTGAGTCCGACTCAGCAGCCTCTGCATCCGGAGAAGCCGATTCTGCTCCATCTGCTGAATCAGATTCCGCTGCTTCTGCTGAAAGCCCCGAATCGGTTGCCTCCCCTGAAGAATCTGCCGCTTCTGACCAATCTGAGGCTTAATAATAGAAAAAAAACTTAGGCTGTTCATTTTGTGAATGAATAAAGGACTTCCCTAACTCTGTGGAAATATGTGAAAAGAACTCAGTCAGCATAGAATTGTTTTGTACATATATCGCTGATCTAAATCAGAGGGACGAGTACCATCATAAAAAATCGCTCTTCTTTTATTTTACCATAAAAATGTAAATAAATATGAGTAATGCAATGGATATGACTAAAGCAAGTTTGTTTATCATTCCGTAACACCAAGCTTGAACTTATTGAAACAGCATCAATAACAAAATTGATCTCATTCTAAATTCTAATTTGGTAGTCCATTTTAATGAAACAAAAGTTTTATCAACACATAATTTGTACAGATGATTTGAAAATTTACCGATGAAATTAAGAAAGAAAATTAACTTAATTTTTTTCAAATTCAATGCATAAAAATATACAAAAATACAATTTTCTTATTTTTTTTTTCAGAAGTTCCAAAATTTTAAGAATCTAAGATAAAAACAATACAGCATTTTTACAACGCTCAACAAAGCGTTTCGCATATAGATTTATCTGAATAATAAAATATGTATTGTATTTTATAACATTCTTTAAGGATTCAAAAGTTTTACTAACACTATAATAATTTTTTAGATGATTCGAAAACTCACCCATGAAATTAAGAAAGACACTAAACTCAATTTTTTTTTTAAATGCATAAAATATACAAAAATATAATTTTCTTTACAATTATTTTTAAAAATTCCAAATTTAAAGAATCTATTCTGCCTTAAAATTAAAACAATTATTGAACATTTTTACTGAACTTCACAATTTTTTCTAACTGAAATGTTTTATTAAAAATTATGCATCGTTAAAATTAATTTAACGATCTTCTAACCTTACTATATGGTTTAAAACTTCATTTTTATAAGACCTTAGATAGTTTGACAATGCATTTTACATATAGATTTATCTAAATAAAATAAATAGTGTATTTGATAACATTCTCTAAGGATTCTTCCTTTAAGATATTAATATTTTCCCCACGTTTTGAAATTATAGGTAGTAAAAGTATCGAAGGTATTGAAATAAAATCACAATGATTGATGAAACACTACCATTACTAGCCAAGAATAAAAACTTGAAACCTTGAAAGGTAATTACGGTGTACTCGCCATTTGAGACTAACTATTCCTTTGAGTATTTAATTAAATTTTATAAAGTAACTCTACTGAGAGAAACTGGGTAACTTGTAACTACAATTCTCTTTCACCCGTCATTCCTAAGTAAGTCGTAAATTAATTCTTTAATATGTACTTTTCACATTTAAGACACTTAACTTGCAATTACTCTATCAAAAAAGAAAAAAATAGGTTACTAGAGTTTTTGAAGGGTTTGAAATTGATTTTGAGAAGATATTAGGAAGAAAAAGTCCAGCAAAAGGCTTAAGAATCGTTAATTTTCCCCACTGAATAATTTAACTTTAAGATTAGTTTTGTAGATAAGAGAAATTGTAAATTTAAATTTTTACTCGCACATTTTAGTTTCTAAATATCTTTATTAGCCTAAAAGAAATGGTTAATTAGTTCTTTTTAAGTTTATTATTCTTCAGTCTAATCATGAAAATTGTGTACAGAATTTTAGTTAGAAAGATGATGATTAAATGAAGAAGATGGAGATTTCTTTTTGTAACAAAAACTAAAAAAGTATGGGAAAAAACGAAAGTAAATAAAGACTTCTCAAGAATTTATCAAACATAAAAAAGAAGAAGAAAACATTAATTTGGTGATGCGTATAAAAAATTTCAAACATTCAACACTTATTTTGTTTTCAAATTTGTGTTAAATGTTTATCCATCTATTAAATGTTATCCCGAAAAGATTTAACAAAAATATTACAGCGTCATTGCTTACTATAAGAGCACTTAATTTGAAATAGACGCATTGTGATTCTTCAGTTAAGCACCGTAGAATAATTCGTAATGCTTTCATTCACAAAGAAACCTCTTGAATGATATTCCCAAATTACAATTATCATAATATAAGGAAACCAATAGACTCTTTTGGTGAAATGACGCAACTTCTCGTCAGATGAACGTAATGGAGCTAGTTAATTACGTGTGAAGCTGACGTCATGAATGAACTTAGACGTAAGCATATAGAAGGAGGAGCATTAAGAGTTTCAAATATCTTAACTTTATTTTCACAGGTAATATAAATTTTTCGAATAAAATATAATTGAAATTTTAAGCAAATAATAGATTCTATATTTCAAAACCGATTTATTAGCTAAAAATAATGTTCAAAGAAAATTTTCCCTAAAGTGACAAACTATTAATATCTATGTAAATATTTTAAAACTTCTTTCCGTTTTTTATAATTTCATTACACTTCTTAAAAATTATTTGATAAATATTTAATGCAACAAATCTAGGCAGTTCTCCTGAAGAAAAAAAAAATATTTGATGCTATCACATTTTGTATACTTGTTTAATACCTATCCTTCTTGAAAAATAGAAATTACAAAAAATTATAATTATAATAATTAATGAAGTTACCTCTTGCTTACTTATTAAGTACTCTATTCTTATTTAATTACTTGTTAAATTAAATACTTATGACTACAAAAGTTAACATAAGAAAAATTTGGAGACTTCTAATATTAATTGTGCTGTAAACCAGCATTGATTTGCCTTTTTATGTGTGAAACTATGCGTAGTTCACATACCTTATATACTATATTATAATATTATGGTTCACCTCCCTCAAGAAAACTTGAACTTACTCCTTAGATGCTATTATCAAGTTTTTGAGCTAAATAAACTTATTTTTCCAGTACTTTGAAAGTAACTAGAGACGTGACCGAGAGGCAGTGGCGTATATAAGGGGGGGGGGGCGAGGGGGCCCTGGCCCCCCCGAAATTCGGACAAGGTGTACCAAAACAAGTTAAAACACTGTATTTTAGGGTCAAATTTCAAAAAGTTTTCTGGGGGAGGACCCCCAAACCCCCCTTTTGTACTTGGAATTTTATTATTAACAACTTTATCACAATACGTTCATCAAAATCCAAATCCTAACAAAAAATATATGTCCAAATTTCGGACCAAGTGCTCCAAAAACAAGATAACCCCCAGTTATTAGGGGTAAAGTTCCAAACATTTTCTGAGGAAGGACCCCAGATTCCATTTTGTACTTGGAACTCTATTTTAATAACTTTTTGAATATTAAGTTCATAAAAATGTACATCCAAAATTCGGACTTAGTGTACGAAAACAAGTTAAAAACCTGTTTTTTTTTTAGTCAAACTTCCAGACTAACTATAAACTACTATAAACTTCTAAACTATGGTTTAATACCTAAAAGGGTTAAAGGCAGTTTTTTTTAAATATAGTGGTAGATAGTAGGTATATTAAGTTGACTAACAAAATTTAAAAACCCTTTAAACAATCTTTTTATATAAAAAAGGAAACCGAAGCGTACTCCTTAGTTTGCACTTTAAAAAACTTATATTTCTACTGTTAGATAGGCATTTGAAACTAACTGAAACAAAATAAACTATCTAGATTTAAAGATTACTGAAATAGCGCATTAAGAAATTAAAAGGCTCACTCTAAAAATAACCTGTTGATTTAACCCATTAAAAGCCGCTGTATGAATCGCACATTCAGTAATTTTTGTGAGTTTTGAATACGTCTTAAATAATAAACAGTTTAAGTTTTCAAAAAGAATCGTTATTTGGACAGGAGAAAAAATAAGTGATTCCCAATGAGAGGTTTGGTGCCTAATGGAGGTATCAATTAACATAGATTTCTCTTCCACACAATGTTTTAGGATTTGAATGCTTAATTTTATTAGCTTGATAAATCAAGTTATAAATTTCCAAAATTATTTTATGTGATTAATAAACTTATGTAGGTATTCTTTAACTACTTGCGTATTTTTAAATTTCCTACGCTTTTAATTCATTGATTGTTTTTAAATTTGTTGTATTTCTTGTTTTAAATTTTTATCTTAATAGCACCCGATCTCAATCACTATGAAAAGAATTTTCTGTTGTATATTTGGAACAAAATATTTTCGGAAGGGGACTATATTTGGCTCTAGCGGATTCGGTAAAGGCACCCTTCGGCACGAAACCATATTTTTTTTTCTAGCTTTTGGATAAATGATCAAGGAATTTTATTTGTCGCTCGGCCTTAGCAACGTTGTTTTATTCCTCCAGTGACATCATGTGCGAATGCTTCTATTAGATACTTCTATGTCCCGCCCCTAACAACAGCCTTAGCAACGTTGATTTTGTCCTCCAAGTGACGTCATGTGCGAATGTTCTATATGACGTTTGCCACCGTTGCCACACCGTCGAGATTGCAGCGCCATCAACTTCCGGTTGAAAAGGTCCATTGATTTTTATGTACAAGAGAGTATGGCAACAAAACAAAAACGCAACTTCACAGATTTGTTTTCAAACAAAAATCGGTCTGCTAGTCTGCTCAGTCTGCTATGGTTTTTGCCGAATAACTACTTAGATTTTCTTACAATTGTGGTTTCTTTAAAAAAAAAGGTGTGACTATCACTCAATATCTTATAAAACTTTGATTTGTTCCTTATAGATGTTTATAGTATTTGGCCCAAATAACTAGTTATATAATCACTCTTTAATTAACCTTCACGTCTAACAATCCGACGAAGTTTTTGTTTCTAATAATTATCTTGCTTTAGCTCATAGTTTATCATTTTTTTAGGTTTGTTAATGTATTAATCATCATTGAGCAAATTAAATCATTTTTATTAACATTTTATTTCAGTACTTTTGACAGTATTTTCATTTTTTAGCCATGTACGCATCTAAGCTTCTGAAAAAAGGAGTTCAGGTGACATGCCGTTGTCTTCTATGTCCTCAAAAACGAAGTCTGCAAACAATGCAAGCATGGCAGGCTCACGAATATGGAGGCCCGGAAAATTTACAATTAAATCCATCTGCTCCTATACCAGTCATTAAGGGGTGCATGGATGTATTGGTCAAAGTTCATGCTGCCAGTGTGAATCCATTAGATATAAGAATGCTAGGTAATTTATGATTTAAAATTTATAGTAATAAAAAAAACAAGCTTTGGAATGGCTCTTTTGATAATATATAAATGGTTTTTCAGAAGGGTATGGATCTGCCGCTTTTGGTGCTGTACGTCAAGCAGCAAAATGTTCCCTTTCTTCTCAAGACTTTCCTTTAATTCTTGGACGAGATTTTTCTGGAACTGTTGTCCATGTTGGGAAAAATGTGAAAAGTGTCAACTTGAAAGTTGGAGATGAGGTTTAGTAAAAGGGCATTTGATATAATTCTTTGTAAAATCTGAGTACTTCTATTACAATTTTCCAATAAATGGTTTATTTTACTATATCCAAAACATTTTGTAAATTACTGCATTATAAAATTCTGTACTGGCATTATTCATAACTAAATTCATTTTAGTTTTTTTACTATATTGACAAATGAAGCCTGGTGGTGCAGTGGTAGCGCATAGCTCTTCCGTGCCACAGGTCCGGGGTTCGATTCCTGGGTCCCGGGCTGGGCAAGGTCGACTCAACCTTTCATCCCTTGAGTGGGTCGATAAATTGAGGACCAAGCGTGCTTGGGAACTAAACACTGGGGGTCCTGCGTTAGGCTGACCACCTAACCGGGACATATGCCTTGCACCCCAGGGCCCACGGTTAGGAGAACGAAGATGGGCATCGTAGGCCTTGGCCCACTAGGGCTGTTGCGCCGAGGAGTTTAGTTTTATATTGACAAATATTGTGCTGTGTTCATTGCTTTTTTAAAATGTAAAAATTGTATTTTTATTTTAAGTGTCCTTAATTCATGCTTGTTAATTTAAGGTTTGGGGTGCACTGAGTCCATGGGAAGCAGGATCTCATGCAGAATACGTTTTGGTACATGCATGCACAGTAAGCAATTTCACTACGTAGTTCTTCAAAAGCTGCAATAATTAGAAGCTTGAGTGGTAATCATTAGAATACAAAATCTTAATTTATATATTCTGAAAATTGAGTTTTTTAGTGTTATGATTTTATTTATCTTGCGGTGTAAGAATTATTTGCATTTTTTACCCTCTTTTTTGTTTTTCTAATTTCCACCTCATAAACCTCATTTTCATTTCTCGATAAAAAAAAATAATATATGATGGAGTGTGAGGGAGGCCAAGGTCCTACATGGACTGTAGAGCCGAGGAGGAAGGAAGGATATGATGGATTGCTAATTCAAAAATCCTAAATGTTTTATCAGTGATAATTTTTTGATATCTTATTGAAAGCAAAACATACAGTACCTCATTCATTGATCTTTGACTTTCCTGCAGTTCACACAAACTAAAATATTTTATTCTTAATTAAAACAAAGTACTCATTCCTTGGTACAAACATATTAACTGCATGCTATTGATTAATCAAAATAGATTTTGTGTTAAGCAAATCTTTTTTGTTTGTGTTCTTATTGAGCTCTCAATATAGTGTGTATTAAATTGTTGGTGATTTATTATTTTTATTTCATTTTTGAAAACATCACCAAGCAGGTCACTGACATGCAGATCATACAAAATACCCATTCTTCAATTTAAAATAGTTTGTGTTTTAGTTTATTTTAAATGACTTGAGGCAGATTTAATTGTTTTTATTTGTGTGGAATCCATCTTCACTGATCTAAAACTTTATCAACTCAATTTCAATTAATGAAATGATGTCTCAAGAAATCAGTTCTTTTGTCTTCTGTATGAGAGTGTTAAGTTTTCCGGTCTATGATTAAAGCAGAGTCCGTTATTAAAGCTATTTTCTCGTGCACATGCAGTAGGTAATAACAAATAAAATGTGTATGGAATGATAACTTGACTTTAAATGTTGCAATACTATCCTCATGGTACCTAAAATGAACCTATGTATTGATGATAAAGAAATCTGAAAATTATAATTTGTATTTTTCTAGTTTATATCCCTTTGAATTATGACTGATTATTATTATTTAGATATCCAAGAAGCCCAGCTCATTAAATCATGTTGAATCTGCTTCATTCCCATATGCAGCTTTGACTGCATGGTGTGCTCTCAGCAGATTTGGGGGTCTTTCAGAAAAAAATATGTATGGAAAAAGGTAATAAGATTTATGTTCTTTTATAACAAGTACATCGTACAATACCTTTTTTTCAAAATGAATTAATTGAAAAACGTAGTATCTAGTTATTTATTAATTAAGAATTTATATTATATTTTTAAAGAACATTTGGCCAGCTAAAATGTTACTGTCATATAGTCCAATCTTTTTTGGATGATAATTTATGACTAGTGTCTTAAGTACAGTAGGTGATTGTAAAAACTATTTGAAAAAGAGAGAAAAAACATAGTATCTAATAAATAATTAGAATTTTAATGCTACCCATATGATGAATTTGAAGAGCACCATCAGGGAACATTTGTCATTAGCTTAAGATATTAGTTGGTTGAAAAACTTAGATAAATGTTCCAAATTATATTTTTTGTAAATAAACTTGTTTAACTAAATAAAACCCAATTGCTTTCAAGAGCTTTACACATTTTGCTGTTTTTGCTACTATAAGAAATTAATATACTAATTTAAATTATCTCTTTTTAGAGTACTTTTAATAGGATCTTCAGGAGGTGTTGGTACTTTTGCAGTTCAGGTAATTCCAAATATTTAATAACTAGTTATCTGCCATTTCTAAAAATAATAAAACAATCAGCTCAAAATATTTTTTAAATTTTATTAAACCTAGGCTTAGCATCAAAAAATGTTTGAAAATTAATTGAATCTTGTAGGATATTATCCTGGAGATGTTTAATTTAAAGTCTTAACTTCTCTGCTGTTTCTATTCTTTGAGACACATTAGGTTCTTAAGCTCATTTTTCATATTCATGTTTATAATCTAACTCCCCTTCCTGAAAAAAATAATAATGATAACTTGTTAAGTTATGAATATATCATTTTAATAATTAATTCAAAACTTAATGAACCTTATCTAGTCTAACATAAATAAAATTAACAATAATAACTTGCAAAGTTATAACTATTTCAAACTTGGCATAAACATGAAAAATATCCTCTTTGCACAGCTAAACACAATTTTTAAAAAAAGGTGGGAAGAAGAATCATCTATACAGAGTAGCTAACCATTTCACATTTTGCTGAATCTTTCCGAAATTTTAGACTAAACTCTGAATTTACAAACTTAGCTTGAAAAGTTAAGGAAACTTGAAAAATTATGTTGCTTAGGTGCATTAAATTCTAAGAAAATTTAAAATCCTTAGGAAATATCAGAAAATTCATGTTTTCTTAAAATTTTAAAAGTGTAAAATCACACTTTCCTTTCAACCTCATGCTTAACTGTTAAAAGAAATGTTAGTTTATTTTTTATTTCTTCTGATATTTCTTAAACTAAGCACAATTTTTCTTTTTAGTTATTGAAAAGTTGGGGAGCTGAAGTGACTGCAACATGCAAATCAGATGCAGTAGAAATGGTCTTAAATCTGGGTGCAGATACTGTTTTGGACTATGAAGACCCAGAGTTCAAAAACAACTTAAGGCAACTAAAAGGGTAATACTTCATTTTATAAAAATACTTAGCAAAATAACTAGGTAATTTTCAAATGTAAAAGTTTTAGTATATTTCTTTTTTCGTGTTTATTTGAAAAGAATGGTAAAAGATGATTAAACTAATAATGATGTATTTGAAGACATCTATCTGAGTGTGATATAAAATCCATTCTTTTTCCCCAATTTAGATTAGATGTAATATTTGACACCGTTGGTGGAGAATATCCAGATCTGACTCAGAATTTGTTAAAACAATGGGGAAATGGGAAATACATCACTGTTGTTTCACCTCTTCTAAAAAATGCAGATGACAGAGGTGTCCTAATTGGAACCCTCACATCAGCACTTCAGGCTGGTTTTGATACAGCAATGGTGAATTAATTTTCATTACATTAATATTGCATGTTTGAAGAAATCTTCCTGTTCATTTCTCCTAAATATAATTTATACTAAAACATTTTTGTTCAACTGTTTGCTTGGTCAAATACGTTTTTAATCATGTCAAATTAGGGAATATTCCTTTGCTCATGTATAGGAGACTAAACTGAACTGTGTGTGGTATTGCATTTTTTCCTTATATTTTTATTTCATACATGTTTTCAGAATTTCCTATATGCCTGTGGTTATCATGTGTGCCACTCTTAAAAATTTAAAATTTGCAAGACTGAACTTTGAGCATGAGCTATCTTTTTAATCACTGTCTAGCAGAAAACCCAATAAAATATCAGATGAACAATTGAATAGGTTCTTAAATTTTAAGTTAAAGCTGTATGGTATCTGTAAAAAAAAAGGTTTATTTTGGCAAAATGTGAGAGGTTAGTAAACTTTAGTACAAACCGCTGCCAATCGGTTGGCCAATTTTAGTTCATATTGAACCTGGGATGGAATTCTGTTTACAGAATTTTTAAGATGATGGCATTCCGTCCTCAATGCTGAAGAGTGGCACCCATGTGTTATTTATTCATATATTGATTTAATCATTACTTTTTTATTTAGTCTTTAAAAGATGGAAGATCATTCAGGTGGGCTTATTTTATGCCAAGTATGTGTGGGTTAAAAGCTATTACCAAATTAGTTGATAAAAAAGAGGTAAGTATAAGATTTGTACTTAAAAATCTCTAGATAGAAATAAGTAACTAAAACATTTGACAAGTGAATAAAGGTGAAATAAGTAACTGAAATATAAGACAAGTCAATAATGATAATTGCTCCTCAGTTTTCTAAAAAAAAAATAAAGGTCATTAAAATATTTTTGAAAGTAAACAAATCTAGAATGTAATTAATCAAATATTTTACCATTATAAATTCAATGTTATTCAAATTTAGACATTAATTCAATGGCAATGCAATATTTTAATTACCCACATTATGTTAATGAACCTACACCTTGTTTATTTTTTTAGATCAATCCAGTAATTGAAAAAGTTTACAAGTTTGAAGGTGTTCCTGAAGCTTATGAGAAATTATTAAAGGGTCATGCTAGGGGGAAACTAGTGATAGATTACACTGCAGAACAGACTATGGGAACAAATGAAGAAAAACAAGAGCAGAAGGTGTAAAAGTTTAATAAAAAATTAAATACATGATATCTGTAGTTCCAGCCAATCTAGAAGAAAAGTCATTGTTGAATGAATAAAAAAATGTGTAACAGGAAAAATGGAGGTTGATTTAACTACAGATTCACGATAGGAAAGCCTTTCACAATACAACCACATACCTGTATGGTAATAAATAACATGGAAATATACATCACACTTCAATTTTTACAATCACAAATTGAACTAGTTATGTACACAATAAAAATATATAATTTTACTCTTAAAGAGAAAACTTTCACTCCAATAAAAGTTTAAAATCATAATGATTAAGCAAAATAACTCTTTAGGAGCCTCACACCTGTCAAAAGCTAAAATATGTGTACCACTTAAGTATATATAATCCTAAAATGATAAAATAATGTAATGTGATAAATTAAGGACTTGTATTAATCCTGTTTATAAATAACCAGATTAAAAATTTTCATGGGTGTGTTGGTGAGGTATAATAGCAAAAGGAAATATCATACCTAACTTTTTAGTAACTTTAAAGTCTTTCATACCATGTTCTTTCTTAGTGATTCCCAAGTTCGTACACTGAGGCCAACTATCCTTTGTGAATCACCCTTTCTCACTATCATTTACTACAACCCTTCACCATGAAAAAATTTAGGCCATAGTTTATTTTCAGCATCTCTCTATATATAATCAAGGTGTCTCTGCGTTCCTGGGTTTGTCCGGATTAGATTTGGCTTAATTTCTCCCAAACTTCCCGATCGATTTGAACCAAACTTGGTACACAGACGTATGGGGACGGGGGAAAGGTAATGGCACCAATTTCAAAATTCTAAAACCACCCCTTCACCCCCTTTTATCAAAAACATCCTTACTTCTCCGTTAAAGAAGACCTGTTTAACTCGCATTGTTGCAAAGAATTCAACAAAAACAATTTTACGCACAAAACAAAGTTTTTAAAGATAAAACCGGACTAAAATTGTTTTAAAAAGGTTATTATTAATTTTAAAAAAATTAAAAACGATCCTTATAAATAACTTTATGACAGTATTTTCTTATTTAAGACTTTATTTTCCATGAACTTTAAGTTGAAACAGAAAGTTTTAAGAATTAGACTGGTTAAAGTAATAATGAAAGTAAAGCTTGCATAATAATGCAGTTTTTTTTAGAAAGTTGATGATAGAAACACTAGATTAATTGTTTTTTAACCTTAAAGTTTGTTTCTTTGGGGTAGTTTAGCGGGATTTTTTTTTTCAATTTAAACAGGGGTAATTACAAATTTTGGGATTTCAAATGTCTGTAATAATTTTAATTAATTTTTTTCACTTAGAATGGATAATTTGCTAACTGTCGTAATTAAATGTGCAACACCGAAATTGGATGGGTTAGGTTAGATTTACACAGTTGGAACCGGGAGGGAAAAGGCTCCAGGAACATGGGGATATGAAAAAGGCACCGGGTTGTGTTACCGGGAGAACCAAGATATGAAAAACTACCGGGAATTCCGGGATGATTGGTAATTACGGTTACAGGAAATTAGACATGTAACTTGAAAAAACTTTAAAAAAATAAATTGATACACTCCACCCGTGCAAGGCCGGGCATATCAGCTAGTTTAAAATATATGTTTAATGTAGCTATTTTACGTACTGAATTTTAATTATGTCACCCATTTGTAGTTTTACTCAGATAAGTTCTAGATATTGTGTGATTAAGCAAAGTTGGGGAAGTATAGTTTACAGTTGACTTTTATTCATTAGAACATATCTTTCAACACTCCTTGGATTTCAGAGTTACTGGTCGGGAACCACTGTTTTAAATATCTTCCTATTAATAATTTTTCAGGCATTTAATGGTCATGAAATTAAAGCTTTAAGATGGTAAATTCTTTAAGTCAAAGTTTTGGATAACTTAAATTCTTTAAGCCATCTCTTCAGCTATGAATAATTTTAATATTATCACCATAATAATAAACAAACTTGTAACAAAAACTGCTTATTTCAGCATTTTTTACAAAATTAATTTATTAAAGAACCATCATATTGAGTGTAAATTTACTGCCTCACTAACTACAAATCTCAATATATCATATATTGATATAAGATGAAAACATAATAATGCATTTAAAGTAAAGAAAACTAGTTAAAATACCAAACAGATTACTTAGTTTTATTCAACTATTTTCATCCTTTCAATCCTCAAATAATTATATATGTTACAGGCAAAGTGATAAACCGGACATTATTAATAATGTTCGAAGTGAGGTGGGCAATGTTATAAATTCAATGGCTTTTATCAATGAGTATTAATCACATTGCCTGTAACATATACATAAACCAAGCAAAAAAAACTAAAAATAATTCATTCAAAGATTCATATAGTATTTCCTAAATGATTTATGAACAATGATAATATATTTACATACATTACTGTCAATATAAATTAAAACATGATGATAGAAGTAAAATGCATAATAATTTAATAAAGTTGGGTAAGTCGGTATATAAGCTGAGATTTTTAAACACCCTAAAAAAGTTATTTTAATGAAAATTTTGATTCATATTATATACATTATAGATTCATATTTGCCTAAAACAAATTAAACCTACCACTTTTGTTAGTTTGTTTTCTCAAGTCATTCAATTAAAAACATCTGGATAGACCTACTTACCCTAATGTGAGGGGAAGTGGGCAGTCTTAAAATTACAGTACACAAAAATAAATACAATTAAATTAAAGACAATAAAAATAAACACAATAAAATTAAAGTATACAATTGAAATAAAAAAGTAAACTTTCTTATAATGACAAAGTACTTTATGAGATAAAATATTGATTTATCTTCAGTTGGCCATTGAATTTAGTTTATGACTTTATGTTACAAAAATAAAATCAATACCTTAATTTAAATAGAGAATAGCTGCTTTTTAACATACCTCTATAACCTCCATGTACCCACTTACCCCATTCAACCCTGAATTTAAAAAATATCCCAATTTTAAACGTCATGATTTTGAAATTATAAATAAGTAAATTGATATACTTAATAATGTAAAGATTTTTAAAAATTGCTGCCAGCAACAAAGTTATGTAAAACTAAAGCAAGTAACATTGCCCTAAAATTAGCAATTTGCAAGCATGGTGTGTAAATATAGACAATGATATATTTTACAGATTTGTACTCTGGCTATACTGAAATCAATGATTTTCTTTAACAATTCATGACATGTATATAAAGAGTAGACTCAAATGGGGTACTTGAGAGGTAAAGTATAATTTCTATGACCTCTACAACCAGTAGAAATCCTAGAATCTAGGTCGAGAGGGCTTTTGGGTTACATTTGTTATAAAATACACGGCCATTTTCACCACTAACCTAAGGTTGACCTGGAACAAGTTTGCGAAAACCTTGATTCCAGGTTAATTGTGAATACAGCCATAACTATGCCATTAAATTAGGAAAGGTTAACTAAAATTTCCAAACTTGAAGGCATTGAGTTAGTTACTATAACTTGGCAGTAAATAAATTCCCTTGCTCAGAGCTTGAACCAGACTAGATTTCAACTTATTGCACGGCATAGAAATAATAGTTTACCTTCATAGCACAGAATTATATGATAACTTAAGTTTAAAAAATAGCATGGGAAAATTTCTCCCATTAATGGATAAAAATCAAAGGAGGCTGATTTCTAAGTAAACAGGGTATAAAAGCAAACAAAACATCTCATAAATAATTAAGTAAACAGATCAAAATATACAATGCATAGATCGAGATTGTTTCCAAGGGTAGGAAACAATAATTGTTTTAAGTTTTACAACTTAACCATTAACTATTGAAAAATGATTGTGAAAAATATGCATATGAAATGTTTAAAATCTAAATTCAATGCATGTATGGTATAAAAGATACTTGATCAGAGGTATAACAGGTTATATGTTGGTGTTTGACATGCCTCTTAACCCCTGTAAATTTTTTATGTGCGCAATGGGCTATCAGTATCTCTAATTTTCTTTTGACCTTTAGATAAAGTAATAACTTGCTTCTGTAGAACACGAACTTTAGACTGAAAAGAAAAAAATATATTTAATAAATTGAATAATGTGGAATCAAATTATACATAAAAGATAAACCAAAGTTAATACAAGAGAGAATTTGGTATGGCTACTCAATTGCTAAAAGCAGTTGGAATGGCACGCCCCTTCTTTTATTGAAAATATTTTTGTTTGAAAATTTACACAGCTTCCCTAACTATTCTGGTACATTCTATATAACATAATAATGCACTAATTATATTTAAAATCCAGGAGAATCCTGCAGTTAAGAAATCACCTCTTAGCATAACACTCCTGATTATTTCAGTTTTATGTAAACATAAGGGTTTTCTGCCATGGTGGCTTTTTTCACAAAATGCTTAAGAAATCTTCAGAATGCAAAGGCAAACTAAAATTTTAGACCATTTTCACAAAAATGTGAATGAAGATCCTGAAGGTTAGGACTAGAAGAATAAATACTTGAATTTGTGAAAATATAATCTTAAGATTTTAAAGAAATATTTAGTATTAAGTTTGTTCTGTATGCAGTTTCTATAAATTAAACTTTTCCAGCTAAAAAAAACTGTCTGGGCTAACTAATGTGTTGTTTTATCATTTTAGTAAAGCTTTCCCTCCATTTTAGTTTTTTTGCAAAAGGATTTTTTCCCCTAGCTTAAGCCCTGGTAAGCATACAATACCTGCAAATCTTCTACAATATCACTGTGTGATTTTTGCATGGCCTGAATTTTCAGGCGAAGTTCCCTTTCAATTATCCCATATTGAGCTTTCAATTCTCCAGTCTGAAAACAGAAAAAAAATTAGTTCTGAAAAATAAAAAGCAAATAAATTGTAAACAAAAAATAAGATTTTCAAATTATTAGATGAAATTATTTAAAAATCTACCCTTAATAGATAACACTGGTCTACAAAAAAAAACTTTTTTTTTGGTGGCTGGAATATTAAAGCTGATTTTGTATATATTTGACCTCCTGATTAAGAATATGGCATCCATTTTTGCTCATCAGCTCTAGTTTTTGATATATTTCACTATAAAGTTTTTAAGACTTTTGCTCTACCTTTTATACAATATGGTGATATAAAGATGTCTTAAAATATAAAAAACCAAACTCTCTAAGGCTTTTTCTATTCCTTAGGGTCCCAATAGATAGTGTATACAGTTTCATCCCCCTGAGTTAGTTCTAAGGGGTACCTATAGGGCCCTAAAGTTGAAAAAAAGTGGAAAAAATTGTCTTTTTTTCAGAATTTTTTAAAAAATATTTTTGAGTTTTCAAATGTGATAAAACTGGGTAATATATGTTATTTAGAACTTATTTAGACAGAATAAAATAATTTTTACTTTTTAAGTACACCGGAAAAGACCAATTTTCTAATTTTTAGGCGAGAAGTAGGGTCATTTCGCTCAAAAACGCTTAATACCAATAATGGTGGTTGAAACGAATAATTTTCGAATTTTTCAGAAGTAAGTTCTTAAAAAACATGTCCTTTGATGTAAAACTAAAAATTTCATATGATAAAGATCAGTGAGTTAGTTTATTGAACGTAAATATCGCCTCTCCAGAAAGAGCAGAGCGTGCGAAGTTTGGCTCGCTTCAGACAAGTCTACTCTACTATCTCTACGGATTAAACTTTCCCTTTCCTTGAAATCCTTGACCTTGACTTTCCCTGAAACTTTCGCTCCAATTATAATTGGAGCGACATCCCTGAAACTTTCCCATTTGGCATAGTTTAATCCGTAGAGATAGTAGAGTAGACTTGTCTGAAGCGAGCCAAACTTCGCACGCTCTGCTCTTTCTGGAGAGGCGATATTTACGTTCAATAAACTAACTCACTGATCTTTATCATATGAAATTTTTAGTTTTACATCAAAGGACATCTTTTTTGAGAACTAACTTCTGAAAAATTCGAAAATTATTCGTTTCAACCACCATTATTGGTATTGAGCGTTTTTGAGCGAAATGACCCTACTTCTCTCCTTAAAATTAGAAAATAGGTCTTTTCCGGTGCACTTAAAAAGTAAAAATTATTTTATCCTGTCTAAATAAGTTCTAAATAACATATATTACCCAGTTTTAACACATGTGAAAACTCAAAAATATTTTTTAAAAAATTCTGAAAAAAAGACAATTTTTTCCACTTTTTTTCAACTTTAGGGCCCTATAGGTACCCCTTAAAACTAACTCAGGGGAATGAAACTGTATACACTATCTATTGGGACCCTATGGAATAGGAAAAGCCTTAGAGAGTTTGGTTTTTTATATTTTAAGACATCTTTATATCGCCATATTGTATAAAAGGTAGAGCAAAAGTCTTAAAAACTTAATTGTGAAATATATCAAAAACTAGAGCTGATGAGCAAAAATGGATGCCATATTCGTAATCAGGAGGTCAAATACAGTAACGGACCTCTTATCCGTGTCCCGAAAATCCGTAATGTTCAAAAATCCGTAATGTTCAAAAATCCGTAAGGATTTCCAAAATCAGTTTTTTTTTTTTTTTTGAAGTTCCGAATCCGCGAAAATCCGTAAGGTTTTCCGAAATCAGTTTTCTTTTTTAAAGATCCGAATCCGAAGGGATTCAGCGTGTCCCGATGTACTCCGTGTCCGCTCCCCCTCCCGTTTCCGCGATCCACTCCCGCCCTTTGTAGAGCAGAAGGAGCGCCGAGACCGATTCTCGGAATGCGGACGGAGTATTGTTTCATATCAGTGGGAGGGAGAGGAGAGCAATTTGAAAGGGACCAATCGGATGCATTTTTCTACGGGTTGTGTTCTAGGAATATTGCGATTAAAAGAGGGAAAGCCGGTGCCGAATGCATCGTTTTCATGCAGTAGGGCTGATTTTCGAGAGAGCGTATTAGTTTCAGTTTCGTTTTGTTCCCGTTGCAATACGGTTAAAATTTAATTTTCAGCGATGTGAATGTGTTAACTACGAGGCAGCAGACGATCGGGAGGATTGTTTATTTCTCCTCGGCTTTTAAGAAGGGGAAATGTTCGGGAGAGAAGGGGATGC
Source organism: Tetragnatha montana (assembly GCA_963680715.1). NCBI lineage: Eukaryota > Metazoa > Arthropoda > Arachnida > Araneae > Tetragnathidae > Tetragnatha > Tetragnatha montana. Next base: position 35,815,835 of record OY796674.1, on the reverse strand, counting down.
CGGAGCCGCGCGCGCGAGTTGGGAGATCGTTTTTCTCTTCACTCTTGCGCGGCTCCGCAGATCTGCGTATTTTCGTCGATACACACGCAATTCTGTTAATGCGGTGTTTTGAGGCTGGAAAATGGGTTTTACCCCGGTTTTCGGGAAAATGTTCAAAAATCCGTAAAATTCGGAAATCCGAGATGATGCCGGTCCCGAGCTTTACGGATAAGAGGTCCGTTACTGTATATACAAAATCAGCTTTAATATTCCAGCCACCAAAATGAGTGTTGACCAGTGTAATTTTTAACAATGGTAAACAAGGTATAGGGCATTTATTAATATTTTTCATAACCGAAAGACTTTTGGTTGGAAGAATTTTTATTTCTGTAAATGATGACCTCCTTAGCTGGGGTTGAAACATTCAATTTTATTTAATGTCTCCTGGAAGGAGCACAGCCTAAACAGCCTGATAAACTCATCTTAAATAACATAGATGTCGGCCATGTAAGAGTAAGCCTTAATCATTTTATATAGCTTTATTTTGGAATTTTAGTAAATTTTCTCCCTTTTTTAAAGCCTTATATTATTCATAAAAACAGTGGTTTCCGAAGTGGATTGTACTGCCGCGAAGGGGAATGAGTTGATAGAAAAAGGGGGGGGCAGTGAAATTAGCTCATTGTTGCTGCAAGTGCCTCAATTTGTGGAAGTTGATATAAAAAAAGATTGAATTTGTATGCATCCTTCCTCCTCAAAACATGAGATATAGTTTATTATTCCTTTTTTCACTTCAAAAAAGTTTAGTTAGAGATCAACATAATAACCTGTTTTTCTTTTGACAACATCTGCTGATCTTTAACAAGGAGCTGTTTTTGAAGTGAAGCTATCTGATCTTTCAGTTGGTGCATAGCTACAACATGATCACTTGTTCCAGTGTCTAGAAAATTGCTGTCGCTGAAATGTTTAGAACCACTTAGTAAGAATAAGATTTAAAACAAGTTTAATACTTCAATAATTCATTTGTAGTTGGAAATGAAGTATAAAAAATCAGTATAAAATGTTACCTAGTCGGTAATATGCCATTTATTGATTTTGAAACCTCCAAACGTGGCTTTTTACTTGGAGAATGTTCATTTTTTCTGAAAAATATAAATTTTGAGATGTTATTTATGAAAAAACTAACACAATTCAATTATGTCAATTCATAATAATACTTTTTAACTTTCACACTATTGGATATTGTTCTTGATCATATAAATACCATGTATTTTTGAATATAGTTTTTCAGAAAATAATATGATTGATTTCATGCTCATGCTAAACCCTCCACTTTAGCATAGGAAATATTTCTGAAACTTCTCAACTTACAATAAAAAATATATAGTATATCTTGAACAATTCTAACATTTTGTCATCAATTTGATATCCATGTCAAATGACAGTTAAATACATCCTACATAAGTTTTTGCTGCTGCAATTTTCAGAGTTGCAGAGTCATAACATAAATAATTTTATTTTAATATTGGTCTTTGGAGAAAATTTATGGTTTTACAAATGAATACCAAATATTCTCAATGAATTGATAAATTTTAAAAAGCATTTAAATTAAATTTTAAAGAAATACTTTTAGATTAGAAAGAACAAGGAAAAATTACTTAGATTTGCTTGAATGACTTGAAGATCGCTTATGATTTTGAGAAGAATGATGATGGGTGGCGGATTTACTGGAAGAAGGGTGACGGGAAGAACCTTGCTTCGTCTTAGCGAGAGCTCTTTTGAAAGATAATGTACACAACCAGCACAGTAGTTTACCCTCAACCTTTAATTGAAGGGGGTAATTAGCATTTTTCATTTGAGACAGGTAAAGAAAACTCTATCACACAGAAAAGTAAAGGGATATTTAGATTACTTTTTTCCGGCTGTCATCTTTTCTATCAAATGCACATCTTTGTTTACACTGCTCACAGGTACCAGGAGGTCCATAACGCTTCTCAGAGTTAGTACATCTTTGACACTTGGCCCCAATAAATGCAGCAATGATGTTACAATACTCACATGCACTAGGCTGAGGGAAAAAAAGGTTCAGATTTAATATCGGAAAATATGATCAATAACGTATAGATTGGTAAGTAGTATTGAAATATTTACCTTGCCATATAACTTAACATTAACTTCACACTTCTTACAGACAAGAGAAGGACTTCCTTTGGAGCTAATGAAATATAAAATCAAAATTTTAAATGATAGGTATTATATTAATTAATAAAGCACAAAATAGATGTGAAAGCTTCCAACCAACCTATCTTGAAATTCCGTTCTGCAATAGGTGCACTTAACTAAAGGAAAGGCCCCTCGACAGTCCTACAAGATAAAAACATTAAATTAAACATAAACTTAAGAGCAATTGTCATAAATATAATGTGATTTGGTACTATTCTATACTTTTACTTACATAGACCAAAATATTACCTAAACAAAATATCATCGCTTTTCAGATCTGGAAAAAGTTACACGTTTCCTCCCAACTTTTTTCTACCCTCCCCTCACTATTGAAAATTATGTTAATTGAAATATTAAAAATTTGGAACAGGTTTCTCGGATTGGGCACTTTTTCAGGTCTGTTGCTACTGACATTTTGATACATACATTGATATTTCATAACTTACGTTTACTTTTGCATTTTTACACTTTTAAAGAGCTAATTGACTAAGAATTTTTAGGTGTTTTTTTCTTTCACTATATATGTTGTTTTATACTTGAACATCTAGTCAGCATTCAGCAGACCATAATGCTTTTTCTAATGCTTGACAAGTCTTGATAAGAAATCAGGAGAAAGATACCCCAATTTGAACTTAGATAAGTCATAAGGTGGTCAGAAGGCATGCATAAAAGTACTGCTTTACCACATTTTGATTTAAGCAGGATTGGGTTTGGCCTCAAAACTAATTTATTAAATGTTTGATTTTATTATTTGTCCTGTAAGGCAGTGTTTCCCAACTAGGGTTCTGTGGAACTCTTGGGTTTTGAGAAGCAATCTGAAGGGTTCCAACAGAAATTACAAAACACCCAGTTTCAGACCCAGGTAGGTCCCTAAAACCCCCAAAAAGTACTGTAAGATTACTTTTTTGACACACTAAAATTCCAATCCAAATTTTTCAGCGGAGAGACCCTACTCCCTTTAGCTTAGAAGTCATGGTACTTGTATGTTAGGATGTAAATGGAATGAGATTCAGGGGGTAAAGAACTGAAACATTTTTAAATGAAATTCCCAAATAATTTCTAGGGGAATATCCCCTACCATAAGAATAATTGCAAAAGCTCAATTCCAAATAGTTTACCCAATGTCCAGTGGTTTTACAATTAATTTAGTTTTTGATATTTTCTTTTGAGAATTTGCATTCTTCAGGGGTGCTATGGACTTCAACTCAAAATTAAAAAAAAAAAAAAAACTATTTGCGGTAACAAACCTTTAAACAGGAATCCCAAATGGAATTCTCCAAAATCTGGAATGTTCCCAGATGTGATCAAGCTAAGAACTAATGGTAGGACTAGATTCTTCATAAAAGATGTTGCAGCCCTGCATATTCTTTTAATTGAACTTTTATTTGTGTTTTCTTGTTGAGCTTAAGATTTTTGAAACTTTTCACTCATGCTGTTAAAAAAAAAAAAGATTTCTGGGGATACCCTAAATAAGTAGCACCCATGATCCTTTTAAGGTAGAATTATATTTTGTAGGGAGATGTTAGTAATAATAAATTTTACCATAGCATAGTAGGTTTTTTTGTTGTAATAATATACTGTTAAACATACTCTGGAGTTCCTTAAACTTGAACATTGTCATGAGTGTTCCGTGAGAGTAAAGATTGGGAAACGCTGCCATAAGGTACATGTCACCAAGCTGTTTTAAGCACCAAAGATTAAAAATGTCGCCAAAAATGACAAACCAACCTATCAAAATAAGTTATGTCAATGAAAACAATATAAACTTGCCAATACTTTAATATTTGTAAGTACAAAATATTTTAGCGGTACTTAAAAGAACAACTAGATAACAGAATTGAACTTTTAAAAGACTTTTCTGTATTTTAAAGTTATACTTAGTATATTGACATGAATCACTAAAAATGGGTAATCTAAAGAAACCAGGCCAGGCACTAAAATGGCAATAAAACAGTTCTAAGGAATTTAAACTGTTTACTCGTCAATAAACGGCATTGGCAACACTAAATTTTGTCAAAAATGTCATCCAGGCTGTTTTTTTGGATTTATCCCAAAAAAAACCCGTACTAATATTGTTTGTCGAAACAATCAAAGTTAAACTGTTTTTAAGAGCAACTCAAGTTTAATCTTAAATAAATTTCAGTCAAGATTCAAAAGAATAGAATATTGCTACTATAATTCATTGAATAACAAACACATTACATTCAATTTTTTCAGGGTTGTTACGTTTAAAACACATGTTTTATAAATGTTTAAAACAAAGCAAAAAAAAAACATTGTTTAAAACACTCATACTTTTTTATCAATTCTTTTTTCTATGAACAATGGCATCGGACCTGGAAAAAGTTTTAACCTTCCCCCGAACCTAATAAAATTTACCCGAACCTAATGTATTGCTCCTATGGAGCTGACAGGGGCTTCCCCCGAACCAGGTTCGTAGGTTCGGGCACTTTTTCCAGGTCCGAATGGCATTAGTATAAAACTTAGTATTTCCTTTCAACTGTTTTATTTGATTTATTTCTAGAAAGTTATTTAATCAAAAATACCAATAAACTTATTTAAAAATCATATTTTTTTATAATTGACCTGTTCTTTATGTTTGATTTTAATATTGTAAACAATCAAAGCTGCTAATTCAAAATACGCAATGAACTGAAAAGGACTGAAAGGAATATGAATAAAATAACATATTAATGTTCAGCTCGTATCTTAACCCTCTCAGTCCTAGCCGCCCCAAATTTCCCATAAGATTCAATTAATATTGGGCGGCAGAGACTGAAAGGGTTAAACCTTTTTGCAAAATATATCAAAATCTCTCTAATGTTAAAGCTGAAGTTGTTGACATAGTAATATATTTCCAAAACAATCATTGTGCTTTAGCCAAGCTTTAAGAAACAGGTGCTAAAAAGCTAAAGATGCTATCTGATATCAGGAGGATCCATTTTCAATTTTAAAAACTTAATTTAATTTTTTTTAAATCATGTTTTTTTTAGCATTTCTGTGTCAAGGGAAAAAAAGACAAAAAAATGTTTTAAACAAAAAAAAACATGTTTAAAACAAAAACACATGTTTTTTTCCAACCCTGATTTTTTTTTAACGGTTCAATTCTATTAACAGTCCCTCTTATTATTGACAAATTGTTTTGAATGCCATATATATTCCAAATATTGACACATTTTTTATGGTTTTTATTGATATATATAACTGAACAGTTATTGACATAACTGAACATTTTAATCTATGGGTTTGAAATTATTTGGCAATATTTCGTGTCCAAAACAGTGTGGCAGTACTTTACAGGACTGTTAACAGAATTGAACCTATAAAACAAAAAAAAAATACTTGAGTACTACTTAAAGGGGAATTCACTGGAGGTCATGGGAGAGAAGTCCCACCTCTACTTTTTTAAGAGCTTCTTCAATTTAATGTTACAGAAGATATAAGGTATACACAGCATGTTCCCTAATGTCTCTAGACTGCCCCAACCAGTGCCTCTTCCTAAATTCATCCATATGAATAATCTGTTACTATATGAAATTATTGTCAGATAAAGGGTCACGACTCTTATCTCACCGGTATTTTACGTTATCTTCCCATTTACAATAACGGTGGGTCTCTTTACATATTACTTTAATTATAAAATCAAATTAAATAATATCAAACACTTACTTTACAAAGTTGTTGACCTTGAGACAATTCTTCAAATGGGTGACGACTGTTGCATTTCGTACAAGCAAAGAGAGCAGCCATTTCTTGCTGTTTGAATAACAATTACATGTAGCAACAATTTTGATTTTACTAAGTAAACAACTGCATATTTCATAAATACTTACGTTAGCTTAGAAGTAGGACGCGATTTCAAGATTCGTAAACAAAGGCAAAGGTTCTTAACCCGTTCCCGTTAATTGCGATGCGCAAGTTCTTCGCAAATTTATTGCAACAATGCAATCAAACAGTGAAACTTGCAGTTAATTTCCATCCAACCCTCCAACCCGACCGACCCGACCTTTCTTGTGAGAAAAAGAACTGAACTGAACTACTTATTTTTGCGATGACAATTTGTTTTTGCAAGGCTAAACTGGATCGTTTAACTGTGTTATATCAGGCTTGGACAATGAGTGAAAAGATCAAAGAAGCCGACGTTACTGGAAGTTTTCAGATCTTACCGCTTGAAAGCGCTGGCCACGTATAGGGAAATTTGGTTGATTGATTGGGTTGGGTTCTTGGTGCTTTTTGCCTCGGCTCTTTGGCCGGCATATACCTCGCATGGATGAGAGTTGAGAATCAGCCACCCGGAGATAAAATCTTGGGAGAGAAGGAATCTTTTGGTTTGAAGAGGGAAACAAATTCGATTTGTCAGCTCTGTTTGATCGCTAATTTTTTGTAGGTTTCTAATGATCTATAGTCTGTGTAAATAAAATTGGAGGTTCACTACTAGTCATTTTCCACTAGTCACAATACACTGCCACATCGTTGGTCATGCGCGAGTCTCAATTCAAGCGTGACGAGTCGGCAATTTTACTAAAAAATGCCATGAATGCCAGATAGATGGCTCTGGCCACGTATGGCTCACTAGAGACATAATCTGTAACATCGCTTTTCACTCATAGAGCATTTTCAATCACATGACTTTACCTGACAACGGCCTTAGCAACGTTGTTTTTATCCTCCAGTGATGTCATGTGCGAATGCTTCTATTGGATGTTTCTATTTCCCGCCCCTAACAACAGCCTTAGCAACGTTGTTTTTGTCCTCCAAGTGACGTCATGTGCGAATGCTCTATTGTCCAAGCCTGATATGGACGGTTAACCGATGTAAACAACAACAAACAGTCCGACATTTTTAACTCTAGTACCTCATCCGGTGTATCCTTCCGCTTATGTTATGCTATGTAGAAAAGGTGTAAACAGGCTCATTTCCTCAAATGATTTTTAAATAAAGCACAGTTTTAAATGTTTCATGAATAGTACCATCCATAGGATAATGATGAGCTAAGTAATTTCGTTCAGCTTTCTATCCATCAACTAAATCACAAAAAGTATTATTAAATTAACTTTAATAAGAATAGGTTGCTAGATTTTACGATAATCGCTCTATTTGGCGGTATTTACGTTTTGTTTATGTAGGTTCGTTTCACAAGTTTTTTTGGTTATTTAGTTGATATCTTGATTTTTAACTTGAAATATATGCTGACCGATGTAAAATATCTTGTAAATATCTCAGTATATATCCAAGAAATAAGTTTTTACATATGTAAATAATAAACACTGGCGCACATTGGCGGTTGCTGGCGCTCTGAAAAGATGCCAAAGTGTAACCCGGAAGTGCTTAAAGACTCATTTTCACTACCGCCCTCTATACTGAGTTTGGTGGCTGCTAACCATCCAGCCTTGGTTTTTGATTTCTTAAAAAATACATTTGGTGGAGCTGTACAGACGCTGATTTGAATTGAATTGAATTTTGAGAAGGAATACTTGATCTGAGGTAAGTTAGGCATACTTTTTGTAATTATGTTGATTCTATACTGATATAATTTTGTTTCGTTGTGTTTGTTCTATTCTTTTTTTCTGTTTTATAAAGATAATGAAACCACACTTACCGACTATTTGTTAAAATATAGTCAACGAGAATGAATTGTTCTTTTGAAGTAATTTACACAGACTTTTCAACTGAAATTATTCATCTCTTTTTAATAATTTATCAATAAGACCTTGTTTATTACGATCTAATGGAATACAACATTTCATACAGGTCCTCTTCGGCGATGGGTCGCCAAGAACAGGAGACCAGCCATATACCTGTTTTAAATCTGTTCCATAAATTCATTGTTTGGAATATGTATTTTGGTTAATTGTAAGGAATATTACCTCGTTAATTTAAAAACTAACCAGTATGAAAAGACGGGGAACAGGGGGAACACCTAAAAAGTGAGGAGTAACTTACAGTCAATATAGAGAATATACACCCAACAAATATGCACTATAACAGTGGTTCTTAAGCTGATTTTGAACACCCAGAGCAGTAACTAGACTTGGTTCAGGTGGTTGACTCAATGTTATTCCTAATATACCCCATAATATTCCATATTTATGCTAAAATTTTACAATTAGTTCAAATAATAATAGGGGGGTCTGGGTGTCTCCACCAGAAAAACCTTGAAAATTTGCCTCATAAAGGGGTGTTTTGTTTTAGTTCATTTTGAGACATTTTTAGTTACACCCAAAAAACAGCTCCTTGTAAACCACAGAATTTTCTAGGAAAAAATAGTATAAGTAGCAGTCAAAATTTAGAGGGGGCCGGGGGTAATAATCCCCAAATAAAAGTTTTGAAATTTGCTCCTTTAAACATAAACTTTCTATCTCATTTTGGAAAACTTTCAAAGGTAACTTGAGTGGGTACTTACGTATTATCCCGTCGACCGTTCAGCGGCACAGTAATAGTAAAGTCACTGGGATTTGATAACGTTTTCGGATTAAGCGTCACGGTCGACAGGATAATACGTAAGTACCCTTGAGTGTTCCCCAAAATTACTCGCAAACCCCTAGGAAGGCGCTGCGGACCCCTGGGGGTCCGTGGACCACAGTTTAAGAATTGCTGCCCTATAGTAGTATATACTTTATGCAGTGATATTCTGCAATCAAAATCCAAACTAAAATTAAATCCTAACATAGTATGTTATTCATCATTATAATCTACCAAAACAAAAAAAATAACAAAGCTTGTTGAAAGTAATGATTTAAAAAAATGAAGCTGATTTCATACTTGCCAACTTTTATGGATTTCTGTCTAGTTTTACGGTAGTTCGGATAGATCAGAAAATTTTCCAGATTTTGCGTTTCTTTCCACTTAACTATCCATGACAATGCAAAACATTCGCAACCTAAACGATTTTCTCTAATTAATATCTTTTTACTTCAAACTCATCTGCTAATCACTGCTCTTACGATTTTATCGATTTTGATTCTTTTATTGAGTGAAATTTAATTTTTTTTTGCAAATCTTTTTCGGATTCGTCTGCAAGTCTTGGTGCGCGCTCACCCGTAAGGGAACGTACCCATACTACGTTACCTATTTTTTACCATTTATGACCCCCCCCTTGGTGACCACCCGTAGTATAGCCAAGACCCCCCCTCCCCCTCAAATTTTCACATAGTATAAATTCGGTTTTCAATCATTTTTAGCAAACAGAAAGTTAAAAAAAGTTAATTGGGCTTAATTTGTCTTTATTAATATAGCGCTTTCCTCATGACGCCAAAAGTATGTGCATACAAGTGGAAAATATATTATCGAGAAGAAAAAACTTATGTAAAAGTTATTGTAACAGTAACTTAATTTACAAAAACAAGTCTTTTTCTTTATTTTTTGACTACGTGACGAAACCCTAAGCCCCCCTCCTCCCCCCTGTGACCAAACGTGGTATTTTGAAGACTCCCCTCCCCCCTTAAACAGGTCACGTAGTATGTGTCCTCCTTCCTCACTTTTCGCAGAATGAAATTATGAAATGATTTTCACAAATTTACGTAAAGTCTGAACCAGCCCCAGTTAAATTTAATGATTCTTAAAGTCATCTGGTTTATTTTTTCAAAAACCCTCCTTAGTTTTGGGGGAAATTTTGACAACTTGGTAAAGATATAATTTTGCACAGTATTTTGAAAAATGAGAGCATTACTGATGAGATTGAGCATTTCATCCACACTTACAGTGGCATAGCCAGGAAAAAAAATTTCAGAGGGGGTTTTTTTGGCAATTTAGGGAGATACAAGTAAATTAGAGTCAATTTCTCATTCAATTAAAAGCAATTTCAGAGTTTTAAGTCTTCCTGAAATTGAATCAGTGATGGTTCATCTCCCCCTGCATCGCCATGAGTCAAGTAAATATCCCTAAAATATGTCTAACTTTCTCTTAAGAGATGATACAGAATGAACACAACTGTTAAATATAGTAGACAGGCTGTATTAGATGCTAAATTTGCATTGTCATCAATATCACTGAATATTATTAATCAGTTGGTTTGCAGTTTTTGGCATTAATATCTCTTGTTTGGCATCCAAAACTACTTGATGATTTTCAGTTTGATAAAAAACAGAAAAGTAACCTTTGATTCAATCCAAGACATCAGGTATGCATAAACCCTGATACATACTTACATACTGTTGAATTCAGATATTATGGTGTATAACAGAGTTGGATACAGCAACTTTCGGCACACAAAATTTTCTTTGAATATATTTTCTGCAAGTCATTTATAAGAACCACAGTTCTTTAAATTTGTTTTCAAAAGCACTTTCACTTTGATAACGTTTCTTTAACAAAAACAGTAGGAAGTAGTTAAATTATTTATCTATAACTAAAATTGTTTCAAAAAAAAATCTGCAAGACACCAAAAGTTTTCTGCACTTGGTGTATGAATAATTGCATATTTTCTACGATTCTTATGTATGTTTTTTTCTCTCTATAGCCTTTCAAAACAATAAAATGGATCCACCAATGCTTCCTTCTCGCCAAAAGTTATCAGCAAATGTAGCTATTGAAGAAAATGGAGAGTTTAAAAGCAATGATATGATGACAAATGGGTAAGAATAATTACTTAATAAGAAATTAAGTTGAAGACAGCTAATTTTATAAAGATTGTGTCTGTGCAATAAAAGTGATAATGTCAAAAAAACACTGGAACAGTAACCTTGTGTGGGATGGATCATATTCCAATAATTTGAAGTTAGAAGAAAAATTGGTCTCTAATTTTTAAACTTGGCATGTATAATAATTTAATTTTAACTTAGTATCATTATAAAAAGTCTATAGGGGACATCCATAAATTACGTGAGGTGTTTTTTTTTTCCCAAAATCTGGACCCCCCCTCCCCCCACGTGAGATTTACCTACAACTTTTTTTTTTAAAATTTCCTTTCTCATACTTAAAAAACAAAGAAAATCTTATTATAATTTCTAACTTGAAAAGTTGACGTGAGATTTTAATCGACCCCCCTCCCCCCCTTGGTGAGATTTTTCCGAACCCCTCCCCCCTTTTTTGACCTCACGTAATTTATGGTTGCCCCCATATAGAGTGACAATGTGATTTATTAATTAGTTAACTGTTTAAAAACTTATAATGTGCATAACAGGGTCATTCCACAGTATTTGTTATGTACTGAACAATTCACAGCAAATTTTTAAGATATTTGTAATGTTTTCAATATCATAATATAAATGAGAAAGCATGCAATTGTATTTTATGATACACACCACTTCAGCTTAATTTCTGTCAGGGTTGGCACGGTTTAAACCAAATGTTTTTTTTTTTCATTAAAAAAAACCTCACAATTTTTGTAGCTAATCTTTTGGGTTTAAAGTCATTTATTGATTCAAATATTGTCTTTTGAACAAAATATATTAAATGTTTCTGACATTAATGCTGTAAAGCTATGCAATTTTTTGAAAACAATTAGCCAATTAAACTAAGAAAGACTCCTGGTTTTTTTTTTTATAAAAAACCTATTTATTTTTTTTAATTCATTAAGAACTAGATATTGAATGCATAATAAAAACGAATTGTTTTTTTTTAATAAACTAAATTCCGGATTTTTAAATTTGCATTATAAGAACCACTTGGTTTTTTAATGCTCGAAAAAGACTCCCTTGGTTTTTTTTATATAAAACCAATTTTTTTTTTTTAATTCATTTAGAACTAGACTAGATATTTGAATGTATCATAAAAACCAATTGTTTCTTTTTAATCCATTGATCATCGGATTTTTAAATATGCATTATAAAAACCAGTTGGTTTTTAATGCTCTAAAAAGACTCCCTTGGTTAAAAAAAAAAACCAAGGGGAAAATTGTGTTAGGGAAAAATTTGTGTAAAAAAAACCGGTTTAAACCAAAAAACAGGGTTTTTTTCTAAAAAAACCTGGTTTTTTTCAACCCTGATTTCTATGAAGTTTTTTTTTTTGTTTGGGACAATAGTTTTTTTTTTATTAATCACAAAAAACTGTTTTAAAAGTACCTATAGCTATAGCAATTTAAAATAATACCTATAATAGGCCTTTATCCTTTTTTGTAGATTTGGGTCAGTGAGAAGTCAGTTGTGTACCTCTAGTGTGATAGAAGATAGTGAAAAGAATGTAAGTTAAGAACAATAATGTATTTTTGTGTAATATTCCTTTCTCAAAAGTAGCTCAGTATATTTACTTACTTCTGTTGTATATGAATCTAACCCCCTAACTTCAAATATAGGTTAAGGAAAATGGTGAAAAAATAAGATTATCGTATCTACGTTCTACTCAAGGAATGCATGCACCCCTGCGTCTTATACATGAAAGAAATGCTGTAAAAAAGGTAATTTTTCTTCCATTTGAAATATTTGATGCCTTATTTTATTAAAATCTCAAATAGGGGGTAATATTCCGTAATCGAGGTTTTTGCCAAATGTCGCCAAATTTTGGCGATAACCAGGGATTTAGATGTAGTGTTAGTAATAGCTAGGCGAGATCTGATCTCGCCAAATTTGGCGAAAACCTCGATTATGGAATCTGTCCCCAAATAGGAATCACAAATTATGTATGGACTCTTAAAGCACATAAAATGAATCAAATTTTGTTTTCTTGAATTGTAAAATACTTTGCTGGATATCATTTAGATCACATAACTACACAAATTATATACTATAGAACAGATTATTAAGCAGGGCATCAAATGTTTGACCACTTGTAGGACAAGCATAAATAGCCTAGAGAAAAAATATTTGGGGTGGACATTACATTTTTGAAGGTCCATGAATGTTTTAGGCTTCATTTTAATATTGAAAACAGAGCTGGCAGCAATGCATGCAAGTAATACTTTGATGAAAAAAAAGCTTAAAAATAAATTATTGGGTTTTCTGTGTTACTCCAAGTGTCAACACTCTGTTATTTGTTACATATATGACCAAATGTGCATGTGCACTATAGAAGTAATACAGTTACAAAATGATTTTTGAGATAAATTAAAATTATTACTGAATTGCCTTTTAATAAACTTTTTTATTTGGAAATCTAGTAAATAAAGATGGGTTTGTTTTTTTTCTATCCCATTTTTGTTTAAACCTAAGAAATTTTATTGTTTCATAAAGATCTGTCCTTAAAAATAATCTATGGTAATCCTACTTTTTTTGGAAAATTTCTTAATTTTATTTATGATTGTTTATATTTTTAGGTGCAACGACTACCTTTCCTACCAAGTTCAAACCTGGCTTTGGAAACCCTTTTAGGGAGAGATGAAACTCTGGATTTTGATGACAAAATTTTCTATGGTTTGTTTAATTATTTTGATCCTTGTAACCATGAATCTAAATTTTTAAAAAGGCATTGTCTAATCAGATTTTCATTTTCAGATCCAGAGGAAGGAATTGAATCCTTGGCAGCACCTCATATGGTGATGGAAAAGTACCTATTTCCTGCTAAACAATAATTATGTACTTTTGTCTATATTAATAAAAGTTTCCTTTTTTTGTATTTGAGAAGTTTCTAAAATTAATAAAATGATACTTTGCAACGGTCCAACCTTTAGTCACCCCAGTAAAAAGAAAATAATTTTAATACAGACGATTCAAGCTTATGGCACAGCTTCGATAAGAGTCCTCCACCCACCATGTTTATCCACAGCAATATGCTTATGTGTTGTCATCATTTGAGCTTATGGGTAAACATGGTGGCTGGAGGACTTTTATCAAAGCTGTGCCAAGCTTATTTCTGCACTGGAACATTTATTATGATTAATTTCACTTAAGGATTTTCTCACTTTAAAAAAAGCAATGCAAAAATATTGGCTGGGTCATTAAAGTGTTACTTATTTATTCAAGGTGATATAGTTTGTGCTACATTTTAATTATATTCCTTGATGTTCATATTTATTAAATTTAATACAATCTTTCTTATTTAATCAAATTGAAGATATGTTAAAAGAATAGTTAATCCAAAATACAGAGAAAAAAACTCTTAGGAAATTTGGCAACTCGGAAAACTTGTTTTGAAAATGAAAGACCAAGAAGTGTTTTTAAGTTTATGGGTAAAAGTGTTAAGAGGTTAGATGCAAATTACAAAACACTGAGTTCTAAGTACATAAAGAATTGTCGCCCCGTACTGAACATTTCTTCAGAAATACTTGTATATAAAAAAAGTATATTGCAACTCGCAGCATCTACTGATTTGATAGCTCCTTTAAGTTATGCTGAAATGATAAAGCCATAAGTGGTGATAAAATTTAAATTGTATAAATTATTGCCCCCAACAGGATTGTGGCAGTGTCATGAAAATCACTTCAAGAGCAGCAGGTCGGACCAAACTGCTTTACAGTATTGTGAGGTAAAATAGGATTTGTTCTTTTTTAAACTGTTTTGTATATTAATCACATAAACATAAAAAGTATAAATTATAATAGTCACCAAAATCAGGGTCATGTAAGAATCAAGTTAAAACATTATCACAAATTTTGCAACACAGTTGAACCACTCTAGAGTGATTACCTAAGTTCCAAGAAAAATCAATAGTTTTAAAAGGGTGATCCTTCTAAAAGGCATAAAATTTAAAATTCTTTAGTTTTACAACTTAATCAAACCGTTTGGTTGAGAAGTTTAATAGAAAGCTTGTCCATTAAAATCTTCATTTGTGTTCTATCATATCACAACAAAAAATATCCACTCATTTCTCTTGCCAACATTTTCTATTTCATGCGTCATTTCAAAAATTGCTTATTTTTGCTGAAACCTGGAAATAACTCTCCAAATGATGATGAATAATTCTCCAAACATTTATTTGAAGTTGTATTTTGATCTATATTAGACTGAGGAATTTCCAAAACTGAATAAGAACCTTGAAAAATTAGCTTTGAGAAGTTTTCTATAAGGAAGTTCTCAATAGGTATTATTCTTCAGTTTATAATGAAAGGGAATAAAAATATATTTAAAAAAATAAAATTAACTTGTAGATTTTCTAAAAAAATACAGATTTCAAACTCAGAATTTTTTTACCTGATATGTAATTACTTTGCATCTAAAACATCTCAACTAAGAAAGCAAAGGGTGATTAATTTGTTTTTGCATTAGTTTTTTAGAAATAAGACAAATTTCTTTAAAATATTTAATAAATCATTCATAAAGCTTTGAGATGAGTTAAGCACTGGTGTGATATGTACAAAAATATGCCAAATAAAATGTTCAAGCCAAAACTTCGTGACTAAGGTCTTCTGGTTCTTCATAAAATGTTGGAGCTGGATTCTGAGTTGGAAGAACTCCAGTACTGTGTCCTATACTGCTGTAACCTTCTCCTGTAGATGGATAATTCATTTCGGAGTTGGGGACTAGCAATTGTTTTTCTTCTTCACTACCAGCCAAATGTCTTCCAGATACAGATATCTTTACTCTATTCCCTGAAAAGATACATAAAATTCACCAAATTAACTGCGTTCTGGACATCTTTGCCACATTATTTTTCCGTACAACTATGTTTGTAAGATAACTGATTTAAATGATCAGTAATTTGAATTATGAATCAAAAGTATGAAATCAGAAACTGAACTTAATGTAAATAGACATGTGTTACCTAATAGGATATAGTTTTTTACTTTCTTAAAATGTTTTAGACTAATGTAAGGTTAAGATCATTTATTTAGTTGAGTTGAAACACTGATCTGGAAAAGTTAAAAGTTTATCAGTAGTAAAGTAAGAAACTTCTAACTGCAATAATAATGAGTAAAGGCAGCCTTAATGATAAAAAATGCCCACAGAATACTTATTTAGTGGGCACAAATGTTTTTAGAAGAATATGTTCCATACTAGAAAATATGATAATTTTCAATCCATATTAAGAGTTCAAAAATATACTTCTTGCTACGAGCGTCCGGCTAATTGTAGCCGATAACTCGATGTCCCTGATATGAAAGGCAGGCGAGGGTGTTCAAAAATATAAATTATGATTTTAAAACTAAATTTATACATAAACACTTACCAACATGGCGGATATGATTAGAGACATCTTGAGTGACATCCGAGACATCCCACATAGTCATAAAGGATAAACAACATGGCACTTGCTGAGCAGCCATATCTATATAAGGCTTGTGAGAAAAAGCAAAGTAGTGGGCTACAGCTGCCAAAAACATTTCAGTGCAAATCAGGAAATTCTAGAGGTAATTGAAATATATTAGCATAAAGAAGTGAAAGTTTAAGTCAACTTTATAGAGACGGTAAGCATATTGTTAAAAGTATATTAGCTATTGAAAACAAGGAATGATATATACAGATTATGATAAAAGCACTCAGTTTAGAGAGGATAAGAGAACTGTACACTTATGAATTACCTGTAAACTCCTACCAACTTCAGCCACATCTGCACCAGGTGCAGTAAAGGATTCTGTTATGATACCCACATATGTGAGAATAGCTATTATCACAGATTGACTGAAAAAAAATACTGGTTAATAAGGTTGCAACCCATTGAAACTTATATATTTTAGAGTTACTAGTTAAAATACTTACAAGAATGAAAAGAAAACAACAGCTTTTATGCATAAGAACTTTGCTATTGGCTTCATCGGAGCAAGTAAGTCCTTATTAGCTTGGTAAAAAAGAACGAGAGCATACATAGCCACCTATAAAACAACTCTTAGTAATGAATACTTTTGAACAGTTAAATTATCATCAGTCTTCAAATTAACTAAAAATAAAATGCAAAATTTTTTGAATTTTAATTATTTTCTGGGTCAAATAAACAGTTTTTCCACACCCTACATTAAGATATTTTCAGTCATAATTTTAAACTTTGCTAAGAATTAATATTTATTAATTTCAAACAAGATTATTTTTAATATAAACGAGAAAAAACATTTAATTCAATTTAGTAATACATCAACTTGCACTATCCTGACTCACACAAATTTAAATCTATACAGTTTTTAAATTCATAACTTTTGATACAATTTTTTTCAGAGGGCTGCTATTAGAACCCCCCACCCAATTTAAACATTGTAAAATTCATTTAAACCTTTTCTCCCTATTAGAACTCTATTTTTTTACATAATTTCATATGAAGTTTATGGTTATTCTTTGATTTAGATTTTGTCAATCTGAAAACAAGCTTTCTTAATTTTCAAAAAGAAACTGAGTAAACAGATATTTTTATAAAATGCAATAAACAAAATACAAAAATTTTATTAATGAAACAAAATTTATTTTTCATCCCATAAATTATGTAATGTTTTATCAATGGTACAAAATAAATTTACTTACGAATTGGGAGACATTGTTAATGGCAACAATGTATGGATAACCATATTTTGGAGAGAATTCCCCCTCACCGTAAACACCACACATTTCCATTATTCTAAAACCAACAAATAAATTATAATTTTACTTCTCATATATAAAAGTAAATTTTCAAACATTAAAGCAAGTAAACTAAAATAATGAAATATACTTATTAAACTGAACATGACTTAAATCAAGTTAATTCTAGTGGGGATAATGGAGAGTATCCAAAATTAGTATTTTGAAGTTAGAAAGTTAGATAAAATCTCTGCACCCTTTCTATATTGAACACTTCTTAATATAAATCCATTGTGTTTAGTAGTTTTTAATATAACTTGGATTTTTATTCATAATAAAAGGCAATATAGTTTTAAAATACTGTTTATTAGTTAGTGTAATAAGATGTTTAAAACAATATCATGAGTGTAACATAATTTTACACTTTACGTTTTGTTGACCAAATGCATTACATTTGTTATGAAATATGTACTCAGAAACTTTCATATTTTTCCAAGAAAACTACATACAAAGTAGTAAGAAGTATATGTTTTTATGCAACTAAAAACAAATAAACTAAAATTTCTCAGATGTAAAAAATTATTTAGGAGAATAGAAATGATGTGTTGTGTTGATTCCTCAAAGAATAAATCCATGCACACTATTTCATAATCTAAGGAAAATGTGTCAGGCTTTAGTTGGATCAGAACATCAAAGGTATTTGATACTTTATTACTCACACTCAAGAAAAAATATTTTTAAGAATAAGGTCATCATTGTATCAGAATGATAGCATAAAATAAAACCAATTCTAATTGAATACTTACAATGATAGTAATGTAGTTATTGGTCGAAGGACAGTGTATTGAAGGATTCCATGCTTACAAGCCTCCATAAAATAGCTGTATAAAAAAATTTATTAAATTACATAGGGTAAACTCAAAAAACATTGTTACTTTCAAATATTATAGGGTTCATTAAGTATTTATTTGTTGTTTAATAGCAGTAGAACAGAAGTTTAAAAAGAGCCCCTAGGATTTTGACTACAATTACTTTCTACACAAATTATTATTAAAGTATACTTAGAAATTTTTCACATTAAATGGAAAAATAAGGCTGTGGCACCTCAAACATAAATTAGAGAAAATTAAATGATTCTCCCCCATTACAATAAAGGTGTCTCTAATTTACATGAGCTATCATTGCTTAAGAATAAAATAAAGAACCCATTCTTACACTCCTGCCGGACAAGGTGAAAAGCAGCATAAAGGGAAAACATATTTGACAGGTGGCCGGGATTGTAGTGTTGAGTTTATATCCATTTCATAATGTAGAAAGTTCATCAAAAATACCATAAAGTTGTATATCACATAGGCTTCGTAGCATTCTCGGCATGTGTCCAAATATATGCCACTCTTTGGAAAAGTCAAGGCAAGCCACTGTAAAAGAAAATACATTTATAATATTAAAAATAACCCCAAGAAATGCAGTTGAGCAGCCTTTGTTCACTCAAGGGGAACTTTCCATTGTTTCTCCCCCATCTTTAATTTGATATTTCTGATTATTTTTTTTATTTAATTTTCCATTATTTGGTTATCAAGAAGAGAGGGATTGTTTCCTCTTATCTCTAAAATTTTTGTCTGAATGGTTTTATGGTCATGCGATTTCCCTATTGTCTCTCTTTCTTTTTCCATAAAATAGGGGTTATGGTAATTTATATCCACACCCCACCTTTTTCCATACTAAGGAAAGAAATTTTACATGCACATGATTTCACAAAAGCTGATTTTTGTATGTATATACTATTTGAAAAAAAAAAATGTCTGAGTGGTGAGATTTGCACCTGGTTAAATAAAAGTATTCAGAATTTATACAAGTACTAGTTGTTTAATATCTTTCACTAATATCTTAACATAAAAAATAATACTTATTTTTAGATCTCATGTGTAACAGTTAAGTAACTAACATTGACAATAAGTATACTGATACAAAAAGATATTAAAAGAAAATTGAACTTACAGCATTTAATGCATAAATTGGCACCATCCATAAAATTCTGAAATTAAAAAAAAAAAAAATATGAAATCAGAATACATTAAAGAGAAATTCTAGAATTTTTAATGAAAATTTAATATACATTACATCCTTTAAAGGTGTAGGTACTTAATTTTTTTACTTGCATGAAAAACAATGGTTAGAAAAACATAGCTTCTTCAACCCTTTTATCTTACAATAAAGCCATAATTTAAGAGTTTCCTTCACATTTTTTACCACTTACCAGTTTTACAAAAAAAGTTTTGGAATGATTTAATTAGAAATGTTAACATTAAAAACTAATCACTGTAGCTAGGCATCTAAAGCTCATTCAATTTCAATTATACTTTTTAACTTAATTAATAATTTAAGCCACCAATAAAAACTAACTTTATAAATTAAGTAAAATTTACAACAGAGAGTCCAAAAGTGGTGGTACCACCTCCTAGGGGGCATTGAAGCTTTTTAGGGGGTGATGATCAGTTGATAGAAAACTGGAGGGCTTTGGTGAAGTAAAAGGGGCAGGGTTGCTGATTTTTTATATTTAAAAAAAAATCGGATTTATTTGATTTAAATCGGATTTTTTTTTTATTTAAATGAATAAACAGTTTTGTATTTTCTGAAGCTGGTTAAAAATATATTTTGATATTATAATTTCAGTGTGATATATTAATTTTGCATCACATTCTAATATATTTTATGCACTAATTAATATAATTAATTAACTAAATCAAGGGAAGCACTTCAATGCCATCTCATCGGTGAGATGCCCATTCTGAAAGGGTGAATGAATAATTGTACAATTAGAATTTAATAATTTCTTTAAATTGTGGTAGTTAAACATTTTTGATTTAAATCAATGATTTTTTTTTTTAAAAAATCAAGTGATTTAAATCAAGCCACCCTGAAAAGAGGGGTGTTGAATACTTTGAAATCATTAATAAATAGTAATTTTATGTTAGAAAACATTCAAAAACCCTAAAAAAGTTGCTGAAAACCATTTAAACTAGCTAAAATTAAAAACATTTCGGGGAGAGGACCTCCATTTACTTGTGGCTTGGGATATGAGTAGTTTTAGTTGTTTTTTAAGCTGGAAACAGAAAATTTTCTATGTTTCACTTGGAGATATGAAATTTCTCTTAGGAATAGCAATGGGGGAGAGGGTGGGATACATCCCAGGTGTCACTCAAATCAGTGGCGGATCCATAGACTTGATTTGGGAAGGGCAATTCTGACCTAGCTTCAGTCTTATAACTAGATTTTCTTTCTTTGGGGGTTAACTCACAAAAGTACTATCTTTATGGCCCTACAAGCTTTTACAATAGGTTAAATGTACCCTTTTAAAACACTAACTGGAATAAAGAAGCATGTAGAGAATTTTTTTCGGAGGGGTGCAAGCACAAAAGGGGATCTGAGGATCCAATCCCAGAAAAGTTTGGAAATTTTTCCCTTAGGTTTAAAACATTAACATTAATTAGGTTTAAAACACAATTCAAACTTCATGGATAAGCCCCTACAGGGGTATTTTAAATCTTAGAGCAAAAAATGTAAAATTTTGAAATTTGCCTCTTGAAAGTAGTGTTTTAATGCATTTTGTACCCTACGGGCTACATTTTGTGGATTCCACTGTGTATGCTTAGTGGGTCTGTCATCTGTTGTACGGGCGATTGCTCTTCCCCCCGGTGGATCGGATCTGCCACTGACTCAAAGGAGGCCAGATATCCAGAACTCAGGTTAGTTTAAACACTATTTTTAAAGTCAAAACTCATTAAAAGAATTGAGGGTAGGAATTCACAGAAATTTATATACATAGGGGTATAAAATTTTACCATATATATTACTATATAATAAATTTGTAAAGGGGGAGTTAATTTCTTTTTGAAAACAGGGCGGTGGTGCCAAAAAGTTTGGGAACCTATAGTTTAGCACATCAGAACTTTTCTAGAAAAGCGGCACAAATCTCGCCAAGCGATGAAGTCGCCAATAATGATGCAACCAGCGCCAAACGAAATATCGCCGCTGGTAACCTTATGCCTCCCCATTTCCAAGCAATGCTGAGAGCTCCGACCTTGACGTTGATCTTTGAACGGTTGCTAATCCATCCATTTGGGCAGATGTTCGTTCCATGATTCATTGCTACCAACTTAATAACAAAAAAGGAATCAAAAATGCATATGCGTCTCATTCTTTCGAATGATAATTCTTCGTGTGATTTGTTCCGGCAACAGTTTGCTGTCGCCAAAAAGTCTGCTTGGCGAGATTTGCACCACGATTCTAGAAAAGTACCAACACATCTTTCCCTCAATAAATTAAAATTCATTTTTCACAACAATACAGCAAATGCTAAGAGTAGACAACATTAAAGCTACGGCCCATAAAGTTTAAGAACTCCTGTTTAAAACATTTAAATTACAAGCTAAACCACCCAAGTCATTTAAAATATTTATTGAATTAAATAATCAAATAAATATGCTTCAGAAGAATAGAGGGCACAGCTTCGATGAGAGTCCTCCAGTCGCCATGTTTATCCACAGCTCCCACAGCATTATGATTAAGTGTTGTCACTATTTGAGCTTATGGGTAAACATGGAGGCTGGAGGACTCTTATTGAAGCTGAGCCGAATAAAGTACACATCACCTTATAATGTACCGCTGCAAGTAAGGTTTATTATAGTGAACTAAATGTTGAGTAATTTCCCAGAATGTTATAGGAAGAGCTAGTAGCACAAATATGCCACTTGTGAACCATGCTTGTGCTGCTGGTGACATGCCCCTTTCCTGAAATTTCATGGCACACAAAGGCAAAACGATTAAAAGAACTAATCCATACGACACCATAACAGCAGGTCGAATCCACAAACGCCATCTTACAAAAATCCAATTATGACACATTTTTAAAACGAAAAATCGATGCTACTAATCAGGGATTGTGGTTTGGAGTTAGTTATTTATTACATAAAAACTACTTCAAGGGAGCACTGAGAACCATTCCTGCATATCCAAATCGATAATTTTTTTTTTAAACTATTTTTGAAAGGCATCAATTTGTGGAGACAATTGTTTTTCATAGAAATTTCGCAATATATATGTCAGTCAATGTTTGTTTACAAGAGTGAATATTATTATTTACACCCATTCCATGATGACATATAAGTTGAGAAGATTTTGCTGATTGATAGGGTGACTTTGTTCTAATACAAAACTTCAAATTTAAGTTTTAAAATCTATGACAAAAATCGACAAGAATCATTATGAGTACATCTAAGAAGGATTAACTTGATTATGTCTCTTAAAAATTGCTTATTAAGGATAAAACTAATTAAGGGTGTACTCGCAAACTTTCAATCCCAAAGAGGCCCAATCACAAGTCAAGAACAGTGAGAAATTTCCTCTGCAGAGAAATTCAAGAATAAAAAGTCTCCAATCAAAAACAAAACAAGAAGTTTGCAAGCTTGTGACGGATGAAGACGCTCTTTAAGGGAGAAAAGAACGAGGAATTCACTAGAAAAGCGTTTCAAACACAATAACAAAGAATTTTCCTTGTTCCTCTATCAATTTCGCTTGACCGGTAAGTTCTTTTGTGAATTGTTTTTACACAACTAAAAAGGATCTTATAAGACACATCAAAACTTCTCGTTAATAATGCGCCCCTTTTCTAGATTAATGTGTGAAATATATAGATACTACAGAAAGCAGGTTAGTATTTTTAAGAAAGGAAAGACTGTATTTTATTGATGTCATGTGAAATATTCTTTAGAAATTTATTGTTAGCTGTAGAGGAAAATTTATAACTTTTGGAACCTGAAGGAATGGGAAAAGTCCTGGGAAGTGAAGTTTTTTTTAAACAAAATCCATGTTTTGAGACACTAATGTTGCCCATATTTTGTGTTTGTGCTATGTGTGAAGTAGGCCTTACGTGATTACATGGCCATACACCTAAGTTCTGTCAATTGTCTGTTAAAGGACCAGGTCTGTTGCGATGAAATGCTATTTTCAAGTTACTCATTGATCCTTAATGCTCTGAAATACAGGGTCACCTGAATTACTTTTTTTGCTTTGTTAGCTACAAAAATAAGCCATTTTCCGGCAGCCCGGAGTCTGAACCATATACAACAAGTAAGTTAAGTTAATACTGACCAGTAAACTGTGGTTGACCCTCAATGCAGAAGTCCATAAGGGCTCAAATTTGGCTTTTTTTCACTTCCCACGAAAATGTTTGACGAACCCTTACAGTTAGCACTGAAGAAAATTCGAAAAATGATTATCACAAGAATTACTTTGGTTAACCCTCAGTACACTGAGAAAATGTAGTACAAAAAGATGCCAATTCGAGAAAAGTACTGGGTCATGAACCACTTTGGGGATTTTGAGGTCCGAAATTTTTTTGGGGGGATTAAAGTAGGGGGTACTCTAAAATCATTTAAAGAAACCACCATAAAAATTTCAGCAAAATCAAAAATGGTAAGTATAGTACTTGCCTGTTCAGATCAAATTAATCATACAAGGTTCTATTTATATCTTTTAGGTATTTATGGCTCTCAGTACCCCTGGAGATAGTTTTATGTCTGAGGAGCATAAACGTTTCTTGGATCTTATTCAAACCAACCATGATGAGGCGTACTTATATGTTTCCCAAGGGCTATCTTATCAAGAACAAAATCAGTACAATCTTGCTCGTGATATGTACTTCAAGGGCCTGGAAAAAATAGACAAAGCCTTAAGTATTAGAACAGACCTTGAATATTGTGTTGGTCCAAAATGGAATCATGCTCAGCAGTTGCAAGCAAAAATGAGGAAGACTTCAGAAATGATTAGAAGTCAGCTCCATGCTGCTCCAGATCAACCTTCTCAACTTGTTAGTCCCTCCTACACTCCCCCCGAGTTACCACCTAGCTATGATGAGGCTTGTGGACATGATCTTTTGACCCCACAAAGGCGCTCCTCGCTTCCTAGCAGCTCATCTGAGTCTAAAACACCCCCAAGTGTTGAAAGGAGAGTAAGTTCTGAAGTTCTTGATCTGTACAGCATACCTGGGGATGTCCAGCTATTTTTCATATCGTATGATGGAACCGTGAATGCACCCAACACCCCTTCGGATTTGAACATATACCAGTTTGTTGAGGAGAATGTGGATTCTCACATAAGACCTCCAGCTTGGTTGCAGATAGGAAACTGGACCTATCCTTTAATACCTGGCCAATCACCGGCATTTGAGAGTAGTTATGGAGCTTTTATATTCCCAAATGTTGGTGTTGGAAGAGGTGAGTTGGCTGATTTTGAAATACTGGCTTATTTACTTAATGCTAGTTAAGTTCATTTTAGTTTATCTTAAAACAGCACATAACCACGCAAAATTCTTTATTTTTTTAAAAAAGCATGCGAACATGGGTAGGAAAGGTTTGTGTTTAAAGAGAGAAATACATTTTAGCCATTTTTTTAAGGATAAAAAATAACATGCAGGTTATTCAATATCAATGGAAATAAAATAAATGGAAAAGGTTAGATTCAGGTCTGATCTGAAAAAAATTCTAGCTTCGCTTAAATTTGCGAATTAATCACCAAATAAAAAGTTTTGTCTCAGTTAATACTATAACTGTTTGCTTGCCACTTGTTTTTTGATGTAAATAATGTTGTTAAAACTTTAAAAGCACCAACTTAATTACACCTTCTAAAATAGAACTTTAAGTAACTACTCTAAAACATTTATAGGAAAAAATAAAACTGAAAAAATTATTTATAGTATTAGTTTTTGTGACTATGTAGTTAAGAAACTTACTATACTAGTAAGTGCCTTACAAAACTAAATAAGAATTTATTCAAAAGTATGATGTTCAGTTGTGCATCAGGAAAGGGGTATTTGCAACCAGATCCATTATTACCTGTAAATTTTTATTCTTTTTTAAAATAATTAGCATACAAGTATTTTTGGTATAGTGTTATTAATGGTATTCATCACAATACAAAATACAACTTGTATGATTAGAAGTTGAAGGGAACACAAAAAATAAAATGATCCAAAAATGAAATTGGTGTTATAGGAAGTTAAGGGATTAAGATAAATCACAGATACATTATTCATTTTAATTACCCTTTGCAAGGTGTAAAAAATTAATGTAATACTCAAAATATATTTCAGATTCTGCAGTTGGAGTGATATTACCTCCATCTGTTACCCCAGAGAGAAGAGCAGAGTTTTTAGAGCTTCTTAATCAACTTACAGCCTTTATAGATGAGAAAAAACCTGATTCATCTATGATATTAGAAGCTGCACCTTGTCCTTCATCAATCAGTGAAACTATTTCTAAAGGACTTGTAACAGGTTTTTATGACAAACATTAGACTTCCTTTAAACTGGTCTAGTTGGGACTGGGGATGAGTGGGTTAAGAAAAATTCTGATAAAGTAAGGAATGATAAAATAATTATGCACTTTTTCAAATTTATTTTATTTTATTTATTTACATATCAAAACAAAAGTTACAATAACAAAGAAAAACAGTATATTAATCACCAAGGGGACATCAGAATGTCCCGTTCATGCAATAGAGAATAAATATGCTTAAAATTAAACACAAAGTAAAAAGTAAAGAATATAAAAACAAATTAGATGAAAAAAATAAATGAATGCTTCTTAAAGGGAAAATTTATTTAATGCATTTATCACCTAATGTTTTACATACCATTAGGAGTAATGTCTTAAGAATTGTTATTTTTCTGCAAATCACTTAACCTAGGGCAACTTGCTACAGTGAAACCTGTCTTTAATGAATCTGAAGGATTCAAGAGAAAAAATGTTCTTTAAAATTAGCGAGGCACAAATCTCTTCAATAGGACTATATTGGTTTATGGATATTGGTGGATATATAGTTTTATTATTTCCCCATAAAATGTAAAAAAATTGAAAGGAATGCTGCTTGATAAGATATTTTAGGGGTGTTTCAATTTGATATTTGATTATTTTTTTACGATTTGCCATAAAAACTTCAGGCTTGTAAGGGGATGTTGATGTATCCCCAAATCCCTCTTTTTGGCTATACCCCTGACTAACCAAAAAAGCTGACTAAATGGCAAAATTTATACAAAAAGTTTTTATTAATTTAATATCAATCTGAGAAATCTTCAGTTCATTTACTTCCCCTTTTGAATTTCCAATGAACTAACTTCCAATCCATATTTGGTTTGTAGGTTGAGTTTTGATAAAATTTTAGAATTTCTTTGGTAATATTTTTTTATGAAATAAATGGTAAATAATATATTATTTTTTAATTATTTTACTTCTAATTTAGCTAAATGATATTGTTGCTAACAGGTGCTGAATATTTGTCTGCGGGTCTTGTCAAGGGAGCTAGTATAAGTAGTGATCTGATACACAAAGGAGCTGTAAAAGCCCGTCAGAAAATACGTCCAGATAGTCGCCCTGTTGCTATTGATCCTCGGGTGAAGGAAGGACTACAAATTGCACATGAAGCTTCAGGAGTGGCATTAAAAGCTACTGGGTTTTTAGGTGAGTTTAGGATTTTCTGTTGTTTATGACCACAAAATTGCATGATTAATCATTACAGACAGAAATTAGAAGGCATAACTCACTGACTACTGATTCTATGATTGTGATGTTGTAGAATCTCAATTTTTGATTCAAATATTAATATTTTATAAATTTGAAAATTAAATTTTTTATGCCAATCTTAACAAAAGCTTAGAAAAAGTTTAAAGCTAAAGCTTTTCAAAACCCAATCTGTACATAAAAGTGAATCATATCATTTATGAATAAATAATGTGTGTGATAGTGGAAATACAGTTAAATATCCTATTTTTAATTAATAGCATAAAAGTTTACTAGTTTTAAACTTTAGGAATGTATATCATAACTGACATTATAATCATAAGGGTTTTTGAACTTTGAATGATTTAGTATAATATGTTTTTAAAAGTTTGACCTTAATATAAAAATCCCTTTTAGTAATTTGTATTTCAAAGATTCTCAAGTCTTACAAAGTAAAATAGTTTAAATCTTTCATTTCTTTCTTTCATATGTTGATTCATTTTTTAAACATGATGATTATCATTTAAAAGAATGCTACAAGCTAGTTGCTGTAATTAACCACTGTAAGCCTAAAACATTCTTGTTTTATGAAACCTTTTTCAGTTAGGAAACTTGGTGAGCTTACAATAGCTCTGGGTACGCACATAGCTCCTCATATCCGAGAACATGGAACAAAGCTACTTGCATCAACATTCAAAAAAGATCCCAGAGATGCTAGGGATACTGTTGACGGTGTTCTTACTGTTGCGGCTGGAGGTGTTCAGGGTAAAAGGATTTTGCACCATTTTATTTATGGCGTTAAAGATGATTTTAGCCAATTAATGCCTGGATTTTCTTTTGCTTATATAATTTGTACGAACATGATGAAAAGCATTATAATCTCTGTAAAAAATCTGGATTTAAAATTTTAACTTTTACACTAAAATTAAGTAAGAGAGATTAGGCACCAACACTGTATATCAACAATCTTTTAAATTATTTTCTGTTTTCATACGGAATTTACTAGGAGAAAAAGGTTTGAAACCTTTAACCTTTCTTGTAAAATTAATTTAAGGAATGTTCCTGTAATTCAATAGAAATAGTTATATAAAAATATATTGATTTTTTTTCTGTAGGATTTTCAACTATTTATATGGGTCTTGAGAATGCAGCTAGAACATTAGCTTACAGCCTCAGTACTGAGACAGTAAATATTGTCGGTCACAAGTAAGTTGAATCCAATTATTGTTTTTTATTTTTTACTTAGTGTCTTTTTGCATGCCTTTTACTTTATTGGAATCTCACCTATTTTAGATATGGTGATGATGTTGGTGAAGTAGTGGGTAATGCTGTTTTCTCTATTGGAAATTTAGCATTAACCACGCATAATGTTCAGTCCTTGGGTATTAAGTCTGTTGCTAAAAGAACTGCGAAAGATGCTGGAAAGGCAGTCCTAAAGGATTATGCTGGAGAAGCATTGCCGAAAAAGTAAACTAACCATGACAAAGTAGTTCTTAAGCAAATAAAAAAAAAAACTATTTTTATAGTTTTGTTGCAAGAGTTTTTTATTTTATGGGTGAATGTTTTTAGTGCTTTACACCCCAGAGCTATAGAGAATATTTTTACAATTTATCTTTGATTTGAGCTTTAATGTAACTGTTAAATTATATATGTTCATATAATTGATATTCTATAAAGCCTGTGATACATTTTAAAGGCAGCTGTGATGTTGGGAAAACAGTGCCTTGAGCTTGTTATCAAATCTTATTGCACTAGAAAACCTATACTTTGTTACTAATAAATTTTAGCTCAAGAAATGATTGTCGGAATGTAGCAAAGAAAACTTTTTTTGAGGCAAATATATTAATGATTGTAGTAACTGTTCTATCCAGCTTAGAAAATTGTATTAAGTTTAGTTTTAAATTATAGACTGTCTTTAATAATTAAGCAATTTCTTTAGTGAATAACCTTTGTTGTTTACTATTTAAAATTAATGTTTTGTATAAATATCATATTACAGATACTTGATCCTTTCTTTCAAAGAGATACATGAACCCAGGGATCAAGTATTCCATGACAATGTTAACAGAAAAAAAGCATGATTATTTTTTTTTCTATTAATTAATATTTATTAACTGCAGTGAATATGATAAACAAGCATAATATTGTGTAACTGTAATGTTTGTTTTTAACTTTCCAGGTTTTGAAAACTTTTGGTAGGCTTTCCTTTCTTTTTTTCCAAGTATCATAGTACCTACACACATCTCCACTTTTATTTTCAATAAATATAATTATTACAACTCTTAATTAATTTTGTTATTATAAGAAGTAAATAAGTTTCAGTTGATTTTTGTAATTATGATTGGAATTTTTGTACTATTTGTTGTAATTTTAGTTTTCTAAATAGAATGAACTACTAATTTGGAAAAAGTTAATTTTATATCAAATATATTTTGTGTGTGCACAACTGTATCAAAGAATGATCAAAAGTATCATAACACGTTTGTAAAACTAGCAGCATTTTTTAGTCTCCCCTACTTACTGAAAATTGTTTCTTTGTCATAAAGGTTTAGAAGGTTGAGTTTTAAAATTATCTGTTTTATGGTTATTTAATATTTTCTCTTTGTATACTGTGTGTAGTTAAATAAAAGAGCTAAGTTTTGCATATTATGCCTAAATGTTTCTTGATAATTAGAACTCTGTTTAAATTTGAATATGAGTAACATTCACCTAAACTCTGAGGATTAAGTAACAACTATCAATTGTTATTTGAAAAACAGACACTTAAAAGTAAATTTAAAATTATCTGTTGATTTTTTGAAAATAATCTAATGTTAGGATCAACAGGAAATTTTTTTGACACCTAACATTAAAAGTTTTTCTCAATACTATTTTTATAATATCCAAATGTAATCCAAATAGGTAATCTTAATAAAGCTGGTTAGCAATAATATCCTATATTATTTTAATGCTAAACATTTCAAATTTACTACCAGGAAGTAAACATAATACAAGAAATCCATTTTTAATTTTCTGTTTAAAAAGTATAAATAGGTTTGACCAATACAATGACATCACACTTTTAACATAAACTCATAACATGATTTTCATTTTTGAATTATTAACATTGGATAGTAATTAAAACATTGTTTTTATTTTATTAAAATAAATTAAGAGCTTAATGCTGTTAAATATTTAATTGACCATTAAAAAAGGGAAATTTTTACTCTTAAATAAATATCCTTTTACATATTTTTTTGTTTTGAAAAAGTTTTCAAACCAAAGATTGTAAGAACTTTAAAGTTTCTAAGAACTAAGAAATCTAAAACTGTGCAAAAGAAATAAAATTTTGGTATTGAATAAAATATTACAATTTCCTCAAACACTTATATGTCCCAAAATGTTAAAGTATGTTTTTATTGTAGTAAATGAAAGGGATCCTTCTCCATAAACAGATAACATCTCACTCAGGTTAGGCCCTAATATTTGGCTTTAATATAGAGGACCTTGGTTTGGGTCTATTAAGAGTGTTAATGTATATAAACATGACTTGAAAATATTATAAAAATTAACTTTTAACTGCAAATAAGTTAAACCATTTATTGAACTTTTCTGAATACTTAAAATAGTTTTCTGCTTCAACTTGGTTTATTTTTTTATTAAAATTTGCAAGTTTGTGATGTTGGTCTATTTTATGTTACTTTACAATACAAAATTTTACTTCTGCACTTTTTACTCTCAAGATTTATTAAAAGGGACAATTTTTAAGTATATACTACTACTATTAAAAAGGTAGACTGCATATGGAATAACTTTAATGTCTGGTCATCTGTTGTCTAAACTTGAATCTTTAGTTAACTTATAAGTTATAATAGCTATAGTATGTGAACAAAACTATGTACTCTTAACTTTATAAATAAAAATACATTGATAAAATGTATTGACTTCTACTATAAAAATTTAATAGTAATTATGATTAAATACATATTTTAAATCATTTTACTTATGACCAATTATCAAGAAATAATCAGTTAATAATTTAAGAACTATGTTTTCGGGGGGTTTGTCCTCTCCTAAGATTTCCATTAACCTAAAAGTACAAAATTTTATGAAACAATAGTTTTACATTAAAGAATATTAATAATTCAAAAAGAAGTCTTACTTGGTTTGTATTTCTTGTAATAGTAATTCAGCTTTTTTACTATCTTTTTTCAACAACTTTTGATATGAACTCCAAGTACTTAAATATCCAATGTAATCAGCCAAAGAACTTTCAGTTGTGAGTACGAAGTTTGCTCTAATACCACAAATAATTTAAGTTCATTTAATAAATTGAGAACCATAACAAGAACAAGGTTATTCTGACTAAGAATTATGATATTTCTCACCTGGAATTGTTTCGGAATGGAAGGGTGATGCTTTTATAATGATCTTGAACAATATATCTTTCTTTATCCCAATAAGTGCCTAATTTTTCTTCATGCAAGTACTAAAAACATGAAAACAATGTAAATCAAATTTGGTTTTAAGGGTAACAAAGCAACACATGTAACATCAATGAAACAAAAAAAATTAGAAAAAATAATTGAAGCTAAAAATATTCATTGGAGTTTTTTCAATGAATATTTGAAACAAAGATAAAAATAAAGAAGGAAATATTTAAAGAGTAAAAAGGCTGGTGCCTGTATTAACTAATTTTGTGTGGAAATCATTTTCTTTATTGTTTACTTAGTTGTACTCCAAGAAAAGGTCTTACTAAAACTTAAAAGTAATAGAAAAAAATTCATTACACTTAATGTTATAGATAAAAGTAGAAAATTTAATTATTAATATGAGGGGTGGTTAATGCCATTTTGTAGCATATGCAAGCCTCCACTTTATTTTTGAGCATCAACCCTTGGCAGCTATGAAACATATGTGTTAGGTATGTATGTTACTTTTTACAAAGGTCATTCAAAACATACACTTCTCTTCCTACCTGTTGGACTTATTTGGCAAAAACTCATTTGCTTATTACTTTGCCAAGAGACAATGGTGTTCTTACTACATGGAAAACTCACTTTCAGTGAATGCAAATATTTTGTATCGCTACATTCTTATTTTTTGAAAAAGATGAAAATAGTCAAAACAAAATAGAGGCATTAACAGGACAAAAAGGAGGGAATAAAAATTACTTGAGTAATCAAATAATTGACTTTTTGGTTTTTGACTTCATCATTGGTCTTTGGTAGAGGTATCCAATATCCATATACAGCTAGAACTCCATTTGGAACTAGCACCCTTTGAACTTCAGAAAAAATTTCATCTTGATTGAACCAATGAGCTGACTGACAGAATGTAACCAACTGAACTGAAGAAGATGCAACAGGAAGTTCTTCACCTCTTGAAACTCTGGGTGAAAACATGCATTTTGAAGTTTCTAGTGGTTCTCATGTCCATTATAATAAAAAATACTGGAAACTATCAGTGACACAAGTTAGGCCTTTATTGATTGAAATCCTGATAGGGGACTTAATTAAAAATCTTAATTTCATTTTTAAAAAATATAAATTTAGTAAAAAAGAAAAAGCGGTTTCCTATATATTTGCAATTAAGAGAGCACTTAATAGGTTCACTAGTTTACAGAAATTTCTCTCATGAACATAAAAGTTTTACATTAGTAATTATCTTTTTCTCTAATGCCACTTTTGCTTGTTTTCTTTTCATTTTTACAGATTTTATAAAATATTTATTGCTTAAAATGACTGCAAAAGTTTTCGGATATCTTCTCTTAAAAGAACATGGAAAATTTCAGCTTAAGGAATTTTTAAATCTCTCTAGACAGCTTTGATTTCTCCGTAAAATCCTAACCATGTCACCTTTGAGTGGGTGAGCATTGCTTATCTTTAAATTCTGGGTAAGTGTTTAATGAAAGGTATTGAGGGGATATCAAAATAAAAGCTAGGATAATGCATCCAAAAGACAGTTTTAAAGGTAAACTATGTATGAGTAGAATTAAATTTAGTACTTGTATTCGATGTTTGGAGACAAAAGTAATTTTTTTGCACACTCTATTTGGGCTTCACTGACATCAACACCCAAAACTTTTTCAAAATAAGGTGATAAAATTTTACAACTTTGTCCACTTCCACATCCAACATCAACAGCTTTCTTGAAGGGTGGATCAATCTAAAAATTTTTATCATAATTTAGTTAATTTTTTTTATCATTTTACTTTTTTGTTGGAAAAGCAGGATAAATATTAAAAAAAAAGGATAATTTTGAAAGTTCTGTCAAATTTTGCAATGGTGTGTTTTGGAATCCAATACTTAAAAAGCTTCTAATTGATTATAAATTTTAAATAAAGTGGATTGGATTTAAGAGATGATATTATTTGGAGACTGAGAACAGATTAAAATAAGGGTAATTAAATTTTTAAAACCTTTTTCTTCTTTAATAGTATCTTATATTAATATTTTTTAAGCAAAAATGTACTTTTCAGTCAGGCCAGTGTCAAAAACAGGTAAATGACCAGCAAAAATGGCAAAGACCAAAATTTTCATAACTAAATGCTTAATTTTAAATAAAATTATATAACATACAAATTTAAATGATTTCTCTTAGTAAAAAGAAGTAACTGTCACTGCTTTTGTTCTTTCAGAAAGCCTTTGCCTTGAGCAATTTAAACCCATAATTCAAAATCTATTTGTGTGGATGGAAAACTATAAAATTTTGAACATTTGAAAGATAATGCATAAGGAATACATTGACATAAACTTTAATCATGCAGACATTTTGGAGTTATTTTATGTCAAAGTTGAAGTTTTTTTCACTATGTAATCCAGTTCAGCAAAAACTAATAGCAGTACAATAATTAGTTTTTTGCAACCACACTCTTTATGTATAAAAATTTTGCATTGCATCTTCCTGTCTTCAAATTAGTATTGAAGTTACATTAAATATTAAAACTTTGATGTTATTAAATATTATATAGAATTCTTGACACTTTTTTTTTATGAAAAAGTAATCACAGTAAACTTCTTTGAAACCACATAGTAGGTACTTATACTTTTAAGAAAAGTGTGGCATTTTTAAAAATACAAATTAGTTTTGGAAATATTAAACTTTAAAGTTTCTTTCCTTTTTTGATAGGTTGTTGACAAGTTAGTTAATATTAGGTATATTAAATATTAAAGTTATATTGTAGTAGGGGAGCCCATGATGCTAAATGTGGATTTACTCGAGCACGTCAGATAATCATAGGGGAGATACCTTGCATGCTTTTGAGTAACTCCACCAAATATAAGCTCTCCTTGTTGGTGGGTTTGTTTAGAACAGCCCGTCAAAATTTGAAAGAAAACTAGTTACAAGAACATACTCGAGCGCGTCAGATTGGCTACCAAGACAGTTTACAACTAGTTGAGCCTAGTTTCCTGGCTACTAGTCTATAAAGTTTTGTCTAAAAGTTTGTTTCGTACATTTTTCTCAAAAAGAGCGATAGCGTCTTACCGGTCTTGGCTTTACTTTGCAACTTTGTAACCCTCCCGCTCCCTTACCCACCGCTCAAATCGGCAGATTTTAGAAAATGTACACTTTTTAGCTGGTAACTAACCTACCTTATCATTATCTGACGCGCTCGAGTATGCCCATTTAACTAATTTTTTTTTACAAATCTGACGGGCTGTTCTAGACAAACCCCCCTACATAGAGAGCTTATATTTGGTGGAGTTACTCAAAAGCATGCAAGGTATCCCCCTTATGATTATCTGACGCGCTCGAGTTACTACCCAAAAACACTCTGGGCTCCCCTACTATGATGCATATTTAATCATGAAGTTGGCTTATGTATTTTAGGATAGTTATGACTACTTGCTGGAGTTTCTTTAGGGGGATGGGACATTTTGGTAAAAAAATTTGATTAACTACAGGAATATATATTTTTCACTTTTACGAGAATGTTATTTATGTGACTGCTCAAAAGCAGTGGCCATTCGGCCAGTCTCCAGCTCTTGGCAATCATGGCCTTTTATGCTGTTGAGGACCTATATAGAATATGTTTCGAAAAAATTTTGTAACTATGGTAATACAAATGCAACTATCTGTTATATTCTAAAAACTTATTAAGCAAAATTTTGAAGTTTTAATCTAATGTAAAAGTGTTGTAATTTCTACAGATTTTTCTGTATTGTTCAGTAATTATAGCTTAAAATTATGATTTCTTTAATAGGATTCAAACACACACTTTTGCAAAACTCCACTTAAAAGTTAGTGAGATTTTATTATTTTACTTTAAAAATTTACGGGAAAAACAGTTAAACAAAGAGGAAACTAAAGAAAAAGGGTGTAAAAATTATAAACCTTGCTTTTTAAGTAAGATATTATGTAATCAGTGCATGTTTGAGGAGGAAAAGGTCTGAATTTGGCATACAGCTGCGCGTGTTTTGCTCCGGTAAACAGAGCAGACGCCATTTAAAAATGTGATAACAGAACTACTTAAAGTTGAGTTGTATCAGTTGTATCTTACTCCTGACACTTGTAGTTAAATATTTTATTATCAATATCATTAATTATAACAAAAACTAAGTTTATATGAAATTATGTTAAATATCGGTGAATAAAAAAATAAATTTCCTTACCGGAGTAATGGGTTTCGTTTACTATACAAATACACATTCAATCCCTCTATTGGGATCTGGCAGTTTGAAACGAAACAGGAACTATTTTGACGTCGCAGAGCAGAAGTAATAAGGAGGTACTGTTATATTTGTTGTCTTTCTGCGGAATGAGGTAAAAAATGATGAGTTTACACGAAATAGAAATTTGTCACGCTTTTCCATCCGGCGTGTCGTTTTGAATACATTCTTTGATTTTCTCAAGATTCCCACTCTTCAGATGATTTTTAAGTGACGCCTTAATCAAACAGCTGGAATTGACCATGGGTAAGATCTAATTACCGATGTAAACATAATTTCTATCGTTATTGTCTCCATATAGCTATCTCACCATTTTAAAACTTATCTCTCCTTACGTCAAACATCCTGAAGGTTTGTTTTAACGCAATCTGGTTAATTCACCACCTGTTGAAACTATTTTAGTGTTCGGTTGGGATCGAGTTGGAACAATCGGAAGAAACTTCCATATTGTCTAAGTTACTTAGTTCATTTGAAAATATACTTCTATGTATGATTTATTACATAATATTATTTACTAATTCTCTTCCTTCTCAATACATTGAATTCATTGATTTTTTTTAACTTTCATAGTTTACTTGAATATAACTTATAACCTGTAACTTCATACTTCTTTTAATCGATAAAGTTTCTTTATATAGTTTATTTTAGAGCAGTACTCAATGTGTTAAAGATATTAGGTCCAATTCAATTATTTGTTCTGTGAAATATCCCCCAGTTTGTTTTAAGCGCCAAAGGTTGGAAATATAACCAAGAATTACAAAACTATCAATTGATATACATTTCAATTTTGCCATCTGTCCCATTAAATAGGACTCTTATTCCAGCTGTGCCCACATTTTTATGTGTAGGGGAAAGTAGTGTACCTCTCACCTTTTGGTACTTTTTACCCTGTGAATTTTTATTTATTGAAAATGAATTAATGAAACTATTCCCCTCGATCTTTAGCCTTTCATACACAACATATATATTTTTTTCGGAATTTTAATTGAAGTATTTCAATACGTAATTAATGAAAGAAAAAAACTTAAAATAGGTCCAAGGTATACTTAACCCTGGTAACGGTATAGTACCTTGGTCCAAAGGGTGTTGTACCTTGGACCTATGTCAAAAAACTTTAATTGCACTTCTAAAACTTAATAAAATTTTTGTGAAAAACTCAAGGAACAAGTGCTCATTTAACCACCCAGATGTATAAGCTTATAGATTTAGTTCGAGCGCTTTTCGGCATAAAAGTTTTAAAGCATTTTGTTTTTTGTCACAAAATTATAGATTTCCCTTAAAATTAGTGTTAGTCATGAACTTAATTCCTACCCTGCTTTTAAAATCAAAATAGTCCAAGGTACCAGTGGCGTATATAAGGGGGGGGCCGAGGGGCCCTGGCCCCCCCCCCCCGAAATTTGGACTAGGTGTACCAAAACAAGTTAAAACATTGTATTTTAGGGTCAAATTTCAAAAAATTTTCTGGGGGAGGACCCCCAACCCCCCCTTTTGTACTTGGAATTTTATTATTAACAACTATATTATATACATAATAAGTTCATCAAAATCCAAATCCTACCAAAAAATATATGTCCAAAATTCGGACTAAGTGTTCCATAAACAAGATAAACCCCTTTTTTTAGGTGTAAAGTTCCAAAAATTTTCTGGGGAAGGACCCCAGATCCCCTTTTGTACTTTGAACTCTATTTTATTACTTTTTAAATATTAAGTTCATAAAAATGTACATCCAAAATTCGGACTTAGTGTACCAAAACTAGTTAAAAACCTGTTTTTTTTAGTCAAACTTCCAAAAATTTTCTGGGGGAGGGCCCCCAGACCCCCCCTTTGGTACTTGTATTTTTATCACTAACACCTTTTCCTATATTAAATTTTTAGAACCTAAGTTATCACCTTAAAAAGCTACATTGGACCTATTAAGTATGTGGGGAAGGGGCTGGAGAGTAATTTTGGGCCCCTCCCGAAATAAATTCCTATATACGCCACTGCAAGGTACAATGCTCTCCTTAGGTCCAAGGTACAATACTTGATCATTCTGCTGAAAAATGTCTAACCACCGTGTCTATTTTATGCCTGCTTCATTTAAAGCACATGTCATAATAGCTAAAACAATCCATTATAACATATTAAAATCACTGTAAAATCAAATCGTTATATTTTTAACAATAGCTTACGAAAGCAAAGATGGAAAATTTACTTTTGAAGGGTGAAATCAGTTATTAGCGTATATCTTCCAAAATAGTCGGCTTTTCTAGAAATAATTTAGCTGGACTGAGTGCTCTGGTGGTAAAGATAGAAACTACATATTTAGTATTGTCATATATCTGAAAGTTAAGAAAAAAATAGTGTAGGACCGAGGTACA
Organism: Tetragnatha montana; assembly: GCA_963680715.1. Classification (NCBI taxonomy): domain Eukaryota; kingdom Metazoa; phylum Arthropoda; class Arachnida; order Araneae; family Tetragnathidae; genus Tetragnatha; species Tetragnatha montana. The sequence continues at coordinate 35,777,778 of OY796674.1, read as the reverse complement.
AGCAGGTCCGAGGTATACTACTTTCAACTTTCCCCTATAAATAATGAAAAATTGCCAATATAATCCAGTTGGAGAGATTTGTGCCCAGCTAATCCTTAAGTACCTTACCTTATTATGTTGTATCTCCCATTAATAACTACAAAGCTGTTTTAAGCATCAAGTATTCTCACTACACCAAAATTTTGTTTTTGCTACCTAAGATACTAATTTTATTCCATTTGTTTAGTACTATTCAAGTTCAGGTTGGTTTAATAGAGGCTTCTACTAGTTTTCTGGGATCTGCTTTTGTTTACTATTTTTGGTGTCAAAACAGCTTACTATCAATTTTTAGAAAGATAGATAATGGAAAAGTACCATTTCTATCCATTCAACTAAGTTGTATATATTAATCAATTATAGATTTCTTTTAAGTTTAAGTTAGCAGGAGCTTTTATATGTTGTTATTTTTTCAAGTAAGTGGTATATATCATTATTTGAGATTGTATTTTTCTGTAGTATACATACTTGACTTGAATTGAGTGCAGTTAAAAAACTACCAGCAAATAGCATCTATGTATTTAATTTGCAGTTTAGATTTTATTAGCTAGATTTTCAAAGTTCTTTGTGAAGGTCCATGAAAGAAGCTATTGTAATTAAACATTTTTTAACCAACATCTAATGTAATGGAGGGTATCAAGATTTATTTCCCAAACCTTAGAAAATTTCCCCTTTTTTCACCTTTTTCCTAAGATAAAACTGAAATGTAAGAACTCATCTGTACCTTAAAAGAATGACAACAGTCTCCTTATGTAAATTATGTCTCAATTTAATTTCATAGATTTTTAAATTTCCTGATTAGAATCATTTAAATTTTAGGTGAAATAAATGTAACCCGCTTATTGAACATGTCAGTGACTTCATCAATGCCAACAGACATAGAAAACTTTACATCAGACGTTGCAGCTGATGAAAATACAACTATTAATAACACTGATATAGACATACCTCCAACTTTTCTTCAAACTACTGGAGCTCAAGTAATATCAGGAATTTTCGTTTGGATTGCTCTTTTTCTGACTTGCCATCAGGTATGATGCATTTTAATTTTTATTTAAAACATTACTTTTAATGTGTGAATTATTCCATATAAACTAAATTTTTGACCTCACCATCTTGGATTTTCTTGAAACTCATCACATGTTCTATATTCATATTGACTACAAAAATATACCAAATGCTATCATGGAACGTTTAAAGGCGAACATGCAAAATTATATTAGTGAACACAGAAGAGTTACATAGAAAAAAAATTTAAACTTTATATACTTATAAACAATTATTAGATCCAGTACTTTAAAGTAATATTTAACCCTATAATAACCAAATTTTCCAGATTTTTTTTTATCAAAATGGGTTTACTTCCATTTGGAAAAATTTAATTAATGATAATTTATTTATTTTTTATGCAATGAATGGTTATTCAGTGTATTTAAATGTGTGAAATTAATGGTTATTCAGTTTCTAATAAAAATTTGTGCAAAAACCCTTCTCCTACATGCCACAAAAAAAGTCAATTTTTCCATTTTTTCCAATTTTTCCGGAAAAAAAAAAGTTTTTTTTCTGGGTTTTTTCCGCCTTCTCAAAATTTCCGGAAATTTTCCATCTCTAGTCTTACCCCAATATTTTTCCTTTTAGTGTGAAAATATTTCAATCTTAACAAGTTCAATAAATAAATCTTAACTGTTCAGTCTTAATCTTAACATTGTGATTAAAATGCAAATCCCATAGTGTGCTGCAGAACTTTGTCTTACTAACTAGGGAAAAAGCAACTCTGATTGCTTCCAACATTGTAGGATGTTGAAGGGGACAGTTCCATGGTGTTATTAAAATCACTTTTCAGATAGGATACTTATCTTCAGAAATTTGATATGAAACTTGAAAAGGATCTAATGCAAGGCTATTGCAGAGATTTTGGGACAAAAGGGGATAAAATAATTTTCAAGTTGAATTCTTTTCATAAAAAAGATTACTTTTATAAATATTGTGCTACGTTCTATCATGAACAGTTCTAGGACAGATTTTTAGAAGCCTTTATGGGTCACTGCTGGCATGTAGTAACAATAGTTTCAAGAAGTCTACAAACATTTTTAAAGACTTATTTAATGCTATGTGAGCATAAGAGTAACATAATGTAGCAGTTTAAGAAAATTAAAAAGTAGGGTTTGAGCCTTATGGCTTATCTTTCCTCACTGAAGACAGCTGGGTATTGTGAAATTTTGTATTGTGTAATTGATGTTTTAAGATAATACTAACTGAATTCTGAAAAGAGAAGCAGTGTAGGGGTGGGAGTCCTTTCCTGGTAAAGGTTTTAAAATCTGACTCTCTGAAAAATTGCCCAATTTTAAAAAAATCTAAGATGAGAAGTTAAAAAAAAGTGTGCTGAGGTGATATGGACTGACCCATGTCATGTATTCTAATTTTTTTTTAATGTTTTCAGATTTATCAGCATTTACGCTACTATACAAGTCCTTCTGAACAAAGGTGGATTGTGAGAATTTTGTTCATTGTCCCTATATATGGATTTGACTCATGGCTAAGTCTTATGTTTTTCAAGGACAATTACTATATTTATTTTGATAGCATTCGAGATTGGTATGAAGGTAAGTATTTATGTTGAGCAATTTTAATTAAGTGGCGAGTTATAATTTTCTTTGAAGATCCTATTAAATTATCCAAATATATTTGTTTTCTAGTAAATTTAGTGGTAATAAATTATAAAACTTTTGATTATCACCTTGTTAATTTAAAGTATTTAAAGCCTTCTACATATTTAACTTGAAATTCTAAAAATTCATCTGCATTTTGTGGTAACCCTTTCAGTTCTTTCCATCATAATCTTTTCCTAGAATTATCTAGTAAATCTAAAGCAAAACTCAGTCTAGGATTGAAAGTTTTAAATTTTAAGGTGGATAATTTTTACTTAAAAATTGTTGACTGGTTTTATTGTTAACATTTTGTACTATAATTCTGTATAATTTATTTATATTTTTTCATTTCTTCCAACTCGTATAGCTTTTGTCATTTACAACTTCTTGAGTTTGTGTTATGAATATCTGGGTGGAGAAGGGAATATAATGTCAGAAATCAGAGGAAAACCAATCAGGTGAATAAGTTTCCAGTTTTTTTATACTTTTCAAAGATTAGTCAAATCTTCATTGAAAATTAGAATATCCTATTACAGTGGATTCTGTTTACTTCTTTAATTTTTAATTGTTTAAATTTATTCTTGAATTTTGGATAATATTTTTAACAGATGCAGTTTAAATCAGGCTTTCTATAATTCTTTGTTAAGCATCCAATTGTTATTACATTGAAATACTGATGTGGAACCTTTTGTGTGCAACAGATTAAATTAATTTCACATATTTGTTTAGTAAGAGAGCAAATTTCAAGTGGAAAACTCAGTTAGTTGAATGCACATACAGATCAGATTCCATAATATACAAATAAACCCAATAAGTTGTGTTGCAAAAATTTTTTGGTAGATAAGGGTATTTAAATGTGAGCAAGAAGATGATACTGTTGTTAATGAATGTGCTACATTATGCAGTATGGGAAATAATTTATTCACTGGCTGAATGGTGAAATGAATGGCTAAAGATGGTGGGAAGCAAATGTTCGTGTATAAAAGAGCTGATCCAAAGAAAGTATTCAATGTTCTGATTTGATTCAATGATTACTTGAAAGTAAATTTTTATTGTGTGTGTAAAAGCAGGTCAAAATATTAGTTCATTGTTGAAAGTTTCTATTGGAACTTATTTTCTTGAGTTATTTTTAAGATAAGTTAATTTTTAGTGGTTAAAATTTATAAAACTTTCTCATATTTGTTATTTTTAGATCAAGCTGGCTCTATGGAACTTGTTGCTTAGGAGGAAAGACCTATACCATAGGATTTTTGCGTTTTTGTAAACAGGTGAAATATATATGAGTTTTTGCATTGAGTTTAATTTTAAGTATAAAGCCACTGTAAAATAATATTTTTATCCAGTTAAAAGATTTCATGACATTATATGTGCTATGGGTTGTGTATTATTGCTATTAGTGAATTAAGTTGCCCCAATGCAAAACCTTATCAATGTACCCATTTTGTTTTGAGTAATCAGCCAAAATGTTTTTAAGAGCTAAAAGGAACAATCACAATATGTGTGTTTTGAAAAATAAAAGAAACTAGATTGTTATGCTTTAATTTGAGGAAATAGTGGCAAGAAATGAGTGATGTGGAGGAATTGTAAATTATTAATTTGGCTAAAATGTTTTAGAATTTTTAATAATTATGCATTAAATATTCATAGTTATAACTTAGGATAGAGCAAAAGATAACAGGTTTCAGGTATAATGGTTAATGTAGTTAGAAAAAAGTAGTATTAAAATGTTTCCAACTAAGCTGAATTTGCAACGTAACAAAAGCTCACTTGGCAATTCTGTTGCTGAATTCAATTTTAAAACTTTTTTGAATGTGTTTTCATAGTTTTTTTTCACTCTGATACTTTATTTGGTTGAAGACATAAAAACTTATCCAATGATTCCAATAACTGAATTTTATAATTTTATATTTAGTTCATTTTATAACTTGACAACTTAATTACATACTGCAATGTTTTAAGTTAGTTGGCATGTTTTGTTGTATAGTTCACTCTTGATTTACTGCAGGCAGTTAAACCAGTGCTTCTAGAAAATAAATATATTACATCTGATGCAAGTTGAATCATCAGGCATGTTGGAGGTTGAATAGGCAATGAATATTCAGTTGACGACTTAAGGTCTCCATTCAGCATTTTATCCAAATTTTTATAACTTATCATTATTAAATACTTATTTTCTAAATTAATATTGAAATAATTAATGAGCTGTAGTTCAAAAAGCATTAATTTGAATGTTATGTTCTCACTACAAAAAAAGTACATTCAGTTTTAGAATTACTGCTGATGTTATCAACCAACTGCGAGAGAGCAAGTTTATATTTAAACTATCTTTGAACCACTGCTCTTTGGTCAGAAAATTAAATTTCCAGGTATTGACTCTGGCCATTCAAGCCTTCATCATTCAAATAGACTGCTGTTTGTTACATAAATCTTTATCATGTACAATTTAAGACCAATATCTAAGTAACAAATTATTATAACAGTCTGTTTTCCATAGAAATTGGTCTTGTTAAAGACATTACCTGATCAGTGTTAAGTTACCTTATAAATATTTTCTAAATATTATGAATTTTGATTCTAGGCTACTCTACAATTCTGTGCAGTAAAGCCTTTAATGTCTGTTATTATTTTAATCTTACAACCTCTGGGGAAGTATTCTGATGGTGACTGGAGGTATGTATGGTGAATTAAATTGTTAATTTGAACTTTTTTTTTTCGATTTTCAATATGTTAGCTAAAATATTTGTTTTTCCTAGACCTGACAGTGGATATCTGTACATTACTATAATTTACAACATCAGTGTCACACTTGCTTTGTATGGTTTGGTTCTGTTCTACTTTGCAACACATGAACTTCTTTCCCCTTATGAGCCTGTGTGGAAATTTTGTACTGTGAAATCTGTTATATTTCTTTCCTTTTGGCAAGGTACAAAGCATGTTTTACTATTAAAGTTTTTCTAGCTATTTAATTTTTATATTTGCAAAATATTTCTTACCAAGAATTTTTTTATTAATTGTGTAACTATTAGATTGTTATCTATTGTTTTTTAAGTACTTAATTTTGTGCAATAGATGTAACTGAATGTAACAATGCACCACCAAACTTCTAATTGGATGTGTCTCCAAAATTTTACAATCAAGTTCCCCTTATTTGTCATTATTTTTTAAAAAAACTTGATTATAAAACAATTTTTTTTATTAAGGATACATAATAAGCAAATTAGTTCCCATAAGAAATTTAACATGAATTTGGTTGTATCTTAAATTTGTAATCAATGACTGCATATAAAGAAGCCAATCATCTTTCGATATACCCAAATCTAATTATATACCTATAATCAATGGGTACCCCTGATCTTTATAGAATTTATTAGAGACTTGTAAAAGTGTTTTACTAAATCATGCCCTTTTTATTTCATCCTTATTTAAAGTTTTGTTTGTCAACATAATTTTATTTTTTAGGGTTTGTTTTGGCTATACTTGAAAAGGCAGGAGTTATTGCTCCTATTTTTGCCCCTCGACTGAATGTTCACACTGCTAGTGCTGGCACCGTTTCTGCAGGAATTCAGAATTTCCTGATTTGTATAGAAATGTTTTTTGCAGCTCTTGCTCTCAGATATGCATTCCCCTATCGAGTGTATATGCAAGATTGTGCAACAGACTCTCAAGGTCGTTCTGTGACCATGCAGAGTATATCAAGCAGTTTAAAGGTATGTATATTCATGTTTTAAATTTTCTCAGGTTTGGTACAGTAAAACCTAACTGAGTGACTACCCCTATACAACAACCTCCTTCTTTAAGGACCAGTATTTGAAGGCACTGATTTACCCCATATTCTCCTTATGTTAAAAGGCCTTTATACAATTACCAGCAAAACCCTGACACCTCTCCCAGCGACCAGTTTTCCCAATTTACAGAAATCTTTTCCATATGTTTTAAAGCTGAAAATGAAAGAAACTATTCCCATTTAATAGACCAGTGTGGTCCAACCTTTAGCTATCCATGTGCCAATTAAAATTTGAATGGGGATAAATACATATAGTCCTATATACTGAACATTTTTGAAATTACACTTATTGAGGAAATGTTAATTATAACTCATAGCATCTACTGATTTGATAGCTCCTTTTATTTTAATGTATTCTTTTTTTAAGCAAAATTATTTTAAGTTGCAGAAATGATAAGGCCATAAGTGGATAGTATAATAAAGACATAATTTAAAATGTATAAACTATTGCCCCCAACTGGAGTTTCCACTGAGGCTATTTTAATGTCCCTTTCAAATTTTAAGCCCAAATTCTTCCCTGTGCGATGAAAATCTCTGTGGGCTGCTGGTTGGACCACACAATAGACTATTGATAAATTCATTCTCCCATTCAAATTCACTTTGAAAACATTTGTTCCACCATTGAAAGGCCCCCATAAGATGGTTTTAAAAGGTTTGGTATGGTTAGTGGCTAGTGCATGTTTTATAACTCAAAACAATCTCTATTGAAAGAGTACTTCAGAAGATTTTATTGCCCTGCACACCTCCCTTCCCTTTTCCTTCCACATGTGGTTTTATTTCTCCCTCCCAAACAACAGGATTTGGAACAAGTGACATTACTCGAGAGAGATTGGCAATTCCATTATTGGATAGAAAACTTTGTTTGGTGTGTTTACTAGGGTTTTGAAAAAGTTAGTCATCCTGTTGAGTTACTGTACTTTGGTTTAGTTGGTAGGCATGAGAGTGAGAGCTTTCAACATGAATAAGAGGGTGTTTGTAACCATAATTTCTAAATTTGTAGTAAAGAAATAATCCTTTTTTTTAATTTGAGTGGTATAACTTAACCCTAAGCTTCACCCGGGAAATAGATTTTGAATTAGAATTTGTTCAAGTTTCATGACCGAAATTTGAAAAATAAAATACAATGTTTTATGAATACACTATGTTATAATAATGTTTACCTATTACAGGAAACCATGAATCCGAAGGATATAATGAATGATGCTATTCACAATTTTCATCCCCAGTATCAACAGTATACACAATATACTGCCCCTGCTGCTCCTGTCAGCCACTGGGGAAGTATTCAAGATAATCCTACATCCAGGCGCAGTAGTAACTCGCAGCATCGCCAAATATCAACTATAAGTCATAACTACAATGAGAAATCCACTCTTTTAAGCTCTGATGATGAGTTTCAGTAATTTATTTGAGAATAGTTCTGATGTGTTTGCAGGCTTGGTATTGCTTCTTATTTTTGCATCTAACTTTCAAATGCTGTTTGAAATTTATATATACTTATATATTATCTTTATCTAGTCATGATTCAGCCTTTTCTAAGTTAGCCAGGCTGCTTTTAAAGATTGGAAATTTTTAAAAAAATTGTTGACAACTGTTGTCCTAGTTTTTTTATTGCATTTTCTGTTTGAATGTGTCATCCTGATGAGTCTTTTGCTCTAGAAAGGTACTTTTTGGAGAAATAAAACTCCCGGTATTTTTAAATTTCAACTTCATAAACAATTGTAAAAGGTGTTAACAGATAGACTAAATATTTAAAAAGATGTGTGTGTGTCTGCATGGATATCTGTATAAAATGTGTACTAGGAGATAAGTGTATATTTTGCCAACCATAATTAATCTAAAAGAGTCAGCTTGCTACAGTAACTAACATTTACATTAAAATATTTAATGTTCATTAGAAAGTCAACTTATGTGCTCCATTTAACATATAATAAAATCCAGTAGGAAAGTTTACTATAAAATTATTGTTACATCAAGCATGCAACCCTAGTTTTCATAAACCTTTTTTTCCTAACCTTTCCATTATGTGATGGTTAAATGGGTTCTCAGGAAAACTAGATTTGATTCAGATTTCACTTTTAAGCACTTATTTTTTTTTATCATAGCATTTTTTTTCATAAACTGCAGTCAAAATTAAAATACTGTTTTCTTAACCACCCTTATTTATATTTATTGATTTTATTAATGCAAGCAACCTTGTAATTGAAATGCTGATACATATCATGATTGTATTCACATTAATATTGTGCTTCTCTGTACTGTGCTGTATTCATTACTCCAAGTCCTACTAAAAATTAGTTTCATTTGATGTAAAAAATTTAAATATTTGGCTATTCTTTTTGTTAGTTAGTGTACTCAGCATAAAATATTGTGCTAACAGGAACCAATCTTTTGTTCCACCAGCAAACTGATAGGTCTTGATGCAAGAATTAATTACGGCCTATGTGCACTTGTTCTGTTCAATCCTCTGAAAAACATCATATTAATTGTTGTTCTTGTTAATTTATTTTTAAAGATAGTGAAATAATTTCATTATTGTAATGCTAAATATAATTGTCTATTTTTAAATTTATTATTTATTTTGATTTTTTGACTTAAGCATTTGTGTTTGAATTTTACGTCTGAAATTTTTTAAAACTGTGGCTGGTTCACATTGAGAAAAATAGTTAAGAGTAAATACAAACTTCTTTAGTTGATACTTTATCTAATGGATGGATAAGCTCAGGAACCTGGATTTTTGTGAATTTCTACAGCTTATAAAATTTGAGAATATGTTAAAAAATAATTTAGTTATAATTTCTTTATAAAGTGTTAAGTATCATTTTTTTACCCTAGATGAAATTAAGAAACAAGGTAAAAAAATTCCAAATCTACTGTAGTTAATTTATCACTTTTGGTAAATTTTCGGTTCATTCTACCTGTTGTATTGGTGTTTTATTTTATTTTTTTTCTTCAGTGATATTCATTGTTTTATTCCAGGAAGTTAATGGACTTCTTTTAAAGCTAAGCTAATGCTTTTATTTTTTTTACCATGGTATAATTTGATTTTTGCATTTTTGTTATGTTTAGAAACTTTTCTTGTTTCTATTTTCATCAACATATATATGCATTTTACTGCTTCACCAGTGAAACCATTTTATTAGTTGCCAAGGTATTAGTGATATTCTTGTTTTTTGTTTCTCTATTATATGTTACTGTAGGTTTGTATTAAGACCTTATTTTTCTAATCTCTTTCTTTCTGTGTTTATATTTGGATATATCTGTTTATACAGATTTTATGATCTCACATTATTTTATATTATACTTATTTGTTAAATGTTCTCTTTATGCTTATATTTTTTTGTTTTGAAGCAGCTAAATTTCATTTTGATATTGCATCAAAGTATCTTTATAATGGTTAGTAATTGTTTGTGGTTGTTAAGTCTTTCATTCTAACTATGCACTTCAAATAAAATAAGGACCATTAGAAATTCTATAATTATTTAGTTTTTATTCCTCAATACCTTCTTACAATGTTATTTTTATTTTCAGTAATTTTAAGACAACAGCTTTTAAGAAAAAGCAGTTTTTTAAGATATTTAAGTATTCATTAAAAACATATGTCCTTAAAAATTTATTTATAAAAATGATTCATTGTAATCTATTTTTAATTTGATTTATTGAAAGCTTATGTAGTTTCCTTATTTAAGGTTATTAGATTCAAGTGTCTGAATTAATTTGTTTATTAAATTTAAATTAGGACCTTAATTGAAACTAACTATTAGTAAGTACTAGTTATATTTCAATAAGTCCATTAAATAGCATATTTTCAGTACTTTTACTAGAGAAAGCTCTTTTTATTACTGAGAAGCTTTTTGTATATGTTTTGAAAAGTGACAGTTTTAGTAAAAGCAGTTGTACATAAAATGTGTATGTAGCATTGTAAACGTGCATCACCAAAGGTTAAAAATATTTGTGTGTATGAAGTTGGTGTTGTGAAACCCTGTGTAATGTTTTGGTATAAAACCTTCTAACTTTTTATCTGTGGAGAAAGATTTATTATATATGTGATCGATTGTGTACAAATGTGTAGTTTTGACTCTTAAAACTTATAGATGTTTGTAAAAATGTACAAGTACAACATGATTGTTTTATTTTAATTGAAATATAACTGTCTTGTGTTGGTATTTTCATTTTACAACATTCAAATTGAATGCTTGTAAGAAGAATCAATTAATTGAAATAAAGTGCTATAAAGTGTGTTAACAAAGATATTCTCTATCATTTTAAAGTAATTTCATCTGAAGCATTAATGTGCAATATGTGTAGATAGTTGTTATTGTATATGAGAAAACACAGGTTTAATGCTAAGACCTTTAAATGATCACAGGTGAATTTTTTGTTTAGAAAACTCGTGTATCTTTAAAATAACCTCTGTATTCATAAATTTTTAATGATCTAAGCACTAAATTTGTGACCCTAAGCTTGATGTTAAATATTTGTATAATTTTTAAAGTTCAAAATTTTTTTGTAGACAATAGTTATTTTATATGAGCTATAGCTGTCTCAACATGTCTTGTTTTTAATTTCTTAACTCTCAGCCTTTTTTGTATTTATTTTCATTAATAATATCTTTGATAAGTATATATTCTTTTTTATTGCTTTTTATAGAAATTTTTCAAACATGGTAAGCTACTGTGTCAAATAAATCTTGTTTTATGATTCTTTGCATTATAAGCTTGTTGTGCAGGATGTTGATTAAAATCTATTTATTGAAAAATTGGTTTTAACTTTCTTTGTTAAAGTTCACATTTTTTTAGATTGTTTAACTAAGTTGTTGATTAGTTATATTTTGATCAATAATATCTTTAAATATTTTTATTATCACCTATCCTGTCAAATATTAAATTTGTTTTCCAATTTCAAGATTACACACACAAGAAATTTTGATTGCAATTACCCTAGATATAAATGTAGGAATTTGTATGGCCATAAAACATTTTAGTAGTTTATTGCTATAAGTAAAACCTTTTGCATAAAAAACACATATAGTAAATTTTATATATTTTATTGAAATAATGTAGAATGAAAGTACACATGCAGGATGCAAGTCTTTTAAGAGTTGGATAGAGCGGGATACAGTTAGTTTGGCCATGGCTGGGGATTCATAAAATGCGATTTCCCATATTGAAGTAATGGGTGAAATTTTCATTTACAAAACACTATTTTCATCAAAGGTTGCCTTACTCATATAAATTTTTTTTATGATGAAGTAAGTTGACATGTTGGCTTGACTGTTAGGTAGCTGGCCTCACTTTCCATTTAGAGACAATCTATCCACCTGCAGTGTTGGCTCTATTTAGAAGTTTAAAGAAAGATTTTGTGTGTAACCTTATAAAAAAATAGAAGAATTTGAGCAAGCAATTTTTCAAATTTTAGTTTATAAATTAAAGAAAATTGATACTAAATCCACGTGACCAAATTCATGAAAAAGAATGCTTGTAAAAACAAGTGTTTTATTGGATATTTATAACACAAAATTGTGTTTGATTTTTAGTATGTTACAGTAATTTTCAATACACATTGAATTTTAATTATAAATTCACTCTCCCTTAAAAAGATATTTAAGATTAAATGTTATATTTAAGAATGATGAGCAGGGGCGCAGCGACGGGGGGGGGACCAAGGGGACCAAACCCCCCCCAGGGACCGAGAGGTCACCTGATGTTATAAGGAATTTCCAGTATTCGTAAAAAAATTCAAAAAATGTTCGAATCTCTTTCCGAAATTTTTTTTTTTTCATTTTTTAACGAATTGATTTTTTTTATTATTTTTTAATTAATTTAAACTTTTTCAAGTTAAAAATATGTTTGTGTCTGATGTTATTCTACTCTCCAGTGCGCATTCTAGGGATGGAGAGATAAGCACACCTAGGGGAGGGCGTGACGAAGAGGAGCAATTTCCTGTCCAGAACTGCTGGTGTGTGTGTGTGTGTGTGTGTGTGCACGAGCACCTGTTTTTGTTATTTGTTTAGTGGAACTAGAGGGTCCGAATCGGAACAACTAGATTTCCTCTAACATTCTTTTATTCTTTTTCTCAAGCGTATTTGGATATTGCAATAAATTTTTCAAGAGTTATTAACCAATTTATGCATCAAGGGCCAGACAGGACCCGATTTACAAGTTATGGGGCCCAGGGCAAAAGACCTATTTGTGACCCTCGACATGTCTTAAAATAAAACTTAATTCATTGGACTCAAAATAACAAAATCAATCATCTTAAATCCCAGTTTTAAAAAATGTGTAAATTAAAATATATTTACTTGAAACTTCAAAAACTTATTAAATTGATTTTAAATTCGTTTACTTATTTTACACACTCACATTTTCAAAGCTTTTTAGTGAGGCCCTGGGCCCTAAATGCCCTCCCAGAAATCAGGCTCTGGGCCCACAGCCTTACAAAGAACGTAGAAGAAACGAGAATGAAGTATATATAAGTGATTAAGCTCTAAATATTAATTGTTATTCAGAGATAAAGAAAGAAGTTGAGTAAGAAGAATTAGGATTTGAAATCTTAAAACTTAATGAACAGTAATTTATCTTATCGAAATTGCTTACTGTAAACTTTTTTAATAACAAGAGCAATATATAGCAAGCCTTTCTTGTGACAACTACTGGAGTTAAATTCATCAATTGTTTAATGTTTCTTTTTAGAGAAATGATCTTTCAAATTCTTTGTTTAAACCTCTTTTCGTTGTAAGGTTTTAATGCCCATAATCATCTTGTTATACAATATACAAATAATATTTAAAATAATAATATAAAAAAATTATGCTAATAGTGTTATAAAAGTAGTAGTACAAATGTACACAGGCCCAAAATAGCCCAAAATAGCATCCTCATTTTTTTTTTCAATTTCATTTTGTCTATTAAAAAGTAAGCATTTTTAATCGAAATTTTGTCTCTGTATATGTAGTTTATGTTATTTCCGTATCTCACTCCTCATAATTGAATTTCACTCCTCCTAAAAAAGTCAAGGAGTACTTTTATTCCTCCAAAAAAAAGTCCTAGGAATAACACTGCCAGTTTTACATCAAAGAAGCCTCTTAAGTAAAAGTTCCAAGATTCACACTTGGTAGTACTTCTCTTTGCGCGACAGCCCCGGGTGGGCCCTGGGCTTCTCCAAAAAATGCTCTTATAGTCATAGATAAACTAAATTGTAACAGTAGAACTGAGTTAGGTTCTAATACATTCTTACTATTTACTTAAATTTTGTACTATAATAATTAGGAGGTACTAATAAATTTATTAATTAATAGAAGTTCAGCAACAAATTTTTCGCGTTCATCTTAATAAATTCTACATAAAGCTTCCATCGTTTTTGAAAAACTAAGAAACCCAAATTTTTTTTGACTGGTCCCCCCCCAGAAGGAATTTCTGGCTGCGCCACTGATGATGAGGGTTGCATATACAGTAGAACCTTCCCTTCTATGACCAGCTACATAAAGGTCATTTTAACAAAGAGGGACATAACCAAAAAAATATTTACTTTGACAAAACCAGATTGAACAATGGATCTTTTATTACCAGTCAGAAGCCAAGGAGTACAAGTCAAGTCACAATATTTTCTGTAGGTTTTTTACTATACTGTATAGGAATTTCCCTTTCTTTTTGCATTCAAAGTTAGTTATGAAGCAGTAATAAATAAAAGTGCTAAATGTATCAAATCTCTCGAAAGTTTGTAAATTTTCAATATTTACACCTTTATCTACCATGCATGTAGTATACTTTTCACTTTTGACTTCTCACTTTCTCCTATGGAATGCTTTAGTTGGAGAAGATTCAGCATTGTTGTGTTTTACACATAAAATTTTGGTTAGAAATTCATAAAAGTAAAATAAATTTTTTTTAGTATGTTATTAATTTTTAAAAATTTCCTCAAAATGTTTTTTTTCTTTTCTTTTCTTTTTTTTTACAGTATTAGTTTTGTTAAGTTTACCAAAGCTAATCCTCATGTAATATTAATTTTGAACAGTTTTGACACTTACACATTGAAAGCACTGAATAATAGGTTTTTATAGGATGGATGAGGAAGAAAATTTACAATAGTAGGTACTATTTTTCCAAACCTTTAATTTCCACATATATGAACTAATATTCTTATCATAAATAGTAATATATTTATCTTAAGTTGCATTTGGTTCTTCTTTTACATGCATTCAAGATTTTTTTAGAGGGAATACAATTTTTCTCTTATTTTGGATTACTTTAAGGGGACATCCATAAATTACGTTAGGTGTTTTTTCCAAAATTTGGTCCCCCCCTCCCCCCTACGTGAGATTTACCTACAATTTTTTAACAATGATTTAAAACGAAAAGAAAATCGTATAATTTCTAACTTAAAAAGTTGACGTGAGATTTTAAACGACCCCCTCTCTCCCCTTGGTGAGATTTTTCCACACCCATAATTTTTGATGTCCCCTAATAATAAAATCGTTTTATTTTAACAAAATAAATGTGGGATTTAAATGAATAAATTTTATTTAATAGAAAATCGAGTAGGATTCGTATTACCCGATCTCCTTTAATGTTAAAACACACATTAAAAACATGTTAAACCTTTAATGTTCACACATTAAAAGGTAAAATAAAAAAATAAATGATAATCATTAGAAACGGCATGTTGGAAACGGAATCCGCTTTGCCGTTACTCTCGGACCCAGATTTCACACTTGGCTTGGCGCTTGGCGACTATTTTTATCGCCAAAATTTAGATACACGGCGCATAATCACCAATGAAGCAACCCTGAAATTGTAAAGCGACGACAAGAGGAAGGTTTGCTATGCTATTGTAGTTTAGAAAAATTCGTGGTTTTTATTTGTAAACAATCTTCATATGGAATCTTCGAAAACTCTTGAACATCTCAGCTGAATGTCGTGAAAGACCAGCATCAAACAAATTGGTCTCCGTAGAAATCGATGGCTACTACAACTGCACCTACCCAATCACAGCCCCTACCAGGTATGTTGCTCAAATATTGGGCTAGGCAATAATTTTATTCGCGGTTTGATTTTTCCATGAAAAATCTATTGCAATAAAATTCCCAGGAAATATATAATTAGTTTTAAAAGATTCCTCTCGCTGTGTTTTGCATTGTAATTATCAACGGATTGCGGAATTTTTGATCTCGCTTTGCAGCAGCAGTTTTCTCTAGAGAATCTTGGAAAACCCGATATGCAAATTTACTTTATTGCAATCCATTTTCATGATCATGCTAGAGAAGGGTATATTCTTGAACAATAAAACGTATTCTTCATTTTGAAATCCTTTCCTTATATGTTGCTTTCACTTTTTCATTAAAATCCGCATCTTTTCAGTGGTCTATTTTTACCCAAATATATCCTTTAACTTCTTTTCTATGTGACTTTATGTGGAATTTATGCAGAAAATAATTTTTTTTCTTGAAAAATATTAGTAAAGAATTACCCAATTGTAAATTACATAACGAGTATCAAGTACTTACTATAAAACCTATAAAAATATTTTATTTTTTGTTTGGGATAAGTATTTCTAAGGGAAGAGTATTTTCGCTGTATTTATTAAAGTAAAAAGTGTGAAAGAATTATATTTCTAGTTAAAATATGTTTATTTTACTTTTAAAGTATACTGCCTATGCCTATATTCCCTCACTTATGAAGAGAGCAAATAATGCAGAATGATCTACAGATTCAGAATGTTTTATATAAAATTGTAAAACTGTTGGTATTTAATAATTACCTATTGAAACTAAATTAACAAACATAATGGTGTAATCTTATCCTGAAATTTGTAAGTGTAAAAATATCTTGCCTGAGAAAGTGTATTTTATGATGAGTGAAAATTTTGTTAGGTTGTTTGATGTATGTAAAGTCTTAATAATATTGTAAAAAATGGTGTTATTTAAAATAATTAATCTTAAAATAATTGGTGTATTTATCAGTGAAATTTTTAAAGAAAAGAAAAACTAATCTTGGTTAATTTAAACTACCATGAATCAATGTTTTTACATTGATGATATCTTTTCATATCAAAAAATGTGTTAAAAACCCACAAAGGCTTATGTAGTATCTCATTGGTTACATGTTACTTTACAAAATGAGTTATCAAAAATGATTTAGACTTAACCATTTTTGGAAACTCATTTTGTAAAGTAACATTGAATTGAAGAACCATTTCCTACCTCAGACCTCCTATGATATATTTCACCCTCTTCTTTAGATTAGATTAATGCCTAAAAAACTGGTACATGAACCTGCACAACAGGTTTAGCTTTCAGTATTTTTCTCTTACAATGTTGCAATAAAAATTTTTGGGAAATCTTAAGTCCAATCTTATTAAACTTGTATATATTTTCTTAGGTACTGACGGAAGTAAAGGAATTAAAAAAAGAAAACCTGGTATTAAGGAGTAAGTGTCCCCATTCTTAATTTTTTAATTTTTCGTGAATTTTTAAGAGTATCTTTATACATAATAAAGGAAATATCTATTAAGTTTTAGTTCATATTTCAAACTTTTATGCATCAAAGCTTTTTTTCTTATAGATTTTATTGTAATACTATACTACTTACAAATTTATCAGAATAGGAAAAATTTCAGTTTTAAAATGGCATTAGCCAGGCCAAAAGTTTTACTCTTTGCTTGATTGAGACACTAATCTTATTAGTTTTATTTTAAACACAAAAATGTGAAACAAAAAACTTACACATCAGCCTCAAATACTTACCTGCCAATGGCTGGCAGTATTTTCTCTTTATCACATTGGCTAACAATATTTTCTCTATTTTATTGCTAATATCCCAGTTTTCAAACTAAAAACAAAAAGTACAAACTCATATAGTCTGAGTATTTGTTTCAAAATATTTATTACAGGTTAATTTGTTTCTCATGAAATGACTATTATTTGTATAAAATAATGCACAATACAAGAATACAATTTTTATCTTGCTACATATGTTACAAGTTACAAGAAATTTAAATTAAACACATTTTGATAAAAAAAAAATATCAGGGCATAATTTGCCATTTTCAAAACAACAAATTTAAATGATTATTTTATTCTTTACTTAAGAATATTAAAAGGTTGGAAAGAAATCTAATAATTTGCTTGTTAATAAAATTAGAATAAGAAAGAAATTAAAAATGTATTATTCTATTTATTGTTTTATCTTCAGTTTTGTTTAAACATATTTGCTTCATCTTTTTTCAACTATCACAATATTAATGTGAATAATTTTCAAAGCACTTCCAAATCAAGTATATTTTTTCATTTGAAGAGATAGTTTCTAATAGATTTTTGCAGTGTACTGAATTCCAATTACTTAAGATTAATTTCATTATTTTATTCTTCAATTCATGGTACTTAATTGCAGAGAACTCTACCTTTAATGTTTTTAATTATGATATTATATAGGCTAACATAAAGTGCTCTTTGAGGGAACTGGCAAAGGCTTTTGTGTACGACCAGCTTTTCATTAAAGTCAATATATTGAAATGTTTGAATAGAATCTTTAATCTTGAAACAGAATAAAACTAACCTAACTACTAGTTTAACCTTGGGTATAAAATAAATATAATTATTACGTTATAAATTCTTATTTTATCAGTATGTCCTTATGTATAAATTTCTATATCTACATTTATAAAAAATAAATTTTAATGGAAGGTGAAAAAAGTTGTTCATAAATTAAAATGCAGTTTTTTGTAACACCACAAACTGAAATAAAAGTCAAGTAAATGACATTTTACATTGGGATCAAATAAGTAAAGGTAAGAGTATATATTTTTCTCTCTTGTGCATGTCTATTATTTTTTTTGCCTATGTGACAAAAAAAAAAAATAAAATGCAATTATAATAATTAAGATATATAAGTTGAAGTTTTACCACGAATTTTAAATCAGGTTAATGTAGAACTTCATGTCTACTTAAGATATGGTTTGTGTATTTAAATGTTATAATGTTATGAAAGTAAAATGTATATTTTTTGGTACTTTAGGATTAAAGTACTTAGTATTTCAACTATCAGTGTTTCTTTTTAATTTTGTTATATTTTTATCTGTAAATGATAAAAAATTGCAAATATAGTCCAATTGGAGAGATTTGTGCTTAGTTAATTCTATAGTAAAAGTACATCCAATTTTTTAAATATAAGAGTATTTGATTAAGCCAATTATTGAGTTTCATTATAAAAAATTTGCATTTATAGCAATAAATCGGAAGTTTCTTGCTAAACTGATAAAGAAACTGCTGTCGAATTTTTAATAGTTTAAAGGGTTATATAAATATTGTATTAAAAATTTTCTTCTCACAACATGATTTCTTCTGTCTTCATGACAAACACCAAATAAGAAAATATTTCATCTTTTTTTTAAAAAATTAGTTTTTTATTAGTTTTTAAAAATTTATTTTGAAATTATGTATGCATAATTTTATTTTAAACTTTGAAATTCTCGTAAAAAGGGATTATGTTTGTATCACAGAGATATCAATAGATGGCAGCACAATCGTGCTTAGGAGGACTCAAAACAAAAGTTGTTATGGTCATGGACAAAGTTAGATTTTGGTTTATGTATATTTGAATCAATGTTTGTGTAATTTCTGAAAAATCTGTCCCGATGTATGACATATAGAAATTCATTTAAAATTCATAGAGAGCACGGAATCAGTCAAATATTTATATCAAAACTTGAATGTGTGGAAATTTCTTTATTTCACGTATTTATTGAATTTATCAATCGTTATGTTTAGGATTTAATAATTTACTTCAAATAAATTTGACGAATTCGGGTGAATCAAAGGCCCCTCTAGAAACAAATAACTTTGTATCCAATCTAAAAAGTTCCTTTACTCATAAAAAGTTGTCCTGCCAAATAGTATTTTGGTTTTACTAGGACTTTAAATTTAAATGGGCCCGCCAACCAGGGTGGGAAAAAACAACTTTTTTTGTTTTATAAAAAACATAAAAAAAAGTTTTTTGTTTTGTTTTGAACGTGTTTTTTGTTTGTTGTTTTAAACAATGGTTTTTATTTTGCTTTGTTTTAAACGTGTTAAACAACACAAGTGTTTGAAACAAAGAGTTGAAACACCCACAAAATCGTCATTCTTTGTACTTAATTATCATTAGCAATTTTTATCCTACATTCTAGGAACACTCTAAAATAATAACAAACATACATATTTAAAAATTTGTGTTAAAGATAATGCAAATAAAATTTAAAAATAATTTTAGCCGTATTTCTTTCGTTCTCTAAATTCAAAATATGATTTTTCTTTTCCACCAGCAGTAGCTTAATTTCATTAAATTGGATGTTATTAATAAATTGGAGGGCTTTCAACTGCTCTATTTTTATTACTTTATATATATATACTTTGGTTTTATACTTTGCTTTGTGATCATCTGAACTTCTGATTGCTATTTGGAAACTTTTTTTGGTATGAAATAAATATTTTGTTTCATTATGGAAACAGAGTTTTGTAGAAATTCTTAAAAACCCAGGGCATTTAAGGCACACTTTGGGAAATGTTTGGTAACCTTCTTTCAATATTTTTTTTCTTCTGTCGGATAAAACAAGAATTAGAACATGGTATTCTTTCTAAAATGTTTGTATAAAAATATAAAACGTAAAAAAATAATTTTTAAAAATTATCTAAAAATAACATTTAATTTTTTTTAAACTATCTAGTCTATTTTTAAATTTTTTAGTTAAAAATTATGAAGAAAATGTGTCTGTTTAAATTTCATGAAATTATAAATAAACTGAACCAAATTTAGTGTTTCGAAGTCATAAAGTTCCAGAGTTTTAACACTGAGCATTGTTGAAAAAACAACTATTCACGTACTTTTTTTAGCAAAAAAAAATTATAAATCCAAACTAAAATGAAAGAATAATAAAACTTCCTTGGATCATTAGTTTATATTAGTCATCTGAAACAAAAGCAACTTGGGTACAAGAAATAATTAGGATATTTTAAAAATCATGGGGCGTTTGATTGCACATTGATGCTAAAACGCATCGAGACGGCATCCTCTTCTATTTAAGACCCATGATTTAAACAATTGTCTTTTAACTTCTTAATAAATATAGCCAAGCTAGGGCAAGGTCCAGGCCAAAGTAGGCTAGGCCAAAGTATGCTATTTGTTCAAGTTGGACATACTAGTATGATTTAAATACATCGTTAAAAATTTTAAAATTCTTATGGCGGATTTTCGAACTGATAAGGCTATCGAGGGTCTCTTGCAAAGCATAAACATGGAAAAATACCAATGAACAGAACAATAACAATAGTCAATGTATCATGACAAGGACAGATTTCTAGTATTGAATATGATAATATTATTCAAAAAGTACCAGAGGAAGGGGTAAAAAATTCCGTTTATACGTTCTTGGCTGATACAGGTTACAAATACAAATTAAGTCGACCAACTAAAGGCAAGCGCCCAACAAGGTTGGTCCGGTCCATTTAACTCAAACCACCCGATTCCCAGTATCTGTCAATTTTATTCTTGAATTCGTTTACCCCACTTGAGTTGATAATCGTTTCAGGTAACCCATTCCATCTATCCACTACCCTGTTAAAAAAATACTTCCTACAATCCCGATTAAAATTTCAATTTAAATCTGTGACCCCTCGTTCTATTATTCGTATTGAAATCTAGTCCCTCTGTGTCCCCTTGTTTTATCATTTTGAAAAGTTGAATTAAATCCCCTCTAATCCTTCTTTCCTCTACTCTAGAGTGAACATATTTAACTTAATCGTTCCTCATAACTTAAATTGGATATACCCTTGACCGTTTTGGTCGCCGTATGCTGAACCCTTTCAATTGAATCAATATCTTTTTTCAAGTATGGAGACCAAAATTGAACAGCATATGAGGCCTCACCAATCCCCTATATAATGGCAATATAATATTCCCGGACCTTGAAGAAACAGTTTTTTAATGTAACCCAATATCCTATTAGACTTCTTACTAGCAGCTGAACACTGTTGGTCCATTTTAAAGTCTTCATTTACTATCACCCCTAGATCTTATATCATATTACCCTCTTTTATTTTGTCCCTTGCAGATAAAATTCAGTCCTACCATTCCTACCACCCATATGCAGTACCTGACATTTACCTATGTTAAAGGACATACCCCATTTCCCCCCCTCTATATAATATCAAGATCCCTTTGTAAATTTTGCACCTGCCCTGAGTATCAACCCTTCCCCACATTTTTAAGTCGTCAGCAAAGATGCTGATTTTGTTTCTGATATCCTGACTAATATCGTTAATGAAAAATATGAAGAGTATTGGCCCCAATACTGAGGGACCCCGCTCATGAAATCTCGTTACATTAATTACTACACTTTAAAATATTACATTCAAATTGTCCTTTCTTGTTATTTATGTTAATATTTTGAAATCTGAAAGGAGAAATTGTTACTACTATTCACTACACAAAAAATTGTTATAATGACAATATTAATTTACTTTAGTCGTAAATGGATTTTAAGAAAATCGTACCTTAAGTGGAAGTATAAAATAGTTAAAATGAACCCTTAATTCAAATCAATAAAGTTTAAGGTAATAAAGGTAAGTAAGTAATAAAGGTAAATAAGGTTAAAGTAAGGTAAATAAAGGTAACATCTCGACTTATCTGATTTGATCTGTCATGTTACTTTTTCTTTTTTAAACGATGACACTACGAGTTCTAAGAAAACAAACTGTAAAATCATTTTTTGGAAAAAAAACTTACCCGTCCACCTGAATAGTATATACGTTTGTCAAGAAGGATGCTGCGAGTTGTCCACTCCACATGCTCCCGCAGTCGACTGGGTTTTAAATATGATGCTGTTGACGCCGCAAAATGACTCAGTTGCATGTCACGGGTCCATTTGATTCGCTTCGGAGTTTTCGCATGAGGCCTGTTTGGAGCGTTTGTTTTCCGGAGGGACAAAAAAAGAATAATGGGAAAGCTTTCCCCCTCTATCTGCTGAAGTGGGAGTGCAGAGTTCAATTTGAATGGTTCTTGCTTCGCTCCTCTGTCTCAGCCTTCGTGGCGTGACTGGGTTTAAAAGCTATCCAAATAGTGAGAACTCGTGTTGTGGACTCCCAACCATTTTCGCCGGCGGCATACTGTTTCAGTTCGTAATTGAAGTTCTTTGATGTGTTTAAATTAACTGCTTAGGAATTTTTAAGTTGAACTGATCTTGCTTGGGTACGAGTTCATGACTCGGTAACCTTTCCCCCCTAACTTTGATTATCGGTGTCCCATCCATTCCAGGCAATGGCTTTAACGTCAGCTTCTCCTATGTGTTTTGTTTAGATGTAGTCTTGGTTGGCTCAATATGGTCTTTGGGCCTATTAACCCTAAGTTACCAACCAACTTATCCATTCCAGTGTTTTGTTGTGAAAGCACCGGTGTGTTGAGAGCCGTATTAGAGTGATTTCATCATACCTAGTTAACAGTGAGCAATTAATTAAGAATTTTGAGAGTTTTACACCATTGCAAGTGTCGGATTCCGAGGAAGGATGAACTGCCTCCCTAAGGAAACACTTTTTAGCATCTCCATTGAATTTTAGAGTCAACACCGCCCGATTGCAGATCTTGGTTGGAAGTTCTATTATTCTTGTTGCAAATTGTACGCAGTACCTACACTTGGAAATATATCTTGAACTGAATAGCTTTTGGGATCTTTTACTGAGGAGGTAGAAAGAAAAGCTTGCATTCAAAAGTACTTTAATACTACCCTGAATTGCACACTTTTATGTTGGTAGAATGTTCTGTTATAAATTTGAAGTGGCCTGTATCACTTCAAGCATTGTAATATTCAAAATAGCAAACCGCTTTATGAGGATAATGCGAGTTGGATTTAAATTTTCTGAACGCTCCTTACAATTTACATTAGCGGCATTATTCACTACTACCTGACCAGTGGTTAACCATCAGTAGCTAAAGAAAGAAAATGAGCTTTATGCTGATTCTGATTGGTGGAAGGAATCATTCTTTGACCGGTAGTTAACCGCTGTCCAGGTAGCAGTGAATAAGACCATAAGCCGTACAAACGATTAACCGCCTCCCCATCCCAAGCCACACAATACTTGCAATCACTATATCATCCCAAAGCCAAAAGAGATGGTCCTATTCATGATGTACAGAGGTTGTTGCTCCTCAGATCTGGTAGTCTGTCCATTATATAACATTCTCCCATGAAAAACGAATGGAACGTGCTTCAGAAGAGCTACAACCTTTTGCCCCCGCTCTTTTTTCTCAGTCCTAGCCATCAGGTTTGCAACCCGAGTGGGACGAGTATTCTGGTTCATTTGCCGGTGTTTCTTATTGTAACGACTTGGTTTTGAATCATCTGGGATGTCATCATAAGAGAGTGTAATGATCTTCACTTGCTTTTTATTATTAATTAGCTTTGGAAGCAGAACTCTTTCGCATCCTGTCGTTCAGTTAAAACCGCTACTTGGTATTCGGAGTGTTAAGAAGATGCCTCTGAAAGTTCATTGTTGTTTTGAGAATCGTTTTTGAAAGCGCGAACTTTATTCTTATGCGGAATTTGCTTCGATTTTACACCAGGCTCATTTAGTTCAGAATGTCCAATATCCCTCTTGTTTTAATGGTGAGAGTAAACTTAATAAGCAACTAACTAAATATCAGATGTGCTACCAATTACCAATATCTTGAGATGAGAACGAACATTGAGAAACATTTTAAACACAGCTTTCGCAAGCTTCTTGCTAAAGAGCTTGTGATAGTTTCACATCCCTGAAAAACGTCCATCCGACCGTCCTGAAGATGTCTAGAAATAGTCACACGTTATTATCCCTTTCCATGCTTGACGAACGCTCCTAACCATAACCCGATGCGGTTTTATGCAGTGCTCCATGTCTGTGAAAAGTATTTCTTTTCGTGCGGGGCGTTTTGGTTGGTCTTGCTTGAATTGGTTGCTTAACTTCGGTCCATCGGTCGTCAAATCTTACATTTTATGCTTTTTTTTTGTGGCGATAGGATTGAGCACAATTGGGGTTCCAAGCAATAGAATTTGGTGCCAACGAAAGCTTGTTTCTTGAGAAAGAGGGATCAGGGATTTCACTTATTTTTTAATTCAAGATAAATTCAGGGATTTATAAGTTTTTTTGGGGGGTATCCAACACCTACCATAGTAAATTGGAACAAAAACCATATTATTTTTTTAGTATGAAATTCTATGTTTAGTTCGAATTAGTTCATTCACTTATAAGTTAACAATTTAATATTGCCTAAAGGAAATGCTAAAATGTTCATGCGGGGATGGTT
The DNA here is from genome assembly GCA_963680715.1 of Tetragnatha montana. Taxonomy (NCBI): domain Eukaryota; kingdom Metazoa; phylum Arthropoda; class Arachnida; order Araneae; family Tetragnathidae; genus Tetragnatha; species Tetragnatha montana. The sequence goes on along the minus strand of OY796674.1, from coordinate 35,753,005 downwards.
AAAAATATAACATAACTCTTGAGATTTAGTGAGAACCCCCTCACGTGAAACTTACCGCTCTTTTTATACTAATCGAATTCCTTTGACATTTTCATGCATTTTGCATCTATAACCATTAATTAAAAAAATGAAATTGCTTATTCCAAATGAAAAAAATATTCGTCTATTTTTTCTTTTACTGAAAAAATAAAAAAATGCATATTCTCTGAATTGAAGGTTGATTTTTATACAACATGCTTTTTTGTGGAGTTGCCAACGGTTTTTGAAGTCATATTAACACAAAATAGGTTCGACAACTCCATAGAACGGGTTACATTTGAATCACTTATTTCAGAAACATGTCAAACGCCAATTTTTTCAAAAATGAGTTATTGGTGTCATATGATTCTGTAGGGGTAAACGCACATTTTAGTGTAAGAATAATAAAAATAACGGAATTTTAAAATAGTTTTCCAGCATGTTAAATTTCAGCTTTAGTGCAGAAACATGTCAAACGACGTCGCTTGACTGGTTTCTGCACTTAAATTGCGGGGAATTTCGCTCATGCCGTCTCATCTACCGCTTGTTTGGGGTTGCAGTTTGTTATTTAATCGCATACAAAAACTATATGCTATTGGAAATGTCATTCTTTAGAGGTTAGGTCCATCAAGCCATAGTAAAACCCATATTTTTAAAGTTTTTGTACGAATCTCAAGACTAAGGACGTTTTGGTACCTATGTATTTAAAATTCCCATGCTTGTGGCCATTTATTACATCCATGTGATTGATATTTTGGATTCATGAATCACTTTATTAAAAGTGGACATCAAATCTATACCCCAGATCATAATATTGAACTCTAATTTTGTAGGCTTTTAAAGCAAAATTGTTTTACTGTCCACAAAGTTACTTCTAAACAACTATCTAATTGACTTCAAAGATGTCTATATTAAGATTTTGAATTGGCTGACCACTATTTTTGAGTCTAGAGTTTAAATAATTTATAAAACTAAGTATTTGTACACCTAATAACCAAAAAAGAAAAAAAAATAAGAACTCTCTAATAATTTTATGGGTTAGTATTTAATATGGAAATGCTATTTTCAACTAATATTCCCATTTTTATTACCAAATCTTTAAAAGAATTAGAGTTAAGCTATGAAAATAGACCTGAATACTCTTGTTTATTGCAGAAACCTGTCAAATGCAAAAATTTCAATAATTTTTTATGCAAAGAATAAAATTGTTAAAAAAATTCTTTTTGTCTATAAAATACCCAAATGAGGTCTACTTTAAGAAAAAAAATTACTAAACACCTTCATAAAAATGTAGTAAGATTCTATACAGTTTTTCTCGTTTATCTCAAAACAAGAAAAGTGGCGTTTGACATGTTTCTGAAATATAAGTGATTCATTTCATGCAAAGATGTTTTCATAGTTGGGTAAAATGATACAGTAATATTATCATACAAAAATCGTTAAAGTGTCGTTTTTGAACAATTTTTTTTAAACAAAATGTTCTACAAACAATTAATTCATGACTTTTATTAAGTTAGAAATATTGTTAAATATCTTTGGTTATACTGATTTCAAATACCAAAAGTAGGTAATTTTTAGCGTTTTATTACCTTATTAATAAATATTGGTATGAAATCCCAGTGTGACCAAAATGTCATCATAGGACAATCATTAATACCTATTAAAATCTATAAATAATAAATATTATATTTAAAAAATAGTATCTTTACATGACAGGAATACATGAATTTCGAATGAAACCAAATCCTTTTTTGAATTTACTTATTTTATCTAACGTATTATATTTTAAATAGCAAATATGAATACCTAAGCTTAAGCTTTTGATGAATACCTACTGCAAATACTTTTAGCTAAATTTCTATTGTTCTAAATCTGAGTGTTGCAAAAACGAAGAAAAGTTATGGAAAACATTAGAAATGAAAGAACCCAGTGTTATAATCTCAACAGATTTTTTTGGTATTTCACATTGCGTTACGTTTCATAGCTTTTATGGTATCAAAAGGTGTCCATGGCCATGGATAGAGAAAACTGACTGTGAAAAAATATTATGACGCATCCGTTCATCATTATATTGAGTTAAAAATGTAAAGTTGTGACATATTTTAATTTAATTTAAAAATTTCGTAATGAATTGTTTGTGAGTTTAAGTTATATGCAAACAAGTGGTTATGGAAAAGCTGTACAGTGTACAACTTTTTTTTTGCATCATCGAGAAAATAAAACTTGGTAATAAAATGTCCTATTTTAAGCGATATTTTTGAGCTTTTCTTGCTCTAAAGTTTTACATTTCAAAAATTTTTTTTGCACCTTTTAATTAATCTGAGAATCAAATATTTAAATTACAAGTGGTTTAGTTTATTGCAGATAATAAATATTTTTCCTTATTATTACATATTCATGTTACATGCACATATTTTTTCATTAACATTTATTTGCATAGCTAGCTTTCTATAAAAATTTATGCAAAAATAAATTTTTAAATTGGACAATATTTATCAATCATTAGATTAGAGTAGATCCTAATGAACTCTATTCGTAGTTGTTCTGGGCAGTGGGCCCTAGGGTAGCCTTGTTTCTTAATGTATCAGAATTCTTTCGGGACCCCTTAAAGACCGAAATTTTACTTTATGTTCAAAGGCCGTCATGTAACCTTTTTTGGTTCAAATCCTTGAAGAGCTTATTTTTACAACTAGAAGAAATCATTCAATATCTTCCTAAATCGATGTTTATCAAAATCTTCTCATCTTTCTAACCCCTCTCAAACCTCTATGAGCTTTCCCCGATATTTCTTCCATTTATTGGGGTTTTCCTTGAGTTTTCGTTTCGGGCGCTTCGTCCTAAAGTCGGCTTCCTCTTGTGTTCCGATTGTTGTAAGGCGGAAAAAACACATTTAAGGTCATCTCTCCGATTTGCGTTTTACTCTATCCGGATATTGATGTTCTCGACCTATGAAGCTTGTATAATGTATGTGGGGTAAATTTTAACTTGCAAGAGTCTTTTTGGTATTTTGCCTGAAATAAATAACTATGCGATCTTGGTTAAGTCTTGTTAAAATATGATTCGGTTTAGAGGTCCAATATCAAATTAAATGATTCCAATGATGCTTAGTGTGAGGAGAATGATGAAACTGAGAAAATTATGCGGATATTAGTTGAAAATATATTGTAATCTGACAGATTGAAAGCAATTAGTCTAATATTCACCATCCAGGCCTTAATTAACATAGCACAACACGACATAACTAGCGAAACAAAACCGGACATTTTGTGTGCCATCTCACACCATGCCCAAATACAACAATGTAAAATGTAAACTCACCTTTCGCATCCTCTCCATCCGACTGCACGTGTTTCTGCTGTGTTTTGGTGCGTGGGTGGAGTAAAAAGCGAATCTCCGTGGATAATTTGCGGCTCTGATTCCGAATCGCGGAGTCCGAGTGGTCAGCGGCGAGAGGGGGAGGCAGGAACCGCGTCCTTGGCCTCCGCTCTACCTCCTCCTACCTGGCCGCGTGTTTTCCCGCCTGCCGCCCGCCCCATTGGCTGGATCCGTGCCTCGGGAGGCGGGGCTTACGTCGACCGCCAGGTAAAGGGCCGCGGGAAGGGGTCCGCTCCATATTGAGCGCCTTTTCAGATCGATGATGATGATGATGGTGTTTTTACTGCCTAGTTGGGCGACTTTTAAATGGATGTATGATGGGGAGAAAGCGAAGGAATTTTTCTGGCTGTATTTTTCCAATCGACATTTTTTAAACTTTATAAGCTGTCTTTTGTAGATAATTTTAAAGTCTCGTCTAATCTTTATATTTACTGTGATACTATTAGAAAATTTGAATACCTCATAATTTATGCAACGGAGAATTTTAGTACTAGGTGTAGGCTGTGTTGCACAAGATAGAGAACTGAATTTTTGGAATGGAATCTCGTTAGATTCGCAGGATGTGTGATTTAAATTAATTTATTTGCTGGGAAATATTTACCTATTGGTTTATATACACTCTAATATTTTACTGTCAAAGCATGCTGTTCGATTTTATGTTGCAAAATTATGGTTCTTAGTAGGTACTTTCCTTATGTTAGTCGGGACAGTGTCAAATTCACTTCTTTTGCGATTTTGCAAACATGAATTAAAACATTTGGTGATAGAGAGCAGTTATTCGTGTGTGTCCTGTCCCTTTTATACAGCATATTTTTGATACATTTTAAAAATACCAGACAAGTTTCTATTCTACATACCTGCAGCTTGATCATAAAACTAGAGCTTTTTAAAGATGTATTAGTTTATAGAATTCATTATTCCCTTTCTGTCTAATTCTTTTCTGGTTATCAAGAGCATAACCTTCTCTACTCTTTGCCTACGTGATTTTATGTTCGTACGAATGTCAAGTATACTCAAGATAGTCACATTAAGCGATGATAGTGCTCTTAGCCCAATGAAAGCACTCTTTTAGCCCAATAGTTTGTCGCAATGCTATTTATTTTCAATCAACTCGTGGGTATATACTGCGCTCTTTGTTGAACCTTCTTTCTTGAGGTCTTGTTTACATCAGGAGCAAGTTTTAATAATGTTTTCATTTTTACTTTGGTATGTAGTATTTGTGTTTGTATTGAGTAATTTTCTTTGTTTTTTATTATAAGAAACAAACAGTGACGTATCCAGAGAAAATTTTTTAGGAGTAGTACTTTTAAGCGTTTTCCGTGGTTTGAGAGAGAAATTTTTTCCCTTTATTAAGCCATTCATGCCGTAATCCCTTTTCTAGGCTACGTCCCGGGTGAAGGGATAGTTTAAATTACAATACTTTACTTTACTTTCCATAAATTACTCTTTAAAACATGAAATTTAAAAGTAAAAATTAATAATTTTTTGCTATTTTACCAATTTAAGATTTTATTAAATTATCAATTACTTTTTTTTGGATAGAGTTTTATAGGAATACCTCTTAGACATTGTAGATATCTTAAAAAGCAAGCAACAAAAAATTAATTTTTCAATAGAAGTGTATTTCCTTTCTAAGCAGCAAATAAACGCTTGTAAATATCGTAATTGTCGATTCGTGGGCAATGTTATAGCCCAGAAACATGAAAATAAGTAACGAGTATCACTTGCTGCACGTCGGTTACAAGTTATATCAATTGAACGTTCGTGTGGATCTTGTTTCATGTGTCTCGTCATCTGAGTTCGTGGTCACGTTACGTTATTATCTTCTTTTTTTTTTAGTGATAAGCTTTAGATCGTCACGAAAATCGTTTATAGTTAAGTAAAATCGTCCGTTTTTATGCTTTATTCTAACACGTTGAAGTTTATTGCACGAGATAGCTTCCGAAAGCAATTTTTTTCTCATCTTATCGTTCAGACCCTCTCTAATACATTCCTTCTCTTGACTGATTGTTCCGGTTTTTTTTGTAATATTTACATTTTATGTTTGTACTTACTTATCGAGCTATGACAGGTAAAGATTCGGAGCACAAATACAAAAAATATTCCGCGAATTAAATCAAGTTTTACGTTTCATTGTGTTTTTACTATTATTTTTCTCACCAATAGAGAATTTTTCTTAAAATTTGGACATCATATATGATAAATAAAAAAAAGCTTGAATTCTCTTCCAAGCATTTTTATTTTTGTGATAGATACAAGCTTTTTAAATTTTGTTTTCTACTAAATTTGAAAACAATGTACAGGTTTCAATAATTTTCTCTCAAATCTCTGGGGGGTGCTCCTACAGATTCATCATTAACAAATAAAACGCTTTTTACTTCACAAAAATTAAAGCGAACTCACACAGCCCATCTGTGCGCTTTCTACTTCGGACCCGCGGCACCCCTTCGCAATTTGCAGCCGTCCCCCTCGGTCTCCCAGGCGCCGCGGCCGTCCGCCGCCCGCGTCGCAGCATTCGGTGGATCGGTGTCGTCCCGGAGCGGCCGTCGCAGCTCTCTCTCCTGCGCTCGCACGTGCTCTCTTTTCTCTCTTTTGGATTTACTCATGCCCGCCCGCACCCCTCGGTGACCATGTTCGCGTACGCGGGGCCCCCGCACTACTCTGCCCCGGCCCCTTACATCACCCCGACGGTGGGGCCCATGCCCGGCGTCGGCGGACTGCCGGGGGTGGCTAACTCCCCCACGCAGGTGCCCCCGGGGTCCGCGTCCCCCCACTCCAAGAGGCGACGATTTGTGTGAGTATATTTGTTTTGTTTTAAAGTCCCTTTTCAAGCAATGCCCCCTTAGAATTCAACCTTTTCCCCTGTTGTACATAATTCAGCAAGGGCCGTGTTAAGGAATGTGTTAGAAAATATGGGAAGGGATTCACGCCATGGCGTTGTTTGCCGAGTTATTTTTGTTTTGAAAAAATTACGCAGAAAAAACTGGTGAGAAAGTAGTGATTTATGGTTAGGTTAGCTAAAAGCTCAATCAGACTTATCACTATTGATATTTTTTTTTTGGTGAATCATCCAAAATGACAAATGTAACTTGTTGTTTCACTCCTTACTACTTCACTTTTCTATTCAAAACTAGCGATTCACAGGAGTGAATCCCTCAAGATGAACAGTAAAAGTAAAACAGTGTGAATGAGCCTTTAGCTTCTCCTTCGAAGAACTATACTAGCTGGAAAGCAAGTTTTACAGTATCATTACTGGTGTTGTATTTGGTCATACCTTAACAGCAGGGAAATCCTTAAAATAACACTGTAAACTCCACATTTATAACTTTTTCTTCATGATTTAGGCAGATAAATTCTAATTAGTGGAGGAATTGTTTCTAAAATCGGAAGAAGTGTTCAATTCTTCGGGGGGGGGCAGCAGCTCCATAGTACCCCCCTGGATTCTCCTTTGCATTTAAAAGTAAAAATTAGAAAACACTTTTTTTTTGGTCAATTTAGACTTTTTAAGCCCATAAATTCTCATGGGAGGTTTATTTGAGGTGCTTTGCCAATAATATGATCTGTGCATTAAAAATTTCAAACAACCAAACGACAAAACACATTTCGGATGGAAATATTTAACTTCGGGTCTTGGTCTTGGGTATGGAATTTTTACGTCGTTTAATTAGCTAAGGTTAAAAATACAATTTTCTCTTTGTGTCGAAAGTCTTGATAGTTCGAAATATAATATACCTCTTCAACAATTCATGTTATGGTTCTGGCCTATTTAGCCTCTAAGTCTTCGATAGTTCGTAATTTTTTTTACGTCTTTTCAACCATGAAATATTATCCTGTGATTAAAATTTGAGGATATATCCCCTTGCGTTACGTCCACGGTTAAAGGAAAATGAATACAGAATACTTTTTTTACAACTGGATAACACTTTGTTTTAGTAACCTCCTTACGACCTTACCTTATCTTCATTGTGAGTTTCAATTTATTAAGACAATGTGTTTATCTTATTCATTATGAATATCTAATGCTTAGAATTTATGTTTAGCCTTTAAATAGGAATTAGGTATAAGGTTTCAATTCAATGCGGTGTTTTAATACCTTATCATTAGATTGGGCCCCATTTCTGTCATTTCCTTCCGGCCTCTCAAGAGTGGTTATGTGACTTGGTATCGGGCTAACGTCTCCACCTGGGTACAATGCAATAAATTGACAGGTGCAAAGTCTGAAGAAGACAGAGTAACTTTGCTTGGATCATATTTTTACTCGATTGACCTAAACCAAAATCGGTTTTAGGAGTTCCAATTTTTTTTTGTTGCGCCAATATATTTTGGGGAAAGTTGAATTAGTGATTGCTTATTAATTTGCAATTATTTTAAAAATCTCCCATTCATGAATGATTTGCTTAATGTGCTTGTAATCATGTTAACATGTTTCTTTGTTAATAATAATGTCAAAGCCTGCAAAAACTTGCTAAACAAATTAGTTTAACGCTAAAAAAGGGCCAGTCGATTAAGCTTCTATAGTTGTTAATTTTAGATTTTTTCTTTAAAATTCTTATCTGTAATGCATTTTTTATGGATTTAGAATGTAAGTAACTGCTGCAATTTTTCTAGCAATTATGTAACTTAATTGTGGTTATTTAAAAGGTAATAATTGACTCACTCGAGAGAACTACACATTTTGTTATAAAATTTTATTATAAAGTCATTAAAAAAAACTCGACAAAACAAAACCTATCACTGCATTTTGTCTGTATCAGTGTGGTCCAACCCGCGGCTCTCGAAGAAGAAATTTTCATGGCACTCGGGTCACAAAATGAAATTTTTATTCCAATAAGTAACTTTTATTTCAGAAATTTGAAATTTGTTAAAAACCGGTCAAATTTAAAAAAAAAAAAAATCAGGGGAGAACCCCTGAAATCCCTTTGAACTGTTTCTGTTTTTGACTTCAATTCAAATTCAAAAGGGTTATGAAAAGTGTATCAATATAGGATATCCAGTTGAGGCAATAGTAAAAGGAGTTATCAAATCAGTAAAAGCTATGAGTTGTAATTAACATTTAATCTTAAAGTGTAATTCCAGAAATTTTACTACCAGGGCTGTAGTTGTGTATTTGTATTTAGAATTCAATTTTGATACTTGAAAGTCTCTATTACCTCTTGAGAAAAAATCCACCCTCTTCTTTGGATATGAATTAATTTAGAAATTTTAATTAGAACCTGAAAATCACTAAAACTTTTAAACACTTCTTGCTCTTTCATTTTTAAAACTTTGTGAATCGCCTATTTCCTACGAACGGTTTTCTCGTTACTAATAGGCTCATTTTCCTTTTAACAAAAAATCTTCGATTTGGGAAAAAAACCCCAAGAAATAATTTGTTAAATTTTAATTTCCTGAATTTGAACATCAAGAGTAAATTAATGTTTAAAAAGTTGTGGCACAAAATAAATCCCCTTGAGTAAATAAAAAATATGTTAATGAGACCCAGTAAATATTTTTGCATTGAATTTTAAATTTAGGAAAGATATTTCTTAGGTAAAATGTGTCTTATCAAATATTTATAGTTGAAGTATTATGTTCCAGAGTTGGTGGGGGAGAATATAAGCTTGATTTGCCTGTTTTAAAATAGTAAAATGTAATTTTTCCTGTCTCTGGCACTCGCCTCCTTATGAAAAGTTTGGATATTTAGTTTCAACAATACTTACTAATACATTCGTCACAAATTAATGTGAAACGTCTATTACTAATGGCACTTCATCGAATTCATTTTGAGGAGTTGATGTGTTTAGATCCGGGATCAAAATTCCAGTTTCCAAAGTGGTTAAATCTTTTTGACTAAGCTTTCACAGTCCCCGAAAAGCTGTTTATGTATTATGATTTCAAAGATTAATATACTCGATTTTAATACTTTAAATTTCAATATTTGAAAATTTGTTTAAATTTCAATAAATATGTTTCAGTATTCGCGAGAAAAAGTATTATAAAGTGAATTATTTTTAATATATTTTCACTATTTATGCACGTTTTATTCTGTTGCTTAGATTAGAGTTCTTTCTTTTTTTTTTTTCATCAAAGTGATCTATATGAGGTCGAACCTCATTTTAATAAATAACACGTAATGTTTGTTCTTTCTTTACTGCTTTACGGTTTAAAACTCTTATGAATTTATAGAAATTTTCATTTATTAATTGCAAAAATCAAATTGAATCAAAAGATTGCTTTTTTTTCCAAACTTCAAAAAGAAATTCATGGCAAAAGTTGTGATGTAATAAGGTAATAAGTAGAAGCAAGGGTTTAAAAATTTTCTTTAAAAGTAATATGAAGCTTTTAAGTTTTCAAAAATTCTTAATAATGAGCATTTTTGTATGGATAAATTAATGTTACTTTGGGTGCAAAGACTTTCACTTTATGATTTGAAATGTTTTCTTTCCTTCCAGGGTTAAAAGGATAAATAATTTTGTTTCATTTGCTTACTCTTCTCAAATCAATTAGATTTTAAAACTTATTAATGAAGACTTGATAAAAGCGTATCGTATGCAATTGAAACAATTGAATTTCAACGCCTGTAAAATTGTTTTTTATCATCCTCTTTTTTGTTAGAAACAGACCCAAAATTTATCCAAGAACGTGTTTTTTATTAGTATCATTCATCATCATAATTGTTTTAATATTGGTTGGAATTTGAAAGAATTTTAATTTAAAATATTTTTAACCTTAAACTTTGTGCCTGGGATATTATGTTCGTACAAGGACCTTGCACCATTAAACATCAATCAATCGGTATCATTTCCATTTAACCAATTAAATGAGTGCAAGGCTCTGACCACTTGTTATTTGAAAATTTTTAATTCTAATTTTTTCAATGAAACACCTATCAAAATTGCTTAAAACACCATTTTATTTGGAGGGACACTAAAGACAACTTTACAAGTGTTGGAAATTTAATTAGGTATCTGTAAAATTTCTTGAGAGGCGGAAAAATGAAGCAAAAATCCAGTTTAATTTAACCTCAGTTAAAACGTTTACATTGCGACATAATATTAGTTCACCTAAATTTTTCTTAAAAATTAAACAAAACGATAATTTTGTATACTGTGAGATAAATGTTTTTTTTAACAACCTTTAGAGAAAAAAACATCCGAAGTAAAATAAAAATCTGATTTTTTTTATACAAATACAAATATTGACGACCAACTACAGGCGTGAAGCCCAGCAAGGTTGGTCAATTTAACTTGAACTACCGAGTTCCCAGTAAAAAAAGAGTTGCCAGGAAATTCAAAAAATCTTATTTATGATGGAGAACAATCATTGAAAAAAAAAATAAGTTTGTAGAGAAATATTTTGAAGTTAAAAAAAAGTTATTCTCTTTTTTATACTATTCTCTTAAAAACCACTTAAATTGACAATTAAATTATATTTCTGCTTAGTTCACAGCACAAAAGTGAGAAACAGAAAGACTAAGAAGTATAAATTCAAAAGTATTATGAAACTGAGTCTTTGAGGCAGTTTAATGAATCAATGGAGTTCAACATTTACTGTATAAAAAAAAGGTAGTTTCTCAAAGGTTCAAAAGGTTGGCTCAGTTCACAGCAAAAAAGAATACAAAAAATGAAAGACAAATTTGTTCAATTTCAAATTAAAATAAAAGAAATTAATACAATGCATGGGCATGGATTTCGCCAAATTCAAGGGGCTATATCTTCTTATAGGGTGTAGTTTTTTTTCCGTACTCCCACCCATGTGTAGAGCGAAGCTTGGTGATTTTTTTGAGCACAAAAAGTCAATTTTTCATTTTTTTACCCCTTTCTCCCCTTTTTTAAGCTGACTATTCGACTTTATTCTGCATTGATGCTTCACTTTCACTGGCTTTTGATAATTCAATCTTTATTTTGATACATGGTTTTGTCTATTATTTAAGCAGTTCGACAGTACGTTTTCATCGATTAAATAGAGAAGGGAAACCGAATATTTATGTTTTATGTGTCTAGAATTTTGTTTTAGTTCCTTTGTTTAATAAACATACATAGCATTTCCCCTTTAAAATTTATTGCTGATGGCTTTTATAAGACAGTTTTTAATTTTAGAAGTTAGTACTAAAGTATTACTTTATCAGGCTCGCAAGTATTTCGATTTTATATTAGAGATCGATTCCTAGAAAATCGCATTAGCTTTATGTGAAAAAATTATATTATACTTCATCGAGTACTTCTTTAAAACTGTGCCCAGGGTTTTTAGAATAGATGATTCATGTGTCATAGTATCTTACTCCATTGAGAATTTAGAATTCGTTTTTATGTTTTTGTAAAAATCCCTTTATTTATTTAAATAAAAATCGGAGAGAGCGAAAAATTTATTACGAGGGGAATTCTAGACTTCTAGAGGTAAATCGTCTACGTGACTAGGTTCAGTAATAGTTTCTACGATAGATTTATCTACAGTAAATTGAGGTTATACCAACACTCAAACAGCGTTATATATGAAAACTATTTTCTTTGATTATTTAGTTGCCGCCAGAATGTTCTAGAAAGGTATGTTAAAGTATAGTCAAATATTGTATGCAAGGATAGTAGTTTATAGAGGTTGATAAGATTGATTAAGGTAGGGTTTTTTTAGCCAGAAAATATTTGAGACTTTTGTTGATTTCTATAAATGATCATTGAAATAAATTTGATTTACAAAAGAACACTCTTAGAATTATGCATTTATTTAAATTTTATCAAGTTTTGGTCCCTATCGATATAGTATATGATGATGAAGTGAAGTAGGTGTGTTTTAAGTTAATAATATGCATCTTCTTTTATTTTACTTTATAATAAGAGTACCTAGTCACTAATCAAATATAGATTCTATACTTTGCTTTAGGTCTAGACTCTTAAAATTAATCATTTTTAAATTAAATCATTTTTATTTTAAAATATTTTTTGTTTTTGTTATTTCATCTCGTCTAAAGCATTCTATTGAAACCAGGACCAAGACTTAGCATGTTTAAGGTTATAAAATACTACCTTAACATGCCCTGGTTCAAACTTTTGATGTAAGACTACTCTAGGCATTCAATTACTATAATAAAATATTTCTTGAAAGTAGAAATTTTATTAAATTTAACACTTCTGTAAAAAATAACACTCATTCAAAAGTTCAGCAAAGTTAATATATACAATACATATTCTTGATTTAATGACTAACTTAACTGAATTCCGTTATTTGGATAATTTTGGGTTATTGTGCTCGTGGTCATAGAAACAATACTTTATGCTAAGTAAATACGTATGATCTAAGATCCGTTTATTGAAATCAGTCGATTCATATCTAAGTAAGACCATGTTTTCAACGATACCTTCTTGCGTCAAAGCAATATATTTTTATCTGAAGTTGTTTGCAATTCCCTTTTTACTCATTCCTTTACGAATGCCAACTATCTCTCCATCCGCATGTCATTTATACACCGGCAGATGGTGTTGAATGATAATATTTTCATAACAGATGCTTATCTGCATATTTAGCTTGGTTCGGAAGACGTAATCAGTGTCAATTTGGGCACGACTTTTGTCATTTGGTATTCCCTGGATTAGCACGTTTTCTTGTTTTCCTATCACAGTTTACTGCTGTGCGGTGAAACGGATTTGCAGTAATCCTTGGTTTTCTCGTTCGTGCCCAAATAATTTGATGCACTTTCCTCATCAGACAACTTAACAATTTCAAAATGTTCTTCGTATAAGTAGTTTTACTATTTTTAACCTCAAACGTTATTATAGTTATGCAGGTTCTTTACAAATATACGTATAGGTTTCGTCAAGCCTGCAGTGGATCTCTGAGTGTTTATCAAATAATTTTACTTAATTGGTACTTACATATACATAAAAGAATTTTTTCTGTTGTAAATAAACTTATTTTTTGCTGCGAAGCATCATCCTATCTGTACAAAACATTTAATTCTTTAAAAAATAAATTAAATGCAAACTTTTATAAGAATTCCAAAAATATAATGGTTTAAAAATATAATTAGTAAATTACACCAAATATAATTACAACAAATATAATTAGTAATTACCTTGCGTAAAAATTACAAATTCAGTTATTCTTTCTTATTGAGTTACTGTTGTGTTTAAGTTTAGTAGGGTTTTAAAGATCAATACTGGGATTTCCGTTTTTAAAATTGTATACTTAAGTTATTATTTAGGTAGCAAGGTCATTATACCTTACTTTTAAGTTATTTTACTATACTATAATCTGGAAAAAAAAGGTTCTTCTATTCTCAATCAAAACGGCTAAAATATGTAACATTGATTACGTTTTGGGTAGTTTTTTGCATAAAAAAACAATAATGGAAATTTATGTAAATTCAATCGTTGAAAGTTACATTCTTTCTTTTTTTACTGTTGCATACATTTTTAACCTTTAAATATTTTGTAGCAAAATTCTAAACAATATTTGAAAATTGCTGAAAAAAACAATTCCCTTATTCATTGTAGAAATTAAAAGAATTTCCATAGTTAATTTGAGTTAAAAAATAATTGGTTTCCAGTTTTATTTTCCAATTCCATCCTATAGGTCTTCGATGGTAATTGTCTACCATAGAAACCACATCCTGTTTATTTCGATCTTATTATAGTTTTTCTAATAACTTGATGCTACCATACCTTTGTATAGTTATGTTAGTTAGTTGCATACATATCCACTTAACCACTTAAACACCCTTTTAACTTCTACTACTTTTGGAAACTTACCTGTGTATGATATATTAATATTTACCTTTTTGTAATTTATTTATATTAGTAATTGTCTTTTATTCAGGGTTGTTACGTTTAAAACACTTTGTTTAAAACACTTGTTTTAAACACGTTTAAAACAAATAAAAAAAAACATTGTTTAAAACACATGTAATTTTTTAGTGATTCTTTTTTCTATGAACTGTTGGCATTAGTATATAAATCTTAGTATTTACTTTCAACTGTTTTATTTGATTATTTTCTAGAAAGTTATTTAATAAAAAATACAAATAAACTTGTTTAAAAATCATATTTTTTATAATTGACCTGTTCTTTGTGTTTTATTTTAATATTTTAAACGATCAATGCTTCTAATGTCGTCAAAATACGCAATGAACTGAAAAGGACCAAAATGAATATGAATATAATAACTTATAAATGTTTAGCTTGTATCTTAAACCTTTTAGCAAAATATATTTACATTTCTAATGTTAAAGCTGAAGTTGTTGACATAGTATCATATTTCCAAAACAATCATTTTACTTCAGCCAAGCTCAAAGAAACAGGTGCTAAAAAGCTCAAGATGCCATTTGATGTCAGGGGTAGCTTTGTTAATCCATTTTCAATTTTAAAAACTTAATTTAATTTTTTAAAATCATGTTTTTTTTTTTAGAATTTCTGTGTCGTGGGTAAAAAAAACCAAATAAAACGTTTAAAACAAAAAAACACGTTTAAAACAAATAAAACACGTTTTTTGTTTTTTTTTTTTAGAAAAAAAACATGTTTTTTTCCAACCCTGCTTTTATTTCTTACCTTCTTTATATCTCCTTATGTAAGTTATTTTCAATATAATGATTTTTTGTTCAAGAAGGTTAACTGAAGGTTCACATACTTAATACAATTGTGTAGTTGTTAGAAAAATATTTTAGATTTTATTAAAATTTTTCTAAAACAGAGGGAATTAAAATACTTCCAAACTTACTTTTTTGTAACATTTATAATTGAGGTTTTTTTTCTATCTCAATTGATAGAAACCAATTGACCCAACTGAAACAATATTATTGAGCCTCATACCATACTTAATGTTTTGATTTATAATCATTAATCCCATTTTTTTTACTTCTATATTCATAATCAAATCCTCCTTTACAAAGTGATCTATACACTTTCTCGGGTGTTTTACTCACGTCGCAAGCCTGTAAAATACCATTTTGAATCATCGAACATATTTCGCTCTCTGATGAACAACAAGGGGATATGGCTATCAGCGAGCAGTGAAAGCTTTCTCCGCCGGCCGCATTGGCTGTGAAACGCAGTTCCTGGTGGGATGGAACCTCTTTGTCTTGCTTCAGCCGTGTTTGACCTTCAGGTAGAATTTTGCACCTGCCTGCTGATCTCTGGGTTCAGCCGCCGACTCTTGTTTCTGCGCGGTTCAAATTTGATTTATAGCATTAAAATGTATACTTTTTTCCATCGCGCTGCAAGGAGTGTGCGCGAAGAGGCTTTTTCGTGCTGGCGAGGAGTCGCTCGCACGATTATTAAATTACCCAGAGATGGAACGAGCAGCGTTCCGAGATGGTTATCTGTGATTGGAGATGTTTAAATTACACACAGCTCGTCCGGAATAACAAGATGGTATATTGACGAGTGATGGATCGTAAATATCGTATATGAAACCTTGTATTTCGATGGGACGTGTCTCCGAGGGAGGTGGTTTTGCTTTTAACTGAGCTGACTGACTCGCACGGTGGCTTTTGGTAGTGACTACTCTTCAATACTAAGACTATACTGAGTTACTTTAGAAACCGGATTTAATTATTTTACTTTTGTGTCTGAAATGAAAAAGAGTAGTGAGTCCACTTGCCTTGTCCCATTTACTGTACCCTTGTTTCAGTTTCAGAATATTTTGATTTTCAGTGGCAGAATGTAATTGACAGCTGTAGTCAAAACTAATAAAGTCAGTCAAAGCATACTAGTTTTACAGATATTTATTATTTTTAGATTGTGAGTATTACTTGATTGTTACTTCGGTTTTTATTCACTAAATGTTATTTGATCACCTTACTATCCAACTGAAAAACATACGAGTGAGATTGTCAGATAATTATTAAAGGAGGTAGAAACCTGTTTTGATTGTTTTCCATAGTTAAAAGAGGAATATTTTTCAGTTATCGAGGGACAAATCTTCCGACTTCACCATTGGTTTTGACCCTGCTGAAAAATTTGCTCAGTCTTTCGCCATTATTTTCTAATCACCCTCCATGCTTTTTCTCGACCTTCCTTCCATCTCTCGGTTCATTCATGAATAATCTCTTAATTACTCTGAAAAATCCCTTCGACTGTTTTTGTGTGTATATACGGAACGGCTGGGTTCCTTAAGGAAAAATAGCATCACCGCCGCCCCGCACGCGATGCGATCGGGGCTCTTCCACTTTGCCGCTCCGCTGGGGATCCTCTCTCCCACGTCGCCCCAATCGATGAATATATTTTGCTCTCGGGGAAAAATGGCAGTCGAAGGCTTCTTTTCGGCTACATTGAAACGGAGGCACGCGAGTTTTATTTTAAAGCCCGAGTGTGACGGAAATATGCCTGCGTGCATGCCGGGGAGTGTTACTTTCCACCCGTGGTGATTTTCGACTGACGCATGTCTTCGTGGTGTATATCAAGCTGCTATAGCTTTTTGCTAACGACCGCGGGCGAAAGCAAGCGTGTTGTTAAACAGCTCCCTTGAGTTACCCTCTCGAGTACAGAAAAATGTAGTTGTATAAAAAAAGGCCTTTTTTTAGTAGTTTAAGTACTAGGCTTTCTGAGAAACAAGTGTAAAAACTCATTAAAGTCATCTAACTTTTTGTATCTATCATCCGTAAAAATAAAACTCGAAAAACTGTTACTGTCACCTGGAAACATGTGCCTTTGTGCTCCATATGTCCATCCCTCCAACAATTTGTTCCAAACTTTCGACAATTTGACCACTCATAACTTTATTTCCAAATCTATATATGATTAAAGTATGCTATGCAAAAATGACAAAATGTTGTTCTTATATTCACACATAAGTTACATAGCATCCAAAGGTAATTTAGTGCACTAAGGAAAACAACTTACTATCTTTTGGGAATGCTGCAACCAACCATTTAATTACCATTGCTTTCAAATGCTGAAAGTATCCTTTTGAATCAATGAGCATGGCAGATGTTTCTAGCCGCAGTCAGAGCATAAAACTCTTTAACTTTTCCATACAACCCGCTGCCCCATGATAACTTTACCCTTATTCTGCCGTCCTAAGCTAGAACGTCCTAAGTCCATTTTTCAAGTTTTGAGATAATCGAGTTTTTATACCAAGTACTCTGCCGTGTACGGGTTGGTATCCTCCGTTATACTGTTACGTGACGTCATCGAGTGAACACCACATGAATATCCTAGTGCTACCCACGAAACTCTTGTCACTTCTACTAAGCTATAAAGTCCTATGTCCCTGAATTTCGTGGACATAGGACATTCTAGCTTACGATGATCAGCAAATGGACATAGGACAAAGGAAATTTTTATGGCTTATTCATGGCCACAGGACTTTCTATGACTAGCTCAAAAGATGCGCGTGACCGAGATCTACAAGACCACGTCCATATCTAAAAAAGTGAAAAAATGGACTTAGGACGTTCTAGCTTAGGACGGCAGAATTCAATAAAATGAAAATAATTTTTTAATGAACTTTGTTTGTTGATCTATTGTTATCTAATTGTGCGACTCCTCAATTTTTTTTAGAAATGAAATTCCTTTCACAACCACTTATTGTTGAATTGCTTCTAATTTTATATTCTTGAAAGGTTAAAAACAATACGAAACACTATTAAATGAACCGAAGATTCCTTTTTGATGAATATAAAGTAGTTGCTGAGTTAGTTATCTTCAGTGTTCCCTAGAAAATTTACCATCATCATTTGGTAATGGTATTATATTTAACTTCATCAATCTCTCCATTCTATTAAGATATTTACTTCGAAGATATTATCACATCAATTTACATTTCTTTTCAGAGTATAGCATAAGTAGTTTGATGAAATCTCTTCTTGAGGTTATCGAACCCATTGTTTGAAGATTAAGGAATGGATGGGGTTACTCCAAGAGCAACTGAATATGGATTAGTTTGCAGAGATTATTACTTTTGTCAATGTCACATTGTGTCCCTCTTTTATAGATTGCTTTCCAGATTAAAACTATCCTTGAATTGAGCTAGGTTTGTAGAGAAAACTCGTATAAACGCGAAATTTGACCTTTTGTACTTTTGTACTTTGAGATTTGTACTTTTTCTTTTCAAACTGACCTAAAAAAAAATCTAATATATATTTAATTTGTTTTTTAATAGAAAGATCCTGTTTTAGACGTAAGCGTTTCATTTCATGAAATGTCAGAAAATTTTTTGAATCCTAAAAAGGGTGCCTGTTTGGTCAAAGACACTTTTTTGATTAGACAAAAATATATGCCTGCAAGATCAAAATCAAAATTACTTCAAATTTCATCCAAGTATTACTATAATCCATTTTCCTTTCATTTATAGCAATCACTTTCGAATAATTTCTTTCGTTTTAAAGGATACTTTTTCAAAACCAAGAATCTACTACACCACAAGTCAATGCTCTCATCTTCAAATAAGTACTTAAGTCTCCGATAAAAAGACCTCCCCAAAAAGCCATTTCCTCTCTGCCTAACTCACCTCTTTATCGCCGCTTTACTTTCGATATCATTAATTGAGTCGCAATATTAAACTTGATGGCCCCAGATTACCATACTTAATGCGGAAGCAGCTGACTCGTGAAGTTGCCCTTCCGGTCCTCGGGAAATCTAATTCCCTCCCTTTGTCCCTCTCTCCTGTCATAATCTGTCATGTACAAATGGATCGGTCGCATCTGCTCCCACCACTGATTTATAGCATCGGTTTACCTGTGTCTGATGGCTCCCTCTAACTGTCCCCTTCGCTTGCCTAGTAATTGCAGAGGTGAAAAAAAACCTCTCTGTGGCTGATCTTTGAAAAGGAAAAAAAAAGGCAGAGGCTAATTCTAGTGTCTTTGGTTTATCTGACGTCTAATTTCGATCGAGTTCTTCAGTTTGTGATGGCGAAATAATGATATAACTGTGGAGTTGGGTCCTGGAAAATAATATGAATGGGCTTCTGATGTCCCTCTATGTTAGGAGAAAAGAGTAGTGATTGTTTGCGATCTGTCTTACCAGTTGATGATGGTTATTGTTTATTTCAACCTAGTCTTTATCCTAGTTGGCGGATTTTGTACTAGTCTGTTCGGTTTTGGAAGTATTGTGTTTGATGTTTTGCTGGTCTTGATTTTTTGTTTTTGTTTTATGGTTACGGTGGGTTTCTGGGGTATAAAAATATATATGTAAGAGTCTTTTTGTTAAGCGAGTTAATGCCAAAGGAAATCTGATAGACATTAGGCTATTGGTTGTTAAATACATACCCTTATCAGTTTAAAGATACGTCTTATTTTTCTTGTTTTTACTGCTTTTTCTTAACTGAATGATTTTCAATTTAACCGTTTTCCGGTTGTACTTTTTTTTAATACGCAGGATGCACAACTCAAAGGGACGAAAAATTATGTACCGCATTTTTAAATTGTTGTTTGTGGCGCATTTAATCCAATTTAATAATCGAATTTGAATTATTTACACATTTAAAAAAATAATAAACATTGACTTAAGTAATTTAATGGAAAAATCAAAACTTCTCTAGTGAGTCCGTTTTACCTATATATGAACGCTTTTTCTCTCACGTATAATTTATAATTTTAGTATACAACGGGGAATGTTATTTTCAGTTCTATTCATCATATCGTCTTAAAAATTCATGTTTACCACTATTAATTTTTGCGTTGAATCATTTTAAAACAATCTTTTTTATATTATTGCAATACTCTGAATTTTGACATTAATGAGTAAACAGGTTCAAAGACGAGAGAAGAGAATCAAAGAAGCCACCAAAAGTCATCGGACCTCTGTCTTTTTTAAATCACTGTTATTAACTGTACCCCTGGATTGTAAATGTATTACTGCTAGATAAGCTACAAAACTCCTCTGGGGGTTCGTAGTGAGTAACTTTGTTACTGCCAAAATGAGATTTAACTCCGCTTGGGACAGATGGAGCTGCATTTGCTGATTGGCCATTTTCAATACCAAAAGCGGCGTGTCATCAAACAGTAATACTGGCTTAATTTAGAATTTTTATTACCAGCATCAAGGACTATTACATGATAATTTAGGGAATTTTCTTCCATTGATTAGCGCAGTAACTGCCCAAATCAAAAGAATAGAAGTCCATTCTTTCCTGGAGGCCTGCTTCCTGCATACGACTGGGCCCTCCCCAATCCAAGAAATAACCTTTAAATGCGAATATTTGATGTTTCATCCGTGCATTTGTTTACGAAGATTGAATTACGGAGATTCCGTGAACAAAAGAGCCGCAACAATGGGTCCAGAACCTCCGCCTTTGTTCGTCGATGCTGGTGGTTTCGGATTAAGTAGTCACGGAGGGGCCCTTGCGGGCGGTTGACACAAAAGAAGCGGCGGCAGTCAAATGACCCATCGCGATGATTCAATTTGATATTCTTTTTTTGGGGGGAATATGATGGTGAATTTCAATGGGCATAACACTTTGTCGCGCGGCGGAATGCTGAAGAGTTGCGTTTGAATTCATTAAGATGGGTTGGAGTAGTTCGTGGCAGCTTTCGCATCAGCATTTTGATTAGGAGTTATGTTTTCTGAAGCTCAGTGAAATGTATTTTTTTAATATTTAAAGTCTTGTAGGAAATCTCATTGAATTCATATGGTCTTATTGTGTTTGTGAGATATTAGTGATGGTATGTCCAGAAGCGGATTCAGGTTTATTGTTTTATGGGGTCTCCAGGATTTTTAAAACATCATTTGCAATAAAATTTTCAATACTTAAAAAGTGTTGAATAATATACTTTTTTAGCCATTAAGCTACACAATTAAGTGATTCACAGCTCGAAAGTTGGGATTATTAATTGTTAAGAAATTCTCTTTAGATGTAATTTTATCCATTGATTTTTTTACACTTCTGGGGGAGAGACATGTGCCATCCCTTAAACCCTCCATTCAGTCTGTCCGTAATTGACAATCTGAACGAGTTTATAAATTTCTAATGGTAAAATTTGATTAATGTTTTTAAAATGTAAGGTTTAAGAAAAGGTTTAAGAGTTTTAAAATGTAAGGTAATAGATTATATGGCTTCAAGAACACATTTTAGTTAAATACCTCCCCCAATGAAATGCACACACATAACCCTCGTCATTTTAAATAAGACGGATACGTGAAATCAGCGTGGGAGAAAATAAGTTATAACAAATGGGTATTTAAAACCGCCATTATCCATAAATGTTACTGAAATAATATACATATTTCATGCAAAATTGTTAAGGGTTCGATTTACAACTTAAATCAATAAATAATTGTTTTTTAATGCTACTAACTCCTCTTAATGAATTCAAGATTTCGTTCATCAGATCTTACATGGCATCGATCTGATTTTATCCAGGGAAAACACGAGTCCGTCCTACGGAGTCCATCAATGCAGCCGAACGCTGACTCCGATAATCTCTAACCGCTGAGCAAATGCTTTCAAGCCACTTATATGAAGATACTGAATATGTAAACAGTTGGGCTTTGACCGAACTATCTTCAGTTACACATTAAAAATACCATAATACATACTAAGCGCATCTGCTTACTTTAGCTGTGTGAATGTCTGAAAGTTTCAATACACATTTTCCTGAAAGCTTATTTTAAAAATGTTTCCTTATATTAAACCATTTTATAGGTTATGATCTATGATCTAGTATTTTTAGTTATGGTAAAACATCAATAATCTTCTATAGATCTGAATGCTGAGTGTTTGAATTTGTGTAAAAGCTTTGGAGATGGTGTTTTAACATCTGTGTCTTGTTGTGAATTGGAAAGAAAAAACTTAGTAGAAATTCAAGTATTAAAAAATGTACATTAAAGAAAGGTTGTTTTAGTATTTGTCTAATGAATAAGTAAATAACATCAAATATTTAGTTATGGGAAAACACATTGGATGATTCTTTTTTTATCTTATAAATAAACATGAGAAAAAACTTTGTAAATTTAATAAGTGATACGTGTTTAAGACTGTCGAAAAACCCCTAAGCACCTGTGATATACCCCATTTCTACGTAATTTTACAACTAAGAAAAGTCACGTTTCCTCGCAAGCCTCCAACCAATGCATGTTTACAGTAGACCTGGATACTGTTACAGCAGTTGGCCCACCTACCGTCTTCTAATCGATTATGCAGCCTGTAAAAAAACATAATTTCTTACTACCTGTTAGTTCCTCGCTTCTTTTCTAATGTTGCTGAACTGTCGCACGCGATTTCGGAAACATAATCACGTTTAGACCTGTCTCCCATGACGACGACATTCTCGGTTTTTGGAAGCAATTTTCCCCTTAAGGTTAAAATATTTGATTTCTCCTTCGTGAGAATTCCCCGCGCTGCTAGGGCTGCCATCATTAAGGGCACTTGCTTCATTTATGTAATTATGCTCTTTGAAAACAGTTGGTTTTTCTTGTGCATTTCGGTCCCCAATGTAAAAGTTCTCTCTTTAATGTTTTAATGCATGGGTTCAGTCAGTAAACACTTGGAAACTGCTATGCTAAAAAATACCTTAATGATACCTTGGCCTTTTTTTAGACAGGTCATTATAGAGGAAAATATTTGTTTATGGAAGGCCTAGTACTTAGTATTTGAAATGTTCTCGAGGAATCTTTTGTTTAACTGTGTGGACTTAGCAAAGCACTTTGTATTGTTGTTAATCAGTAAAATCCAAACACAACTTGGCAAGATGATAAATTCCTATGACGTCAGACCCAAACAGTAAATCGTTGTTTGTCCATTAACTATTCTACTACAGTAAGTATTTTTTATAAACGCTACATGTATAAAGTTAACTCATTGTTAAAGTTTTAAAATGTTCTCATTTAAAAAAAATTATCCCAAGTTGTAAAAAATAATTTTAAATGAGCTTTTTTTAAAAATCTCTAATTGCTTTTTTTACGGTTAAACTTTTGTTTAATTTATCGCAGAAGGGTAAAGATGATATTCCTGCTCTTTCAGTTAAGGTTAAGGATTTTTTTTTGTTGTGTGAGTATTTTACCTGTAGACATGGTTTCCCCCCTTTTTTATAGCATAGCATAGACGTTAGAATATATTTCTTGTCTATTTTTTATAAAATTGATTATTTGAATAATATTTTCTGCTATGAATTGTATATAAGATTTATTATCTTATTATATTTCAAATTATTCTAGAGAAATTCAAGAGTGGTATTGTGTTTTTTTGGAAGTTTTCTATATTCTTTAAAATATTCTAGAATGAAAACTAATTTGAATAAAGCAGTTTATTTTACCCTCAACAATGAAATTGTCCTCTAGTAAAATCGAGTTCTATTCGTTGAAAATTCGAGTATTTTCCCCCGTTTGATATGTAAAATATGGTTGCGAGAAAAAATACGGTTCCAAAACTCATGAATTCAGACGTCAGTTGCCATAGCAACAGTCTCCTTCACAACAATATTTTCTTACCGCTGACTCGTATAACAATATTGTAATCAAAACTTGTCTTATAAAACATTTTGAAGCACAATTTGTGGCACTGAACGTGTTTGAATTCCTAAAACTATATTCTGACATTTCTTTCTTGGGGTTCAAGTGCGCAATGGTGTTTTCGAGTGATATTTCTTCCTAAGTAATATTCAATATGATTCCTTTTGAGAAGTTTAATTATGAACCAGAAAGCATTACGCAAAATATTTAATTAGAATCTCTTTTAGTCTGTGTTAAATACGAAAAAAGGTACAATTTAGTGGGTTTCAATGGGTTATTTTTGACTAAAAAAATTTACATGATTTTTATGAAAGCTTGGAACAGGTTTCATTAGACTACATGTTCACCAATACTTTTTATAGTTGACTTCCATTATACTAAAAAGGTATCAAAATAAAAATTTGCATTTGGGTATCATTAAATTGAAACTATAAAACTTGTTAGCTTAAAATATTTTCTAATTTTAGACTTAATATAGGGTTGTTTTACGAAAGAAGCGCACAAAGTTAGGTATACTATAATACTTACTCCATGTATTTCAACTTCTTTCTCTCTTTACTTAAAAAAATTGTGAAATGAGAGTATCTGTAAAACTTAAACTGCTGATGAATTCACTGTAATCACCTTCCCACTTGATTTTCATAGGGTATGATAAATTAAATTATAGCGTATATTAACGAAACATATTTTTACTGATTTTTTAAAGCCAATGGATTATTTTTGCTTAAAAATGTCTTATACTCCAAGCTCTATGTAGAATTTATCTCACCATACTCATACTCCCCTTTTCATTTTTCGACATGGCTTAATCAGGAAACGTTCGGGCATTTATAGTCCGTTTAAAATATCCTAGCAATCTTGTAAGGAGCATTAGGCTGTTGTTATGGTATTGCTGACTCCCTTGCGAATTGAATTCGTCTCCACTATTATCCCTATTGCAATCGTATCCCTCTCTAATTCTATCCTAATCCAATCTTCGGCCCATTTTCCATATCATGCAACTGAACGTGTTCGCCGCACGAACGTGTTTATGAGCCACCCTTATTAATGAAGTCATGGCTTGTTCTAATAAATAGGGGATTGTGCTCTCTGTATATGGTCGGGGTGTGATTTTGCCTCCCTTTTCTTATACTAATTAAATCTAGTTTCATTGAGTAAAAGCGTTTTGGTGATGGACTTAATGAATTATGTATTTTAATAAAAGAGTATCTTATTTTTTCTGAGTTACATTTCCGACATTATATTTTTATGTCTCTTTTTGGTTCAAACATTGGGAAAAAGCTAAATGGCGGACACTTTGTATTATTTGAATTTTTTTTCTTCAAAATTTGTACATTCCTTTTTTTTATTCTATGCAAGATGTTTTTTTATTGATCGTTGCTCACCAGATATCATTTTATGGATTTTCGGATATCTATCTTTTAAAAATATAAAATACTATATTTTAAGTGCAATAGCTATAAACGTTCTTATTATTTTGTGTCTGTATTAATAAACAATACTATTTTTTTTAATTAGACTATTTTTATTGTTTCTGTTCTAAAAGAGCTAAAGGGATTATGTTTTTGTTAAAAAAATTGCTTTAAGTTACCTGCATCATCTAGTTGAAATCGTTCGTATCTTGGTGAAAATACAGTTGTAAAAAACCTCTTCTAAAACTCACTCGCCCTGATCCGTTTCATATCAAAGTAAAACATGTATGGACATTCAGTGTTACTACTACCTGATACTAGTTGAAAGATCCCGGTACAAGGACACCGCTCATCCTTTGTAAAAAAAAGTTATCAGCCCTAAGGGACCATTTCCACTGATTCGGCAACCCGATGAAAATCCAATGGACAAATCACAAAGAGAGTAAAATGCCGTCACTTTGAATTGTCTCACTGAGATTGGTCCAACTGGTCTCGCCGTATTGCCGTACCTCAATAGATCATGGCCATCCAGACTCATATAAGGTCATTGAAGCTCGAAATCGTGACGCGAAATAAGTAGGCAAGACGTCACTTTTCAACAGCGTAAAGCTGGTTCTACATGGAGCCTTTTTTGCCGGATGACGGGCCGCGATCCGTCTTGGCGCGATGGTTGGCGACAAGAAAAATCCCTATTTTTGAGGCAGAAAACGGATCAACCAAACCAGGTGGTCACGTGAGCGCGCGGACCAATGGCTAGGCGTGATACGCCCGACATCGCGGGCCGAGAAAAAGTGCAGGCAGCTCGCACTTTTTCTCGGGCCGTCAAAAACGGAGGGGGTCACGTGATAGAAATTCACCAATCTCCGAAACACCGAAGTGAACATCGTATTCGTATCGTATGCAATGGTGTTTTGTTTACAAAAGTAAACTAAGCTTAATTTTACGAAAAAAGCTTCATCTGTTGATTTTTACTAAAAATAATCAATGAAAAACAAGTTGAACACGTTCTGTCACCATTAAAATATAAAAGGTTTTGTAGAATTTGAAAAAAATAGTACTGAGAATCTATATGTTTTCCGTAGTATTGTATGTTTTTGCTTTTAGTTTTATGGTCATAGAAGTAAAATTTAAAGGATAATTTACTTTTAAAGCAAACTAAAGTACCATTTAAATACCCTACTTCAAGTTTATATATCAAAACTTACTTTAAACACTTTCCCTAAAAACTATATCTTGTACTTCCAAGTTCGATAGAAAAGCCTATATACTATAATTATTTACTCCACACATTTTTTATGTGCTGGGATGTTAGGCAGTGTTATGTTTTAAATAGATTGAAGTATTTGTTGTATGTTATTAATTTCAGAACCTGATAGTTATACCACATAGACATGAGACAATAATAAAAGAAATTAAATTGATTTTACATGTTTTCTTCCTTGATTAATTGAAAATTATGTTGCTCATAACATAAATTTTAGAAAATAAAAATTGGTCAGTAGTACTAGGCATATTTACGTATTCTCACAAAATACCCTGCAATAATGTCACATTCTCGCAAGTGTGATGTATGTGAAAGAATTTGCTTTTTTATGATTATGACTTGTTTTGGATACAGATTTAATTATTTATTTTACCCTAATATCAAGACCTGATTATCTGGGCCAGATTTAGAAAATTTTCCACATAGTAGGCACACTGCGTTGCAAGGAGTCCCCTTGATGTTTTTTTATAAAAACAAATTTCACAACACACAATAATTGGTAGGTATACTACTTATGTACTGTTGTAAAACCATTTATTTTAGGCTTTTATTTTCCAATTTCAATTTCTTCAAGAAATATGAAGTAAGTTTTGTTTTATGAGTTAGGATACTTTTGAGATTTAGGGTTATGTTTTGAATAGATTCAAGTATTTGTATGTTATTAATTTCAGAACCTGATAGTTATACCACGTAGATATGAGACAATAATAAAAGAAATTAAATTGATTTTACATATTTTTTCCTCGATTAATTGAAAATTATGTTGCTCATAACATAAATCTCAGAAAATAAAAATTGGTCAGTAGTACTAGGCATATTTACGTATTCTCACAAAATACCCTGCAATAATGTCACATTCTCGCAAGTGTGATGTAAGTGAAAGAATTTGCTTTTTTTATGATTATGACTATTGTTTTGGATACAGATTTAATTATTAATTTCATCCTAATATCAAGACCTGATTTAGAAAATTTTCCACATAGTAGGCACACTGCGTTGCAAGGAGTCCCCTTGATGTTTTTTTATAAAAACAAATTTCACAACACGCAATAATTGGTACTTATGTACTGTTGTAAAACCATTTATTTTAGACTTTTATTTTCCAATTTCAATTTCTTCAATAAATAAGAAGTAAGTTTTGTTTTATGCGTTAAGATACTTTTGAGATTTAGGGTTATGTTTTGAATAGATTCAAGTATTTGTATGTTATTAATTTTATAACCTGATAGTTATACCACATAGACATGAAACTATAATAAAAAAAATTAGATTGATTTTACATGTTTTCTTCCTCAATTAATTGAAAACTATTTTGCTCATAACATAAACCTCAGAAAATAAAAATTGGTCAGTAGTACTAGAAATATTTATGTATTCTCACAAAATACCCGCAGATGTATGTGAAAGAATTTGCTTTTTTGTGATTATGAGTATTGTTTTGGATACAGATTTAATTATTAATTTTAAGATACTTTTAAGATTTAGGAAGGCCAGGTCTCGTAGGCCTAATGGTAAATCAAAGGAGAACGAACAATAATAAAAGACCAATCAAGGCTTACCCAGCTTGAGTTTGTACTACGCGTAGTTCATTAACGCCAAGACCATGGCCCTATAGCCTGGAAGATTAATCTTGTAATATAAAAGAAATTAACTTGCTTTACATATGTTTTCTTCAACTCAATGTCAATATGAAAATTTTATTTTGGTCATAAAAAATATCTTGCCCCACAGGAAGTGATGCCTGGGAGTCAAATTTGCTTATCGAATGAACGAGTATTGTTTTTGATGAAGATTTAATTATTAAAGTTAACAACATCAAAACCTGCTGAAATTTAAATACTTATACATGTACTACTTCCCTCTAATATTAAAAAAATTATTTTGCCTAGTGGAGTACAATTGTAAAGGGTGGTTAGTAAAATAAATTTTTAGAACAAATTATGGGAATTGTGCAATTAAACTCTGCTTTCTTTATATTTGGGTTTAGGTCGGTGCATTTTAACATAGTACCAATGAGTTATTTTTATCAAGTCAAGAAACAAGGTTCTCATTATGCCTTAATTTGTTATAAGCAGGTTCAGCGGTATGCTGAAAATTTAACTAGTTTATTGTATGATCATTACAATATTCAGCTTTACATTTTACTCATTAGATTTTATTAAAGACAAATTATCTTCAACACAAGAATTTATCAAAGATTAGTTTACTGACAGGAATCTTTTTACCATATATTTTTAAAAAGCATTTTTCAAGGGTAATTCATCAATCAATTTTTTCATAGGACTAAAATATTAGCTCGAAAACTATTGTAAATTTCTGTACAAGAAATCCTAGAAAATACAGAAAAAGCTACACATAAATTAACCCCCCCCTTGTTTTGTAGAAAATATTATTCTAGTGTATTTTTATTTTTAAAGTTAAAGATGATTTTCATGTTCAAGAGAGTAACCCGGAGTATTTTTATTTTTAAAGTTAAAGATGATTTTCATGTTCAAGAGAGTAACCTGGAATGTTTTATTTTAATTTAAAGCACTATCAATTGTTAGGACAAAATAAAAAAAAATCCATACTTTTCATTCTGTAGTAAAATTGAATGTTAGAGCTTCCCATACATTTGAAGCAGCAAAAATATTTATTTTCCAAAATTTAAAAAGAATAACTTTTTACTGTCAATAGAGATAAATATTAATTTAAGCATATATGCATTTACAAGTAAATCAAAATTTTAAAAAATTTCTAATTTTTATTATTTAAAATTAGTGACAGCTACTAATTTTTTAATACCCAAAAATATTTTACAGCCATATTCAGTCATCAGTGCTGCAGTACAACAAGGATAATTCAAACTGAAGGAGCCATCAAAATTGTTCCAATGAATTAAAAATTAATAGAAAAATGAAGGCATTTAAAAGCATGTGTTAAGAAATAGTAATGAATCAATTTTGTATTTGGGATCGAAAAGTTAGTTAAGAAAAAAGAGAAATCTTTGAACTATCCTCAACTTTTAAATGAAGATCCTTTCCTTGATCTATCAAAGTTGCACTGTGTGCACAAATGAAACAAACTAAAAAATTTTTACTAAGAAAACAATATTTTATTTGTTCAGAAAAAGTTAAAGAAAACTTGAAATAAAAAAATCATTCGACACAAGTCCATATATAAAAAATAATCCTTTAATTGTTACCAAAAATAATTTAGAGGCTGTATATTACATAAACTAAACAAAATTACAGTTTTTCATTCTTTTATAGTCTATTAATTAGGTATACCAATTTGAAGGCAGAATGTAATAAACAAATTACTAAATGTAATGCAAACACAAAAATATATATTAAACAATAAATTTTAAAAGGGTTCCATCTTCAATTATTTATATTCCAATGATAAAACTGGTCTTTACTCAAAAACCTAAGGAAAAATATTAAATACACACTTTAAATTACATGTAAATTCAATTAGAGGAAAAACACAAAAAATATTGAATATATTAAGTACATTAGTAATCAAACTCACTATGCTTCATACAGTTCAGTTCTAGAGATCAGAGATTAACAGCCATATTCATAGCCATCAGCGTCGGTGTTAACTAGTTGCTAAAGAAAGAAAAATTAGCTTTTCGCAGAATCTGATTGGTGGAATCCTTCTTTGACCAAGGAATTAACACCGACGCTGATGGTTGAGAATATGGCTGTAAGAGTTTAACAATATCTTAATTACATATTAACTCCATTTTCTGGAATTAATGGTCGTGTCGATTTGAAATTTTCTCCAAATGTTTTGCCCTCTTCTTCGGAAGGAATCCTCAGTGGAAACACAAAGGGAAACATTAGGAGAAAAATTCCAATCGACATGACTATCAATCCTGGAAAATGAAATTAGTATGCAATTTTCAGCGCGGAAGTTCTTGTTATTTTATAATCTTAATTGATTGTTAGATAATTAATAAACTAAAACTTTATCATACTTTGTTCATTATAAACTAATTTCAATTACATGCAATTTTTGTAACACAAGATATACCGACAATGATAAAATTGAAAGTAATATCAATAACTCATTACAAATTACAATAAAACCTAAAAAATAAAAAACTATCCCAACTGAATTATTTAAAAATTTGGACAGTTTGTAATGTAACCCTCAGATATGGTGCATACCATTTCAGAGGTGGTGTGTGGCACCTTGGACATCAAATACCGAGTACTACCGTGAGGTTGGCAAGTGTAACCTCAAAAATTCTGCGTACCACCTACTTGGGAATGGTGTGAAACATCTCAAGGGTGTTATGTAGTAGTTCGGGGAAGAGGGTGTACGACCTTCAGGATGGCTTGCAACTGAGAGTGGTTTGTGCCACCTGGGGAACTGCATGTAATACCTCATTGGGGGGTGTACCACCTCAGGACTTGCGGTAAAATGCTTTATAAAAATCCCAAGGTATTACACACCACCCTTTTGAAGTTATACCCAAACCCCGAGAGGTTTCACACCACCCTCATAAAGTTTCCCAAGAGAAGTTTGAAATGGTACTTTCCATTGGATACCCGAGAAATTTAGTTTTATAACCATTAATATAAATAATTAATTTTTACTCGATTGCATTTTTGAAAAAGTGAACCCCCACTTGAACTACCCAAAAGCCACCAGTCATTTGGTGACACACAGGGCCACCGAGAGCCAAGTCGGGCCCCGGGTAAAAGGTTGAGAAGCGGGCCCCCAATGACATATTCTCATTTCGAAGTAGGGGGTGAAATTTTCTGATGTACCTCCACCCATGCATTCATACGCTTAATGTAATTTTTAGAATATTTCTAGGCAAGATCTGAATTACACTCAACTTAAAAATATCGTTTTCTTGATAATATGATGAGTAACAAGTAATAAAGGGGGTCTCGGGGTTTTCCCCCAGAAAATTTTTGAAAATATGCCCCTAGAAAACTGGGAATTTACTCATTTTTGGACCTTTATGTGAACAAATTAATTTCTAAAATATTCAAAATGATATCTGTCTTAGTACTCAATATGAAAAGCTTTGGGTACCGGGCCCCGGGGTATCATACCCCCTCGCCCCCCTCTCTCGTCAGGCCTGGTGACACACATAGAAGCAGTGGCGAAGCAAAGTAAAAAATTTAATGGAGGGGGATAGGAGTAGTTTAGTGGTTTTCTATGATCAAAAATTTTTCTGAGTTTCCAGGAGGATACGCCCTAACATTTTCAAAGTAAAAGAACCTGTGAATAAATAGTTATAAAAATTTCAAAGGGTTGTTGAACCCTATACTCATTCTCTACATACTGCTATACTTACATGCATAAAAAGCTTTTTATCTTTTAAAAAAAATTGGGAAGAAATGTAGAAATCATTCTCGAAATTCTTTTTTCCAATATCTTGACTCGACACCGTTAGTAAGAACCTGTTGAATAGAATAAACAGAAATATAAAAGGAATTAAGCAACAGTACCAGTGTTGTTACTAAAAAAATCAGATGGCGATATTGGCAATTTTTATATATGGGGAGAATTTTACTTATTTCAACTGCACTATGTTACAACAGGTTGATGTGAGGTGACGACAGACTTTCTGGCTATCTAATAGGTGAAAAAGACAGAGCAAGCAAGAGTCATCTCTGACTTGTCAATTAGGTAGCTAGAAAGTGTGGAGTCTTCTTACATCAACCCGTGACCCGTCACTGACAAGAAACATAATCTAGTATAATTCATAATAAATTTTTAGTTTTGGGAATGAGTACTACAACCCCAACACCCACTGGCTACACCACCAGTAAATAATGTGTTACCACAACCATACCGGGAAATTTGGTGTTTTTGCTTGACTTTGGTAAACATAAATTAGCATCTAATTCTAAAGTATTGTGCAAAGCAAGCACACGCACTATAAGTTGTGCTGTAAGAAACAGTCTCACAAAATAATACCGAGCAAAAAAAACTGTAATGTACAGAAAACTTTGGTAACAAATATTGACCTTTCGTTTTCGAAAGGTATGTAGCGGAATCTTATCCCGGATAAAGTTGAAAATGTTTTTATTTCTTTTTCATGTATTGCTAGGGGTTCACATACTTCGAATGACCTGCCACTGTGAGTGGCAAATAATATCCCCATATAAATAAAATTTAAGATTTGCAATTAAAAAGGTGAAAAAAGCTTGGATGCATTGCTATAAGAATAGAAATTTACTGCACTTAGCCAGTCATCTCATTCAGGATAAATATCTTCTTCAGTTTCAGACTACATAAGATAATATTCTAAACTTCTGTGGAAGAGAAAAATAATTGAAATGCTAAACAATTGTACAGAAATCATATTAATTGAATCACAAACTAAGAAGAATATTAGTAACAGACATTCAATAGCGAAATACAATACAATTAAATAACAATGTCTTTACATACCTAGCAGGTTCAATTTTAATTATTATGAATAAATATTTGTATTTCGCTAATAGCACCTAAAAGTAAATGTTAAACTTTAAATAACTTAGTCATTTAAGCAACAACTTCTAGAGATCTACAGGGGCTATAATAGGATTTTTTAAGTAAGGTAAAAATGCTTTTTTCTATACTTTAAACATGCATATTCTGGATGGGCAAGAAGCGATTCCTAAAAGAATGTAAACCATGTAACGGTAATTATTCTAGTTAAGTGGTAGAGCAACGCCCCTTCTAAAATATGCGAGAGTATTGGGTAAAAGCGACTAAAAGGCAACCTATTTCTTTTTAGCGCCAAGCTTGGTCAGGTATATCCTGGTATGAAATCACTGTCTCTAACAGGAGTAACAAACTGTTATAAACCATCATACCGCCTGGACAAAAAGTTTCAACAACTGCCTGAATCGGGATATCAACCATTAGATCAATCTCATACCTAATATAATTAAAAACATTGTCTATACAACCAGTTCTGATTCTGAGGGGACATAGGGAGGCGTCGTCACAAAATATTTTTTAGACAGTCCCCGAAATATTTTAGCCATCATCTTAAACTGCTATATACACCGAGTAAATTCAATTTCAAATCAAATAAATAAATAATTAGTTTTCGGTACAGCTTTAGAGACTTCAGCCGCCTTTTTTACCCACAGCCTCAATTATAACAACCATTTAGGTCCAATTTTAGGTATTATTACTAGATCCTAAAATAGTAGTAATTGCTATTATTGTTAGAGACAGGGCCCGATTTAGAAAATTTAGAACACTAGGCCCAACATGCAGGAAGGGGCCCCCCGTTGCCATATTTGGTGCTATATAAATGTAGATGCGTTAAAATTATTGTTTGATTAGTATGAAAATTCACTATCGTCAGGGTCAGACACGTTCTCTGTTATCTTTTACGTTTTTTACATTGCTAAAAAGTTTTAGATTTTTATTTTCGAGTTAAAAAATGTAATGAAAAAACATTCAAGGAAGTATAAAAAGTTATTTCTACTATAATTTTTTGTTAACTTTTTAAAATTAGGGGGCCCCCAAATTGTGGGGCCCCTAGGCCCGGGCCTAATGGTAAATCAGGCCCTGGTTAGAGATAGACAACACTCAATCGTGTTGCTGTGGGAGATGTGGTTACACATTACAGATGTGGTGACTGGAGGACTATTTCTAAAGCTGTTTCCAACGATATAATACAAAACAAGATAAATGTGATCACACGCGAAATCAAGCTTTATTATCTGTTATTTTATAGCAGTGTCTCTTCTACAGGAAACAGAATCTGTTTCATAAAATGATGCTATTTCTTTTTTAGCATGAACATTAAGCTGTACATTGACTTGTAATCAGTGCTGAAATTGGAGGGGGACGCCGTCCCCCGAAATAATTGGACCGTCCCCCGAAGTATTTTTACCGTCCCCGTTCCCTAAAATATTTGTTTCCACGAAAAAAAATTATAAATTTAAGGGTAGATTTAAATACGAAAGAAAATTTATTTTTTCTGACCTAAATTCCCATTTGAATGAGTGTTCGGATTCGCCTATCAGCGTGCCAGCAGTTTCCCCGTATTCCGATTCGCAAATATATTCGTATTCGGATTTTTAGGGTCAAATTTCCAAAAACGTTCTGGGGAGGACCCCCAAGACCCCCTTCAAGTATTTTAATCTCTATTACTCACGATTTGCTGTGCAAAAAATGAGTAAAAACCCTGTTTTTAGAGTCTAATTTCGAAAAAAAATTTAAAAAAAAAACCACATTTTTATACCCCAAAAACATATCCTGGATCCGCCACTACTAACATAAAGATGAATAATGTTTTTTTTCTTTCCATCAATATTTGTAATGAATACTTAAATGTTACATAGTTTTAAGGTTATAAAAATTATAATAACTGCATTTATGCTTTTATTCTAGCATTTAAAAAATTTCCCATTAGCCCCCACTTTCCCCTAACTATGCAATTAAATGTAATCTATAATTTGATTATCAATTCAAGTAGGTACTACTAAAAATTAGTCATATTTTACCCTCCATCAATCATCTACTCTGTAAAAAGGTGAGGGTGAGTCCCCCCAAATATTTTTCTCCAATTTCAGCACTGCAAATTACATACAGAAAACAACGCCAGTATTACGATTGAAATCAATCGCGAGAACAAGTACTTTGTTTGTTTTAAATAAGAAATCACTTTACAATCATTTTCAATTGAAATACACTTTAAACCAAGAGAAACGAAAATTGAACTTACGCCATGTTTGTAGTTTATTGTTGATGTTCTCTAATCTTCGCGGCTGCCGATGACGGAGAGCAAAACTTTTTTTGCTCCCGTTTTCACGGGCCGCGTTTGGTTGTTCAAAGGCGACCGCAGCGCCACCACTTTTTGCCAACCAAAGGGATTTTTCTGATGGCGGATCAAGCAAACGCGGGCCGTCATCCGCGAAAACGGGTTCATATAAAAGGGCCTTAAAGCTGGTTCTACATGGAGCCTTTTTTGCCGGATGACGGGCCGCGATCCGTCTTGGCGCGATGGTTGGCGACAAGAAAAATCCCTATTTTTGAGGCAGAAAACGGATCAACCAAACCAGGTGGTCACGTGAGCGCGCGGACCAATGGCTAGGCGTGATACGCCCGACATCGCGGGCCGAGAAAAAGTGCAGGCAGCTCGCACTTTTTCTCGGGCCGTCAAAAACGGAGGGGGTCACGTGATAGAAATTCACCAATCTCCGAAACACCGAAGAGAACATCGTATTCGTATCGTATGCAATGGTGTTTTGTTTACAAAAGTAAACTAAGCTTAATTTTACGAAAAAAGCTTCATCTGTTGATTTTTACTAAAAATAATCAATGAAAAACAAGTTGAACACGTTCTGTCACCATTAAAATATAAAAGGTTTTGTAGAATTTGAAAAAAATAGTACTGAGAATCTATATGTTTTCCGTAGTATTGTATGTTTTTGCTTTTAGTTTTATGGTCATAGAAGTAAAATTTAAAGGATAATTTACTTTTAAAGCAAACTAAAGTACCATTTAAATACCCTACTTCAAGTTTATATATCAAAACTTACTTTAAACACTTTCCCTAAAAACTATATCTTGTACTTCCAAGTTCGATAGAAAAGCCTATATACTATAATTATTTACTCCACACATTTTTTATGTGCTGGGATGTTAGGCAGTGTTATGTTTTAAATAGATTGAAGTATTTGTTGTATGTTATTAATTTCAGAACCTGATAGTTATACCACATAGACATGAGACAATAATAAAAGAAATTAAATTGATTTTACATGTTTTCTTCCTCGATTAATTGAAAATTATGTTGCTCATAACATAAATTTTAGAAAATAAAAATTGGTCAGTAGTACTAGGCATATTTACGTATTCTCACAAAATACCCTGCAATAATGTCACATTCTCGCAAGTGTGATGTATGTGAAAGAATTTGCTTTTTTATGATTATGACTTGTTTTGGATACAGATTTAATTATTAATTTTACCCTAATATCAAGACCTGATTATCTGGGCCAGATTTAGAAAATTTTCCACATAGTAGGCACACTGCGTTGCAAGGAGTCCCCTTGATGTTTTTTTATAAAAACAAATTTCACAACACACAATAATTGGTAGGTATACTACTTATGTACTGTTGTAAAACCATTTATTTTAGGCTTTTATTTTCCAATTTCAATTTCTTCAAGAAATATGAAGTAAGTTTTGTTTTATGAGTTAAGATACTTTTGAGATTTAGGGTTATGTTTTGAATAGATTCAAGTATTTGTATGTTATTAATTTCAGAACCTGATAGTTATACCACGTAGATATGAGACAATAATAAAAGAAATTAAATTGATTTTACATATTTTTTCCTTGATTAATTGAAAATTATGTTGCTCATAACAAATCTCAGAAAATAAAAATTGGTCAGTAGTACTAGGCATATTTACGTATTCTCACAAAATACCCTGCAATAATGTCACATTCTCGCAAGTGTGATGTAAGTGAAAGAATTTACTTTTTTTATGATTATGACTATTGTTTTGGATACAGATTTAATTATTAATTTCATCCTAATATCAAGACCTGATTTAGAAAATTTTCCACATAGTAGGCACACTGCGTTGCAAGGAGTCCCCTTGATGTTTTTTTATAAAAACAAATTTCACAACACGCAATAATTGGTACTTATGTACTGTTGTAAAACCATTTATTTTAGACTTTTATTTTCCAATTTCAATTTCTTCAATAAATAAGAAGTAAGTTTTGTTTTATGCGTTAAGATACTTTTGAGATTTAGGGTTATGTTTTGAATAGATTCAAGTATTTGTATGTTATTAATTTTATAACCTGATAGTTATACCACATAGACATGAAACTATAATAAAAAAAATTAGATTGATTTTACATGTTTTCTTCCCCAATTAATTGAAAACTATTTTGCTCATAACATAAACCTCAGAAAATAAAAATTGGTCAGTAGTACTAGAAATATTTATGTATTCTCACAAAATACCCGCAGATGTATGTGAAAGAATTTGCTTTTTTGTGATTATGAGTATTGTTTTGGATACAGATTTAATTATTAATTTTAAGATACTTTTAAGATTTAGGAAGGCCAGGTCTCGTAGGCCTAATGGTAAATCAAAGGAGAACGAACAATAATAAAAGACCAATCAAGGCTTACCCAGCTTGAGTTTGTACTACGCGTAGTTCAT
Source organism: Tetragnatha montana (assembly GCA_963680715.1). Classification (NCBI taxonomy): domain Eukaryota; kingdom Metazoa; phylum Arthropoda; class Arachnida; order Araneae; family Tetragnathidae; genus Tetragnatha; species Tetragnatha montana. The sequence continues at coordinate 35,715,435 of OY796674.1, read as the reverse complement.
TAACGCCAAGACCATGGCCCTATAGCCTGGAAGATTAATCTTGTAATATAAAAGAAATTAACTTGCTTTACATATGTTTTCTTCAACTCAATGTCAATATGAAAATTTTATTTTGGTCATAAAAAATATCTTGCCCCACAGGAAGTGATGCCTGGGAGTCAAATTTGCTTATCGAATGAACGAGTATTGTTTTTGATGAAGATTTAATTATTAAAGTTAACAACATCAAAACCTGCTGAAATTTAAATACTTATACATGTACTACTTCCCTCTATTATTAAAAAAATTATTTTGCTTAGTGGAGTACAATTGTAAAAGGTGGTTAGTAAAATAAATTTTTAGAACAAATTATGGGAATTGTGCAATTAAACTCTGCTTTCTTTATATTTGGGTTTAGGTCGGTGCATTTTAACATAGTACCAATGAGTTATTTTTATCAAGTCAAGAAACAAGGTTCTCATTATGCCTTAATTTGTTATAAGCAGGTTCAGCGGTATGCTGAAAATTTAACTAGTTTATTGTATGATCATTACAATATTCAGCTTTACATTTTACTCATTAGATTTTATTAAAGACAAACTATCTTCAACACAAGAATTTATCAAAGATTAGTTTACTGACAGGAATCTTTTTACCATATATTTTTAAAAAGCATTTTTCAAGGGTAATTCATCAATCAATTTTTTCTTAGGACTAAAATATTAGCTCGAAAACTATTGTAAATTTCTGTACAAGAAATCCTAGAAAATACAGAAAAAGCTACACATAAATTAACCCCCCCCCTTGTTTTGTAGAAAATATTATTCTAGTGTATTTTTATTTTTAAAGTTAAAGATGATTTTCATGTTCAAGAGAGTAACCCGGAGTATTTTTATTTTTAAAGTTAAAGATGATTTTCATGTTCAAGAGAGTAACCTGGAATGTTTTATTTTAATTTAAAGCACTATCAATTGTTAGGACAAAATAAAAAAAATCCATACTTTTCATTCTGTAGTAAAATTGAATGTTAGAGCTTCCCATACATTTGAAGCAGCAAAAATATTTATTTTCCAAAATTTAAAAAGAATAATTTTTTACTGTCAATAGAGATAAATATTAATTTAAGCATATATGCATTTACAAGTAAATCAAAATTTTAAAAAATTTCTAATTTTTATTATTTAAAATTAGTGACAGCTACTAATTTTTTAATACCCAAAAATATTTTACAGCCATATTCAGTCATCAGTGCTGCAGTACAACAAGGATAATTCAAACTGAAGGAGCCATCAAAATTGTTCCAATGAATTAAAAATTAATAGAAAAATGAAGGCATTTAAAAGCATGTGTTAAGAAATAGTATTGAATCAATTTTGTATTTGGGATCGAAAAGTTAGTTAAGAAAAAAGAGAAATCTTTGAACTATCCTCAACTTTTAAATGAAGATCCTTTCCTTGATCTATCAAAGTTGCACTGTGTGCACAAATGAAACAAACTAAAAAATTTTTACTAAGAAAACAATATTTTATTTGTTCAGAAAAAGTTAAAGAAAACTTGAAATAAAAAAATCATTCGACACAAGTCCATATACAAAAAATAATCCTTTAATTGTTACCAAAAATAATTTAGAGGCTGTATATTACATAAACTAAACAAAATTACAGTTTTTCATTCTTTTATAGTCTATTAATTAGGTATACCAATTTGAAGGCAGAATGTAATAAACAAATTACTAAATGTAATGCAAACACAAAAATATATATTAAACAATAAATTTTAAAAGGGTTCCATCTTCAATTATTTATATTCCAATGATAAAACTGGTCTTTACTCAAAAACCTAAGGAAAAATATTAAATACACACTTTAAATTACATGTAAATTCAATTAGAGGAAAAACACAAAAAATATTGAATATATTAAGTACATTAGTAATCAAACTCACTATGCTTCATACAGTTCAGTTCTAGAGATCAGAGATTAACAGCCATATTCATAGCCATCAGCGTCGGTGTTAACTAGTTGCTAAAGAAAGAAAAATTAGCTTTTCGCAGAATCTGATTGGTGGAATCCTTCTTTGACCAAGGAATTAACACCGACGCTGATGGTTGAGAATATGGCTGTAAGAGTTTAACAATATCTTAATTACATATTAACTCCATTTTCTGGAATTAATGGTCGTGTCGATTTGAAATTTTCTCCAAATGTTTCGCCCTCTTCTTCGGAAGGAATCCTCAGTGGAAACACAAAGGGAAACATTAGGAGAAAAATTCCAATCGACATGACTATCAATCCTGGAAAATGAAATTAGTATGCAATTTTCAGCGCGGAAGTTCTTGTTATTTTATAATCTTAATTGATTGTTAGATAATTAATAAACTAAAACTTTATCATACTTTGTTCATTATAAACTAATTTCAATTACATGCAATTTTTGTAACACAAGATATACCGACAATGATAAAATTGAAAGTAATATCAATAACTCATTACAAATTACAATAAAACCTAAAAAATAAAAAACTATCCCAACTGAATTATTTAAAAATTTGGACAGTTTGTAATGTAACCCTCAGATATGGTGCATACCATTTCAGAGGTGGTGTGTAGCACCTTGGACATCAAATACCGAGTACTACCGTGAGGTTGGCAAGTGTAACCTCAAAAATTCTGCGTACCACCTACTTGGGAATGGTGTGAAACATCTCAAGGGTGTTATGTAGTAGTTCGGGGAAGAGGGTGTACGACCTTCAGGATGGCTTGCAACTGAGAGTGGTTTGTACCACCTGGGGAACTGCATGTAATACCTCATTGGGGGGTGTACCACCTCAGGACTTGCGGTAAAATGCTTTATAAAAATCCCAAGGTATTACACACCACCCTTTTGAAGTTATACCCAAACCCCGAGAGGTTTCACACCACCCTCATAAAGTTTCCCAAGAGAAGTTTGAAATGGTACTTTCCATTGGATACCCGAGAAATTTAGTTTTATAACCATTAATATAAATAATTAATTTTTACTCGATTGCATTTTTGAAAAAGTGAACCCCCACTTGAACTACCCAAAAGCCACCAGTCATTTGGTGACACACAGGGCCACCGAGAGCCAAGTCGGGCCCCGGGTAAAAGGTTGAGAAGCGGGCCCCCAATGACATATTCTCATTTCGAAGTAGGGGGTGAAATTTTCTGATGTACCTCCACCCATGCATTCATACGCTTAATGTAATTTTTAGAATATTTCTAGGCAAGATCTGAATTACACTCAACTTAAAAATATCGTTTTCTTGATAATATGATGAGTAACAAGTAATAAAGGGGGTCTCGGGGTTTTCCCCCAGAAAATTTTTGAAAATATGCCCCTAGAAAACTGGGAATTTACTCATTTTTGGACCTTTATGTGAACAAATTAATTTCTAAAATATTCAAAATGATATCTGTCTTAGTACTCAATATGAAAAGCTTTGGGTACAGGGCCCCGGGGTATCATACCCCCTCGCCCCCCTCTCTCGTCAGGCCTGGTGACACACATAGAAGCAGTGGCGAAGCAAAGTAAAAAATTTAATGGAGGGGGATAGGAGTAGTTTAGTGGTTTTCTATGATCAAAAATTTTTCTGAGTTTCCAGGAGGATACGCCCTAACATTTTCAAAGTAAAAGAACCTGTGAATAAATAGTTATAAAAATTTCAAAGGGTTGTTGAACCCTATACTCATTCTCTACATACTGCTATACTTACATGCATAAAAAGCTTTTTATCTTTTAAAAAAAATTGGGAAGAAATGTAGAAATCATTCTCGAAATTCTTTTTTCCAATATCTTGACTCGACACCGTTAGTAAGAACCTGTTGAATAGAATAAACAGAAATATAAAAGGAATTAAGCAACAGTACCAGTGTTGTTACTAAAAAAATCAGATGGCGATATTGGCAATTTTTATGTATGGGGAGAATTTTACTTATTTCAACTGCACTATGTTACAACAGGTTGATGTGAGGTGACGACAGACTTTCTGGCTATCTAATAGGTGAAAAAGACAGAGCAAGCAAGAGTCATCTCTGACTTGTCAATTAGGTAGCTAGAAAGTGTGGAGTCTTCTTACATCAACCTGTGACCCGTCACTGACAAGAAACATAATCTAGTATAATTCATAATAAATTTTTAGTTTTGGGAATGAGTACTACAACCCCAACACCCACTGGCTACACCACCAGTAAATAATGTGTTACCACAACCATACCGGGAAATTTGGTGTTTTTGCTTGACTTTGGTAAACATAAATTAGCATCTAATTCTAAAGTATTGTGCAAAGCAAGCACACGCACTATAAGTTGTGCTGTAAGAAACAGTCTCACAAAATAATACCGAGCAAAAAAAACTGTAATGTACAGAAAACTTTGGTAACAAATATTGACCTTTCGTTTTCGAAAGGTATGGAGCGGAATCTTATCCCGGATAAAGTTGAAAATGTTTTTATTTCTTTTTCATGTATTGCTAGGGGTTCACATACTTCGAATGACCTGCCACTGTGAGTGGCAAATAATATCCCCATATAAATAAAATTTAAGATTTGCAATTAAAAAGGTGAAAAAAGCTTGGATGCATTGCTATAAGAATAGAAATTTACTGCACTTAGCCAGTCATCTCATTCAGGATAAATATCTTCTTCAGTTTCAGACTACATAAGATAATATTCTAAACTTCTGTGGAAGAGAAAAATAATTGAAATGCTAAACAATTGTACAGAAATCATATTAATTGAATCACAAACTAAGAAGAATATTAGTAACAGACATTCAATAGCGAAATACAATACAATTAAATAACAATGTCTTTACATACCTAGCAGGTTCAATTTTAATTATTATGAATAAATATTTGTATTTCGCTAATAGCACCTAAAAGTAAATGTTAAACTTTAAATAACTTAGTCATTTAAGCAACAACTTCTAGAGATCTACAGGGGCTATAATAGGATTTTTTAAGTAAGGTAAAAATGCTTTTTTCTATACTTTAAACATGCATATTCTGGATGGGCAAGAAGCGATTCCTAAAAGAATGTAAACCATGTAACGGTAATTATTCTAGTTAAGTGGTAGAGCAACGCCCCTTCTAAAATATGCGAGAGTATTGGGTAAAAGCGACTAAAAGGCAACCTATTTCTTTTTAGCGCCAAGCTTGGTCAGGTATATCCTGGTATGAAATCACTGTCTCTAACAGGAGTAACAAACTGTTATAAACCATCATACCGCCTGGACAAAAAGTTTCAACAACTGCCTGAATCGGGATATCAACCATTAGATCAATCTCATACCTAATATAATTAAAAACATTGTCTATACAACCAGTTCTGATTCTGAGGGGACATAGGGAGGCGTCGTCACAAAATATTTTTTAGACAGTCCCCGAAATATTTTAGCCATCATCTTAAACTGCTATATACACCGAGTAAATTCAATTTCAAATCAAATAAATAAATAATTAGTTTTCGGTACAGCTTTAGAGACTTCAGCCGCCTTTTTTACCCACAGCCTCAATTATAACAACCATTTAGGTCCAATTTTAAGTATTATTACTAGATCCTAAAATAGTAGTAATTGCTATTATTGTTAGAGACAGGGCCCGATTTAGAAAATTTAGAACACTAGGCCCAACATGCAGGAAGGGGCCCCCCATTGCCATATTTGGTGCTATATAAATGTAGATGCGTTAAAATTATTGTTTGATTAGTATGAAAATTCACTATCGTCAGGGTCAGACACGTTCTCGGTTATCTTTTACGTTTTTTACATTGCTAAAAAGTTTTAGATTTTTATTTTCGAGTTAAAAAATGTAATGAAAAAACATTCAAGGAAGTATAAAAAGTTATTTCTACTATAATTTTTTGTTAACTTTTTAAAATTAGGGGGCCCCCAAATTGTGGGGCCCCTAGGCCCGGGCCTAATGGTAAATCAGGCCCTGGTTAGAGATAGACAACACTCAATCGTGTTGCTGTGGGAGATGTGGTTACACATTACAGATGTGGTGACTGGAGGACTATTTCTAAAGCTGTTTCCAACGATATAATACAAAACAAGATAAATGTGATCACACGCGATATCAAGCTTTATTATCTGTTATTTTATAGCAGTGTCTCTTCTACAGGAAACAGAATCTGTTTCATAAAATGATGCAATTTCTTTTTTAGCATGAACATTAAGCTGTACATTGACTTGTAATCAGTGCTGAAATTGGAGGGGGACGCCGTCCCCCGAAATAATTGGACCGTCCCCCGAAGTATTTTTACCGTCCCCGTTCCCTAAAATATTTGTTTCCACGAAAAAAAATTATAAATTTAAGGGTAGATTTAAATACGAAAGAAAATTTATTTTTTCTGACCTAAATTCCCATTTGAATGAGTGTTCGGATTCGCCTATCAGCGTGCCAGCAGTTTCCCCGTATTCCGATTCGCAAATATATTTGTATTCAGATTTTTAGGGTCAAATTTCCAAAAACGTTCTGGGGAGGACCCCCAAGACCCCCTTCAAGTATTTTAATCTCTATTACTCACGATTTGCTGTGCAAAAAATGAGTAAAAACCCTGTTTTTAGAGTCTAATTTCGAAAAAAAATTAAAAAAAAACCCCACATTTTTATACCCCAAAAACATATCCTGGATCCGCCACTACTAACATAAAGATGAATAATGTTTTTTTTCTTTCCATCAATATTTGTAATGAATACTTAAATGTTACATAGTTTTAAGGTTATAAAAATTATAATAACTGCATTTATGCTTTTATTCTAGCATTTAAAAAATTTCCCATTAGCCCCCACTTTCCCCTAACTATGCAATTAAATGTAATCTATAATTTGATTATCAATTCAAGTAGGTACTACTAAAAATTAGTCATATTTTACCCTCCATCAATCATCTACTCTGTAAAAAGGTGAGGGTGAGTCCCCCCAAATATTTTTCTCCAATTTCAGCACTGCTTGTAATGCAAATTACATACAGAAAACAACGCCAGTATTACGATTGAAATCAATCGCGAGAACAAGTACTTTGTTTGTTTTAAATAAGAAATCACTTTACAATCATTTTCAATTGAAATACACTTTAAACCAAGAGAAACGAAAATTGAACTTACGCCATGTTTGTAGTTTATTGTTGATGTTCTCTAATCTTCGCGGCTGCCGATGACGGAGAGCAAAACTTTTTTTGCTCCCGTTTTCACGGGCCGCGTTTGGTTGTTCAAAGGCGACCGCAGCGCCACCACTTTTTGCCAACCAAAGGGATTTTTCTGATGGCGGATCAAGCAAACGCGGGCCGTCATCCGCGAAAACGGGTTCATATAAAAGGGCCTTAAGGTACAAGATTTCAGACTAGAGTTGCGCTGTTGTCCAACGGACGCTATGAAGAGTGACGTCTTGCCTACTATTTCACGTCACGATTTCGAGCTTTTCTGGCCCTATGAGTCTAGGTGGCCATGAATAGATCCGCCCGTATAAGTGGAAACGGTCCTTTTAACAATAAGTTCATCTGGAAACATGGAAACACTGCACTTACAGGATAGGTTTTATTCAACTTCCATAAAGGATACATTGGAAAAAACACTTATAAGAAGAGAAACCGTCACAATATTGAAAAACCAAGATTCATTATCTCGGTACCGGGACTATGCTCCATCTGCCTGTATACAAGGTTCATAGCCCTGCTTAAAGGACCGTTTCCTTTCAACTTATTTGTATTCGTTGCGTTATGGCAATCCTATGAAACCGTTGGATGAATCACAGAGCAACTAAAATGACGTTACTTTGAGCTGTCTCACTGATGGGATTTGTCCAGTTGGTCTTGCCGTACGGCGATATAGATCCGGATAAATGGAAGCAGTCCTTTTAACAGTTGTTTCACTAGGAAACATGGCAAACAGTTGTTTCACTTGGAAACATGGCAACACTGCACACTGCATTCACAGGATCTGTTCTATCATATTTCCATAAAGGATAAAAGTGAAAAACCACGGATTTGGGGAGAACCTCACATCAGTTTAAATCGAGACAGAATCCTCGTCTTCTCACCAGACTTTCTCTTTTCTGTCTTATTATTATTAACAAACTCGTCTGGCCAGTGGGTTTTAAATAAATAATTATCGTCCTCCCTGTTGATCGTGCGGTGCGAGCGCGCATCACCTGCCCGCGCTATTACTCTCAATTACCGTCCATCCATCGATCGGACGCCAGCTGGACCCGGACCTTCGGATTCCGGGACTGAGGATTGCGTGCTCTCTTGTGCTCGGTGCATCGGGAAAATGCAATTTGGATTCTAATTTTCTCGCCCGCTTAGTATCGCACCGAGGGGGCGAGGGTTATAAATGATTCCGGTATCGGTAATTATTTCGCGGACCGCGCTTCGGTTTGTTTGATAATATGAATTTCTTGTTGCTGCTTGTGTTCCTGTGCGTGGTGGGTTCGGTAATGATATCGTTAACCCCACCGCTGAATCGTTGCCGAGCATTCCTTGGTTTGGAAGTTGGGGGAGTTTGAGGTTATCGGTGTTTGGGGATTATATTCGTGTAAGTGTTGGGGTTCTTGTTTAGTTCAATTGATGGAAGGGAGTTTCGCTCTCTATCGAGCTTAAGTATACTCGACGTGGTTAAGAAATTGTTATAGTGAGCGACAAAAGCCATTGAAGAGCTATTTTGTTGTTTTACTTTTCTTCCGAGTCACTCAAATTATACATGATGAGGTTGATCTTGATTCGCCCACATTAAAAACTGTGCTTTAGATTTGCTTCAATTTCAGAAATTACTAAATATTCTACTGGCGTGTTGTATAATAAATAGACTTCTGACCATGGGCGGATTTAAGGGGGGATCATGTAGGCAATGCCCGCCCCCCCCCCCAACTTTTTGAGAAAATTCCTTTTTTTATTGGGGAAATTCATTTTTCCATAGCCATCAGGGACAGCTTGCCCCCAAGGTTTTCAGTCTGCCCCCCCAGGGTCCACCACCTAAATCCGCCCATGCTTCTGAGTTTCAAATCCTCCTGGTTTGAATGGTTCTACAACTGCCTTGGTTTGGAATGAAAGAAGTCGCTGTCATTCACAAAAAAACTTTTTAAAGATTTATCAATCATAAATTCGGAATCAAAAAAGGATGCAAATTAAAAAAACATAATGAAAACGACATCGCAAAAAATTCACTTGGCTTATAAAATGGTTTGATATACAATCAGGTATTATCACAGTCAGTAAAACCGTTTATTTCTCCTGAGACTGGTGCTTGAAAACATCGTGCAAATAGAAGCTGACCGGACTAGATAATAAAAAAAGGAGAAAAAACATCTGAAGCATCCCACAACCCATAAGATGAACTTCTAATCGAAAACAAGTTTTGAAAGCCACCTCATGGACTACATGTTTGGCTAGTTTGATTTTTTTTTACTCACATATGCTTTGTAAAAGAGCTTCACTCTCGCTTTTGTTACGTAAAGAATTCTGGCTTCTTTTTGAGTTAGAATAATTTTCTCTTTTGTTACAACACTCATGCATACATTTGATATATTATTAATTTAATCAACCGTTTTTTTAATGTGAACTGTGATGTTTTTCTTATTTTGCTCATTTCTAAAACTTATTGATTCGATTACCCTTTCAAACCTTATTTTTGGAGTGTTAGCCTACTTAATTAACTTTTAATTACTGATACTACTGTAAAGAGCATAATGTTTGATGAATTGAGCAGGGCTTTCTCTAGCTAGATGTCTAGCAGACATCATTGTGAAAAAAAAATATCTTCCAGTACAAAAATGTATTTGTTTTTACCCTTAGGAGAAAAAGTTTCACTCCACAAAAATGAAAATTTTAGACCAAATCTGCAATCGGAAAATATTTTTATAAAAATTATATGCCTAGAAATTGAGTAACTTAACCTATTCCCATTCCTAATTAAGAAGAAAACTACGTACGTAAATTTGGAGGAGTTTTGTTGAGTTTGCAGTTTGGTAACTTGCTTTTTGTGCGCTGATGAGCGGATTCGAGCCTAAAAACCTGCTAGGCTCAATGCAGGACTCATGACACATGCCTTGAGCCTGTATTAGCTCAGTTCCGTCAATAAGAGCATCAGAAGCATCTTTCTCCGGATACTGTGTATTGCTGAGTCACGGCTTACTACTAGATTCATACAAGGTGGACATTTCTTGAATTATGGTATACATCTGATAACTTTTTTTTCGCTAGGATCGCCCCATAACGTACCATACGTATTGATACAGATTTAGTACTTTGCCAGAAGGGTTGGCTACTGCCATCTATCGCTCTAAAGATTTCTGTATCATGGTTAGCCTGCATAGTATCCATGTCAGCCGTGACTGAATGGTCGTTGCTTGACTTCTAAGTCTACCAGTATGAGCCCTGCACCGAGCATGAATAGTGATCTTACTGGTCTTTGGCTAACCAGTGCATGGGGATGTATGTAGGACTCATAGCCTTATTCACTGCTTCCTGACCAGTGGTTAACCATCGGTTAAAGATGGATTCCACCAGAAAGCTCAATTTCTTTCTATATAGCTGTTGGTTAACCACTGGTCAAGTGGCAGTGAGGCCGTCAGACTGATGGTGACCACCTTTACCATTTAACCACTGTTCAGTCGCGAAAATAGACATAGGATTCCCCACGGGATCGATCCTTCTCCAGAAGTTTCATACTTTTATTCCGACATTGAAGCCGGGCAGATGATTCGTTGGAGGAGGAGGAGCGTAATGAGATTTTTGTCAGGGCTACCCGTCTTGCAGCGGCGGCGGCGGCAAACCAGTTCGGTCCATTGTCTCTCTCTCTCACAAAGGCAGAGCGTGCGTGACGACCTCTCCTCTCCAGTTCCGCCTGACCCTGGCTGCCGCTGGGGGCAAACGGCCCTTCCACGCTCTGCTGCCTTCTGCCCCTAATGAAGCCCTTTTACCGCTACTTAAACAGCGGGCCTAATAGGCAGCCGGGGAAAGTTGTGTTTGGGGGATCAGAAGTTACGGCAGGGGCTGATTTATGATAATTAGCGCGGAATGCGCCTTCATGGAATAATCGCGCTCTTGTGTTCTTTCCTCCGCCGCCGGAGAAAGTCGCGACGCTTGAAGAGACGGCGAACGCGACTCGTTTTGGACGTTCTGCCACCCATTCTGATTTGAAATAGTATTTCCTGAAGTCTCCTACCTGAAAAGAACAAATGGCATCAAGTTCGAAATTAAAACAAATGTTTTTTAGATCTTTAGGAAGTTTAAAACCTTTCGATGAACCGAACCGAGTAGGCCATACAATAAGTCTACTTTAGACTTATTGTAGTTATTAAGTCGACAATAGAGCATTTTCAATCACATGACTCTGCCTAACAACGGCCTTAGCAACGTTGTTTTTTTCCTCCACTGACATCATGTGCGAATGCTGCTATTGGATACTTCTATGTCCCGCCCCTAACAACAGCCTTAGCAACGTTGATTTTGTCCTCCAAGTGACGTCATGTGCGAATGCTCTATAGACGTTACGAGATGAAATACGTGCATTACAAAATGTCAGATCTGTAATAGGGTTGTATATTTTCAATAATTCAAATAATGTATGCCTTCTTGACAGATCAGGGGATTGAGAAAGATGCAGTGTGTCTCCAAGTGGGGCACCATTTTGTCAAAAGGCTGCAGAAAAAGGTGGTTCACGGAAAAAGGGAATTCCGAAAGCAAATGACGAGAGGTCAATGCTTTGTTTTGGGTGGTTCCGTTAGTTAAGCATTATTTGGAACTACATGGAGTTGTATTCTCGGCCCAAGCTAATATTCTCCTTCCAACATTATGTTCAATCTGCTACCATCTACAATTTCTGATCAATCCAATCGAATATGTGTTTTAATCACGAAAATACTCTACTTCGAAGGTTCTGGCTAGGTTTAACCTTCAACTGTCTGTAACTTTCTGGTTAGGTTGGTTAGCAGCGTGGCATTCGAACCAAATCGCCTGGGGATATAGTTATGAACTTTCCGACTAAGACTTGGAGAGACGTGAAGTTTTTATGTACCCCAGTTAGAAAATGAACATGGACCGGACTTTCGTACGAGTCCTGTGAACTAACTAGTAATTCCAGTAGTCTTGAAAATATTTTGTTCTTAAGGTTAAAAAAAATTAGGGAATGTCTTTCCTAAATCAGAATTTAACTGTAGGGTCATAACTGCCGTATGGATGCATTCCCTATTCCAGACCTGATGACATTTAAAAGAAACTTTAATCTGAACGCGACCCGTGTTCCTGCAGTGTGTTCTGTATATTAATTGCGGTCGCTGTCGAACAGCCAACAAGGATCGCCATCAGTGTTTATGAGTATGATGTCGGAAACAAAGAGTTCGTTGGTTCTGGTGTTTATCGCGTCCACATTGTGTTTTATGTCCGTGGGACCTGCTTTTCCAACCAGTTTTGTTTGTTTTTCTCGCTGGAGGCCGTTCGGATGCCTAGTGAGATTTGTCAGCCGCGCTTTTGTCCTCCCTTAAGTACGTAAAGGATTGTGGAACGACCGGGTGAATTCTAAGTTGCTGCTTATTAAAATGCTCACGCTTCATTTTTGCTATAAATTAAGAGTTTGTAGTGCATCTCGGATAGGAAGTCTTTATTAATGCGGCGTGGGCAAGATGTTTTTTTTTTCATGGATTCCTTTATTGCCTGATAAGGTCGGAATTCCGTTTTTTGTCGCCGTTTGTCACGGAAATACTGGTTTCGGTGTTTTCGTCTCCTCGATTGAATCAATGAAACGTAGATGGAGAAGATTGCAGTGATGGCGGTTGCGTAGCCATAGCAGCGTAACGTCGTAGTCCAGTTCTTTATTTAGAATTTAAATTTTTATATTCGAAGAAATATTAAACGAGATGGAATTCTTTCTTTTGTAATTTTTATAAAATTTATTCAAAACAATGATTTCAATCATTCCAGAAAATCAGAAATAATTAAGGCATGCGTTTACTTATTATTGCATTAGGCGTGTGCCCGTTTACAAGGTGGTAAGATCATGAATAATTTATCATTTATGCATCACTAGAAATGTTAAACTATCAATGGAAAATCTTTAAAAAAAATTGTATAGGGATAGATATTACATAAAATAAAAATAAATTGTTTTTCAGTTAAATAAATAAATAGTTGCATACAGCATGTTTTAAATATCGATTATCTACTTCATTTGCACAGAATGTAAAACAAACAATAGAAAATTTCAACGAATTCGGTAGCATCTTTTCTACACATAGTACTTCAAACCGTTGAGCTAGCTACTCTTAGTAAAATCACAAATCGAAATTCCATCTTGTAAAAAGTGTTACTCTTCCTCTCCATTCTTGGTTAAGCAAGCATTAGCTTGGCTCAACAATTAATTGCCCAATTTTACCACATCCTTATATGTTACTTTATCAGTAAAGGAAACCCGAAATTTACATGAAAATAGATAATTAAGGAGGTTCTCCCAGTCAATTGAACGTCCTTAGGGACACCGTTGAAAATCCCGGCGGCCCTCGGCAATCTCAAGATAGAAGACACGCAACCGTAACTACAACAACAGCCGCTTCTTCCTTACCTGAAAAATCCTCCGCCGCCACTCCTCCGAGAAGCTCGGGAAGACGTATTACTTTTTCATGCGGCAAACATCCTATAAATTTTGAAGGGGGCGGGAAATGGAGCTCGCGATATTGTTTTTCGTTCCTTGTTTACGCAGAGCGCCCATAATGACGGCGGACCCGGGGCGCTGGATAATTTATAACGTTCTCTTCCAATCTCACCTGTGCGCGCGGGTCGGGGGGTTCCGCAGCCGATATTGAAATGCGTTCTGTTTTTTTTTTTTGTTCGCTTTTCGATTTGCTCCCCTTCTCCTCTTGATGGAAGGCTTTCGAGAAATTGGCAGCAGGGATTTCGCGCCCTTTCCATTGTCTTAATAAAGGGAGGGACGGGCCCATTTCGGGGAGGGGGAGTGGGTGGAATTGTTTTCGTTCGATTGGCGGTTTTGGGAGGGGGTGTTGTTTCCCCCCCTATGGAATTGTCTTTTGGAAATTGCCTAAAACTTTTTGGAAGGGATTTTGTGGTGGAGATTATTTAGGAAGTGAGCTAGGATTTCTTCTAACTTTTTTTTTTAGATTTTTTTCCCACGTACGAATCGGGGAGATTTTTACTATCAGTCAGTAAGGGAAATTGTTTATATGAATCATGCCCCATAATATATTTTGATTTTTCCGTTTTATTGCTAGAAGATTTGATAAATCAATAACTTATTCATAACATAAGAAGATTTTTGTTTTCGGAAAACATTTCTAAAATTGAATTTTTGGTTGATATTTGGTTAGATACAAAATAGTTTATTGGTATAATGTCCATTCTGAAAGTGAGAAAAAAATAAACAAAAATATAAGTGGCTAAAAATATTTTTTTTCATCAGACACAATGGTATTTTAACTCCTTTCATTATAAACACCACCCAACATATAAAAGTCCTTCATAGCGAGGTAAGGAGTGGATGGACAGGACATAGTCATGAACAACTCCCAGCGAATACAGATGAAAATCATTGAGCTGTTTGAAGCTTTTTAGAGCTTCCTTTTTTTCTGAAGACCATCAGACAATTGGGACACACGAGCTATTTTTTTTTTTTGAGGGGGGTATACTCTTTTGACTAGACTACAAATTACCTTTTGTACCTTACCGCTCTAAGCCAAGTGTTTCAATTTCGGTGGATATTTTATGTTGAAAGTAGCTGAAATACTGCTGTACCTTTAAAAAAAAGCTGTACCTCTCAGTCATTTTGGTTGTGTTTGTTATTTCAAGTTTTAGGAAACTTACTTTCTGGATGATGACTCTGGTAATATTTTATATTGTGTATAATGTTGCATCAGTATGTCTTAGTTTTTTTACATTTCTGTTCCTTAAACTTATTCTCACTCTAACATTAAAAGCTAACAATAGAAACTTCGATCTGAACCGCTTTGTTTTATCTGTTTCCTTTTTTATTAATGGTTTTTTGTTGTGAAACTCCTGTGTTTTGTATACCACTCTCACTTGTACCAAGCTCTCAGATTTTCTACCTGGTCTTCATGAAACTATACGATAACACCTTTGATAAACTTTCCTTCTTGTATCATTACAAGCAACAATTCATTAAAACTATCAATTGGACTTTTCTTGCAAAATCTTTTGCCTAAATTCCTCGGGGGATTACCCTCACTCCCCCTAATGGTTCTCGTAGTAGTAATAATGAGCCAAGATCCATGGTTGCGTTTCGTTCTTTCGCACTTTCGAGTGTCATAAAGTGTGTTACATGGATACTATCCTTGTCAACCAGCGAGTTAGCCACCGTGCGTGCTCCAGCCAGTCTCGTGCAACAACTACATTCCATTGTTCACGGCATGCAGTACTTCCTGTAACACTTTGCTTTGTGGGAGACAGTGTTAAGTGTTGAAAACTTGCAGGGGGATTTTAACATTGTAAGAGCAAAGTATTGATGCGTAGCTATTTACATCTACCTTTTGCTTTTCAGGCATTGAAGGTTTTTTAAATAGGCTTTTTTTATTTGGTGGAGGATGTGATTTTGTTACATAAATTGAGCAAATCTTTATGGCGTTCAAAAGTAGAAAACAATACGAACTGTATGTTTAATTTTTGTGTATGCATATGGTAGATGTTGAATTGTGAATCAGGAACTTTGGTTCCATTAGTACCGCTTAGATATGTAATTTATTTTTTCAGTTTGTTCAGGGAAACAGGAAAGTGTGTTTATAAAAGTATTGTGAAATGCTGCTGAGCAAAAACTTAATCAATATCGTGGCTTCAGTACATAGTTTCATTATACTAGTCTTTTGCGAAGATAAAAAAAATATTTAAAATTGTTTAAACATAATACGACAAAAAAAATACAAGAAAAGGGTTTGTGTGTTTCTATTGCAGTTAAAAATGAGCTTGTAAGTTATACTATCGAGTAATTTTCCCACGAAAAGTTTTATTTATACAACCCATTTTGCTATTTTGTTTAAATGTAACTGCCTTTCACAACTTTACGAAGTTTTTTTTAATTTATAAAAGGATCAATTGTGTTAAATATTTAGCCCTTCATTATTTAAGTAAATTGTTGAGTGATACTCGACATACCTTTACTATCTCTCCTCCGGGAAGCGAGAGCGACCCACAGTTTTTGAAATTCATTCTAAGTAGTAATCACTTCGCACAATTGTTGATAATATTTTGCTCTAATATTACTCAGGTTCATGATTTGTGGTGAAGCAGCGCATTTTTCGGACATACCAAAGTTTAAAGCTTCCGCGAATTTATTTCTCTTCTGTTGGGTCGAGCGAATGGAAGAGAGAGCGCTGTGATTGAAAACTTCCTCCGTCATTTACTCGCATCCATACATTTTTGTTTCTCCCCGGCTTTTCCGGGTGCGAGGTGTTTGTTTCCCACGCTTTCGCAGAACGAGCTCACGAAATCGTCCATTTTCTCTCTCTCTCTCTCGGGTCTTTGTTCTCTTTTGCGGCCGCCTTTGTTGCCAGATCGAATGGAGTGAGAGTAGCTTTTTGAGGCTCGAATGAATAATTTATGTAATTAATGTTGGCGGACCATGAAGTTCAGTGGAGCAGATTTTCGTGTGTCGTCGTGGCCAGTTTTTTTTTTTACCTCTGCGTTCATATTTGCTATTTCGGCTTGTGGAGAGAACGAGTTGTGGGGGGGGGAAAGGTTTTGAGCGAAATAGTTTTGTTCTCTCAACAAACCAACCCCTTATTCTTAAATCTTCTTCTTGAAGTGTGCTTTTATTTTGAAACAACGGACCTCTATTCGGAACATAGGTTAGCGGGGATACCAAACTACACTGTGTTTGGAGCTTTCCTGTAGGTTCAGTTGAAAAGGAAATGAAATGTGAAATGCTTTAATAAGTATTTAAGAAGAAACAAAATGATATGTCAATATTGAAAGGACTAAACCCTGAAAAATTAAGAAATTTAAGTTGATTACACCTTCTTTACTTCATTAAAATATGAAGTAAAAACTTGAGAATAGGGATTCAATACAAAATGTTTGTAAATAATAATTAGTTTTTATTAACTAATTTTTATGAAATTTGTAACTTTACTGGTCTACAAGACTTATCCTAATTTATTGGAATGCTCTTACTTTTATCTTTTGTAGCGTTTGATAAAACTATTTCACAATTTTTTGGGATTTTTTATGTATTGGGACCCGAAATATTTTGTCTCGTATTAATGCAACGAGACTTTCTAAACATAACTTCGAAGAAACTACATGAGTTATCTTATTGTTCAGTATTATTCGTCTTCAAAGGTTTTTTGATGGTAGATATCTTTTTAAAATTACGTGTTGGATAAGTTATTCATATATAATAAAAAACCTCCTGAAAATATTACTACCATTGATTAAAATCCTCATTTATAATGTGTGAATCCTTAATTTTGTTTAAAATTATGTGTTAATAATATTACATGTTTTTATTGCATTGCTATTTAACTAAAAGCACAACTGGTTTTGATTCTGGATTCGAATTGCTCTTTTTCTTTTGAAATTACTTAATAACCATAAATGATTAAATGAAAGTCATGCTTTATTTATTAAGAAGAATAACTAATAATCTTACTAATGAGCTATGCATTTTTATTTAGTGTTTTCGAGGTATTAATCCCTTTTAGAATGATATTCCCTTTTAATTTAAATGACCAATTAATTCAAGTGTAATTTGTTTTCATTAGTTCATTATTTAATTTTTTGATAATAACTAACCTCTTGCTTTGCTATTGCTTGGGACTTTTTTTTCAATTGTCTGACCTTACTAATGTTTCAAGCATTCT
Source organism: Tetragnatha montana (assembly GCA_963680715.1). NCBI lineage: Eukaryota > Metazoa > Arthropoda > Arachnida > Araneae > Tetragnathidae > Tetragnatha > Tetragnatha montana. The sequence goes on along the minus strand of OY796674.1, from coordinate 35,697,628 downwards.
TTTTGTACTGGTGTGGGCCTATAACATGTTCTTTTCTTTCTAGTTCCGATGAGGAAGAAGGCCAAGCGCCTAAATACAGCAGAATGGACGACGACAACATGCAGGACAAAGAAAGATTCGCCAGGTGAGTTGTCACAAAATAATTTTACCTTTTTTTGTGGATTCACACTTAAATACCCCCTTTTAACAGCACAGTATTATAGACAATATTGATAACTGATATATAAGTTGAAGGTATGTTGTTCAAATGATTCATCAAATACCAACATATGCTAAAAGATAAAATACCTCAAAAATTATAGTTTTCAAAAATACTTACTCTGTTTGGTTGGGATTTGTAAACTTAAAGGGGCCTATGCACACTGTAAACCAACCTTTGATTTGAATTTAAAACAAAAAGACTTGAACTAAAAAATTCATTGCTTTGTGTCTTCAAAGATTGGTTTGTCATAGTTTTTGAAACAGTGGAAAATTTTTATAAAAGAATTGTGATTCCGATATAAATTAAAGATATTTATATTTGTAGTGTAAATGTGATGGAGCAAATAACCCATTCATTTGGTCTTTTAACTCAACATCTGTGAAGGGGGATTCTCACTATGTATATTTACATATTTCGGGATGGGTCATGTAAAGTTTACCTTGAGATGCAAATAAATGAATTTTTAATTTATGTGCCATTTCTGTTATTCTCAGCTCTATTTCTATATCAACTACTCTCGTGCTATTTAGTTTTATAAAATTTTAATTTAACTTAAAGAAATATCAGTGGTAGATAACCATATTTTTCATTTTTGACTCCCATTCTTATGCTGTCTCTTCTCGATATAAATCATGTCAATAATTTCATGTTTATACTTCCCAAAATGTTTTGAGTGATTAAGGTTAAAATAAAGAGGAAAAGGTTTTCGGTCGATTTTTAACCTACCCTTTTCTTATACTAATCACAAGGTATTATTTTCCCACATCCCTGTGTCTCTATATAGTGATTTCTTCTCTGTTGTTTCACATTTGTTGCATCTTCTGTGTTTTTGTATTACCGGCCTTTCCTCTCTCTGTGCTTTAAACAATCGTGCGTGCTCATCTATTGTTCGTTGATTGTTCTTTTTTTCTTTTCGGTTCATTGCTTGTTGCAGTCTGCCCCAATCTGCCTCAGCGCGTGCATCTCAATTGTAAGTGGGAGGGGTTTTTGCCGAATTCATGAACAGAAAGTTAGTTGCATGTTTTAATTTTAACCTCTCTTTGTGATGATAACTATCGAAATATGGTAACACCTCTTAAAATTTTATATTATCCTGAGTTTTTAAAGTCTTTCCATTTACTTTTATCCCTCTAGAAACTTCTTAAATTTAAAATAAATAAAATTCATTTAAGAAAATTGTACTGAAGTATTGTAAATATTAGATATAACTATTTGAATTGTTTCCATAAATACGAGTATTTTCATCTTCTAAATTAACAGGCCACATTTTAAAATGCCGAATTTCTTAATACAGAGTTCGTGACGGCGTTTTCTTTAAATAATCTCTAAAAGAAGATTAAAGTTCATTTTTAGTAAAATGTATTTATTTTAATTTTAGAATTTTTAAAAATACTTTCACGAGTGATTTCATTATTTTTTCCTATACCGTCTTGTGAAAACTCAAATCTGTAAATGTTGTTTCACTGCAAGGGCATACTCGTTGTAGGAAAGCTACTTTGCTGATTCCTTTTCCCCTATTGGTTTGGCGTTTAAATGGTAGGCTAAGTTGTAAATGGTGTTTCATTGCAAGGGAACACCCGTTGCAGGAAAGTTACTTTGATAATTAAGTTTTCTCTAATCGTTCGATTATCATTGCCTAAATTGAATCCCCGTTTTTTTTTTTAAAGGAAAATGTTTTATGTTGTGGGTAATTAGAGTAACTATTTACCACCTGCGAGTTAACAGTTGTAATAAATTTTCTTCTTGGGTTGGTTTACGGTAGTGTTGACACCTTGTATTAAAATCTCTCATACAAAGCAAACATTTTTGGAAACTTTCCAATGCTCTTAAGAGGGATGACGTTCTGGACGTAATTTATTAAAGAGCTGAGCACCTAAATTTAACCCAACATGTCTTACGAAAAATCACACCATCTCAAGAAAAACCGGCAAACCAAACCACGTGTTGATCGCAAAATGCTGCAGCCACACGATCCCACTAAACGCATGTTCTCATGACATGCGTTCTTACCCTGTTGATGCGACAAATTACGCTTTTGTAAGTCTATCCTCGCCGTCTCACGCGAGGTTACGTTTTGCCGTCTCGTCACTGCGCATGGTGTTTTAATGAAAACCACCCTACCTGTTGTTGATGTTGCTCGCCGCAAGAAATTAAGATTCCCTACAGACGCGCTCGCCCCCACTGTCGATAAAATCGTTAAAGGCGCACTTTATCGCTTCACGGCTCCCCGGGTGGTTTTTAAAAGATGAAATCCTGGTTTATTTAACCTTTCGTATATATTTATGGGTATGAGATCGCGTGTCGTGCGTGGCTCGTGAAGTGATTTCTAGAAGCACGCTTCGTGAATTGGGTGACAGTAACGGATAACATGGTGTGGAGGGAGCTTCTCGACCTTAGTCGTGCTCGTACCGCTTCTCGAAACAACCTGAGTTTACGGAAATTAATAAGGTTATGCTGGAGTTTAGGTAATATCTGGTTATTTAAGTGATAATTGGGGTTCATACCTTTAAGTGTTTTATTAATATGGGTACGTCGGTGAGGAGCGTTGTGTTGAACGAGTTGTGAGAACAAGGGGTATTTTCTTCCGAATTTATTCACACTTTATTATTTTAATGGTATTTATATGGTTACAATAACAAGTTTAATTGTTTTATTCTTGAAAACATCAGCATTAATAAATAAATATGCTTTTTCTTGGCGGGGGGTAAAGTTCTTGAAATTCATACGAAGAAGTAGTGTTGATGATTTTTGGAAATCATTTAGGTATAAGAGTTTTCAAATAGGTTTAGCTTTCCTAGGCCGTATTGGAAAAACAACCAGATCTTTCGATCTGTTTAAAGGTGGGACCATTAACAAAGTTCTTTAATAATAAATAATTTATTAAATTTTTACAGAACTATTACTTAAAATTATAAAAGAATATTAAATTTGTTCCTTATTAAACGATATAATTTTTTAAAATCAAACTAGTTTATGTGAGGGACACGACTATGTGTTTTCTAAAGTAGGCATTCATAAAATTTGAGAAGTATATTAATTTGTAAAAAAGCAAAAATTAAAGGTTAAAATAAATTTATAATCTACATTATTTTTTTTACCTAACTTTAATATGTAGTACCTTACCTACATAATATTTTTTAAAAATTTAATTTAAGTAATTAAATACTCCCTTACTTTTGATTTTAATTAAGGTACAGGTATGCAATAAATAGTTTTTCTTCCTTTTTTATTCATCTACCCTACATATAAAACGAAGCAAAATACTTTATTTGTACAAATTAGTGTATCTCATTTAAAAACATTCTCTCAGAAAAATGTAGACTAAAATGAACTCTATTATTTATCTGTTATCAGGAAACTATTTATTTTTTGGAAATTTCATTAATTTTCCACTTATAGAGCATCACATTCTACAATATTGATTCCTCATTGTTCGTTAGTCGTACCTGTATTGTCAGGCGGATCCTTTGTAATGACTACAAAGATTTGACCCACAAAGTAATCGAAAATCCTTAGCAGCCCTACCAGCAATCAACATTTTTTGTTTGTCGTGTTAAATTGTTAAAACGTGTGTGAGTTAAAACTTCCGACTCTGTGCTTTGAATTTGAATTTGAATTTGTGATCTGGTTTAAACTCGTCTGGATTAGGATTTTATCGTTATATGCATCATGTTTGCTTGTCCTTTTAGGCTCTTAATATGCGTCTAGTGGATTTAGCTTTTTTTTTCTTTGTCAAAAGTTTTTGTATATAGAAAGCTTTTTACTTTTGTAGATACCGGGGGTCAAGTTGGTTAAATTCATATAGACCCTCCATTATTTATTCTTAAACCCGACGTTTTACTTCCAAGAAGTAAAACGTTTTGCCGATAGTATTTTTATTGTAATCAGTAAATGCGTTTTAAATAAGTTAGCAGAGATGCTGACCAATGTTTAATTTTTTTAACGAAGTCCGCCGTTAGCTTTCTTACCGAGAGCATCGCTGTAAAGTTGGCTTTTCCTTGCGTTCTGTTTGCCTTGGAGAAATCTTGCTTTTTTGAGAGAGGGATTTTGATTAAATTACATATACGAGTAACCTCGTAGACAAAACCAAAGGCTTGGTATCAATGGGTTCTATGAGATATTTATTTTTTAATACAATCTACAGTGGAAGCTCTTATAGCGACCTGCTCTTATAAAAATACTCTCTTATAAAGACCCAAAAATTAGTCTCTATAAGAGCACTTTTGTGCTCTTATAAAGACTAATCTTCGAATCGATCCAGCTTATCGAATACTTTTCTGGATCGGTTTGTGTGCGTCACACCAGAATTAGCCAATAAACAAATATCATAGTATGACAAACAGCACCAAGTAACATCTCATTTTCTTCTCGCTTGCTTTTCCCGGGGTAACCGGCTACAATCCCAAACGAAACCTTTCGCTAACTAATGTCCTTGTTGATTTTAGACTTTAAATTTATTAGCGTATTCATTTATCTTTCTTTATTTCCAATATTTGACTTATATTTAAGACATAAATTTTTCAAATTGCATGCAGATGCAGGTGAAATTGATGTAATAAATTTTGTTAAGCATCAGACCTTTCTAAGGAAGCTAAGCTATGCAATAAATTAATATCAAAATCAAAATTTAAAAAGCAAATATTTATACTCTGTAAAATATTGATCTTAAACTTCATATAAATTAAAATAAAAGCAAAAAATAAGGTAATATAACATGAAATTGGAAGTATCAAGACTTCATAAAATAAGAAATAATTGTTTAAAGTGGGGAAAGATCCCCAATAAATAGTAGTTTACTTTAACTGATTTTATTAAAAGGTTTCTTGTTTAATCGGTTAAAACTGAGAGTATCTATGAACCCTTATTACTTAGAAACAGTCAGTGGAGCATTGTAATCTTATTTCTCTTGCATTAATTCCACTCCACAACTTAACGCCACTCCCCATCTGTTCTAAACGTTTTTTAGTAGTTTTTCTTTTCACTACTATCCGCAGTTGCGCCGATTCACGCATTTACATGATCGTCGCCTATTTCCCTTTTAAACAACCGCAAACGGACGATATGCATATCATGCAGTCCAAACCTCGCATCTTAATCGTCTGCGCCTCTCGGAAAAACACCCCCTCCGCGGGCATACTAACAATCTCGAAAAAGACGATTATCATTTCGAGCGTTTTTTTTTTTACCCTCCATGCTTACCTGGAGTCGGTAAATCATGCGCCGCATAAAAATGGTTTTAAATAATCTGCGCTAAACGCATCTTAAAGGTGTTGCGCCCGGCCTTTCGTATTATTTAATTTTTCCCCCCCTCTCCGCGTAATTAATCTCGGACCGGGGGCTCGCGTGTCCGTATGAAAATCTCATTATCGACTTCGTATTTTTTTTTGCGCGGCGAGGGAACGCTTATTCGAACGGTCTAATGAGGGAGCGAGGGGCAATTACACTGTTCTTTTCTCGAATGGGGGAAATTAACTGGGGGGAGTGAGGGGGCGATTAGGTGCATGCGATGCCATCTGCGGCATCAGAAAATCAATTCTGCTGCTCCTCGACTGATTAAAGTTTTTGGGATGTTTATTTGTATGGAGACCTGACCCCCCTCTAAAGGATCGATGGGCTTGATCGTGGGAAGTTGTTTTTCCGTTAGCACTTACGGGTGTTAATGCTCCCTCCCCGATTGGAATATTGATTGTTCATAAACATTGGTTAAACATGAGACTGTTTGATCGAGCAGTATCGGAAAATTGCTTTGCGAATCTTGATAGTAGTAGTACCTAAAGAAAGGCCACTATCTTCTGTTTTTCATGTATAATTTTATATCTGTTTTTAAATATCTATATTGAAGATACATAATGTGCATAATCATAGAAGGATAAAGAAAACATTGGGTACAATTTTAAAAAAAATATGTCCGGGATAGTATTCCCTATTGAGACATGAAGTACTGTTTTGGAAATTTCAGACAAATTTGTATTATCTCACTTTTGACGTAATAAAAAAAACTTAGTCTACATCCTTTTGAAATCAAATAATGTACAATATCTCTTTATTCCCCTTTTTAAATTCGTCTACGTACATTTCAATCACTTTATATTGATTTGGTATTCTTATGAATATGAATGAAGGGGATACATGATCAAAGTTATGTTGGACGGACTTAAAAATAAAGTCGAGTGTCTTATATGTGTATAAAAGATTTACTTTTAATACTTATCTATTGAAAAAAAGTATGGAATGTTTCGACTGAGCCATTAGTTTAGATGTTTGTTATGTTTATCTCAAAAATATATTGCATTTAAAATAGTGCTTGTATCATAATTTGTGTTTCGTCCGACTCATGAATTCTTTTTGTGTTCAACTCATTTTCCTCTGCTAACCTCTGTGGTACTAAATCCAGAAAATGTACTGAAGCAGCCTATGTTCTAGATTTGGGTCTCGTATACCTTCCTGACTTTCTCCTCCTCCCCACATCAGAATAACCCCATTTGATTCCGATTCGGAAAAAAATCCTTCCATCCCCATTGTGCCCGGAAAAGAGACCACTTTTCCCGAAAAGAGGTTGCTTTCCGAGTAGTAGTGGCAGGTCAGCGATTTTTTCCCGGGAGAAGGCGCATTTTGATCCACTTCTCCTCTCAACGTCGTTATCCTAATTTTTTGGGCTGCTGGAAACGGATGCCCTCCAAAAGCTCAAATCGCTCGCATAATATTGGCGGAACAAAATAAATTTCCTGTTCCTACGTAATTGACATCCTGGTTCTGTTGTCGGGGGAGCGTATCGAGTAACGCTGTATCACAATCTTTTCATCACGCACGCGACCCCGGCATACGGTGTCGCGGCAGTTGCGGGACCTGCCAGTTGCGTCTCTCTCTCTTTCTAACTATCTCCCTCTCTCATCCTCTATATTTCTCTCCTTCTCATTCTCCACCTTTATAATCTTTCCCCTGCTCTCCTCTAATCTTCTCTCTTTCTCACTCTTTCCTCCAACCTACCATTTTCTTATATATTTTCTCTCTCTCTTTGACTTCAATACTTCTTTCTCTCTTTCTTACTCTCCCTCTCCCCTTTTCCATCTTCTCTCTTTCCCTTTCCTTCTCTATCTTCCCCTTTCTCAGTTCTCACTCTCTCTCCCTTATTCATTTTCTTGTATCTTTCTTTCCCTCTGTCTTTTTTCTCTCTCTACCCTCTACCCTTCTTTCTCTATTTCTCACTTTCCCCCTCTCATTTTCTATCTTTCTTTCTCTATCGTCTCTCTTTCCCTCTCTCTTTCTTTCTCCCCCTGTCTCTCCTTACGTCGTATGTCTGTGTCATATGAATTACATTACAAAAATTCTTCATTAGTGTTGAACAATTGTTGAGTGTTAGGCAGTGGTTGGTTAAAGATAAATGTTTTCCAAAACGTCCCTATTCCCATCAGAATTTAAGGAGGTAGTATTATGTAATCACTCTATAACATAAATAAGGGTTTCTTGGTTGCTTTTCTTCCTAACAACTTCTCTTTAACTCTTGAATAAGAGGTGTAGAGAAGGAAATCACAGAAAAAATGACGTAATGGGAAGGTATGAAAGACTATGAGCAAAAGTAATTGACTGAATCACTGTCATTTTCTCATTTTATTATTAGAAAAACACTTCTTTTTACTTAAATCGCGGGAGTGATGCTTGATAGAGAGCTAAAGCATACCCAGCTAGTTGATCGCAATTGTCAGAGTGACCACAACTTCCGCCCACCCGGCTTGGCTACCCCTCTTTTCTCTGGAGCCCGCCCACTTCAAAAATGTCTCTTTCATCGATTTTTGCTTTTGAGCGACTCGCCGGATGGCTGTCACCGCGAGTGGACACCCGGGCAAAAGATGTCGGGCGAAATAATTACCGCTCCGGATAATGCCCGGGTATTAGACAAATACGATCGGGCATGCTCGCGTGCAGGGACCAGGTAATTGTGAAAGTGCGTTTTCCAGTTTCGCGTTGTTTGTCGTAATGGATATCTCCGACACTCTCTCGGAGCGCATTCTGCTACTTACACTACTCCCTTATTGACCCGGGGCATTTCAATAAACAAGCGAGCCCGAAGAACATCCAATCTGGGCTTTTATTTCGTGAAGAGTGTTTCCCCAACGCGTCTGGGGATAAATGAAACGGGTTCTTTTTTAATGGAATTGAAAGCACAGTGCGTTTTTCACGGAATCACTTAGAGAGATTAGATTGTAACTTTAAGTGGATTTGCGGGGAGGAAATAAACCGATTAAAGCAGGGGATGTTTGTTATTCATGGCTGAACAAGAACCTAGGAATAAAAGGTGCATGTGTTGAACTAAATGTTTTTGTATATCGATTTATCTTTGTTGCCCTAGTGTGCCGGCCTTAAATCAAATAATTCATGCTACCTTTAAGTGTACCTAGTTATCTCTGCCTATGCGTGTCCTTAGCTCATTCATGATATTGGATTAATTTGGATATGTAAAATTCGATGAAACTAAATTGCACACAGGCACAACATACCTTATTTGTACTGTAATTCGTTTCAAATAATATTTTCAACTTAGTTGTCCCATTTGCACCCCCAATATTTGCATTGTTGCTTGGGCCGGGGGGAAGACTTGGGTGGCATGCTGTCTCTGATTGCATTGAAAACATTCTTTGCCATAAAAAATAGAATATCCTGAAAAGTTGGCCCCCATGACTCCCTGTTAATCCACCCATATGCACTGTTGGCAATAGCTTTCAGTTTCCCTATCTTCGGCACTTGACGCACATCCAGGTGGAGTCCAGCTAGATCTATGACTTGATTTTAACTGGATTCGCGGCTTGAATTTTTCTTGATTTTAACTGGATTCGGTTTGTTTTTTTCTTGATTTCCACAGTAGAATACATTGATTTTAAGGAAGAGCATCAGAGAAGTTATCATCAACGAAACCACCAGTTATCTAGTAGTTATAGCGATGCGCGGGGGGGGGGTTGTTATCGACACGAACTACACAGACTTGGCGAAGAGTTTCGCAAAATATTTCATTCCACCACCGATTACCAGACTCTCTGTGCGGCAATCTCCAAAAGTGGTCGACGTATATTTCAACTCCACCGAAACAAGTGGCCGGGCTTTAAATCTCTTCTCGAAGCCCTCCTTATCTCTCCAAAGCCTGCCGACTTCTGTATTTCAAATAACCTGTCAGTGGGGGGGGGACGTGTGTGGTACCTAATCTCCGAGAAATGGGAGTTCATTATCGCCATCAAGCGATAGCGTGTTCTTCTCGGGGCGGAAGTGCCTTTAATGTCCCCTCTATCTCCCTTTTCTTTTCCGAATGCCCCATTCCAATAATGCCTTCCTCAAACCACATCGCCGATATTGCGAATCGATCCGTCTTATCGCGATCACGGAAGAGAGGTAATGGATCCATCTCCTCTCTTGGCTCCTCGCTCGGGAAATTATCCAGGTATGGATCGTTCTTTTTTTTTTATAAGTGGCCCCTCCCGCGGCGGTCTTCACCTGCCCGCCTCCCCCTGTGTGAAATTTGAGCAGTGGTGGTTGTTCTTTTTTCAGGGGGTTTGTTTCGGTATAATTAGATCGAGGGTGAGATTGATATGGACAAAAATATTGTTTGTTTGTTTCAGAAGAAAGCTCGAGATTTTTCTTTCTATTTTTTAGCTTAGAGTGCTTAGCTCGGCTCCGGATATTTTGGCTTTCGGTGAATATTTAAGTGTCATTTGGAATTCACCGGAACTCATAAATATTGCTCTACATACGAGCTCATAAATACGACCTAGAAACAGTGGAGGAGAGAAAGTATGATTGAGAAGGAAAATGAGAGAGATAACCCCCACCTCCAAAAAATGTTTTGAGAAACACTATTCCGATCATACTAAATCACTGATTTAATTCCTTCGCACATAAAGATTACTTGATACATGAGTTTTAAAATATTAATCCCACAAAAAACTAAAAGTACAATTCCATCATTGCATTCATGTACAATTTAGATTAGTGACATCATTGTATGATTTATTGGCACATCTAACTCTTCGTGCTCACTCAAAACCTGTTAAATTTATTTACTCGAAACGAACATAATTCCCCTATAATAATTTTTCATCCTGGTATTTTTTGTTTAATTTGTGCTCAGAAATTTAACTCCATGGATAAATCGATAGCATTGCAAAAGTTTCACCCCTATATCTAATATGTGCCTCAATAATTACTACTATATTACTGTCTGTTTTCCCTTCGGTTATAAGAAGGACACTACTCATTCGTGGAAAGAAAGGAAATAAAATAACTTAGTATGTGTGCTTTAAAAATTCGAAAAATTTTGTCGGTAAAAAAGTTGTGTCGTCAGATGCCGTGCGTACAGCTTAGTGGCTATTCAATTTTGTCCTGTTGGTTTTAGGCACGCGACAGTTTTCTTTCGTGTTGGTGAAATGCATGGACATTTATCTTTGGAGAATTGTAGAAAAGTAAGCTGATCTGTCATTGCGTTGACAAGGCAAATTACACGGTGAAATGAATGTGAAACTACAGTGCACACCAACTTTCGTATTACCTCAACTTACAACCCTATTTTCGTAACTGTTCCCTATTCGTTTTCTTCACCTATCCACCCCTTATTCGTGATAAAGTGAGATCTTTAAAACAAGCTACTCAATATACATTAATCCAAAATGTCACTTCTTATGTTTTGAATTTCCTGTTCTGTTATTACATGCTAAACTTCTACATCTAATTTAGTTCGTTTTCAATGATATTATTTAATACCATACCCCACAATTGGCTGTAGAGTGACTTGTATCAGAAAAACAATTTAATGGATTTGTATTATTGCTGGAACTTGGTGATTGCATGAAAACGTTTTCTGTGGACAAAAATTCTTTAAATTTCCTATTTAAATTATCCACAGTGGTTATATTTCTTAAACTTATACTGAAAATAAATAAATTACCATGGGAGAAGAAATCTGCTTAGAAGACACTTGGGATTAGTGTTAGTATGCTCTTGTCAGCCTCAGCATTGGGTTTTTTCTTTTAAAACGATTTCTTCAGCTGGATTCTTTGTATGCTTAAAGTATGTAACAATCCGATCTTTTAGTGATTATCATAAATTAAAAATCGTCACGAATGTTGATTGCTATTTTAGAATTACGATTGCAACTGATGCATCTTCCGATTTAGAAAAGTACTATTACTGGATGCAATCCAATATCAATGGTCCTTAGCACATACAAAAATCCTTTTGGATTGAATCGTCAGTTTGAAACAAGGGATAGTAAGTCCATAAATGGCAAATTGACTTTTTGTGCTCAAAACAATCTCCAAGCTTTGCTCTACACATGAGTGGGAAGAGGGAAAAAATAGTAACTACCCACTGTAAGCAAATATAGCCCCTTGAATTTGGCGAAATCAATGTCCATTCATGGTATTTTTTGGTAAAATTTGAAATTTAAGTTAATTTCTTTCTTTTCTTATTTTTCGTGCTAAGGCGAAATAAAAGTTGTTTTTACCTTTCTTATCAAGTAGATGTTTGACTCCATTGATATTCACTTGATTCCATTCATAGTTCATACTGCCTTAATGACTTAGTTTCAGAATTTCTATTTTTCTTTTGTGCTGTGAACTAAGCAGACATGTAATTTAATTGTCGATTAAAGTGGTTTTTAAGTTTTTTTCCTGTTGAAATTTCATAAGATTGAAAAGCGGGGAAAAAAGTCCTACTTTTTTTTTCAACTGTAAAAAAGTTTTGAATATACTTATATTTTTTCGATTATTGTCCTGTATTCAAAATAGGATTCTGAATCTACAGTTAAAAATTTAAGGGTTATATACAATGAAAATTCCACTCAGTGTTTTTTCGATTTATTCAAAACTTTGTTTTTGGACTCATTATTCCCTTTTTCAAACTGACGATTCAATTCTCCCTGAACCATCACTTTTACTAATGTATCGATCTTGGACAGCCATCATGGTAGTCGACATCTTGCAACAGAGCAAGAACATTTCCGATTCGTCCGGACGTTCTGTCGACATTGAATCCAGCGTCACATCTGTCGAACATCGGTCAACTTAAAAACAGGATAAATGAGTCGAGCCTATGCATGTCGTGTCCCCTGGACTAAAACGAGAGCCATATGCGTATCAGTTGTATGTGTTCAACCAACCTAACCTACCTTTGAGTCGTTTGCAGACATTCGTATTACGCTCCGCTGCTTTCTCTTTCTGTTTTACGTGAGTTCGCCGGATAATTGTGATGTGGGGTGTTGAGCATGCAAAATTGGGGATTCTTGAAGTCCGACACATGTCTGAATGTGTAAGCTTAACCGCGAATTCGAAACGAATTTGTGTTACGTTGTTTCAGATAGTGTAATCCACACTTTTCTGCATCACTTGAAACATGCAGAAATAGGTTCGGATGTATATCCTCCTTCCATCCGTGATTTGAAGTAGAACTGCGTTTAGGAAAAATGTCAATTGATTTATTTTTAATATTAATTTTTTTGAGACGATAGATTCATTTTTATGTTTATCGTGGGATTGTTTTAGTTTAAAGTATCGCTAAAGGGATACAGGTTTTATTTAGGAGGAACTCGCCAAATACTACTTTTATCATATTTAGGTAGATGTTTCATGGCATTTGTTTGGATGTGTTTTGGGTTACATATATTTTTCGGTATGTGTGCTTGATCTCAAGGATCCGCTTATACACTTTCGTCAAGTAAGACAGACACAACAGAATTTTTACTGACACAAAGAAGGAAAATACACCCAGGGGCGAGGTAAGAATCGAACTCACGACGGAGCAGTGCGCAGACTGCTGGCGTGAAAGGCAGAGAGCAAACCAAACAGGGATGTGTTTTGACAGTTATATTTGAACAAATGTTTATGGGTTAAAACCAACAGAACGATTTTCTGTAAAAATGATGGTTACTCCAATTTTTCTAGTTAATGGGAAAACCACGAAATTATGCGTCTATCTTCTGTGAAATAAATATTCTATTTTTTTTAAGTAATACAATGTTATGTTTGGAGCTACATAGTTCTTATTCATTAAGAAATACTTTTACTGTGAGGTGTAACTACTTGTAGGAATAGAGCCATACCTCCTTTATTGGCAGCAAACGCTTCAATTCATTCTTTGTTGAACGTATTGTGAACATAAGAAATGGAAACATTTGCAATCGGAAACAATTAAATTTCATAAACTTTATGTAGTTTTAAGTAGTAATGATTACAAATGAAGAAGCTTTCCTTGTTTTATGTATGTGTTGTGTAAAATATGTACTGAATTCCGAATAACTATTACATGACACATTTTATAAATAAAAACTACCTGTAATTTCCTGACTTATGAATAAAAATATCATTAGCTGGAAACTTACTTCAAAAAATGCCCCGCAAATATAATGTGATTTAAAGCAACATGTCTGTTCAAAAATATCTAGCTCAATTAAAATATTGTATCCTTCAAATAATTTTATGTAAAAAACGATGCTACCTTCTCAGTCAATATGAGGAAGATTCCGTAATTGGGCATGGTTACCCAACTTTGGCATATAAATAGTCAAATCTGGCGATGAAATACGGCTTTTCTTTGTTTTCATAGTTTACAATTCCCGCAACCCTCATGGCCTTATTCATTGCCACTAGACCCAAGGTTAGTAGAGAGAAGGTTGGCTCATCCGTGACGTCACTGCTTGGAAAGGGGATGCTCTGCCAATTACAGCTGTGATTCACAGCTGTACGAGCATTGCCATTGGCAGATCACCCCCTTTCCAAGCAGTGACGTCACGGATGAGCCAACCTTCTCTCTACTAACCTTGCACTAGACCAGTGGTTAACCAGCAGCTAAAGAAAGAAAATGAGCTTTTCGCTTACTCTGATTGGTGGAATCCTTCTTTAGCCAATGATTACCGCTGATCAGGTCGCAGTGAATAAAGCCATTAGAGGTTTTTTTTTAAGAGTATGATTGTTGATTTGACAAAAGAAACAAAATACCAATCTCGCCAACCAGGCCCAACAACGAAATCTTTACCATCAATGTCCACTTTGGCTTGAAAAGAATACAAAGTTATCAGAGTTTAATTAATCAGAGAATAGTTCCATTAAAGGTCATGTTTGTTTGTTGCAGGGAGAACCACAGCGAAATCGAGCGTCGGCGGCGGAACAAGATGACCGCCTTCATCTCCGAGCTGTCCGACATGGTGCCCACCTGCAGCGCTCTGGCGCGCAAGCCGGACAAGCTGACCATCCTCAGGATGGCAGTGGCCCACATGAAGACACTGCGAGGTAAGCCTCTCTCTCTCTGTTGTATGTAGCATCAACTGCTGATGAGTTGACACTATTGCAGTTGTGGCTGATGCCCAAAGAAGGTCGTATCCGTAGATGCCTTTTCTTTCGATGACATTAGGGAATGTAGGGGAAGAATGTCGGAGGCATTTTCCTTGGACGAGATCGAATCAACGAGTTGTTGCAGTAAATCTAGTTATGGACATGGTATGCTGATTCTGGAGTTCTAAGATGTAGTCCTGTTGAAGGTTTTGCCCAAGGGAACGATATTTTAATGAATTTGGGGGGATAGGCAATTTTTACGAAATATGTTGTAACTAGATCATATGATTTAAGAGCGACAATTAAATTAATCAATTTGGACATTATTTTTTAAGGTGGTTAAAACTGTTAGTGAGGGGTTGTTGGATTAGTGATTTGTTGGGTTGGGTTGGTGTTACATATATTTTCAGGTATGTGTGCTTAAAGCTTATTTTGTTCAGATACAGATATAACTGTAATTGGTTTTGAATTCTGTGATATATTTGTTGACTTCTTTCAAGTGAAACGGAGTTTTTATGGAAACATTTATTATTTTTTATCAGGCACAGTTTGACACATTTCGCTGTGTCCAGTCCATATGCAATACAGTCGCTGGCTGTGATCTTTGAGTTTACCGTAAATTTATAGATGGCTTTTAGTGGAGGGTTTAAGAATTCTACGATGAGTATTGGTGAAGGTTATGTTTAATACCTCTTGCACCATCAATAAAGGCAGGTATTGCAACGGTTTCAAACCGTCATTCTGGGAAAACAAAGCCAATTTTGGAAAGAGCTTCCCTGAAAACCTACTTTAAAACACTACGATTAGATTATCTACCAATTTTCTAAGTTTATAATGGTAAGGAAATCGAGTATGCAGTCGGTGATTTAGTTGGAAAGTGTCCAAAAATGGGACAAATAGAAGAATTATGGGTCTGTTGTTATGAGCGAGTACCGGTTTTTAAACTGACTAGATTGAACATGGTAAAATGGAGTGTAAGTATATTAAGAAAGTCGAGAAAATACATTTGCGTGACATGTTAGTAATGATTCCTACGTAATTGCATACTAAGTATCCTGCATACGCTTCAATAGTCTTCTATTCCTTTAGTCGGTTATCTTAAAGTGAAGAACATTGATAATACCTGCGTCATACCAGCTATATTTCTCTCGTTCGTGGTGAGCAAGGCACCACAAAGAAGAGTTCCAACTGTAACAAACAACCACCCTCATAGACTCTCTTCTATTTTTCCTCCCGAAGTTGCGAGATCATGAAACAAAACCAAGAAAAAAAATGTTTTTTCTCTCAAAACGCAAGTAAACCTCTCTGGAAGCACCGTCAGAAACAACACCCCTCACGGTAGCCAACCGCGGTGGTGGCCATTGCCTCCGCGCGCGCGATTAATCAAACTGCACCTCGTGGGAAAAGCCGCAGATTTTTCCCTTCCGAAGCCGGGGATGTATTGACCTATAAACAAGGGCCGGCCCCCCTCCTCCCTTTGTTTCTCCCTCCCTCGGCGGCGCCAAATTATTGATGTGGTGGCCGCTCACATGACGTGTCTCTGGTCGTGATTAGCGGGGGGGGGGGGCGAAGAATGGAGTTTGTGATTCGTGCGCGGGTCAGATGGTGGAGATGCTCAATATTTAATGCTCCGGAACGCCGAGTGTCATCTGCTCCCTTTTTCGTGAATAACTCTGTAGTAGAGTTTTTTCTCTGTCTCATGGGGGCTTCGGCTTCAAAAAAAAAAATTACCTTATTTTTGAGTGGCAGTCGCACTTCTTGCTGCGGATAGAAATCGTTTGTGAGGGAGTTTTTTTTTTTATTGTTGGCAATTGAGTCGACGAGGGCGGGATCGTTCGAATGGGTAATGGAGTTTAACTCGATGCGGTGGTGTTTGTGATTTGTTATTCCCACCTGAAGAATATTTTATGCCGTGGGTGTGGGGCTCTTTCGAGGGGTCGTAATGAGAGTGCGGTGATGGAGATTGCAGGTTTGATTGCTTTGGGTGATTCAATATTAAAACCTCTTAAGTTCATGTAAAATAAAAGTTTTAGGCTTGGTTTTCCTAGTGTTAGGCTTGGTGTTCGTTCCTTTAGAAGGATTTGGATCTTGTTTTAAATTCAGCACCTGCGAAAGCTTTTATGGCACTTTTTTGGAGAGTGCATACCAGGGCCGTATCCAAGGGGGGGGGGTTTCAGGGGTTCAAACCCCCCCCGAAATTTTGACATCAATTTTTATACTGCTATTTTTCTTGAAAATTATGTCTCACAAGGAGCGATATCCTCTTCAGGTATAACCCAAAGGGTCTCAAAATGAGTCAAAACCCTACTTTTAAGGGTAAAATTTCCAAAATTTTTCTGGGGAAGGACCCCCAAACTCCCTCGAAATTTTGAAATCTATTAAGTATACGATTTTTCCTTCAAACTTGTGTGATTTACAAGGAGTGGTCCTCTTTAATGTAACCTAAAGTGTCTCAAAATGAGTTAAAATGCCACTTTTAGGGGAAAAATTCAAAAAATTTTCTGGAGTAGGAACCTAAAAACCCCCTTAACATTTCGCCATTTATTACAATATACCTTCTTTTTACCTTGAAAATTCGGCCGCTTACAATGAGTGGTGCTCTATGGGTGTAATCTAAAGGGTCTCAGAAATGAGCTAAAACGCTCTTTTGAGGGGCGAATTTCCAAAACTTTTCTGGGGGAGGACCCCCCAGACCCCCCTTTTACTTCGAATTCATATTGTTTATACAATTTTGAAATTTAGTGCAGCAAAATTTCAATCCAGTATAAAAGTACCCGTAAGGAGGTACCTCAGAAAATATTTGAGTCAAAACCCCCCCCGAAACAAAAGTCTGGTTACGGCCCTGGTGCATACTATAAATTCTTAACATCTACCCTAACTGATACAATTTGAAAATGGTTAAGGTATTGATGTAGTGTGTGGCCTAGATGACAACACTGTAAATTGGTTGGTTGATTGCTTGATAAAGTGCAGTGGTCAATTTCTGCTTCTCCATCTATCCAAAGTCCTACTACCGCACACTGCGCATCGCCAACTTTAAAATCGAATTAGATTCTGTTCATGTTTTACTCGTGTTGGCAGTAGTTCTTTTTTTTTTAGAAGAAAAGCTATCTCGTTAGCAGAGTATACTAGGAATGTATGTGTATTTCTTTCCTCCTTAACCTCTGTCTTATACCTCATTATTTAGGATTGAGAGGTAATAGTAATAAGAATGAGAAAGAGGAGTACCTGAGAGAAAGATTAGGAAGTATAGCAAGTATAGCACAAGAGAGTAAGAAATGGAAAAGAGAGTAGAAGAGAAACCAGAATATTCTGGAGCGTTCTGGTATATACTCTGTCCATATAGGGGGGTTTCATTGCTATGATTTTTGATGAACTATGATATAGAAAATGACTTCTAGAATTCATCATGAGAAGACGATTGTCTTTTTTTCAAGGTGAAAGGGATTATATATTTGGAGAAAGAAAATGACCGTGAATTGTACCATCAAAATCCACTCTGGACGGACATTTATCTTTCCTGGAGATAATGACCCAAAACACACAACAAGCACCATCTTGAAATGGTTCCAGAAGGTCGACTCAACAATTACTTCACTCACTTTCATTTTCCCGATAAGAATCTCCACTGATGGGCGTTTTTTTGTGGTTTCTTTTCTGTTCGGATTTCTTTGTTGAGGGCATTGTAATTGGTTTTGCATCTGACTTGTGATGGGATTCTTTTATGAGTTTGAGGGAAAATTTAGTTTTTAGTTTTAGTAAATTGGATCGTTTTAGGACTGTGTAGTTTATGTTAGTAACATAACTTCTTGAAATTCCGTCCCTTATTGAATTGGTTAGTTTTTCCTATGCAATTACTAATAGTTTGTCTATTTTTTTTATTTATTTGCTTCGATTCCAAACAATTGGTAGTTTATTTTTACTAGCTTACTACTTTACTTATAACAGCAGTAGGTATACCTATCAGTTTTTTTTTATTTCTGAAATAATCAATGACAGAGAATAAATAAATACATATTTTATTTTCATAATGCACATACAAATTTATTTTCGACATTTGTACAATCCAACCGCACATTATGGATCAGCCACCACTATAGCAGTTTGCTGTGATGTGGTGGTGGAATACAAAGGAATGGGTGTTAATATTTTTCTTTATTTCTTGGCAAATTTAACTATTTAACAGAACATTTTTTTCATTAAAAGAAATTACAATTATCTGTGCTAATTAAAATTTTAAGTTTTTTAGTGGGTTGATGAAGAAAATGTTTGAGTATATCTATTTTCATTATTATTTTCTTTTAAAATTCGAAATCCCATTCTTTAGGTACTTGTATTTATTTCGATGGGGGAAAGTGAGGGGAACTATTCATAAAAAAATCAAGGGGGATATTTGAGGGAGTACCTAGGTCGTTAGACCTTCAAACTCCAGTATAACTAGCCACACTGGGTGAGACTTGAGCTGAGCTGTACAGAACGTGTGACTGAAAGTCACGGTCAGCTGAGGAGTGGCTAGCTTGATGCTAACCCCCCTCTTGATTTCCCCAAGTGACCTTGGTACTCATTTTATCGCCCCTGGAGGGATGAAGGGCTGAGTCTGCCTTGCCCGTGGACCGGGATTTGAACGCCGGGCCTGTGGTGTGGGAGCGCGAAGCGCTTCCTCTACGCCACCGGGCTTCAAACTATTCATATATTAATCCAATGTATTAAAAATATTATTTAGAATTTATCATTTAGTTTCCTAGAGGATATTAAATTTTCTCAAAATGGTTAGGTGAGTGTTACTACTACAGTGGTATGTAGTCCTTAAATTATTTTAAATTTACAAATAAATTTTGGAGGAGATCAAACAATTTTTACCATTTATACTTGAGTTTGTGATCTTGTACGTTACACAGTCAATTTTTATTGAAGTTGTAAAATTTTTTTCTAGGTACTGGCAATACAAGTAGTGATGGAACGTACAAACCCTCTTTCCTGACTGATCAAGAATTAAAGCATCTGATATTAGAAGTAAATATTTAACGCTTTTGTAGTTTTTCCTTTAAAAATTGTATTTATTTTTGAATACGTTTTTATTGTTTTAAAATTTATTTTGGTCACCTCACATTATGTTTAATTAGCTTATCTATATAAACATTGAAGGAGATTTAAGACCTGAAAATTTATTTGGAGGAGTTTTATGATTATGTAGAAAAATGTGTTTCACTCTACACTCTGATATGCAGCAATAGAAATCATTGCCACACCTAACATAACATATAATTTTCAATAATTTAATAATTATATATATCTAATCTTTGTTTGGTCTCTTTGACATTTTAGTTAAAATTCATGAAATTGAAATTAACTTCTGTAATAATTGTTTTTGCTTTCTTCAAAAATAATATAATATTAATAAACAGATTTTATTCATTATTTAAATACTTTGAAGGAAGTTTAAACGCTTGAGTGCATTTGGAAGTTAGTAATAATAATGGTAAAACATTTTAAGTTAAAATAGATTTGTTTGCCTAATAAAAATTAGTATAAGTGTAGTGAGGTCTTTAAAGTCAAAATTTACATAAGTATCTAAAACTGCTGTATACCATTATAAATGAACTTAATGCTTATCTGAACTTTTTTTTTCCTTTTCAGGCTGCTGATGGTTTTCTTTTTGTAATAGCATGTGATACAGGAAGAGTAATATATGTTTCAGATTCTGTTACACCTGTTTTAAATCAATCTCAAGTAAGCATCTTTCCAATCAATGAACTTATAAGTTTATTAATTTAATCAAATTCTTCTTCTAATGTTTTCTTATTAAAATTACGTGTTACGAAACTTATTTTTAATTTTATTTAGGAGCTTCAAATTTTAATATGTATGCCACTTTCAAATCAGTGAGTTTCTATGTTGGATAGATTTTCAGAAATTGATTTTTAATTTCAAACATTTCATTACTTTGATTATGATAAGGAATACTATGGTGTGAGCAACCTGAAACCTGTTTGCTTTCAAAACACCATGACTTAAAAAGCAACATGATCTTCTAATGAGACTAACAATTTCAATGCTAAAATTAAAGCTTAACATCAATTTATAAGGCATTGGGTTATTTTTATGTTTATAGTATGTAAGAAACTTTGCTTCTTTTAGGCTGAATGGTTTAATTCGTGTATATTTGACCTTGTACATCCTGATGATGTAGAAAAATTAAGAGAGCAATTATCAACACAAGAATCTCCAAATGCTGGAAGAATACTTGATCTAAAAAGTATGTGAATGAATGATTTTCTTTAAATAAATATTTGTTTTACTATTCCCCTATTAACTGTTTGCTTCTTTTTTAGCTGGTACTGTAAAGAAAGAAGGTCATCAATGTAAGTCCAATAGTTTTTTTTTTTCATTTCTACTTTTACCACATTAAATGCATTCTCATAAGATAAGAATCTTTCTTACATATGGTTCACTGCATTCAAAATATTAAAAATTACATCTATATCAATAAAAAGTATGCATGATAGTATTCTTAGGGATTTTATTACTTAGAAGTAATAATTGAGTTATCTAGAAAGCATTATGTAGATGTAGAAAATATGATTCATGATAAAATTCATGCTACCAAAAATTCTAAATATCTATTCTAATAATTCTATAAAATATCAAAGTTTCAAAAACACTAAATTTCAAACTTTTCAATAAGTTAATTTTAACAGGTTTAAAATCTTATCTAATTTATGATTTTACTTATTCAGTCTTAAGATGCAACTTTCTTTATTAAACATGATTTAATTTTTCAGCATCGATGAGGTTGTGTATGGGTTCCAGGCGAGGTTTCATTTGTAGAATGAAAATAGGCAACCTCCAACCAGATGCCATGTGTTCAAGTCATTTGCATCGGTTAAGGCAACGAAACAGCTTGGGCCCATCCACTGATGGCAATGCATATGCTGTTGTTCATTGTACAGGGTACATCAAGAATTGGCCTCCTACAGGTGGGTATCAAGTTATGCCATTATATTATTTTATTTTAGTCATAGATGATTGAAATTTAATGTTTTTATCATGTAAAACGTTTCATATTTTCTGAATGAAAATTACCTAAAAGTGTGTTTTTGTAACCTCTGATATTTGAGAACTTAAGACACAAAGGTTTGTTCAAAAATATATTTTTAAAAAAGTAGTTATAAAAAGTTTTTTTTTTTTTTTAAAGGAAATTAAATTTACTGTGCTTAATGTTGTTAGACATAAATTTACAGATCAACAAAGAAAATTCTAACATTGATTATCTTTGATACTTAACTTGAGTTTATTTTGCATCTAGAAAAGATTTTACTTACAAACTTTAAGAATATAGAAATAAAAGATGATACAAAACTAAAAAATTATCATTTTGCTTCTCCCACCTATGATTTTTAAGGTTTATAATGCAAGTTGAATTAGCTAAATAAGAACAAGGATCTGCTTTTTATTATCATTAAAATGTACTTAACTGTTAAGATTTTTGTGTAATGTTAGCTGCAGTTGAGAATTTAGTAATATTTAAAATTATGTATTACATGTCTTTACACTTGTGCAAGTATACCAAGTTCAGATATAAGAAGAATTAAATGTATTGATTTTAAGGTAACTTTTAGTTTTGTTGAAATTCAAAATTATTTGAAGTTATTCGATATCTTGAAATCTTTTTAATTGTTTAAGAAATTTTACTTAAATATTATAAAAAATATTCAAAATTACCCAATAATTTCTTTTAAGCTGAAATTGGTTAACTTGTATTAAATAATAAACATGGTGTTGTTTAATATTGTGTTATTTAATATTGTGTTGTTTATTCATGCCTGATTTGTCTTTGACTATGTCATTTTATTTTTTTTTTTTTTGTCAAAAAAGGCATATTAAACATTTAAAATCGTGTGATTAGATCTTTTCCCTCCAGGTGTTCAAATTGAACGCTTGGACCCGGAAGATACTCATGGGAACAGTCATTGTTGCCTTGTTGCTATTGGGAGGCTTCAAGTCACGAGTACACCAAGCAACAGTGATCTCATGGGATCCAACTCTTCAAATGAGTTCATATCTCGCCACAATATGGAAGGAAAGTTTACTTTTGTGGACCAGAGGTAACTAAATTAAACTGATGCATTTAGAAAATTTACAAAATTAATAATGCTAGTTTAAAATATTTGCTCAACTGGTAATTTTTTCTAATGGGATATGTGTTAACATGATTGTTGGGTGCAAGATAATGTTATTCAAACTTTTGTCTTTTATCATTTATGTTTTAAATATTTGTGTCAGTTTAAAATTACTTCAATGTGAAAACTTAGGTTTAAATTGTACATTTCAAAGTTTTTATAATTTATAAAATTTAACTTGTTAATTTACTATGTAACTTAGCACAAGTATTAGAATTGTGCTTGATAATGTTGTTGTGTTATTAGATGTGTGTTTTGTTTTATTAAAAACAATAATCTTCTATTGAGATTATTGCATTAACATTTATTATTCCTATTAACATAAACCTGCATTAGTGTATTCTTTAGTTTTAATTATTGCTGTTTTTTATTTCCGTTCTCAAATGGCTTATCTTTTTTCAGAGTACAAGGGGTTCTAGGGTATCAACCTCAAGAGCTTTTAGGAAAAATATGCTTTGATTGTTTTCACCCAGAAGACCAAACCCATATGAAAGAGAGTTTTGAACAAGGTATTCCATAAAAAAATAAGTATTATTCTACTATGAAATTAGTTCGCCAAAATTTTTTTAGATACAGTGTTCTTCTTAATATTATTAAGTGTTATCCTTAAAACCTTTAAACCCTTGAAAAAATATTTTTTCCTCCTTGACCATTACTTATTCAAACACCTATACAAAATTAAAATGACTGGATATCCTGATTTAGAACAACAGCTAAAAAATTTTCTTCTTTGAGGTTCTCTTGTTTTTATAGTAATCACTAACTCAAAAGTTTTTTCCTGGGATACTGAGAGAAACCAGTTATAAAATAGTTAATCCATTTTCTCATAATCAGTAACTTTAAAATTATTTATTTGGTTCATCAGATTTTATTATAGGACAAACATTATTACATTATTGGTGTGGAAAATGTTACTGTGTCTGCAATATATCTTGGTATTTTTATGATAATTGCAATATCTAAATATTTTTTCCAGTTCTGAAGCTTAAAGGACAGGTCATGTCTGTTATGTACCGTTTCCGTGCCAAGAACAGAGAATGGGTGTGGCTAAGAACAAGCAGTTTTGCCTTCCTAAATCCATACACAAATGATGTTGAATATATAGTTTGCACTAACACTTCTGCAAAGTAAGTTCTTTAAAAATGTAGTTAGATTTTTCTTGTTTTGATTGGATTCACCTAATTTATATATTTGTTTATGTTGATTCAATTTTTTATCACCTTTCATTACTAAATGTTTGAATAGCTTTAAAACATTTTATTGACCAATTTGTTTATGTTCATTTATCATTCATTCTTAGACCTCCTTAACTTTTTAAGCAGCTTTTTGGTGTATCTAATGTTTTAACTTCTAGGATATATAAATTGCTGCTCTAACTTTCTGATTCTTGTTTCTATTAAAAGGATGGAGCTTTGTGGATAGATAATTTTGTAATAACCTTTACATAACTTAGAAACTGAAAAGAGACTTCTTTTATCTTTCTTTCTATGCCGGAAGTGTTTATTTCCACAGTTGTTAAAGGCATTTTGTTAAATCTTCTTCATATTTATCACAGTTGTATAGTGGAAAAAATATATTCAGCTTCACCTACTGCTAGTTTGTGCATAATATTGATTTTAATTTATTGAACTTCTTAATGAAATGAGGAGTTTTATAATTATATAAGTTTTAATAATGTATGTAATTTTTAACTTCTATTTTTGTGAAATCAGGAGTCTTCACCACCAGCAAGATGTTCCTGTTTCTGGTCCAGATCAAGGACCTGTCAGCACATCTGGTGAAACTGCAATGAACCAGTATAGTCACGGAATGGGTCCTGGAAGTCTGCTGTCTTCGCAGTCAAAGCCTGAAGGGCTTGACTACAGTTTACCTCGGTCTGGAGAAGTTTATCCTTCTGTGGTGCCTCGCTCTCACCACCCAGGTGTGTAGCAATTTTTTTTTAGTTGTGAATATTTAAGAATTCCTTTTAAATTATGTCAAAACTTAAAACAAAAAAGATTGTCTATGTAGAAAGTAGCTTATTAAAATAGGTTTGCCTTAAGTATGTAAATGAGTAAGTTAATGTAAAGGTGAATTGAAATTGGTTAGGTTCTTCTCAAATTTTAAGTTTATTTTCATAGAATAAAAAATAAAAGCGGAAGTAATGACTTTTTCCACACTTTCCTTTTGAATTTTATTTACTCATAACAATACTCCAAAAAGCTATCTTGTTCCTTTTTTGTACAAAATTATATTTTGCTGTATCTTTTAACTTGTTAAATTATATTATTAACTTGTTCAATTTTTTTTTTATTTTGTCTAATTCTATTGGAGTAAGTGAGTTTAAGAGAAAATATTTAAATTTACTGTAAATTAGAGAGTTTAAGATAAATAGGCAAACCTCCAACCCTGTAATATTAGTATAATTTACATAAACTGCAATAGGCTTCAAATAGTTTCTTAATCAAAGTTTTTTCAATGTAAGTAAAAATGAACAAAGCTTAAGTTTTTAACCTTAAGTTTTTTAACTTTGATAAAAAACCTTTTAATTCTCAGTTAAAGGGAGGTTGCAATAATTGTGAGAATAATGTGTGTACTAAAAATACATTATCCTTGTTAAATTGTAGTATTTAAAACTAATTTTTCTTTCATCATTTTATGTAAGAAATATTTTAATGGTAACTAAATTTTGAAAAATTTCCTTAAAATTACTATAACTTTATACTTAACATTTCCATCAGATGTATGGCATTAAAAACTAAATTTTTAATACTATGTTAACAGTATGCATAACTTTAAACTTTATTTAAACATTGTTCTTATTTATGTACATAAATTGTCTCACTTATAATACACACACTTCAAACTTTTATGCTCTTGTGAAATTACTTTCAATGTACCCAATTCTTCTTTATTAAAATATCTGTAAAGGGGTGTCTTCCTTTTATGCACCAGGTTCCCAGGGAATCCCTGAGAGACGCCCAGGCTCTGGTCAATCCGTGTATGCCAACTACGAAAGCAGTGGTCAGCAGCACTCAAGTCTCAGTTACCCTAGCACAAGCATCGGGGGTGGAAGTGGAAGCCTCGGGCCCCCCATGTCCCAGACCCCTCCATCTGCTGTTGTAAGTGCGAGCGGCGGAGTTTTAGCGCGCATCACCAAACCATCTGCCACCTCATCATCTTCATCATCACCCCAAGCAGTTTGGGTTCAGCGACATTTAGCACAGGTGGGTTTGCGTTAAAATCCAGCTGTGGTCAGTTTTTTTTCTGAGAAACAAAAGGGTGTTTAGAGTTTTCATGGATAAAATGTCCTAAAGTTAGGTAGTATTTTTTTTAAATGGACAACTTTGATTATTTTGTTGTTTGGTTAATAGTATATTTTCTTTGAATCCGTCTGGAGTATCTTTTTTAAATGAGAAGGGAAAGGAATGGTGTTTAAAGGATTTATTTTTGAAAATGTGAGATTTTCAAAATAATCTTTTTTTTTTTTAATCTTTTTTGATGTTGTATTCTGATAGACTAAAATGCAGTGATAAAAATAAAACTAAGTTAACTTTAATACAAAACCTACCTTTTTTGATTGAGAAAAGGAATGTTTAAATCTTATTTAAAAGAAACTTAATTACAAACCTTTTTCTTTATAGCTATTATCACTCTCCTTATGTTATTTGATTATGATTAACCTCAGTATCATAGTCATTAAGTGTTACTCCTTTCAATAGAAAATAAGTTTTAATTATTTTTCTCTCCTTACAAAAGACATTAATTTTTCAAAAATTTCTTTAGTGTTTATCTTATATGCAAAAGTTTTCTATTAGTTAATTAAGTAAACATTATTATTATTTCTCAGTTTTGTAATAGTAATTGAGAAACTTTTACATAATAGTGATAAGCTTTAGAATATGATCAAATCTGATTAAATTTAAAAAATATATTTTTTTTATTTTATATGTCATTACCTAATTTATTCTAAAAACTTTTAGAAAAGTAATAATTTAAAATGGTAATTTAGTATGCTTATTTTGTTACACACTATTTAAAGTCTTTTTTTTTTAATTTTAAGGTTATTTTGTATTGAATTAAAACATTTCCAAACTGTATCTAACATTTTATCTACTATATTATCCTCTAATTGTATTATGTATTGTAAATTATTGTTTTTAACAGCACATGTAGTTATAGTTAGTATACTAGTTAAGGTTTTAAGTTCGTAACTTTTAATTTTATTATCCCTTGACCCTTGTTACTTGAAATTTAAATTAAATTCTTAGCTTATAAATTTAAAACACAATATATATGTCTTTAGTTGTGGAAGTAATTAAAAAAAAAAGGAATTCATTGTAGTTCCACAAAAAGTATTCTGAAATTTTAGTTTATTTAAATCTAGTATTTTTTTTCTGGGTAAATGTGAAATAAATTATTTTCTTTGCAAATATTATTACTTGTTTGGGAGTTCTTAATTGATACATGTTTGTAAAATTTCTACAAAATTTCAAAAAGTTATTAAAATCCTCCCCTTTTAAATGTTTTCCTTTATTATTCTTTTTCTTAATAAATACTTTAAATGTATATGATGATGGAGATGGTGAAACTGGCTTTTATTTTATTTTCACATATTTCTAATTTTGAACTACTTTTACTTTAAAATTTAAGCTATAAAAAAACTTTTGTTGCTTGAAAATTGTTAAAAATTGTAAAAGACACTTAAATGCCTTTTTTTGCATGCATGTTTCTTCTTACCCATTGGATAATAGCATAAAATTTTGAATTGTAATATTATTCTATCCAAAACTTTTAAATGTAATTTTTCTTTTCCATTCAAGTGTGCTTTTATATAAAACATTTACACACTATTTTATTATACAAAGTGATTCTGAAAACATAATTTCCAACTTCTATATGTAATAGACAGTCCTAATACCCATTCTGAATCACATAGGTTAATAATGATATTAACATTAGTTAATATCCAATCCAGGTAACAAGTTAGTTACCTGGATTAATGAAAAGGATGCCATTATGGATAAATAGTTAAAGGTGGAAATATTTTTAATTTTTATGATTAACCATTACAAAAAATAATGCTAAGCACTTGTTCTTAATGGTCTATTTTCTAAACTTTTTTTGTTAATGCATTATCACCATTAATATGAAGATAATCCCTTAGGAAAAAGCTTTAGGTTTTTTTTTAGGATGGTAATACCTAAAAATTGACTTATAAATTTAATTTTCTATACAGTGGCCTCTCTCACATTGCTCTTGCCCACTTTTTAACACCTCAAGAGTATGTTTCTGACACCACTTTCTTACAAAATTTGAAATTGCTTTTGATTCATCTAAATCCTTTAGAAGTTGTTTCTATGTATTTGGAATCACCCTTTGTATAATTTATAATTTGATGTGATTTTTTACCACTTAAACCCTTTCGGTCCTAGCTGCCTCAAATTTTTCCTATTCAATGGCAATCTTGGGTGGTCTAGGATTGAAAGGGTGAAGGTGAAACATTGATCATTAATTTGCTTTTTAAATGTAACCAATTTAAAAAGTTATTTTAAAGTTACAAATATGGCCATAAAGGTTTTATTTACAAAACAAACTGTTCATAACCATGCAATTTTTTGTGTTTACAGGCGAATTCTGAAGCATTTGGTCAAAATTATACTCAAATGAGCTCTCCAGCCAGGAGTCCCTCAGGTCCCACATATACTCAGCTTGCTTCTGCTCCAGGCCCTAGAGGTATATTTCATTACTCTTTATTGATATTCATTCTTCATTTACAACATTTTTTTTGCAATGTCACTTAATGAATTTAATTTGAAATCTGAGTGATTACACCAGTCTTTATCTTATGTACACAAAGTTTTATTCTTTATACTACTTTCTATTTTAGATGAAATCTTTGTATATATTTTTTCTCTAAGAAAGTTAATTCAGATTATATTTAAAGTAAAAGCCTTAAGTTCCACTTCTTAAGGTTTTTCTACTCTGGTTGGTCTAAGGTTTTTCTAATTTAAATTTACCATATTAAAAATATTTGTTCAGTTTGATAAAATGTTAAGTAAAAATTACATTAACTATAAATTTTTACTTTGAGTTTATTTTTTAATGACTTGTAATGTAATATGTTGATTAAATTAATCTGTGTTTATTTATAAAATAATAGGTATCTAGTTGTAATTAATATTTATCTACCCTAAAGACTTTTTATGTTGGCATAAGTTTTGACTACATAAACATGCTAATCAAAATTATCGAAACATACCCTCAATGTCTCATATCTTTACATTTATGAATTCTATATTTATAAAAGATAATTTTTAGATAATGATGAGTATTTAAGCATTATATCTGAATTAATACTAACCCATAACTATTTTTTACTAGTTATTGCTAAATTAGAAGATTACTATACCTAGATGCGTTCTAAATATCTATATGTAGGGGAAACACTAAAAATGAACAAAGTTTTATTTCTTCTATATTTTGAACCGAAAATGTTTTAACTTCTATGCAGACTGCATTCATCAGGTTTTCTTAGCTGCTTTAAAATGCCTTTTCATCTCGCAATTAAATTGACAAAATCTCATAACTATTTTTGTACTTTCTCTAACCCTTGTCCTTCACTCTCACAGGCATGTGGGGTCAGTGGCAAGGGCCTGGCACTCCAGACGGCCCCCCTCCCTCCACGGCTGCAGGTGGTCACCCGCAGGGCCACCCACCCACTGCTGGTGGCCCCCAGCAGCAGGAGCTCTCCGACATGCTGCAGATGCTTGACCAAGGCGGAGCCTCCTCTTTCGAAGAGCTCTCCATGTTCAACACCTTTCCAGAGTGACCACTGGCCGGGCTCTGACTGCGGCCGTATTCCGGGTACTTTGTCGCATGCCATATCTTTTTATCGAGGACTTCAAAAAAACGTTTTTCCCATCCCGTGTGTCGTTTTGCCCGGTTGCTTTCGACGGACTGCCAGCGAGTGAGAGCAACTGCGTGAAGCGAATGCAATTCTCAAAACTGATGCAATGTTTTTACTTCCAAGTGAAATAGGTTGTACAAATCTAGCCGCGCCGAGTGCTTCATTGTTTCAAAATTTTGTATTGTTGTTTTTCGGCGAGTTCCTTCTGTACATTGGAACACGTATACTGTTTGTTGCGAATGGATTTTAGTATTTAACACTTTGGGGGCTATGAGAACTTGAGTACACTTTTTGATATTGTTAACTGCTTGGAGAATTGAATCATGTACATTTTGACTTAATTTGACTATGCACCTTTGTAATAGTCGATGTCTATCATTTTGGGATGCTCAGGTTAGCTAAGCAGCAACAATATAAATATTGTTCTAAGTCTATTATACTTGTGCTTAGTTCCCAAAGTGTTAAGATGTTTTGTTAATGAGCATGCCTCAAATAATGATTTAGTGACATAAGTTAAATTTTTCAATGATAGGTAGTTACTTTATTTGTAAAGCGGGATGTTTAATTATTTTTAAAGTTTGTTACTGTTGTAATCTTTAAAAAAAGTAATTTTTATTTGTAAAGCTAGTTTCTGTCCTGCTAAATTGTTAGCATTTAATTACTTTAATTGAGAGACTAAAATTTTGCTGCAAATATGCTCAAAATCTTAGAAATAATTTAAAAGCCATTTTAAATGGGTTATTATACTACAGAACTTGATAAAATTGGGAAATAAGTGTATAAGTTTATTTTTTATTTAAAAAATGCTGTTGATCTTTTTTTAAAAGTTTAAACTGCTTTACTTAATAATGTCATTTCTCAAAAAACACATTTTTGTCTAAAAATTTTCATAATTTAAAAGTAGATTAAAAGTTCTTGTCCTATAAACTTTTCTCATTGTGAACTTTTGAAGTGTATTTTTTTATTTATTTATAGTTTATTATCTTCAAATCTCTTTTCTGTTTTTTGTATTACATTTTGGTATTATGCTTGTTTTCAATTTCTTTTTAAGTTTGAAATCAGGTTAGGTGTTTTTAATTGGTTTTACAATTTAATTGATTAAATTTTGTTCACAATAATAGTGCTTGAACATTTCTCATTAAGAATCATGAATTCTCATGTTGAAAATCTTACAAAATATTTTGCATTTATTTTTAAGTATATAAATTAGTTTATTCTATCGGTACCATTTTTATGAGTACAGAATAGTAAAATTTTGTAATAGTCTCGTGTACGTAAATATTCTTCTTTTTTTTGTAAAAACATGTTTAACTTTGCTCTGAAAAATGAAATAATGTAAATAATTTTGCAATATTTATTCAAGATTCAATATAAAATTGATTTAAGCACTTTTTCTATTAACAAAGAACTGAAAAAGATTGTACAAAGTTGCATATCACTGATGCAATAAAGTGTATACATTTTACCTTTGTTTTTATTTATTAAAAATAGTAAGATATGGATAATTTAGAACTATATTTCTACAGAAATATAATAAGTAACATTTAACTTCTATGATTACCTCTATTGAACTATTACTACTTTGACTACTTGGAATGTAGTAAATATTTAGTTTTATTCTGAAATATGCAATTAATTTTTTGTTGCTATCACTAAATACTAAATAAGTGTTTAAACTTTTCTGGTATACTTAAAATTTTTGGAAAATAAGACTAAAAATTAAGTTATAAAAAGAGGTGAATATTTCCAGTAGAGTAAGTTCACAACACCCAGTTTGGGAAGCACTGAGTTAGAAGACAGATGCTTCAGGTAAGAAAATCTGTTTCATTGCTTAATTTATAGTTTTATATCATTAAATTTTACCAGATTAGTATAATGCAATAAATAAAAATTCAAATCACTTATAGCTAAAATTACTAAATATTAAATCTGTATTAAGTTCCCTTAAAATTAATGAATTGAATAAACGACTAATAATTCTGCTAGAATTCGAGAGCTGCTGTAAAATTTGTAAACTCCTTGTCCTTGTTTGTTCAAAAAAAGAATTCTACTAAACAATGTATGCATTTCTGCAGGAACATTACAGTACTGTTTTTTTGTCAGTTGTGCTTATTTTATACAGTACAATATTAGTACATAGAAAAGTCCATTTAACCTAAAAATACTTGCAAAAGGAAAGGTGTTTTTTTTTATTTCTTAGTTAAAACTTGTCTTAATTTAACTAAAAATGGTTAACTAAAAGTGGTTATACTTACTTCAAGGCAATTAAATTTAGAAAGGTTTTCAACTTAGTAACCTTTTCTTTAGCTTTGAAAGAGATGTCACAGTTTAAATGTTTTATAATGCACAAATGCATTATACTATATTTTACATTGGGTGATTTAGAGAAAATAGGAGACACATTATATATCACTTTATTTAGAAACAAATCCCTTTACACTGTGCCACTGTACAAAAGGAATCAGAGAATTAAATAAAAAGTGCTCTTTGTATATACAGTTTCTTTTCTCTATCCTACAGTGCATCTCCTTTGTTTTCAGAAAACATAAAGCTTGTTTTGTTACAGCTTTTCTCAACCTTTAAAAGTTTTTAAGTCTTAAACTCAAATAATTTCACAAGAACACCTTGGTTTAGTCTTATATACAAAACACTACTTTTGAAAGTTCTACTGATATATTTTAAATTAGGTTTTGTTTGCTGTTGTCTGCTTTACTTGCAAAAATATTTTAAATTGTGATACTTATTTACCTTAGGAGAAATAGCATATCCACTCCACTACATATTGGCATGTATTCAAGTTGGAACAGAGTACAGGACGCTTTTATTTTTTTAGAGGGTTTATCCATAAAAGAAAGTTTTAGCAAAGAATAGAAGCAAACTATGAATGGACATATAGTCTCTCCCATATCTTGCACCAAGCCTACAAATCCTGCAGGAATTCGAGTGTTTCTATTGTTTTGAAACGTAATTACATTTTAGCCGAAACTTCTTTAACTTTCAAGTAAATTTCCAGGAACGCCATCTGAAAAGAGGGCGTATTGGAGAGAAATAGCTTCGTTGAAATCTCACACAGAGGGACATCTATAGAACTCCAATTATAGGATTGAAGGCGGATCTAATTGGGAAAACCCTTTGAAATGTTCCGGACTGGCATTTCTCTGTTCAGAAAGTCGACAATAAGCTCCAGAGCTGAAACTTTCGGCTCGCTTCATCTTGTCCCGGAAACAAAAACATTCCAGAATTGAATTTACTTTGAAGTAAGAATTGCTCCTGCATGGTTTATCGAATTATACTACTTAGATACTACATCATTCCTGTTTGAAAAATGGACTTTTTTCAGATTGGCTTTAGAAAAAATGAGAAGAATATAAATTGAAATTTTAAGTTAAATAAAATTAATTTCAAATAAATGTATTTAAAATAAAGATATAATAATGTTAATTAGAGTGTCCTTTTACTAATAAATTATTAATTCATAGGTTTAATTATTCCGATATTTGAAAGTAAAATCAGTTTTCTTTCTGACTCTGAAATCTTCATACAATTAGATTTTATCCACAAAGTAATTTTATTGTTTGCAGGATTATTTACTTTCACAGCGGCAGATGGCGCTGGAATCAATTAAAAAATGAAGGTAGCCATATGACGTCAAAACCGCGATCAAAGATTTTAAACTAAGACATAAAATAAAAGCAAATTTTCTAGCTCTATTAAAACAAGTGACTTTTACCAATTTCAAAAAATAAGTTACATAAAAAATAATAAATTATTTTTCTTCGTTACTTAAAAATTAAATAAATTTGAAACATTTTGGCTTTAAAACATTTTATTCTCAACTGTAAACAACTATTTAAAATAAGGAAATATTTATTTCTAAAAATACTTAGAAAGGTTTCAAGATTTAAGGAACTAGAAACTCAACTTGTTATAAAAAGCCTTTATTAGGTAATTAAAATTTTATTCCTTATTTATAACTAGGTTCTGAGAGCAATGCAAATTTTACTGAGTAGCACTTTAGAAGAGAATGCATTAAAAAGGTATCAATGGATCAACAGTAAGTTTATTTTATAGCGTAGTATTTTGTTCAATAAGATTATTATCTACTAACTATTATTTAATCAATGAAGCTCTGTTATGTATTTTGTAAAACAATCAATTTTATAAGAGATGCTAAAGTAGGCATTCGGAGGTTGGTATAAATAAAAGCAATTGGTTAAAAGGGGATATAAAATGTTTTGCTTTGACTTTTTAGCATTCCATTAAAATTTGTTCCTCTCTGTCGAATTAGGACTATTAAATTGTTAACACACAAATAGTTTCACATTCATAACTGCTTTTTATGTTTTTAATGAGCAAAATGTGTTGACAAACCAAAAACCGTTTTATTAACGAAAGGGCAAGTTTCGTTGCTTTCCTGCAACATGTGTACATTCACAGTAAAACAGCATTTACAGAACTTTTCTCTTCCTCTTGTTCAGCTGTGAAACCAAACATAAAGGCTCATTCAGACGTTTTACTTATTGTGTTTATTTTGGAGGAATCGTCCAAAGGGGAAAATGTGAATTGGCTTTTTATTCTTCACTCCTACACTTTTTTATGCAAACTAGCGATTCACAGAAGTGAATCACTCAAGATGAACAGTGAAAGTAAAACAGTGTGAATGAGCCTTAAGAGAAACTTGAAGCTTCCCCATTCTGTTCATTTCAAATTTAAAAATGAAACTCAAATGAAAATCTGTTTTAAAAATCCACTCGTATCCTCTTCAAAAGGAAACAAGTTTTAGGTAAACTAAGTTGTTGAAGAACAATTTGACGCATTTATTAAAAAATTAAATGTATGCAATTTATGAAAAAAATTATACAGTTATTTCTTAAAGAAATGTAATTAGACTGACACATTTAAAAGAAATTTTAAAAACAAATCTATTTACTGTAAATTTACCATAAAAATCAACGAAATTTATACCGGATGACACTCTAGGTCACCTTCTAGTGTAAAAATTATTATTTATTTTAGAATCAATCCTAGCCATAAGCATTCAACACGAGCTCTTGATACAACCACAAATGATTCTAATGCAAATTTAAAACAAGAGACAACATGTAATTTACTCAGCTCCAATCAACTTTCTACATATATTCCTTGCAACGTTGATAAGGCATAGGTTTATATATACAGTATTGAGTTCATGGTACCATGTACATTCGTGAGTATTTACATCCTTAAGACAAGTACCGCTCTTTATATATGTTTAGATATACCATTCTAATAACTCCTTTCATCCTTAAAA
This sequence comes from Tetragnatha montana, assembly GCA_963680715.1. NCBI lineage: Eukaryota > Metazoa > Arthropoda > Arachnida > Araneae > Tetragnathidae > Tetragnatha > Tetragnatha montana. The sequence goes on along the minus strand of OY796674.1, from coordinate 35,662,761 downwards.
AAGTAGGTAACTGAAATTTATTTGTTTTTGATAATAGAAGCTTTTTCCTTTCTCTACTGACTAGATTTTAAATGCTTGTTTAGAGGCTAAAAAATTCTTGACATATATTTTAAAAATTACTTTTGAAGGTTGACAAATCTATAAATTTCTTAAGATATGTTTTAGTCGTATGAAAAAGATATTTGAGAGGCGATAATGCTTTTTTCAACGCGTCCCGAAGAAGCAAAGTTGCTTACATTTTGACAACATGCTGCACAAAGACTGTTCTGCAGAATTTCATTCAGCCTCTTATCTTTATTAGATGACACACAATTAGAGAGTAATTAATCATAATGCGGCCACAAAGCTTCTCGATGTCTGTTCATTTGGATGATGCGGAAGTTCAGCAAATAAAATTTGTTACTTTAAAATGTTAGCAGTAAAACAAAACAATATCACGCTACCTGAGATATGCTCTATAATGGGGAAAAATAAGAGTGACTATCGAGAAATGAGTTAGGTAATTCATGATTTAAAAAAAGTGCTTGTTAGCTCATGTAAATTGAGATTGTTCAGTTTGGATTGAGATCAAGACAGTTTGGGATTTAAATATTCAAGGAAAAGTAAATAACTTATGAAAATTTTACCTTCGAAATTATGGTTAGCTTCCACTATATAGTGTTTTATAGGTAGTATGTTAAATTTAATTTTATAGCCTTTTACATATTAATTCAATTAATTGCAAACTGCTCTTCTAACATTAAGAAAAATGATAAATTTGAATATCCTTTTACGTTTAGGTTGATGAATGCTGTAAAAAGCGTTAATATTAAAATCATAATTTTCTAATAGTTATAACCTAAATATTTTATTTTTACAACATAAAGAATGCATCTTTATGCAGTAAATAATTACATAGGGAGTTTAGAAAATAAAGTGCTTATTTTTATAAAATATCTACTCTACAGATACCCGACATATAATTCGAGTTAAATTTAAAATCCTCTTCACTACATCTGTCATAAATATATGAAGTTTTTATGATTCTTATTATTATGAAAAGTATACGACCTAGAGATGTATTTGTGAGTTCATTTTGTATTTAAATTTACCACTGATGCACGACTAAATGTTTCATGGTTCAAAAATAGTAACCGAAACACTACGAGTTTCTAAGTTACATAAGTTTGTTCTAAGTTTAAGATCACTTCCGAAATTATTTTATTCTAAAAGACGATCGCTTGAAATATCCTACATTTTATAACTGGTATGTTAACGACATAAATTTCATTCTGATATATGAAGGAAAATATATTTTTAGTGTAGAAGTTTCCATTGTATTAAAGCGTCGTTTTACAGCGATAGTAGTGATATTTGGCACAAAATCTACTTTTGAATTTGAGCAACTGTAAATTCTAAACTTCAAGATTTTATTTATTATTTAACTTTGTTTAGATTTATGGCTAATAGAAAATCTATATCTTACTATACAAAAATATTTTAACTTCTGATGATGCAGGAACAATTATGCAGTTCCCCGAACACAGGAGGTTCTGTCAAATTGAGTTCTTCTACGCACTATGATAGATGAATCGCCAAGGTGATCTTCAAGCTGTTGTGTTTGGAAGAAAGTTTTATTCTGAGGTCTAAACAGGTAAAACTTGCGAAATTTTATAGTGAATTTACATTTCGTTTGTTTAATTTCTTTGGGTGTTTATTGTTTATAATATTAATTTTTTGATTTTTTCAAACATATTTTGATTCTGATGATAAGGTTTATGTATTGAAGTATACAATGTACTTGCATGTATGGTGATTATATTGTTTGTATGGTAATTGTGGTGAACACTTCTAACCTCTCAAAGATCATGAATTTAGCGGTATCATGATATTTTACAAAAATGACTTTTATGATAAGCGAGTGAACTTTTCTTTAAAGAAGACAAATGTTTCTATATAATAATTTTAAGGGGTTTATGTTGAAATTTGGATTAATCTAAAAAATGACTTTATAATATTTATGTTTAAAAAAACCTAAATGCGTTGAAAAAATATTGCCCTTTAAAATCACAAACAAGTTTATTCTTATGTTAAAGATTTTAATCTATGCCTCATAAAACCTTATTATTTTTGATATTTTAGGGGTGTAAAATATGATTTAAAAAAAAACCGGACAATCCCCAATTTAAGGTAATGATTTAGTATTGCTATGAAAACTAAGCGAAAAAAATATTTCCAATTACTAAAAAAATACATTTATATAAAGTATATAAATGTATACTTTAAGACTGATTTCTTACTTTTAGGAACCGAAACTGTACAAAACATGTATGTATCTCTTTATTAGGTAAATGAAAAACCTCTGGGAACCAGTTATAGAAATAATTGGGCAGGGACTCGCAAAAAGATTGAATAATGTAAAATATAGCTATATATGTCAAGAACTTTTGCAACTCTTTGTATAACGGGTGTTTTCTATTATACATAGTTGTCTAGAAATTCACCGTAGAACTGTTAGTCCTCCCCCATGTGTCTCTTAATCCATGAACCAGCATGCGCGAAGCGTGCACAAACTTAAAAAATATTGAACAATCGGAGATGCAGCATGAAACAATCACTATACGTAGACAGACGTCGTAAGCTGCTTTATGCAAAGCTAATAAGAGAGTTTACATGAAGCAGTGAAAGCGACAAATCTGGCATACGATAAAAGTTGAGGGGACAACTCAACTTGTGCTGTTCAAGTGTTTTATTATGTAATCTTGGTTCAAACGAACTAACGGATGGCAAACAAGATTTCCTCATATCTCAATAATACTTCTGTTTGAACTCTACTTTGGAAATACTGTTTTGAGATATGGGGTCACTTGAAAATCTTTATTGAAGCTCAAATTCGGGACTGAATAAGACAGAATTCTTATTTTTTGCCAGATTTGACACGTTAATCGCGTCATGTAAACTATAAGCTTAAACACGATCTTCTTAGCAAATTCTTTACACATATTTTTTACACACGAAGCAGACGTGGGCAACCCATAGCTCTCCAAGTTTCTTATAAACACGTATTTAAATAAATAACAGGAACGACCTGGAGAATCAAATGGAGAAAAAAAAATTATGCATAAGGAATTTAAATACGAATGGCACACACAGTAAGTTACCCACCTAACTTCTTATCAAGTTCAGAATGTGACATCACTCAAACGGCAACCACAAAGCTGTCTGGGAAGCACACAAATCAAGCTATCTCCATAGTTGTTTTCTTATTTTCCACGCACTTAAGCTGGTTGAACAGTGCATACGTCCCGATTTTGGATGACCTATTAATGCTTTTTTTGTATTAAAAAGTAACATGAATACAAATTTGAATGACTAATAACCCTTTTTTGAGCGTTTATTTGTATACTTCCCCAATGACTACCTTTTTTGTAAATATTAATGTTCCTATTTACTGGAACATCAAAAGGATTTTCATTACAGTCCCTGTTTACATAATCATTATGCTAGCACACGTTGCATGTTAGCGACTGTAGTCAAAACAAGCGTAAGAAAAGGGCCAGGTATCTAATGTAAATGATGGCTTCTGTAAGACTTTGAACAAGTTGCTATAGAAACAATAAAGTATGGGTTATTGTGGGGAAATGGTCGGGGGTAGAAATAACTTCTTCCCTGGTTCTGGCAACTTTTTCCGCAATTCTAGGGACAACTCTAGCGACGACCCACTTTCTCTGGCGATTCCAAATTGTCTTTGGGTAGTCCATCTACACACATTTAACGTTTTGCAACGAATCTTTTGAAATACCCTGTAGGGACATTATAATATCAATTGTCCAGCTTGCCACATTGAAAAGAGCGTGGATCATCTGATTCTAAATGTTCAAGAAGTGCCTAAAATTAGAGAAAAAATATTTTTTCCCATTAAGAGTACCATTAATGGTACCTGAGGAAGGAAAACAGGGCGTAGGGGAAATTATAAGGGCAAAAGAAAAAGAACTGATTCTGGAAAGCCAAGACTGAAAAACTGAACAAAGACGAGTAATGATTTGAAATTCAAGTAGTCAAATCGGAGTATTCTCTGATTAGGCTACAAACACACTCGGTGATCATGGTCGCGGGCGAAACTTGAAGATCCTGACGAAACGGGAGGAAGAGAGATGGGGAATTGAGGGGCGACGCACTAGGACTAGACTACTCCAGTAGAAGAGTGATTGTGCTGTATCTCCCCTAAATCTACTCCCCGAGTGGCACGACCGTTCTATGCTACAAGAGTAGTCTAGTCCTAGTGCATCGCCCCTCAACTCCCCTTCTCTCTTTCCCACGTTTTGTAAGGATGGTCAAGTATCGCTTGTGACCATAATCACCGAGTGTGTTCGGAACCTTAGGGCTGGATCACACTCGATGTCTTGAATCGCCGAAGCTCGTTAAGAACCTTATCAAACGGAAGGGGAATTGAGGGGCGATGCTCTATACTACTCCTGTGCATTATCTCCCCGTGTGGCATTATCTCCCGTAGAGTAATCTAGTACACCCCCCCTCAACTCATCCGTTTAATAAGGATTTTAACGAGCCTCGGCGTTTCAAAACGTCGAGTGTGTTCCATCCCATAGTATAAGCACTCTGGCCATTTAGATCTAGGTGGTCGAGCTACAGTCGCCAACATGCAGAGAGACTGTGAACTGGAAGGCAGACTGGCATCGTGTAAATAGGACTTTAGAACCTGGCAGTTTCGCCTTATTCTCTCTGGATTGGGTAAACAAACCAAAGCGAAGAAGAAAAAAGCACAAGAGGCCATCCCGGACGTCTAGCAACAAGTAGAGTTGGTCACAGCCGCAGCGAGTAGGAGGGGGCCTGCTGGCGGCGAGGGGGCCAGCAGCGCGCCCACCATCAGAGCAGGAGCCTCCTGAGCTCGTCCCCTGCGCCGCTGTAGACGCGGTGCTCCTCGGGCTCTTCGGAGTCGGAGTCGGTGTCGGGGCGGGCGGCGCGGCGCACCCGCAGCTCGTAGTCGGACCAGTGGTCGAGCGTCTCCTTGTGCATCTCGAGCAGCATGAGGCCGTCGAACACCGTGTCGCAGAGGGAGCACATGTAGTGACGCTTGCGCTGCTGGTGTTGCTCCAGGCGGCGCACGCTGTGGAAGGAGCGCTCGCAGAAGTTGCACGTCAGCTCCTCCTCCTCTGCAACAGAGAGATTCAGTTATATTTTGCATTCAATGGTTGGAGACAGCTATACTAGACAGCAACGTTTCTTGAACCCAGTACGTCACAAATGCGGAAGGAGAAATCGGTAAACACGAAGCCTGTTGGGTTGATAGGAGGAGTTTCGGTAACCAAATTGTGATGAAAAAGCACTATACACAGGTTTAACAAATTAATCCTATTTTTAAATAGACGACATTAGTGTGACGTCACTTGCTTGTTTGGAAACGTTGATTCTATCCGTGATTGGTTCCGTGATTGGAAGTAAATCCGTACGGAACCAATCACGGATGGAATCAACGTTTCCAAACAAGCAAGTGACGTAATGACTAATGTCGTCTATTGTCGTTCTTCATTTCACTCAAAATTCATACACCTAGACGGGAACTACTTTGTTTGTTAGTGACGTCATAGGGTCAACTTAAGTTGCTGTCTAGTATAGACAGCAACGTTTCCTGACCTTAGAACGTCACTAACAAAGTAGTTCCCGTCGCGGTGTCTGAATTTTGAGTGAAATGAAGAACGTCAATTTAAAAATATGATTATTTTGTTAAACCTGTGTATGTATTGTATAGTGCTTTTTCATCACGATTTGGTTACCGAAACTCCTCCTAGCAACCCAACAGGCTTTGTGTTTTCCCATTTTCTCCTAGTGACGTACTGGGTTCAGGAAACGTTGCTGTCGAGTATAACTTCAAATTGCAATAAATACCTTTATGGTAGCGTCAGATACGGATTTACATCAGTTACTCAGAATCGGAGAAACAATAAACAGCCACTCTCGCTCTCCTCCCGGGGTCCATGTTTATCTTCGCTTTTGTTGGAGTAGTTTCATTGTATGGGGGTTTTGTTGTTTCTCTTTTGTCCGATTCAGACTAACTGGGATGGCCTGATGAGATACCCATGTAAATCCGTAGCTGACGCAGTGGCGGATTCAGGGGGTGGCACTCTGGAAAGTGCCCCCCTAGGACCCAAAATAATACTCATAAGTACCAAAAAATGTCCCAAAAAGTACTCAAAATGAGTTAAAACCCTACTTTTACACGTCAAATTTCAAATTTTTTTGGGGGGGTGTATGAGGGTCTCCTGGGGCACCCTCATACCCCCCCCAGCGGTACCAAAAGGGGATCTTGATACTTTTTAGAAAATCCCCAAAATTTTGACATTTTTCTCAAAAGGTAAAGGTGATAATCTGAAAAAGTGCCCCCTCCGTTGGGGCCGTGCTTTATCCGCGCCTGTTCTCTTCACATGAGAAAACCGTGAAGCATCCCTTCCTTAACCTGTGAAATATAAGTTTAGAGCTCTGTTCTTAATCGGTTTGGATTATTTCATTTAAGTGGTAGAGGTTTTTAGTCACAGCTTTTTAAATTAAGTGAAAAGTATTAAGTTGAGCATAAATATTTGCTCTGTAACGGGATGTATGTCCTGCGTGAGAAGTGTTTCTCTTAACATGAGAAAACCGTGAAGCATCCCTTCCATAACCTGTGAAATATAAGTTTAGAGCTCTGTTCTTAATCGGTTTGGATTATTTCATTTAAGTGGTAGAGGTTTTTAGTCACAGCTTTTTAAATTAAGTGAAAAGTATTAAGTTGAGCATAAATATTTGCTCTGTAACGGGATGTATGTCCTGCGTGAGAAGTGTTCCTCTTAACATGAGAAAACAGTGAAGCATCCCTTCCATAACCTGTGAAATATAAGTTTAGAGCTCTGTTCTTAATCGGTTTGGATTATTTCATTTAAGTGGTAGAGGTTTTTAGTCACAGCTTTTTAAATTAAGTGAAAAGTATTAAGTTGAGCATAAATATTTGCTCTGTAACGGGATGTATGTCCTGCGTGAGAAGTGTTTCTCTTAACATGAGAAAACAGTGAAGCATCCCTTCCATAACCTGTGAAATATAAGTTTAGAGCTCTGTTCTTAATCGGTTTGGATTATTTCATTTAAGTGGTAGAGGTTTTTAGTCACAGCTTTTTAAATTAAGTGAAAAGTATTAAGTTGAGCATAAATATTTGCTCTGTAACGGGATGTATGTCCTGCGTGAGAAGTGTTTCTCTTAACATGAGAAAACCGTGAAGCATCCCTTCCATAACCTGTGAAATATAAGTTTAGAGCTCTGTTCTTAATCGGTTTGGATTATTTCATTTAAGTGGTAGAGGTTTTTAGTCACAGCTTTTTAAATTAAGTGAAAAGTATTAAGTTGAGCATAAATATTTGCTCTGTAACGGGATGTATGTCCTGCGTGAGAAGTGTTTCTCTTAACATGAGAAAACAGTGAAGCATCCCTTCCATAACCTGTGAAATATAAGTTTAGAGCTCTGTTCTTAATCGGTTTGGATTATTTCATTTAAGTGGTAGAGGTTTTTAGTCACAGCTTTTTAAATTAAGTGAAAAGTATTAAGTTGAGCATAAATATTTGCTCTGTAACGGGATGTATGTCCTGCGTGAGAAGTGTTTCTCTTAACATGAGAAAACCGTGAAGCATCCCTTCCATAACCTGTGAAATATAAGTTTAGAGCTCTGTTCTTAATCGGTTTGGATTATTTCATTTAAGTGGTAGAGGTTTTTAGTCACAGCTTTTTAAATTAAGTGAAAAGTATTAAGTTGAGCATAAATATTTGCTCTGTAACGGGATGTATGTCCTGCGTGAGAAGTGTTTCTCTTAACATGAGAAAACAGTGAAGCATCCCTTCCATAACCTGTGAAATATAAGTTTAGAGCTCTGTTCTTAATCGGTTTGGATTATTTCATTTAAGTGGTAGAGGTTTTTAGTCACAGCTTTTTAAATTAAGTGAAAAGTATTAAGTTGAGCATAAATATTTGCTCTGTAACGGGATGTATGTCCTGCGTGAGAAGTGTTTCTCTTAACATGAGAAAACCGTGAAGCATCCCTTCCATAACCTGTGAAATATAAGTTTAGACCTCTGTTCTTAATCGGTTTGGATTATTTCATTTCAGCGGTAGTGGTTTTTAGTTACCGCTTTTTAAATTAAGTTAATTGTATTAAGTAGAGCAAAAGTAATATCCCTGTAACGGGATCTATATATGTCCTGCGTTTGGAATAGCTCTGTTAATATAAGGTAACAGTCCAGGCCTTCTTTCCATAACCTGTGAAATATTAGTTTAGAAGTAATTATATTCTTAAACGGTTGCGCATTAATGGATGTGGTTTTTAGTCACCACTTTTTAAATTAAGAAAAAAATATTAAGTGGAGCATCTTCATTAACTCTGACTGAAATTTTGTTACCACTTAATAAATTAGGATAAAAATCCTAAGTTAAATGAAACGCCTGGGTTGGTGGTAGGGGTTTGTGGATGGGAAAATATATTACAGTTCTCCTCATTCTTGAGACTCTTACATTCTTTCAGTTTCCGTCGTAGGCAAAAGAGAAAGTCTTGAAATGTTCCAAAAAAGAGTGCAAAAGTCATCAATAATAGTAATATTTTCAATTAATTTTACTGTTACGGTTACAGTTAACGTTGAAAATTAGAAATATTAAGCCCCCCCCGTGAATTAAGCAGGAAAATTTATAAATACCAATCAGTATTTATTTCCGAGTGCTATACCCGCTGAGAAGGCTCAGATTCGATCTGAGGACCTTTCGGATGGCAGTCTGGTGTGCTAACCACCGAGCCATCCGTTCCTGCAGTTGCGACAGTCTTGTAATTAATTTGAAGTTGATACTTCACCATTTAAAAAAAAAATCCAGAAAATATTGCCGAGGATCGAACCTGAAACCTTTTGTGAACGACTGTCACCTACCTCAGACGGCAGTGCGTTAACCAACCGTACCATCCGTTCCTGAAGCCTATGGTTTATTTTAATAATTTAAAGTTAATATATAAATTCAAAATTTGAAAAAGTGGTATTCAGGCTTTGAACCCGGGTCCTTTCGATTCGCAGCATCACGATCTTGACATCCAGGCCATTCGCTCACATCTCTCCGAGAATTTTAAAGCTACTGGAGATTATTAATTTCGATATTGTAAACAATCAGAAACATGCAGTGTGTATTATCCAAGTCTTATTTTTCTCAATTCTGTTTATAATTTTTTTTTGTATGAATTTTGTATATCATCCTGTGTCAACCTGCAACCTGACCCTCATGTGTGGATTTCACTGTGTGATTATTCTTTACTGTGAAAGAAACATAAAATATATTTATTTGAATTTTTTAGTGATTTTTTTAAAAATTTGAGAAAAGAAAAAATTCAGAAAATGCCCCCTCCTTGGGCTGAAAAAGAAAGGGAAAGATGGGAAAAAGAGAGAAAAGGCGTAAAAAAGAAAGTAAATTTTGAAAGACCAATAATTTTTTTTTGTCATTTAAAAAAAGATAATTATTTTTTTCTTCTTTCCACCCTTTTTTTCTCTTCGTTTTCCCTTCTTGGCCCCTTTTTTTATCCCAAGGTGTCACTTTCCCCAGATTCTCCAAACTTTTTTTGTTCATCAAGCGCCTGTGCGGATAAAAAATTAATTATTCAGGGTCAATCCCCACAATATTCTAGGGGAGGATCCCCAGACCCCCTAAAAAATTTACGTTCTTAAAAGATAGTTACAAGGTTCAGATCCCGATCATAGGTTCAAAAATAGTTTCGCTTATACTGTTTATCAAACATTTTGGGGTTCAAAAATAAAATTCATTAGGGGGATCTTTATAGAAAAAAGTAAAATTTAGTCTATTTTGCGTGCAAAGGTAGAGGTGATCCTCAAAAAGTGCCCTCCCCTTGGAGACCTGCTGGATCCGCGCCTGAGCTGACGCTACCCTAAGGCCAAGTTAGAGTTTAACAGCCACCGGTTTTATGGTTTTCAGTTGTGCGTTTGTGATGATGTTTGATTCTAATAGAAGTTTTTCTTTTATCTCCTTCAGTTTTCGAATTAATTTTTAAGCTTTCTTATTTCACCACTAGGGGCATTGTAACCCATCTCAATGGATTCAGCATAGTCATTTACCTAGGGATGCACTTTACTTTACTTCCATGACACTAAGAGAAAACCCTGTATATTGTGCGGCCTATCACTTTAGATGAATTTTGCTTGGATGGGTACACTGAAATCAAAACATACTACCTTTCAATATAATATACTTACTTAAGTCATCTATCATCATAGTAACTACACTTGATAATGCTGGGTAACATGTTTATCATAACTTGAGATTGGGAATTTAATCATGGTATGAAATGAGTATTCAAATGTTTGTGTGTTGCTCGATTCTATTAACTTTTCTATGTTCACTGTTGGGATATTTTTCGCAAATAATTTCTTTTATTTTATAGGTTATTTTGCTTTGTCCCAATGTTAGATGAGAAAGTCATTCTACTGATAGCTTGAGAATCAGAACTGAATTTTAAAGGGAGAAGGATTATGAAGAATGATTTGAATTAAATAAATACAATAAAATGGTTATATCTTGTTTAACTTGGTTATTGTGGCGTGTATACTACACTTCTCAAAACAATTAAATAACATTTGACACTTGAATAGTGTAGTATAGATTTGATGAATAAAAATAAGTATTTACCGATGTATAATGTCAAAAATAAAGTGGTAAGTCTGTTCAAAAAGCTTTCAATGCCACAACTTCAATTGTAGCGTTCAGCTGTGGATCAAAAGACTATTACATCAAACTAGTCGGTATAGCTTTAGAAAGAGTCCTCCAGCCTCCATGTGCAACCCACAGCTCAAATTAAGACTGACAACCATAGAGATCTAATTATTAATATTATTATTAGATCCTGTAATAAAAAAGACTAATGCCTAGAAGGAACTTTTAAAAATCCGCAAGACTGCATCTGCGTCAAAAGTTAACCCAATAACCAAATGTTAAAAGTTTTACAGATAATGAATTCCCGCTGGAGCGGTGGTAGGGTGCTTGCTTAGCATGCTGAAGTTCCTTGGTTCTATCCCCGATTATTATTTTGTTAAAGACTTATATTATATATTTTTCTAGAAAAATATTAACCAACCAATCAGAGCAGACTCTGCTAAAAGTTCCTTCTAGTTACTCTAACCTCTTGTCGAAAATAATAGCAATTAGTAGGTTATTGTTAAAGATCTTATTGTACTTAACTATTAGATCTCTATGCTGAGAGCACTCAATCATGTTTCCGTGGGAGCTGTGGTTACACATGGCGACTGGAGGACTCTTTCTAAAGCTGTTCCCACTAGTCTCCAAATTTATAATAAAAATTTAAAATTAAAAAACAAATTTAAAATTTAATTTAGAACGAAATAGTCTGTTGCTTAGTTACAAAGAATCTAGTGGTCATGGCTATTTCATCTTTGAAAATTTAATTTTACTCTAAGGTTTCAATTCGTAGAGTGCTCCTTGCTAACAGAGTATCAGAAGGTGTCTTAGGTTCTATCCCACTTGTAGGAGTACACTATTTCTCAAATATTATACTAATTCTAAATTGAAGAAAAATATTCCATAACCATGAGTAAACAAATAAATTCAGTGTGGTTGTGCCCTGATGGCTCAGTTGGTAGAGTGCTCCTTGCCAAAGAGTGTCAGAAGGTGTCTTAGGTTCTATTCCACTTGAGGGAGTACACTTTTGCTCAAATATTATATTAATTTATTCAAAATTAAAGAAAAATAATAGTTAACCATTAGGGTGTCCCAAAAAAAATAAAGTGATATTTTTTAACGCATACCCTCTTATTTTGTTTGAATGGTCTCAAAACATTTAAAAATAAAGTTTCACGTACTTAGGATCACGACAACCCGTGCCGACTTGCATCGACAGAGTTTGGACAGAGACGTGTCTGTTAGGGTGAGTTGAAAAAACACTTTTTTCGAAATTCGTTATGCCTTAGAGGGAATTTTTGGCCAAATGTCTTTAATAATACGTAAAACAAACTTCAGATAGATATGACGGTTCTTTCACTACCCGCCGATTCCCCAAAGTTGAACATTTTAGAAAAAAAAATCCTGACATTTTTAAAATTTTGCAAAAATTTTTTTTCCGGAAATACTCAATTTGTTAGCAGTATTTGAAGCATAACGGAAACAATATAGCGTATAAAAATTTTCAGTTCGATACGACCATTTCTTCAGTAGCCAGCTGGCCCCTTAAAATTGAAAATTTGACAAAAAAAACCCCAACTTTTTAAAAAGATGGTCGGCGAATGCTGATTTTAAGCAAAATGAAAAGAGTTCATTAGAACTCCCGAGGGCTTTTCCCATTCCTTTTGGTCCCAAAAGATAGTGTGTGAAGTTTCAGCCCCTTCAGTTAACTCTAGGGTTTGCATGTAGAGCGCCTAAGTTTGAAAAAAGTGGAAAAAATTACAAATTTTCAGAATTTTTAAAAAAATATTTCAAGATTTGTATTGTGATCAAATTGGCTGAAATGTGTTATTTTAGACTTATTTAGATGGATTATATTTATTTGTGTGTATTAACTGCACCCTATACTACGGCGTATAATTTAAAAGAGTAAAGTACTACTTTAGCGACGTTGCACTCACCAAAGCTTATAACGCACTACGGTGAACGAAAGAATTAAATTTCAAATTTCTTCGAAGGAACTCCCTAAAATGATGCCATTTGGTGTTAAATTGGTATTTTAAATTAAAAAGGCTAGTGAAAAACAATAATGAGGCCTTCCACTGAGCTTTTAGTGTAAAAAATGCTTTTTAACAAAAATGCTCATTTCTAGCTGATCAAAGCCAGACATTATCCTAAAAAAAGGGGTTATTGTACTGTTTTAAATTCTAAACTTTGAAATACCTTTGAAACCATTATAGGTTTCATTTTTTACAAGTAGAACTTAATTTAATTAAACCATACAGATCGGAAATGACATGGATTATTCCTATACCAGAAGTGAAAATCGATTTTCTTTTATAAAGTTATGAAAATTCCCTCTTTTTAACGTGTACATTAGGGAGAAAGTTTAATTAAAAACTTCATTTTTTCAAAATATCAACAAAAATTAACAAGTATTAAACAATTTTCATAACTTTAAAAAATAAAATCGATTTTCACTTCTGGTATAGGAATAATCCATGTCATTTCTGATCTTTACGGTTTAAATTAAGTTCTACTTCTAAAAAATGAAACCTATAAAGGTTTCAAAGTTTAGAATATGAAACAGTACAATAACCCCCTTTTTTAGGATAATGTTTGGCTTTGGGGATCAGCTAGAAATGAGCATTTTTTACACTAAAAGCTCAGTGGAAGGCCTCATTATTGTTATTTCACTGGCCTTTATAATTTAAAATACCCAATTTAACATAAAACAAGCATAAACAAACATAAATTAAGATAAAACGTTATTAGTATTTTCGTTTTGGAAAATAGGCAGCAGTGTGGGTTTTAAGGCTATCAGAATTCCAATACACACTTAAAAAATATTGTGGTAAACGTATTAGGAAAATAGGAATTGCATCTTTTGCAAACATCTGCATGTTTGAAAGGATTCAGATATCAATAGAGAAAATGCCGATGTGTGAGAATATAATGTCTGAGAATATTGGTCCCCAAAAGTATAAGAGACATCGGGTATGTTTGAAGGGTGTAAGAGGTCTAAGATGCTGTCACTGGAAATATGTTAGTGCAAAGGAAGAGGGATTTTGATGTCACCTATGTGTGGTGACAAGAGAAAATTTAGAGTTCACAGCAAGATGACATTTTAAAACTTTGAAGCTAGTGTCGAAAAATACGTTTCATGAAAATATTTTCTTTATCCAAGTTTTTTGTTTTGTGTTTATTAAAAAGAGAAGATGGCTAAGGGAATGTCAATGTTGGCAAACTATGTAATATGCACATTAATTTCTGGGCTTTTAGACTTCATTTTTATTCTTAAAAATATTAAATTTTTTAAATCGGTTAGAGGATTTCTATATAATAGTTTCACAGAATGACCACTGTGTGGAAGAAGTAACTCAAAAATTGTTTTTAGAAGCCAAATAGAAAATTTGGTCTAATTTAATAACAAAATACTAAGTTTTACACCTATTTCCTCCCACAGAGTGATTGTATATTAAATGTTCCGCATTTACAGAAAATTTTAAGGGTTTTATTCTAAATACTTAACACCTTTACCTTTTTTCTATCTGTTAAATCCAGTTCTGCTGAAATTCATTTCTTCTGTCCAAGTTCTGTAAGTCCCAAATATTTGTAAAGTTTCTAGTGGATATTTCTCCCCTTTTACTGCATTTGGCAAAGAAAGGATTTTTCCTATACTTAAATAAAAATATATTTTGCTTGGCTTTCGGAAAGGTTTGAAGCTCTACTAACTTTTAGGGGATAAGAAAGGCAAGATCTTTTCATGAAAAGTAGGTTCTCAGACATAAGGATGAATAACTGATCCTTTCGTATTTCCTAGGGGTAAAAATATTTTCTCAGAAACCCCATACTTCACTTCAATAAAATCCTCATCTACGGTAGCCATTTTAGAGCTCGACAATATGTCTCTTTCCTTGGCTCATGGCACATTACCCATTTCATAAGCCGCCTTTCCTAGCAGATAAAACTTTATTACAAAGAACTGAATTCTGCTGTTTTTAAAACCTACACAACGATAATTTATATTCTAGAAATTTAGTCGAGCTTTGTATATATCATGATGAATGTAACGAATGTAATAAATCTAACGAAGAAAACCTAAAATTTAGATAATTTTTATTGTTCAAGCACACTATAAACTGAAAGTTGTTTGCAGTTTTAAGGAACGTATGAACCACTATCAAACGCTAAGTACTAAATAGTACAACACTCGACATCATCAAGAATTGATGGAATTAGTGATTCCACGAATTTGTCGTAAGGAAGAAAAGTAACTTACTAGTACCTATTATCATTTAGAAGGATGTGTTGTAGTATTTAATGATAAATACTATAGTTCTCCCCATAAATGATTGAAATCCGATTTAATTTCATTAATACTTTTAGAATTTCACATTTAATACATTTACAAGACAAAATCAATCACTTTTTATTTTGATTACATTCATTCTAAAGTGTTATATATTTCCATTACGTCCTTTTAACTCAAATAAATTTATAATGAATTTATTACCCAATACCTATCTTACTAAGTGTATGTACTTCGAGTAAGAGTCTTATTGTATGTATTGTTATTTCCTCTAAAAATCTTGTCATTATAATTATCATAGATTCTTAACATTAGTATTGCATGATTTATTCAAATCCATTAAATAAACCTATTCATGTTTAGGGAATTGCTATGTCGATTATTTATTCTCTCAAAAAGTTTGTAACTCAAACTCTACAGTTAACTTTCAAGGCTAGTAATAACATTTTGCAAAAGTTTTAAAAGAGAAATGTCGTTGCTTTTATGTATTCCTTTGAATACATACTTAGTTTCGATAAATTACATGCTATTTATTCACAAAAATTTAATTTTTAATGGAAATATTACCTTAACTTTGTTCCGTTATCTGCAGACTAATTCAATTTTGTAATTTTTTCAAACAATAATGAAATTAACATATAAATGTTATTAATAATATTAAGAGAGAAGTTCAATTGCTTTAAATCTTATTATTTCTTATATTTTTCCTTCTTATACTATTTGATAATTTTCTCACAAACAAATATTGGGTTTTGTTGTTTAGAAATCAAACATTCATACTGTATATCTACTTTATTTGATCATTATTTTCCTAACAGTTATAATCTTGCATAGACATACTTTCAGCAATTAATACCTTCAACAGCTTTAATAAAACCCATGGATCATAAGACAATTTATTTACACATTCGTTTTAATATTACATTATTCGCATTTTTTTTATTTTCGAAATGGGAAACTAAACCTTTCAACGACACAACAGCAAATACTTTAGAACAGAACAATGATTCCTAATTAGTTTAGACGGTTCCTAATTAGTTTCGCAGACCCTTTTTTAGTCTTATTGATACCTGAGTATAAGCCGCTATTGAAAAAAAGGTACAGTTTTTGTTGTTTTGGAGAATGCAATAATGTTTTACCCGTTTTTACAGTTAGCTATTTCTATTTAGTAATCCAGAACACTTCTTTTCCTGACTGGTTTTATTGGATGCACTTAATAAATCATTCATTGTTAAACAGATAAATGTAAAAAATTCCTCGGTTTCCCAAAATTGGATTTGGTTCGAAATCCCAGCAATCAGTTGCCCGACGTCATCATCATCATCGTCAATGCGGTACAACGGGAAGGGAGAAAGGAGAACTGTCGGGCAGTTGAGTGTCGGGCAAAATGAACGTATCCCCCCAAAATGTTTTCAACGGATGCCCAAAATTTGTTCGTGTGCCACCTATCGAGAACTCAATAGATGAACTCAATAGATGCATCCCAAACAACTTGTTCTTCAAACGCATAAAAAAAAGTTCCACAACAACGACCACCACCACCACAGGCTGCCCGTTAACAAATTTCCACCGACCTCCGAAAGTTGTAGCGACCATAAATCAGCGCATTGAATCAAGCCGAAGACATTTTCGGCCAACCACCATCACTCACCCGCGCTTTTCAAAAGAATCTTCACTTTTGTGTTTGCCTAATATCCCCCATCTGCTCCTTCTTTGTGTCCGTCGCATTGTTTTATACTACAACACACAGCAGCTTTCAAAAGGCGACTTTCGACGCAAATACAAACTGCTCGATCCATCAGATGATGCTGCTGACGCTCGCTGGAGAGAGTGAGTGTCGATCGCCATTGTTTTCGATTCCGACAAAATAATAATATGGCGGCTCGTTGTGTGCGAAATCGGATCCAAAATGACGCGTTTGTTGTTCGATTTGGGAGGACAGAGGCGGTCGAGTTGTTGTGGGTGTTGTCGGAACATGCATTGGTGATGGGGGGGGGACTGTGAGGCTTTTGTCAGAATAATGTTTCAGAGAACGATGCATTAGTTCTTCGAGCCTTTAAGTTAAACATGTTGCGTTGGAAAATGGTTCCGTTTTGTTATTTCAATTCAATGGAAGTAAAGAATATGAATGAATGTCAATGAATATGTACTTCACAGTAAATAATATAATTTTCATTCCAAAATTATGGGATGATGGGTCAAGGTCTAATAAAAATAAAATCAATAGAGTACATTTTACATAACAGTTTCAATTGATTTAAAATTCTACGATGTTAAAGTTTTTTGCTCCTACTAAAAGAATAAGAGAATAAAACTATAATTTATTTCTAAAACGTATAAAAGGTTTCTCTAAAAAAGTATCTAATTTTTAATATTTGCACATGTAGTAGTGGATGAGTTATATTTTTTGTAACTTCTATAATAGTAATTAAATACACAGATTTTTAACTTATGAAATGTGTTTTATGAAATAGATATACTTTAACTTAAAGTTCTATATACTGCACAAATTAACATAATTTTTTAAATATGTATCCGGGAATTTCATTGCTATAGTAGAATTAATGTTGGAAATTTATCTCAAGGATTGTTCTCAAGAATTATAATTACTCGTACATGAAGCCGTGGTTGACTCAATAGTTAACTTTCACTATCTAATTAAAATAAAATGTAGTTATTTATTTATTTAATTTTAAAGGTTGAAGTGCTTCATAATAATTAGTTATTGGTACCAGTCTGTGCGCTAAAGAGTACAAATAGAATTAGTTTATTTTGTATTGATTATTATACTAAGTGAAGAATTCAGATTTATTATGAAGGCAATAAATTTGAAGTGATACTTAATCAATAATAATATCATATAGGTACAATGTTTTAGAAGTATGCATGAAATATAATGCTATATACTAGATGGCGTCTACAAAATATTAAGCATGAAAGAAAAAGGCAAAGAATAAATCAAGTTCTAAGTTTAGACTTATAGTAACATCGACAACTTAGGATAAATTGGTTCAGTTCCAAACATTTCTAAAGTATGAATAAATAGTTTCCACTTGGGTGAAAAGATTTAATTTTGGAAAAGTCTAAAGCAATTCCTGGTCAAATATTTAACCGTCTAAACCAATTTGCAAACCCATACACAAGCACTTGAGAACAGCTGATCTATTTGAAGAAATATTTCGAAACTTAACCAACTGGAGTTAAAGAAAAGTTGTTTCCGGACTTCCGAAAGTTCTTTTCCGAGGCATTTCCTACCGAAAGTTAATACACACGGGTGGACTTTTCTTTTTTGACGCAGGTACAGAACTAAGGCTCCCCGTAATTAAATTACATAAGTGCGGGGATAAATTGGCGCCCCGATGAGGATCAGCCGCCGAAAGAATTCCGCCAACAACCGAATTACGGAGGCGAAAACAAGAAACTCCTTGTTGCGAAATAGGGATTAGCGAAAGGCACTCCAAAAGCCCTAAACAAGTTGGCGGGAAAGTTGGAAAATTCGCCGACAGCTAGCACAAACAACAAAAACGTAACTCTTTTTGGAAAGAAGAGGCGAGAGGGGTTTACTGCACTCCGAAGAAAAAGATAGAGGGTGGAATGAAATGAATTCCAAGTAATTTCTTCCACATAAAAGAAGGACTTCTCTGATGGAAATTCGCGACTTCGACATCTGACCTTCATTAAAGGGAAAGCGCACTTGGAAAAAGTGTGTTCGGGAATTAATTTCTAGTAATGGTGATTTGAAAATGGTATTGCTTAAGTAAATGGATCTTGGATTTTCATTTAATTACCTGCTTTGTTTTTGCTTGTTGAGAGAGGTTTTTCTTTGTTATCGGCTCTAAGAAACTTTTTAAAGAGTATTAGTGTATTCCTCTCCTCTTTTAGATAATTGTAAAGAGTAAAGAGATTATATTTGAGGGGTTAAAATAGTTTTACGATGTTAAATGAGTTTTGACAGTGATTTCAAAAACTCAATTAAAGCACCCATAGTTTACGTTTAAAATGAAATTCTAGCCTTTTATCAGAACTTTTTATCGCATTTCCATTAAAAGCTATCACTTAACTTCTTAGAGACTAAAGGACTAAAAAACTCTCAATGATTTATTGAAAAAAATCTGTTTAAGGGAATATTTCCAATTTGATTATAAGTGGAAATAGTTTCTGCATAGTAATACGTAGGAAGGTAAATATGGAGGAGGTTTATCACAAACACATCACATGTTTAATGTAAATAAGAATAACTCATTACCATTACATTAGTACTACTCAAGAAGTTTATTTAGTATAGTACCTATAGTACTTAAGTAAATAACGTCACAGCTTAGTAATAGTAAAGCCCTGGATGAAGACGTTAAGTAACGTCTTCATCCAGGGCTTTAAGTAATAGTACTTGAGCTGGATTCTTTTTCAAACATTAAATTATGTCGTGATAGAATGGTAGTGAAAATTATAGCAAATATCTTTCATATTACTTGTTCGTGTTCTCCATAGAATAATGATAAAATTTACAGGGATGAGAAGTGGTATAACCCACTTTGGAGCAAATTTTGTAGCAGCAAAATTTAACTTTTGTAGCAGTAACACACCAAATTGGAGCAATAAAGTTTTACTTTTGTAGCAGTTACACGCAATAATTGGAGCACAATTTTACTTCTGTAGCTAAAATTAAAATTAATGTAGGGATAAGTTTGCCCAAAGACCAAAAAAGAGGAAAAGGCGTGCCAGCTTAATTATATGTAACTTTTTTTTAGCATTAATGAATAATTTTAACAATGAACATATTTTAATTTACGTGGGTTATATTTAGGAGGATTTTAAGAACCAAATTAAAATAACCAAAATATAACTGCAAGCAAATAAAAAATTTAGAAAATTAGTTAATACCTACTTGAATAATTTAATAATTATTTAAATAATAATGAAATTACAAAAAAATTTTGACCAATATCATTTTTGCTAAATAAGAAGTTTGTATTTTTGAAAATATTTTTAGAATCTAAAATCATATCAGATATCTAAAACAGGTTATAATCTAACAAGATTTTTTTAAAAAAACACTGTATCTTATTAAATTGCTTTTAAGCGACCTTTCAAAAAAAATTACAACTCAGAAAAACTTCGTAAGTTGAAAATACTAACTAAAATCGAGAAAAACGCGATTCTTCACAAGATTGAACTTGTTAGAGTGATCTGACACAGTAGGTTGTTTTTTCTGCATCGCAATTACAACGTGAGAAGAAGCCAACTTCAACAACCGTAGGAAGCATTCGCGGGAAAAACGGAACTTTCGCGAAAAATCGCTATTTTTCGACTTCCGGAACGCCGGACTTGTTGGCTTCTGACCTGACTACGGTAAAGTTGTTTTTTCAACATCGCAATAACAACTCGAAAAGAAGCCGACTTCAACTTGGCGTCTGCGGCCGTCCAAGAAAGCATTGCGAGAAAACAAACACTGAGCGAAAAGAAACTTTCGCGCGAAGTCGCGATTTACCGACTTTTTTCCGCAATACATCGTGATTTTGCGCGGAATGGCGCAAAATCGTTCAAAATTAGGTATTTGTATCAGATTGGTGCAGGTTACCCTTTTTGGCGCTCTCTGGCGCAATTGGCGCAGAATTCCCATCCCTGAATTTAATTTGTTGCATTAAATTTTTGTAGGAGAGAAGTATTTTCATCTTCCCACATTAAATTATAAAAACAAATTTGCTCAATATGCTCCGATGAATTTCGAAAAGTTCTATTTTAGTTCATCTTTTCTACCTCTGCATTCTACTTGATGCATTTTTAAAAAGTGTGATAAAATTATAATTTTTCTTCAACAAATCAATCTACCCGGAAAAAGTCACATTTACAAGTTGATAGCCATATAGTTTACTTCAAAGATACAATTGTTCAGTTTTTGTCACTGTATTTTAAAACGGCTAACCCTATTTAAAATCTTTCAAATCAGTGCCTTTTAGTCAAATCCTTTCTCATTTAATGCTAACCGTCGTCTCTAAGTCATTCCTCACATTACCAACATCAATATAGTGTTCCAGACCATCCCTATCGGTCCCTTCCTATCTCCGACTAATACTCTCCTGTAAGAAATATTTCAAAGTTCAAAACTTCCATTCCGAATAACGATGACGTTAAAAAAAATTAAGAATCTAACGATTACGAATCCTTTCATACGAAACCAACCACAAAGCGATAGATCACGAAAAAGAAATCAATCCCATCATCTAGCGAAAGAAGGGGGATCATTAAGAAAAAGAAACATTATCGCGCCAAAGTAATACCACCGCGGGTAAAAAACGACCCCGCAATCCATCTCAGTCCTTAATCATGCCCGGGTCATAAATGGCGTTCCCTTAATGCCCTGCAAATGGCAAAATCCATCCATATTATGCAACAAGCGATCGTCGTCGATCGAATAAATCACCCTGTCGAAGGTTTTGTATAAATCACTGCTGCGGTGGTCAAACATTCCGCATCCCTCCGCGGCGCTCCATTTAGCCGGCGGGAGATATAGCCACTTAAAATAAATTACTGATGGAGGAGCTCATTTTTTAAAAAATGGAGGGGGCGATGTAAACATCGAGGGTCCGAATGGGGTGATGGAGGAGTGTCATTTCTTTTCGGTGACGGAACGGAGAGGATTGAATAGCGGTGGAAGGTGGTGTGGATGAACTTGAGTCGTTATCTGGAGGATTTTTAATGCATGAGAAGGGGAATTGAGCCGCTTGGGGAGCAGCAACCATCATCGGTTTTATTTTCGGTCGTGGCTATACTAGACAGCAACTTAAGTTGACCCTATACGAAGTCACTAATAAACAAAGTAGTTCCCATCGCGGTGTCTGAATTTGGAGTGAAATAAAGAACGTCAATTTAAAAATATAATTATTTTGTTAAACCTGTGTATGTATTTATAGAGCTTTCCAATCACGATTTGCGTACTGAAACTCCTCCTAACAACCCAAGAGGCTTTGTGTTTACCGATTTCTCCTTCCGCATTTGTGACGTACTGGGTTCAAGAAACGTTGCTGTCAAGTATAGCTCAAAGAAGCGGTGGTATGGTTACGTGAGAAGGGGTGTGACCGTCGCCGTCTAATTCTAATGCACAAACTATGTTACCTGTTACCATTCAGAAGATACCTTTAGAAGACGCAAATTAAAGATATCACAATTAATTTAAACAATGGACAATTCCCGCATATTTTGAAAACAGAAAAAAAAAATGCATTTTTCCAGTGGTTTAATATTCAATTCAGGGTTTTCAACAAATTTTCAGGGGTTTTCAATGTTTAATGGAAGGGCCATACTATTATTCCATTCAAGTAACCAATCACTCTGGATCAATCCAAAAGGACACATAGCTGTTGCTAATGGAGAACAAACTGCAATCAAGGATATTGCGCTCGGAGTTACACTTCGAAATTGGGATGTTTTACTTTTAGCTTTATTGTGGAAGTTCGAGTTACACGTCGAATTTTTGGGAAATTGACTGCTCAAATATTTATAAATTGAGACCTGACTGAGTGGGAGTAATCACAATAAAGAATGAACAGTGGTGGTAGGCCGGATACATGGAAAGTATACAGGCTGAAGTCTTGGTCCACATTAAAGATAACTAAGAACCATATTTTTCATATCCACATCCAAGTTGACGTTGATGCTTGTAACCTCCTTAGTTCATTTTGAATTTTTTTTTTTAGGATTTTTGAGGTTATAATTTTCAGTTGAATATTTTGAACCTATTATTATATATATGGGCTACATGATGCTAACAATATGCTACAACAATGCATTGGCTTTGATATAATTATCTATTTAGACTATAATAAAAATCAGATGATACCTATATTCATACGTACTATCCCAAAGTAATATAAAAATCAAAACAAATGACCAATAAATGTTTCTCTATTTCACAAACTTATAAGATAACTGCATGATAAATATCAAACTTGCTTTTAACTTTCTCTGGATGTCTTTGTTTTGAAATTTTGAATTGAGTTTAAATACCTAAACATACCAGGTTTACTTGTTATAAAATAACTACAAACTAAACTACTATTAAATATTACATGAATTTCGTTGTTTATTTTAATTTATGGTTTTGTATGAAAGATTATATAATAATAAAGTGAAAATATATTTAAAAAAAGAACACCGATAGTGTATAACTTTTTTCAATGACTTGACTCTATTTAAGCTAGTTATAAAGGCTACCTGGCATCCAATACGACTTGCATTCTTTCTTAAAGAAATGTTGCATTTCAAATGAGTCTATCTTTATTTCTCAATAATGTTATGGATTATTTGAAGAAAAGAAATGTTCATGTTCAACTCAAACTAATTGGAATAGTATATTCGAAAAACCTGGATCAAAATTTGTGTAGTGTAGAATATCGTCAACCTCTATATAAGGAATCTCATTCGAAATTTTCCGAGTGAAAAACTTCCCAATCATCGAAACATAGAACACGCATTAAGAATAGAGAAACACGGATCCTAGAACCTCCATTTACCCATCCGAGAACCGTTCCAGAGAGGAAAAGAACGTCAGAACTTGTCGAATCTGTCATTACGCTGGATTCCATCTCTCGCATTCCCGGGTTTCCGGAAAACACATCAAAGTGCGATATCTCTCCTTCAAGGCTCCCGGAGAAAAAAAAAGCTAGGGAAGAAACCGCCAAACAAGCCGGTCGGTGTAACGTTTATTACGTCTGAGCGAGAGGGCTTTTGAAGGCCTCTCCCAGGAATTTATAGCCAATTTCCTGCTGCAGAAAATCCGGGGGCATTCGGGCGGAAAGTTGGAGCCGGAAAAATTCCCGGGAATAAACGCGTTGTTTCACCCGAGCTTTTATTGGTCAAGTTCTTCCTGAGGACGGATTCAATGACATGGGGGTGTCATCTTCTAGGTGGTGGGGAATGTCCCCATTAATTACTTAGTGTGGGACCGCAATTAAGCAGCTTGGGCTAATCCTGGCCTTTCTGAGAGTGGTAGATGGGGTTTGGGTTTTTGGCTTGGTTTTGATTTCCATGCAATGCTATTTATATGTCGTTACCACCATGCCAAAACTCGAATTTATTTTTTCCCCCAAGTTGAAAGCAAACCGCATTCAAAATTTGTAGAGAAGAGGCGATTCTTATATTTGAAACGGATTGTTTAGTTTTCATAAAATCTTTTAAGGGTTACGATTGTTGGCTCTGCATGACGTTCCAGCATCCCTCATACACAACACTCCAAAAATGCCTTTTCATGAAAATGACTAAAAAGGCGAATTGGCGTTTTCGGTGTTGTTGTAACGATGTACCATATGATGATCATTGTTGTCTATGTACTTTCGCCCCCATTTTGTATGTAATCAGCCACAATAATAGAATACCGGGTTTTATTTATTAAGGGTTAAGTATACGTGATATTAGTTTTTATCTTCCCATGTTTAAGCTAATATGGGTATATATTTTACTGTATTTGGATCAACGAATATTTAGTGAAGTATTAATATATTTATATGTACATTTGAGGTTTCATTCTAATTTAAAAACACTGCACTAGAATTAATTTGTCATCATTAACATAAAACTAAAAGCAAATGGAAAATTTTATAGGCAACAGTAAAATGGATGGGTAACGTTTCAATCAGTGAACATCCATAGAAAAACTCCATTATCACCATTTAGTTTACTGTGATTGTCAGTATAATAATGTGATTAACTCTATAATAAGGATTCTATGCTAAAAAGTACCATATTTCGTCCGAAATCATTGACTGCTAAAGTCTTTAGGATCTACGTAATTGTAGAAAACCTGGGGGAGCATGAAATACTTTGAGATTTTAAGCAAACCCGCTTTTCAGCAAAAATACATCTAGATTAGGTATCAGTAAAATTTATTATTTCTTCCTTAAAAACACAAAAAACACCTAGTTTTTCTTTTGCTAAGAGCAGTAAAGAACTGGAGAGTGCTTAATTTTTATTGCAGTATAATCTCGTTATCTCGAACTTTCATATCTCGAGAAAAAAATTTTCCCTTGAAATTAAGTACTTCTCCAGTTTTCTTTGTTATCTCAAAAACTTGCTCTCTCGAAATTTTTTTCACTCGATTTTGAGATATTGGGGTTTTAGTGTATTTTATTCACCTAAAAAATTTCGTAAAATTGTAATTAAGCGAAAAAATATTTCTATGTCTTCAAGGAAATTTTTAGAAAGCACATTATATTATGTTTATTATTTAATGAACCAGTTAACATAAATAGGCTATTATAATTTATCGAAGAATATTTAAAAAAAACAAACAACGTTTTGTTATGGTTAAAATGTTTTTCTTGTAACAATAAAGCTTCGCTAGTTTCTTACTTAAAAGTAACAAACCTTAATTTATTAAGTGAAATTAATAGTATCAAGCATAATTAAACATTATCATACCAAGAGCTTTTCAAATAAATAACATTTCATCGAAGTGCGTAACTGTACTTCAGATAAACAATGGTCGTTTCAACTAATTTCTCAAATGTCTCATTAAATTTCTTTTCTCATTAAAGTTATAAGCCTCTCATTCAATGGTATCAGTCCCAAAAGACTACTTTAATCTTCTTACAAGGCTATTTCAGTGTCAGTAGGAAGCTTTAACAATTTGAAAAACTGTTGAAGAGTTATAAACAAGTGCTTGCTCATTTGCGTAAATCACATCTTAAGCACCACTTTTTTTTACCTTAACTATAACGTAATGCTTTGCCATATAAAAGTATACATAAAATATATTATCCAGTTACTTCGAAAAGTATTTTGACAATTTATGGTCAACTTCATGGTTACAGCTCAATGATTTTTGCGTAACCATCAGTAATCGCGTTTTGCGATCATTTGATAAACGAGGAAAAATTAATTTCACCGCAAACTAGGAAAATCTTGTTGGTTTATCCGTTTTAAAAATGATACCGAAATTGAATTTAAGCGTATTTAAAAAGATTAACTTGGAACTTTTAAAAATAGTGATTAAGGGTAATGACCAGCACATTTCTTAAAGTAAATAACTGATTTTCCGTTCATTAGATACACTCAGAGTACAATCAATTAAGGCAACTAAAAAGCAAGAGCCAAAGCTTCTTGACATTTTACTAAATAAACGGTAATGTTACTTTGTATTTTACTTCACGGTAGCCATTTTAGATGCATTTCAGAGCTTTGATCTTAACTCATACATACCTAAATAGAGAAAAATTCTAAATAGAGAAAAAAAATTCGAATGTTAATTTCTCTCCGAAACACCGATCATACTGTAAGTGCTCGATATTTGCAAACCTTAATGAGGTTTCTATGTAAGCGAGTAAGTATAAAGTAGGGTAATTTTAATGAGTTTCTTCAACTCGAGGCAGTTAATTATGGGTTTAATTTTAAGTATTTTTTTATGCTTCCTTATTTTGTTTGTTATGATTTTAAACGCAATTATAAATTCTTAAGAGGTGGCAGCGTTTCTCATAAATAATCTAGATCCTAGAATTTTTAATTCTTCTTATTTTAATTGAAAGTAATTAAGAAGATTAGAAACGCATGCTACCTACTTTATGCGCCATAAAGTGTTTAATGATGCAAAAAATGATAGTAGGAATATTTATTCACAGGGAAATAGGTTTTGTGCATTGAAGATGCTTTCTTTGATTAGTATTAATACTGTACAATTTAAATAGTTAAAATAAAAAAAATACTTAATAAATTAATTTCTTTTGGACTTCGAATGAATTGATTTAAAAAATACAAAGGGAGACAGTTGATTAAGGTTTGAATAAATGAGAACTAGTACACAATTATTGGAAAAGGGCATGAAAATAGAATTGGACGATTAAAAGGTTTCCTTCAGTTGTTTAACTTCTTTCTCCGTTTTCTGTTTTATGTTCCATAATACCTTTTTGAACGTATTTATAGAGACCGTTCGTAGGTGTTCCACAGGTTGGTACATGCATTTTTGGTTCATTGCAGTTTTCTGCTTTAAATGTTAAATAAAACATTTGAATAATTATTTTGAATTTCATAAGCTGCTAGCTAATTTGGTTTGTTTTAAGATTAAGCAATTAAAATAACCAAATTAATCCGAAATGGAATACAGTAGAACTCCAATAATCCGAATCAATTGAAAATTGGAGAAAAAAACTATTTTTAAAGCAAGAGAGAGCTTTCATTTAATTGAATGAAAAGGCAAAATTCGGATAATCGGAGTTCGGATAGTTGGAGTTCTACTGGATTAAATAATTCTAACTACTTCCTGTAAATTTGATTCAAGTTGTACAAAACCAAGTTTACAAGTCCTTTAAGAAACACACACAAAGTATTAACCCTACTAGAGAACTAGAAAAAACAACACTCTCTGCAAACGTCTAACATTCACAAAATTCAGAAACAAAACATTTCAAATCGAGCACATTTCACCCATACAAAGCAAACCAATCCAACTACATCGAAGAACAAACCTCTACAACACGCAGCACCAACCAACCCAAAAGAAACTCAATCGAACTAAAAACAAAAAAAACCCCATAGTTCCAGGATTCCTCTCAAAAAGAATGTCGTATTTTGAGCGGGCGTTACGTACTCTCTTGCCAGCCTTCCCTTTTTCCTGAAGTGGGAGGGATGACTGTGTTTTCCTCTCTCCGGCCACTTCCCCTAATGCTGTGGAGGAGTGAGTGAAGTGCTCCCCTGCCCGGATTGTTTTCAGCAATCGACAGCTTCCCCGATGAGTTCGATCTGAGAGCCTTTGTTGACTTGGTGGGGGGTTGAATGACATTGGGGTCGGAAGAGTGTATTTCGGAGTAGTGGAGCGGTTCTGGGTTTGTTGTTAGATTAGTTGGATTAATGTGTGGAGGATATTGGAAAGAGTATTATAGGTTTTTACTCACGTTCTTCATGTTTTATTCAATTTTGAGTAATTTATGTCTGAGTAGAATGAAAGGAATCACGAGAAGTTAATAGTTACGCAATAATTTAAACTGTTCTCTAATTTGTGGGAATCTATCGGCGTTTTGATGATTATTTTAGGTATAGAAAAAGGTTGAAGGTTGATTAGGTTGAAGAAAAATAATTCTCCTTCTTTAATGAGGTGATTTAGAGCAGAGGTTTTCAACGATTAACTCTAAAAAATTATGTTAAGCTATAGAGAAGTTAAGATATCCGTGCGAGAGAATTCATGGGTGTAAATAAAAGTGAATTAAAAAGGCACCAAGGTTAAAATGATAAAAAAAGAATAGAGTAAAAAATGCTGAAGCGAACAAAAATATGCTGAAATGCTAAGAGAAGCTAAAGAGAACAAAGATCCTAAGGAGCGAAAGGAAGCTGCAGGGAGAAGAGCATATGAACAAAGATATGCTGAGAAAAGGGATGTTGAATAGTAGAGAGAGATCCAAAAGGCGAAGAGATGATGAAGCCTAAAGAGAAGCTCAAGAGCAGAGGTGAAGAAAAGGGATGTTCATGAATAAAAGTATTTGTAAAAGCAGAAAGATCCAGGAGGTTATAAAAGATGCTGAAGAGCAGAGAGAAGAGAAAAAAAGTTTATTCCGGCAAGAAGAGGAGAGAAAGTGCATTCTATAAAAATCCGAATCAAAATGTAAAAACTTTTGGGAATGAAAAATATTTTAAGTAAGCAAAATTTATCACTACCTATTGAAAGCTGACTCAATTAAAATTCAGTTCTTGAATTAATCGTATTAAAACCCAATAAATTTTCATAAAATAATAAACATTATAAATGTTCCTATAAGGTTTGAATTTTTATCACGGTGAACGGTTTTGAATGTTATTAAGGTAAGGGTGGTCTGTGAATGATGAATTGATGATGGTTTTTTTTTGTATGGCAGAAATTATGTATGTAAAAGTATTCCTATAACTTCTTCGAGTTGAGAATCAATGATTTACAGGAAAGATTTTTCTTTGATAGCATAATAATATGAAGTTTCTTTTAACATCTGTTTACCTTATATTAAGCACCTAAATGTACGCAAATGTAAATTAGGTTACTTAAAAAGTCATTTGGTCCCAGTAATGTGTAAAATAAGCTGTATTTATTTATTTGAAGCAAGAAAATCGTGATATGTGATGTATACGTACTTCACAAAATGTAATGATTTTCATTGAAGTAATAGGCACCTAAATTAATTTATAAGTATTTTTGGGAACCGGGTGGATAATATTCGATGACCTTAAATTTAAAAGTTATGCATAAAAATTTATAAAGATAAATTTAAAATGCCATAGAAAAGTAGCTTCATTTAAAAAAGCACGAAAAGTCGCAATAACTTGTGTTGATACAATTGCGTTAATTAAAGATCAAATCTCAAAAGATCAAAGAGAGAAAAATTCTCCTAGGAACTTTAAATCACGTATCAAGACCCATTAAGGTAGTTGAAGATAAAATGGGACCCATAGAAAATAAGGATTGAAAATTTGTATAGTTTTTCTAAATTATTACAAAAAGTACTTGAAAATTCAAACTACACTTTTAATATTTCCTTTTGTATTTGCATTATATAAAGTTTCCCATCTTTGTTTTGTAATTAAAGCAAAAAAATTTTGTTTAACTTTCATTTAAAAGCGCCATTTGTTTTATGTCCTTGAGAACTTTATATTAAATTAAAATACTAAAAATTTAAGTAGTTAGTGTTATCGGAAGAAACATTTCAACTTTTAAATAACGATCCACTTAAAAGCATCAAGAATACATAGCCCAAAGACAGGAAACAAAGAAATAGAGGCAATTTAAAACATCGAAAACTACACTGCAAGAATAAGAGAATCGCATTCATGATTTACTTTTTCATTTCCTCAGGAAAACAATTTCAACCTAAAAACTAACGCACCCCGGATCATTTTGCATCAAGAGATAAAACTCGTATCTCTTCCTTCCCTTCTGCATCTTTAATCCAATCTGGACCTCGCTGATGTCCTGTACAGAAAACAAATTTTGTGTTTTTTCAACTTTTCTCGAATCAGGTCTACTGGGAGTTCCTCACGAAGAACTCGGATTCCTCTGGGGATTTTTAGAAAATGGTCTTGCCTGCAGGACACACAAGAATCTTCTTCGGAATACAGAAAAAAGGTCACACGTCAGTGACATTTTTCTTCTTTAAGGTTGGAGGACAATCGCATTACTAGCTATTGAATTTCAGGCTGCCTTCTTGTATTTTTTAACCAATATTTGAAATCCAGTATAGTCTTCTTCCTGTTTATTTTTTGGCTGGGAGTTTTTCCATTCGATTTCGCATTGAATGGATTGCGCGTTTTGCTTACAAATAGTATTCGAGAACGTCTTTTGTACGTGGAAGGGACAAGAAAGATGGGAAAAGAAATTTAATAATTGTTATTTTTGAATCCCCTTTTATCTTTGTAAAAGGATTTTTAAACAATTCTGTATTTAAATACCAGTTGGAATTTTAAGTATTCAAACAACTTTCATTATGATAAATCAAAACATGATAAATTTATTCACATTTTATACATGTTCTGAACCAGGATAAAGTTGTTAAAAAATCCTAAAATAATTTTCAGTGACTAAACTTATAAGCTTATCATACTTAAAAGGTTGAAAGAGAAAAAACAATTCATAAAGCAGAAGATAGAATTTATAAGTAATACCTAAGCAAATAGTTTCGGATTTGGGCTTATTTATAATATTAAAACCAGAAGATGAAGTACTTAAAAACTTATTAAATTTTTAACTAAAAAGTTAAAAAAAATATTGCTTTTAAAGTCGTAATGTTTAAAAAATGATCAGTTATAAAATACAAATACTGTAGATTCCTTTTGCTTTATTTATTTAGTTTTGTAGTGTAGATTAAAGGTCTTTTGAAACAGTTTTTTTGGTAAGATCAACGGGATATAATGCAAACATTCTTAACATTATTTTCCATTTATTCCTTTAGATTTATTTTTTTTGTGCAAAGAATACAAAGCAAGTTCATAAAAAAATGGGATTCAAGTGCGTGAAAGAAGTAGTTTTAAACTTTTTATTAAAATACGATCCTTAAGTGATTTTTTTCCATCAATTAAAGATTTTAAATATACACAAATCATTTGATAAACATCTTGAAGGGTATTCCAATACCTGAGTTTTTATCCATATGAAATAAAAAAAGAGATTTAACATTATGTAAATGACAAATTTTTTCTTCTTATTGACAACCGGACACTTTTTTTCCCCTTTAGCGTCGTTTGGAATCATCATACCGTTTTAACGATGCCAACAAGAAATAAAAATAATTTTTTTTTTTTTTTTTTTTTCTTTTTTCAATCAATCAATCAATTTATTAACAAACACAAAAAAAAAAAACAAATTACAAAATTTAAAGAAGAATCACAATAGTTTACACATAATTAATAAAAAAAAAAAAAGACAATTGTAAATACATCCCAAAGGAGCCACAGCTCGTCCATGAGTTCACAGATTTCCAGGTTTATGAGTTTTTAACTTATAACAAAACAAAAGAAAAAAATATATTTATATACACATATACAAAAGCAAGATAAAAAAAAAAAAAAAAGAAAAGGGGGGACTTGGCTGGCTAAAGAGTTTGTTTAGTAAAAGTATTTGTTAAATCGAGTTTTATGTTAACCTGACTGATTTAAAATATTTCCTCTGTATTTATATTATATATAATAAAGGAAATGCAAAGTTTTTTAAAATAACGGATATTAGATTCCGATTGGATTTCATTTGGTAGTTTATTAAATAAGATTGCAGAGAGGTATTTGAAATGTTTCTTAAATATTTCTTTATGAGGGGCAGGTACACAGTAAAATTTTTGCTTTCGGAAATCATATGAATCAATAGAACTGACTGTGTCTCGAGGCGGGAACTTCTTTGTGAAGACCAGGGTATTAAATACAAACAACTGACTCACATTTAAGAGAAGTTTACCTGGAAAAAATCGTAAAAACTTTTTTTGTAGATTAATTAATGGTTTTATATTGCTCAAATAATCCCCACCCCAAATTATTATTCCATATTCAATACGTGATTTAACCCAAGCAAAGTAGAGTTTTAAGAGCAATTCAAGATTAATATATTTTTTTAGGTGATAAAATTTATATATAATTAACCTGAGATTACGGCAAACTAAGTTTATGTGGTCTTTAAATTTCCAGTTCTGGTTGAACAAAATACCCAAATATTTCAAAGAGGATGTACGTTCAATAAGATGATCACATAATTTAATTTTGCAGTCACAAAAGTACAAATTCAAATTTGATTCAATATTATTCATCAAACTAAAGACAATATAGCTAGTTTTCTTGACATTTATTTTCAATTCGTTACTTAGAAACCAATTGTGAATTAAACTTAGATCCTGGTTTATCTTACTTTCTATTAAATCATATGAGTCAGCTGAGTAAATAATTATTGTGTCATCAGCAAATGTGATAACTCTACCCAAAAGCTTCAATCTGCAGAAATCATTTATGTATATATTAAATAATAGTGGTCCAAGACGTGAACCTTGAGGAACCCCTTTTTTGGCCAAAACATACTGACTGAAAATATTGCTAAATTTTACTCTGTGTTTACGCAATAGTAGAAACGATCGAAACCAGTTAAGACAGTTACCCCGTATACCAGCTGCGTTTAATTTATATAATAAAATCTCATGATTAACACTGTCGAAAGCTTTACTGATGTCCAATGAAATAGCTGCAGTTTTCAAACTGTTGTTTAGATTGTCAGTTACATGAGATGAGAATTCAATTAGTGCATTTGTTGTACTTACACCTTCACGAAAACCAAATTGATTAGGTGCAAAAAAGGAGCCGTAATTTAAGAACTTTCGAACTCTTTTAGATACTACATCTTCTAATATTTTTGAAAAAACTGGTAATAAAGATATTGGGCGATAATTAGCATAAACCTCGGGCTTCCCGGATTTTAATATGGGTACAATAGTTGAGTATTTCAAGGCTTCTATAAATCTTCCTTCCTTTATTGACTGATTTAAAATGGATTGTAAGAAATCACTGTGATATTTACCAACTATTTTAAATATTTTGGAGTTTAGGTTGTCGTAGCCACAAGTATTAGTACTTTTTAAATCTTTAAGTATATTTTGGGTTTCAGTTGAAGACACATCATCTATAAAAGCAATAGAATTTAATGAGTGTGAAACAAAATCCCGATATTTGTCGTTAGTTTTAGTTATATTACAACCAACATTTGAGAAAAAATCGTTCATCGAGTTTACTTCAGTTTCTGACAATTTAAATGAGGATGAATCATTGTAGTTGCATCCTATTATTTCGTTAACAATATTCCATTCTTTTTTTGAGTTACCAGCACAATTATCAAATTCCCTTTTAAAATAGTCAGATTTGGCTTCTTTTATTAGTTTTCTTATCAATCGATTAGTTTTTAAATAATTATAAAGAGCCGTTTTATCTTTTGGGTTTCTTTTTTTTATTTTGTATAATTTTTCCTTCAAATTTATTTCACTTAGAATTTGTGGAGTAATCCACTTGTTTTTAAATTTTTGCTTTTTATTTTGAACACTTCTGGTACAGGAAGCAACAGCACTTTGCAATTTTGTTATGAATGTGTTATATTTAACACCCAAGTCTTCACAATCACATTCAAAATTCAAGGTTTCTATAACTCTTTCTAATTTAGAATAGTTTATGACATTTATTAATTTGAAAGTATTATCATTCTTTGACTGATCTTTTGTTTTTAAGTAAGAAAGAACAAGAAGAATTGGGTAGTGATCCGTAATAGAACTCAGACATCTGCAACTATTAATTGATAATCCATTACCCAAAAACTTAACATTGAAATGGTCGATGCAAGTGGAAGATCTTTCAGTTACTCTAGTTGGAATATTAATTACACTTTCATAGCCATTACTGTACAAGAGATCAAGGTAATCATTACTAATAACTTGGTCTATTAAATTTATGTTTATGTCTCCTCCAATTATGGTATTATTTTTAAAAAATTGAAATAAGGAACTCAGTTCATCAAGAAAGAAATCAACTGAAAAGTAGTTAAAACGATAAATCCCAACTATATTTATGTTGTACTCAGTGTTATTTATAGCTATGACATTGGCTGATTTTATTTGAGGAATAGATAATACATTAAAGTTGAGATTTTCTTTTATGTAAATTAGTATTCCACCAGATCTATTGTCTTCATGGCATTGGGAGAACATCTTAAAACCATCAATATTATAAAAGTTACTTTCATTATCGTAAATCCAAGTCTCACTTAAGATTAAACAATCAAGTAAACACAGGGAATCGTTAATTTGAACTAAAAATTCATCAAAATTAGCTCTCATGCTTCTTATATTTAAGTGCAATACAGATAGTTGGTTACAATTTAAGGGTTTTTTTAGAGTAGACATAAAAGCTGGTAAGTCACTGAGATTATTTATTGATTTACATTGAGTTAATTCTGCTGGAGAAAAGAACTTACTTTTTAACACATTGAAAGATCAGACGTTTTTCTTATTCTTAAGGGTTTGGACTGTTCGTTTTGGCGAAGAAATATCTTTGAGTCCTTGACCCAGCAGAATTTAAAGTTATTTTTTTTTTTTAAACTGTCTGGCTTCAAAATAGAGTTTCTTCATGGCAGGGCATAAATGTTCACTTATAAAAATAGGTGCGGCATCTAATTCACTATTGAGGTCTTTGGCAGTTAGCTTCTTTTCCTTATACTGTTTGATGACTCTATCTCGGTCAGATTTTGATTGCAGTTGGACAATTATAGGTTTTCTTTTCATGGGATTCCTAGTAGGTATCCTGTGTGCAGCTTGAATGTTACACACTTCTGTTAATTCCAGTGTGTTGAAGATTTTGTTTACGATTTCAATCGTATTTTCATTTGTTGATTCCGGTACTTCGGTTATCTCTATGTTTGCTCTTCTTGAATACTGCTGGAGATCTATAATTTCAAAAGCTAAATCTTCAATCTGTGTCTTTAACTGGTGGTTTTCGATTATCGTTGTCTGTAAGGTACTATTGAGATTAGCAATTTCCTTTTCCAAACTGGTGTTTTTTTCCGTCAGATCCTTGATTGAGTTTGAGTTGAATTCTATTGACTGTTTAACATCAGCCAGTTCATCTCTTATGTATTTCTTAAGATCATCTAATTTTTCTTCGAACAGTTTCTTCAAAATATTAACCATACCTTCTTCACTTGGATTACTATTTATTTGTGTCACAGAATCTGATTCACATGCAGGTATCGTTGGAGACTTAGTTGACGGAGCCGGAGGGTTGATCGTACCTACTTTGCATTTCGGGCATATCCAATTTTGTTTCATTGCAGTAGTCAAATTTCGGAATTTTTCTTCACGTACCCCAATACAAGCTGGATGGAACATACCCTTGCATTTGCAGCACTTAAAAACCTCATCGGCATTCACCACTGGACCATCACAGAATACGCACTTCATCTTGATACGCTGAGTCAGGCTATTTCATATATGTATATTTTTACACTTTTTTTCTTAGTTTGAATTCATAAGTTCATCATTTACCGTTAAAAACTCATTTTAACAGCATTGCACAGCCAAAAACACAAACATAAACTCACAAAACAAGTCACAAATCGAGAGCTTAAAAAATGCGACGCATCAACGGTTAGCCAGCCGTTGCCAAAAAAAGCCGATGAGTTCGGGAAATAATTAATTGAATTTCGCATTCAGCTAAAGCGAAACAAACTGAAGGATTCTGGGAACATTTTATTCAATTGCCTCGAATTTTTTGAGCATTTAATCCTCATTCACTTTTTGTCGAAGAGGGCTCGACATTGAATTCATCTTATTTTTAATCGCTTCACGTTTTCCGTTGTTGTGGAAGGACAACAGGCATTCCATGTTCGAATTCCGAACGCTTTCAATAAAATGAAAAATCCTTCGGAAACTTAAAGAAAAAAATCCCAAAAACCAACGCTGCCACGTAATTTGAAATCGTTTTGAGTTAATTGGTACACGAATGCGTCTCTTTATATTTTTTTAAAAAGTTAATCCAACATATTACCTGTTTGGAATATAAATAAGGCCTAGGAAAGTTTTAGTGCCCCTTTTTTTCTTATCAGTATGAGGAGCACCAGCCACAATGTTTTTTTCTCCCGTAGAACTTTTAATTTTTTATGGAAAACGAATGCAATGAAGAAATGTCGTAAAGCCTTCTACTATTTAAAATAATTTTCCAAATCATTGAAAACAATGGAAAAATGTAAATCTTTAACTTAATTTTTGACATTTCTGGTCGGTAATTGTAACTTTATAATTATTTTACGTATTCCCTCATTTAAGAAACTAACATTATTGTAAGAACAGACCTAAAAAGTTAGAAATAAACCTGTTACTATATATAATTCCTATTTCAGCTTAAAAAATTTCTTAAAATCATTTTTTTTTATTTTCAGGTCTTATTATTATTATTATTATTATTATTATTATTATTATTATTATTATTATTATTATTTCACACTTTTCACAATTTTTTAAAAAGTTAGACAAAATATATCGCGCAGATATAATTTTAACGAATGTGATACATTTATTACATGAACACGATGTCTTAAAAATATACTGTTGTTATACCATGTACTATGCTATTTAATTTGATCTCTATATAAACGAGTTTTTCATAACACGATACACCAAAGATAATGATTGGAGTTTGTTTTATAATTTCATTATAATATCTTCTTTCGATCAAAATACCATTAAATAGGAATTAGATCATTAAAATAGTTAAAGAGCACTTATTAACGTAAACCTATCTTTAACGGAATAATTAGGTTTTTTCCCAGTTGCATTAAGGATTTAAGTAAAAATGTCACGCGATTTGGATATTATACATAGTTGGCAAAAATACTTCTCTTTACTCCTATGTAAAGAAATGGCCTAAATTCAACCACATATATTGAGAAAACTTTTTATGACCACTCGTTGCTATAAAGAATAAATTTCTAGCTTTCGGGTCGAGAAATAGTCACATAAAATAAAATGGCTTTATTTAAATTATGGACATAAACTTTTCGTTTCCCTAAAGAAAAGCAACTGGAAATACATAAAAATATTGCGACATTTGAATATTATGGGGATTCATATACTTTGGGGAGCTAAAAAAAACCTACGAAGTTTTGTAAGATTGTTACTCATACGGTTTTGAAAAAAAAAAAAAAAAGGTAGGGTCATCAAAGAAAACCTACTTGGAGTTTAAAAGGCTAAATCTTAAAGAGATTCAGACCAATTTTCACAAAACTTTACAAATTTGTCGGCAAATATATTTTAGTAGGTAGTATATGATAATATGAAATCAGTTCTTTCGAAAATTTATGCTTCTAATTTTTGAAAAATGTTGTAAAACTCTACCAATAAAACTTTAATAAACCTAGTATCGGTTAAAAATTTAAAAAGCCTATAAATAATTTTGATGTTTAGAGGGAACAAAATCCAAATAAATGAAAATTAAAGTGGATAATAAACTTAATAAATAAAAGTATTTAAGTATTCAAAAATTCTTGAGTAGATAGTTCTAAACTTGGTTAAAATCTATAAAGCTATAAAAGGAAATTAAACTTTATTATGGCTTACTGAGCATTGGTATAGGCTTTAAGTTCGATTTACACCATACTAAAAGTTTTACAAAAATATTTTTTTCAATAAAATTTTTTTTTAAATAAACTTTCAAAAATGTTACTTAATGGATTGAAATGTTTGATAAACAAATTTAAGGTATTTGTTGACCCATTTCGCCCGAATCTTTCATGTTTGATGCGAAATAAATTTAATTATATTAGGGAACTTTCTTTAAATATCAACGGAGGCTGTTTTTTAAAAGATGATATGATGGCTCCCTCATTTTACCGCTTAAATCAACATTTAAAACAAATGCAACAAATGCTTTACAGCCCTTTCCCCAGTCTTAGCGATTAAAGTTCCAACTTTTACTCTTTAAGTGAACTAACTACTTTGCTCTCAACTGCATCCAGCAGTTAAAACCTTTCCTCGGGCATTCCAAGAAGGAACAAAATTACTCTCCAGTCCCTTAAAACATCTTCAGAACCGGTAATTACCCCAGATAAGCGATCCAAATTGAGGCACCAGATTCAAACCATCATCTCTCTCTCTCTCAAAAAGGCCGCCATTATCAACCATCCATCCACATCCCCTACAAAGTTTCCAAGCAAGTTTATCAGATCGGAACGTTAATTATTAGCCATTTAACTCTCTCCAAAACACAACAATAGAGAGGACAAAGGGAAGCCCGAAGATGTGTTGCCAGGGTAACGGTTGAGTTGAGAGGTCTGGGGCCTGGTTTCTCCAGTCGCACATTAGCACGTATTAAATGCATCTTTCGTGACGGAAGAGGCCAGATGGGGGTGCCGTGACTGTTAGTGGTTTGGAGCGTCCCCT
This sequence comes from Tetragnatha montana, assembly GCA_963680715.1. NCBI lineage: Eukaryota > Metazoa > Arthropoda > Arachnida > Araneae > Tetragnathidae > Tetragnatha > Tetragnatha montana. Next base: position 35,624,385 of record OY796674.1, on the reverse strand, counting down.
CGCTCTTAACGATGGAGTTAAAGGGCGAGAATTCGGTTCGTGGGGAGGCTTGATTGGACGGTTATAAAAATATGGAGTGTCCTTTGAGAAAACCTGTTGAAAAGATGAATGGATGTGTCATTAAACAGGGTTGGTTTCTATTATTTTTCACTGCCCCAACGCTTATGGCTACTTTTTAGTTGTGGTTACCATTAGGCTAAACTTTTATATTGAATAAATTCCGTCAATGAATATGCTATATAACATAATAATGGTCGTAACTAGACTTTTGTTTCAGGAGGGGTATGAGTTCCAAAAATGTTTTTTTTTCTTTCGAATTACATCTCTCTCTAGTACTATATTATAGGTGGAATTTTAACCTTTGTGTATTTATTATTGTCAAAATATAATACATAATACGTAACCCAAAAAAAGAGAGGTCTGGGGTCCTTCCCAGAAAATTCGTATAAATTTGACCTTTTAAGAGTATTTTGACTCATTTTTGGTTATTTGGCACCCTTTGAGATACTACCGAAGAAGATCGCTCTCAGCACGCCGCATAATTTTCAAAGGGACAAACGGTATAAAGTCTTGAAATTTTCAGGAGGCGTTGAACCCCTTGATATCGGCCCTGGTATACTATATTAATTAGTCAAAAAGTGAGACAAACGGTATAAAGTCTTCAAATTTTCAGGAGGAGTTGAACCCCTTGATATCGGCCCTGATATACTATATTAATTAGTCAAAAAGTGAGATGCAATTACTTTAAAGCACAACTTATTAGAATAGAAACGTTGAGAACTCATAAATTTTCTCCTATTCTAAAAGTAAAAAGCAAATAACTTAACCATAAAAAGCATGAAATTCTACCAAATCAAACTCTTTGTATTAGTTAAATTATAGGCGGTTAGTCCAGAAATTTCATCCTGGATTCAAAAGTTGATTATCGCTTTATCTAAATCCCTATAACACATGTAACCCATGAAATTACGCTCACGCATGTCACCTCAGTCGTCGATTTTAAATAAATTAAACTGGAGCGAATCTTCTCATAGCAACTTAACCTTAAGCCTCCTCAAAACTCCCCCGTTCTTCCTTCCGCATTATGAACCTCCGTCTGGTGAACAATTTCGTCTCCCCAGCAGCAAATTAAACTTTTAATGTAATTGCCTTTGGTCATGACTCCCTTCCTCCCTTCATCTGGGAAGCAGCCGGAATCCAGCCGTCGTCCGTAGAGTGGGAAGAAATAGAGAGAGCAACGAGCCTTCTTTTCCTCCTTTGTGCCAACGCCACCTGGCACCAGTGTTGGCCATTCAATTAATTGATTATCAATTTGCTCTGTCCTACTATGTAAAAAAAATGTTGCATGAGTTTAATAGCGCTTAATTTACAATACTGCAGTTTAAGTACGCAAAGAATGAAAGTGGATTATTTCGGACAGTTAATAATTCATTTTACATGTATAAATTGTTTGTAATTAAATTAAGTGCAGTGAGTATATAATTACATTAGTTTAATTTAAACCAGACTAAATTTAACTAGACAAAGGGAGTTGCACATAAACTGTAAAAGTAACAGGTAATTTTAAAGAAAGCAACCGGCACCGGCCCAAATACGACTTGTGCGAGCCGCCAGAAAACAGAAAATTTTAGGAGTATGTCAGAAAAATTGCTTCTTTGGCGTTTATGATTGCTTTCAAAGAGAGACATTTTTTCCTTTTGTTCGCATGATTTATTTAATGGAATATGTGTAACATACAGTCAAATAAGTAGTACAATTTCTATTAAGGGTATTTGCAATAATTGATGCAACACACAATGAGCATAGGACCTTCATTTTCTTGTTAAAAAAACAGTTTCTTTTATAAATATTGCTTCAGTTATATGTGAACGATTCAGTTCAAATACTAAAGGTATATTTTATATAATTTGAAACATTTAGTAAATACCTGTTCCAAAAAAAATTAACTTCACAAAAATGCATCTTCTTTTTGATTAACAAAGCATCCTCAAAAATACAGTGGATTGATAAAAATTTAGTTTTATGTTTAATTAATTCCCTATTACTCTCTCTCATAGAAAAGTGTTCTTTCATCTAATTAACTTTCAGAGAGGAAGTGCGATTTTTCTCTTCAAAACAGTTTCAAAGTCCTTTCTCTCTGCCTCTGCCCAAGCAAGCCACGCCGGTTCACTGCAAACTCCTGCCTAGCCAATACACTCTCTACGGACCTATATCCATACGCCGGAATTTTTAATCGGTTTAAATTGCTCGGGAGCCGCGGCTGTGATTAAAATATTAACGCCCACCTCCCGCGATGAACCCCTACTGGAAGGGAAGGTTCTTCCTCTTCGGCTGTGAACCTTGGTCTTTTAGAAAGGCGCGATGCGGAAGTACGGGGGAGTCTGACGTTTATTTTAAGGGGGCATAATCTCTCGTCTGGAGTCAGATTGTCATAACTGTCGGGTGAAGAATTTCCGAGTAAATATGTACAGAGTGATACCAATCTTATTTCAATTCTATTTGCGATATTTTTAATTTCATAGTAACATTATATATTAATAATACAACAGTTTCCGTTTAGGAATCTAAAGAATATTACCTCAAAGTAAATTCCATTAGTGATTTTTCTCAATGATAGTCGTTGTTTTTTTAATTATTAAAATCAAGCTAAGTCTCTTTAATATTCGTATTACTTAATACTAATATTTTTAATGCAGGGTGCCCACCTGAAATCATTCAAAAGTTACGACATATTACTGTTAAACTACCCATACAAATTTAATAGACTGTTTCTTAGAGGATTGGGAACCCTTAAATGTTGTTTTTTGTTTAGATCTTTTAGCTGTATCAGAATTTATAATTCCTTGGTCATCAGACTCTCCAGGTTTGGTGGACCTTTGTTCCATCTTAAATATTCCATTTAAAATAAATATATTATATAGTACTTAAACAGGCTAACTTTTATAGACGAAATGTCAGCTGCAAATACATACAATCAAAAGTTAATGACTCCCTAAGGGTATTATTTTTTAAACTTTTGGTTATCGAATTCTTATCTTAGACTTCGGACACTGATCCGAAGTAGTGTGTTCTTTGTAAATGTTCACGACCAAAAACGTTTTATTGCGTATTTTGAGCCATTCCAAAGCGGTTTTAATCAAAAACGGATTTTTCCTTTCCCAATAAAAATAAAACTCCTTAATAGAAAAATTGTTTTCGAAACAAACTTTGTCCTTTAGCATTGAACAGGCGAGTTTGACATTCTTAACTAAATCAATACGTACACATCTTCTTATTTTGTTAGGGACGATCAATTCCTTTAAAACCAAATAAACTGCGTTAACATTAAACTTAAATTAGAGAGATCCAAAACTCTCCATTCGATAACTCAATATACCAGGACAAAACCGAAAAAAAAAACCCCTTGCACTTTTATTTATCGTCTCCTCCTGCTTAATATTCTCAGACGAAAGCTGCAGGGGGAAAAATCGGAGAGGCCACTCGCGGATGGTTCATCACAATCCAAATTACCGTTCGACCCAAAAAAGGACTTCTTCCGGAACTCCGATGCTAATGCAATTAGAACCTCTCGAAAATAAAGGGCGGAGTTTCGACACAAAAAAAGAGAGGAGCTCTCCAGGGAATTATGGCACAAAATCAAATCCAAGGCGTTTTCATCCCACTGTCTAAATTAAGTTGATTCCATCCAGAGGGAGGGTAATTAATTTTCCTTAAGGGATCCCCTCCCCCCTGCGAGGAGGGATGGTCGGGATTTATCCTTTGGTGACACCTCGTCAATTACGGAAGGTCCCATTCATATTTTTAGCACGGATTGGGAGAGCTTAATCGTTGTCAGTCAGTATTGGGCGGATTGACATTGTTCGGTTGACTGATGAAGATGGACTGATCCCAAATGGGGGATTGGGGAGAAAAAAAGTCGGAAATGGTTAGTATTGGATGCTTGGGGAAAAGAGATTGCAGGTATACCTCATTGCAGACATAGGGTACCACTTTGGTCGTTTTAAAAGATCCCTTTAAAAGTCATGTTAATTTTGGATTCCTTGTGAAGGTTAATATTTTGTAAACCCAGTAAATATCAATCGGCTTCCAAGAAAAGAAATAGAATAACCGCTAAATGCAAAAATCACGTATCTTATGATAATATAGTGTTTGTTAATTGAATTTTTTCCTATTTTCAGAATTGATCTATAACCTCATTTTTCCAAAACACCATTATATTCTGGTATCAGTATTGGTAAAAGGAATATCCATTTAAAACAGGGAGAAACAATGTTTTCCCCCCACGAAATACGAGTTTGAAATATAGGTTTTCTAAACACCTTATACTTTTACTGCAGTATAGTTTTTTTTTAAAAATACAAGTTTCATTAAGTAGCCTCTTTTAGTTTATAAAATCAATTTACATTTTGAAATTTAAACTTTAACCTAAACTAAGATAGTAAAAACAATGTATTCTCTCACTCTAAGTACTGTATTCCCTACCCAATACAACAGCGAGCATTTGAATAAACTTTTTAATTCGACGAAATACAAAGTACAAACTACCGTTCTCTATTTGTATTCCACCCACATAAAAACACCTAACTCCATTCGTCTCTGGACCCGAAGAGTTCGATTACTTCCTACCCCAACTCAGGAAAGCGCACTTACTTTTTACTGCAGACCCCTTAGGAACCCCTCGCAGTGGACAGTAAAAATAAATACGAACTACAGTCTATCTGAGGAGCACAAGAGCAGCTTTTTCTATACGTTGTTACTTGTTTCAACTTGTTATCTGATAGCACAAGTCAATACAAGTTACGCTTATCCTCAAGGAAAAGGAGTTGGGTATTTCCTAACCGTGGGAAAAGTTGACCTCCCCGCTGAAGGAATTCCTTTTTCAAACGATAACTCTTCGGTTTTATTTCTTTCGGTGGTAGTTCTTTTTTCTACGATTGTAATGAATGGTGGAATTCCGGTTGAAAAGTACCTACTGGATCGGGAATCTTTTCTTGAGGTACTTTTAAACTTAAGAAAGTATGAAAAGTAGTTCCATCAGTGAGGATGAAAACAATTCAAGTCCTAGGAGTTCTCATTGGACTTGTACTGTTTTCATTCTCACGATTGAGTTCTGATTTGAATCTCTGGTTTTTCATGTGTCTGGTTGATTTAAAGGACACAATGTACAACAATCGTTACACCAAATTAAACACCCATATTTTAATTCAAGAGTGACTGGAGACAGAGGGAGATTAACAATTACGATTCACGGATTTAAAAATTACTATTTGATCATCCATATTGGAATTGTTGTTTGTATTTGGGAATGTTGTAATTTTTGATATAGTTTTAAAGTATATATGAGAAGATAATTTTACACGGAGTACAAAACTTACTATATTTGTCAAGATAAGATCAATTATTAAATAATTAACTCTTATGAACCGAGATAAGATTTTATGAATCTTTAAAATTGCACTATTAACCTCATGCCATGCTTACCAGGGAAAGCAACTTCTAACATTAAATTTATGATAGAAACAACACATTTGTTATCCATGAACATAATTCTCCTTCATATCAAACAAAATCAAATTATCTGACACTTAAATGTAAGTTGAAAACATAATCAAAAACATTCGACCTACTATTTAGAAATCAAAAGAGTTATATAAGCTCATCTACTAACTTTATCAACTGACAGGCTTTATCAAAGAGACACAAACATCTGCTTTGGACCTCTGACCACTAGACCTGGCTGTTTCTCGAGACTCACCCTTTAATTTATCTCTACAGAGTCCTTTGTCATCTCGAGCAGGGCACTAGGCCTTCCTTCTTCATCCTTCCTAACGTCAGTGGCGCAGACAACATTCGAAGAGGGTAGTCTCGGAATAGCGATAGTGATAAATGGATAAGCGGGTCTCGGAAGACTAGCGTTTTGCCCCACTCACTATCTGTTAGAGCTCCCATATAAATGATGCTCTTGTTTAGAAATTGGGGAAAAACTGCTGTTGTTTTTGCTTTCAGATGGAACGGGAGGAAATCAATGTAGGGTCAAATCGGGGGATGAATAATGTTCGTCTTTAAAATAGTGCTTAGGGCATCAACCGGGGGGGATCGATGATCGTTAAGACTTCATTTGAGCTCTAAGCAGGGGAGGAAGTAAGATAGTGAATAGTTTACAAAGACGGACCTTTAGTAAACCGTTTAGTTTATAAATAATGTTTAGACTAACTAATTATCTGCTTGTTAATTTTCTGTCCAGTCCTGTTCAGAATAATAATAGTTAAAGACGGATATTTTACCTAAGACAGGAAATTTTCACCCATAGCACACGGGTTGCTCAGCAAAGACAGAAAAAAGGGTATATAGTAAAAAATAAATTACTTTACAGTAGAATACATTTAATGAGGACTTCGGGAATATTTAAATATATTCCATTTAATACAACATCTCTAAAGAGCTTGTACAATACAGATCCTTATAAAACATACAAAGTTACATAATTTAGTAATTACAATTGCCAAGCAGTAATAAGGTAAGGCATATATAGTTCAAACAAAAAAAAAATACTTAAAAAATTATTAAATTATGTTAATTATTGAGGAAAGTTTCACGTATTTTTTCCAATTAGCTGTTTGACTAGAGGTAAAGTTTGAGGATAAAGAAAAGAATGCCAAAAATAATCCTCTTTTATTTCTCGTTAGATTTTGATTAAATTTAATCATTCGACGAACCATCGGATAATGATCCGAAGGTCATATTTTTCTTTTAAACCTAATTCAAAATACATTCTAATTGGCCCAATATAAAGCCAGCTTCCCAGTTTAAACGTTTCCAAAGAAAAGATTCATTTTCAATTAAAATGAGCCAAGTTAGTTTTTTTTTCGTTTCTTTTTATTTTTACAGGGAGAATGCTAATTACTTTTGAACTATTAGGTTTATTTTTAGAGTCTTCTTTTTATGAACTTAATTACTTAATCCATAAACAATAAAAAAACTGGTAAAAGGGTTTTAACACCTACGTTACAATTTTATTTCTGTTCTCGAATTTAATTTAAAGTGCATGCTTTGATTTTGTACCCAAAAAAGAAAATAACATAAATCATATCAAGCTAAAATAGTTATTATTAGTTCTAGTTGTTATACAGGGTGTCCCACGAAAAGTGGCCCAACCCCTTTAACTTTTGAACCCCTACAGATATAGTCATGAAAGTTGGGTCTAGGTATAGTAAAGTGACCATGCCCTATCCGATGCGACAACTTTCAACGCCCTCTAGCGGAAACTTTAGGAGTTATAATTTTTATTTTAAAAACTATGTGAGGTACGTTAAAAAAGTCAGTGACTAAGTTGTAGAGCAGCATCGATTCATTTTAAATCGACACCTCTACCACAAAAATGACTACAATAAAACTCATTAAACGCCCTTTTATTTAATTGTGATTTGGAACACTCAACCTCACGAAACGCTTAACCGCTTGCTTGTTTATTTATGGTTTCGAACACTTAACCGCACGAAACGCTTTTGCATGGTAACTTGGTGCTTGAAACGCACTATCTTTTTGGATATAATAATTAAGAGGCTATTGAATTGAAATGAGGCTATTGAAGATGCTCGATATTCAATCTAGAGTCCAAATGTGCGTCGCAGACTGGAAGGACATAGAGCATCTGCGGTAAATGTAATCAGTTCATTTTCATGAGGAGTTTCGTGAGGTTTAGTGTTCGAGACCACAAATAAACAAGCAAGCGGTTTAAGCTTTTCGTGAGGTTGAGTGTTCCAAATCACAATTAAATGAAAGGGCGTTTAATGAGTTTTATTGTAGTCATTTTTGTGGTAGAGGTGTCGATTTATAATGAATCGATGCTGCTCTACAACTTAGTCACTGACTTTTTTCACGTACCTCACATACTTTTTAAAATAAAAATTATAACTCCTAAAGTTTCCGCTAGAGGGCGTTGAAAGTTGTCGCATCGGATAGGGCATGGTCACTTTACTATACCTAGACCCAACTTTCATGACTAAATCTGTAGGGGTTCAAAAGTTAAAGGGGTTGGGCCACTTTTCGTGGGACACCCTGTATACTTACCCATAATGATAGCAAAGTGGAAATAGGTGTGAATTAAGTGCTATTTAGTATATTTTAATTACTTAAAATATTTACATTGAAACTAGACATGCGAATTGTATTATAATTTCTAATGAAATATAACATCCCTTAGCAACTTAATGTTTTACTTATATGCCTAAGTTATTACGACTTTGTAATAAATAAACCAATAACATAAATTTAAAAAAAAGTTTCATTTACTACTATTAGACACGAGTTTCAAATTTTTGTAATGAAGCCCAATTCCCATGGGTTGCGTTTTTTTAAAATACGCAAGCGAATTTTACTCGTCGCGAATTTTGAAGGATCTTTTTCCCTAGCTTTTTTGCCCGCTCTGTTTCTGATTACGCTCACTAGAGGTCACTGACTTTTGCCTACTATTGTATTGGCGCCAAAATTTGTAGTAACTTTAAACAACTTGATTAAGTTTTATAAGTATGCATTTTTCATAAAATTAGTAGCATCCACTGAAATTAAATCAATTTAAAGCATTACTTCTAAAATTCTAAAGTTTATTCATAACAAGACATCGAGAAGCTCCGAAGTGGAAATGTAGTTTCATATATACATAAGCTGTTGTAAAAAATTAAACAAGTTATTTTAAGCTGGTTTAAGAACATTAAATAAAAATAATTTTCTCACTGAAACTCCTTCAGGAAGAACATCAATAAATTCTGATTGCACATGCCTATCGACTCTTTTTTTTTCTATTCCCTCACATGATGTTCTGATGAAAATATTAGTTTCACTGTATCTATCCAAATCATGATAAGTAATGTATTTGTATTAAAATACAGTAGATCTCCAAACATTTGAATTAATTGGGGCTATTTCTGATTTGGATCATAATAGAAAAAGACAACTTACTAAGAAAAATACAAAAATATGCAGAATACAGACGGCATGGGAAGAAATAGTTATACCAATGAGCTATCAAGTATTAATTTAAATTACAATTAGTGTTCTACATAAGTTTTATTTGTATATTTTGTACATCTGTATGGAGTCTAACAATTCAGAAAAGCATAATGAAAAATTATTTCGAATTACAGTTCTCTTTACGAATTTAAATGTACCATTTTAAGACATTTAACTCACCGCTTGCCTCCTGAATTCCTGCCTACTTCCCATGCCGTCTATTTTTTTAAATATTCCTGCAATCTAGAAGCCGCTCATTCTAACAAAGAGGCTTCTTTTATAATTTTATTAACTTTGTGAGTGGTTAACTCATCTTAATTAGTTTCCATTTTAGGATGCACAATTTAAATTCGGTGATATAGACGATTATGATCTGCTTTGAACCATCAAAATAAAATGGATGCTGTTTTGTTTTATAAGGGCTTTCTTATTGGTTGGAGGAAATCATGTGACTAAAACCGCAAGCGAATTTCCCAAATTTCTTAAATTAAATCTAAGAAAAAAGTCGTGCGAATTTTGAGCGCTGCGTTTTTTCTTCTAGGCATATGATTGGACTCTTTATGACATGTGATCATGTGAATCTAGTTTTAAAAGAAAGGATTGCTCTTCCTCAGAAAATGTAGGGAAAGTAGGGAAGCGTTTTTCGCCGACGAATTTTAATACGCAACCCATGGGAATTGGGCTTGAAAGCGGTAAAAACGGAGATGAATAATAAATTGAATTTAAATTTAAATACAAAAATTATGTGCTGCAATCGATGTATAGAGTGTTTTCAGGTGACGTCACAACCGGTTATTTTCTTTTAACTGTGTATCTACTGTAGGGCTTTTAACTGTTGCTAAGACCGTTGTTTATCTGTTGCTAAGACCGTTGTTTATCTGTTGCTAAGGCGGTTTTTAGGTATGGGGTCACGTGATTGCAAATGCGCCAATAAAAGAATTCCACGGCTAGTCATTTTTGTAACTGTTAACCTCTGTAGGGCAAAAAACTGTAACAACCTTCTGTTGCTATGGCCGTTGTTAAGTCCGAGTCATGTGATTGAAAATGCTCTATAATTTTACAAATATGCTGGGATTAAAAAATAAACTAGTATTGTGTGCTATTAAAATTATTTGTATTTAAATTTCAGCACTCTTTAAAAATGTTACAACTTTTGGATCTTGGTTTTTGTGTTCACTGAAATATATTAATAAAGATAGTGTGTATATAACAGTGATATTTCCTTGATTCTCACTGATGCCGTTCTATGCGTACTTAAAAACTATTGAACTATTTAAAGGGGTTGTAGCACAATTGTTTATTATGTACTATTCCTTGTATTATTAACAACCCTAAAATTCCAATGGATATTTTCCCCAACGAAACAAACCCGTCCCATATCTTTCACCTCGTGTCAATCAGGATGACACTACAACCCATCACCTTAGCACAAATAGATCAACACGTATTCTTTCCTCCTCCTTGGGAAACAATCCATCTGCATCGAATATTCCCCGCAACAATTCCATCTCCGCGTTCGAAACCGATTCCTTGCGCGTGTCAACCCTCCCGTCGTTGTTAAGCCCCATTTCCATCTCGGGAAGGTTCGAAATTGCATCGGATGATGTACGAAATCTCTCGCGTGTAGTGACGAAAGCGTGATAAAAATGGCGGGCCCTAACGACTCGATTTAGAAACAAAAGGGTCGATTTGTAAGGAGAAAGAAGCAGCTGTGTCGTCGTTATACCACCCTCTTCATTTGTAGCAGTTTTACGGCTAGCCTTGGCGGTTTAATTTACGGCAGAGGGATTTGTTGCATCTGTGAGCCTGAATTAGCTTCAAGTTTTGATGGAGAGCTAAGAGATAAAAGGTTTCTGTTTGTTTTTGTGATGGGTTACCATCATTTTAAGCGAAACTTAAAACAATGAGGTAAAACCAGTTCTATACTAATAAGCTTTGTGACTTTTTTCAAGTATGCATGCGTTTCTGGTTTGTCACTATTGGTAGCAACGGAAAGGACACTGTATACTACCATGGCCATCTAGACATGAGGCCAAAGAAGCTCGAAATCTTGAGTGACGTTTTGCCTACTATTTCGCGACATCCTCACTTTTTGGACAGCAGCGCAACTCCAGTCTGAAAGGAGCGTGTAAGATTTCAGACTGGAGTTGATTCAGACCAAAAAGCGATGATGACGCGAAATAGTAGGCAGAACGTCACTCGAGATTTCGAGCTTCTACGGCCTTATGTGTCTATAGATGGCCATGATTAGAAATCTTGAATCTACTCCTACCGCGTCGATGGCCACTGAACCTGACACACGTTTGAGAACTTAAGAGTTGGGTTCTTACTTCTTTGTAAAATGAGATAGTACTACATGCATATTGCATAAAAAAGAATGAATATGGTGGAATGATATCTGAAATCAATAAATGAAATTTGATCATCCAACTAATGTTATTTTCATAAAAATAAATAATAAACAAACAAATCAACGTAACTGCTAGCGTACTCTAAGTTAGCGTACTCTGCTAAGTTTTCATCCTTTTTTAGTCTAAGTATCTTCATCAGCTTATCCAAATTTACTTGCATATTTAAAAATTAGTTGAGTTTTGTTTGACACGAAAGCTGTTTTTAAAAACGTGTTGCTATGTTCTACTTTTTGAAAGTTTATTTTATTTTAGTATAATTCTTAATTTCAGAGAAAATAACCATGCACTTAAGTTTAAGTTGAATTAATTTTTATTTCTTTTCGTCTTAGAGATCTTGCCTGCCAGAACATTTGATGTAAATATGAACAGGAGTTTATCTGTAATGAATTGCAGCCAAAATAACATGCATTCTAAGTAATTATCAAGATAGAAGTATTAATCCAGTTATTTTCTGGGGAAAACACTTTATTTGCCAATAGCTCCACACTTTCATCGCTCTCACTTCCATTACATTCTCCCCAATGTTGTTATGATGAACCAGCCACAAAAACAACACCTCATCTTATTACATACCTTATGTTCCAAACAGAAATACAAAGATAATCTGCAATAATCTCATAACTGGCGAAATTCCACTCTGATAATCTCTAAATGTATTGCCCAACGAAAAACAATAAATCTCCACCTGATTGCTTAAAGGACAACTACTTCGAGCAAAGTTTGCGGACGCTAATTCAATTTTCCACACTCCAGTAACATTCCCAAAATAGCTCCCCTAAACACCCATTAACTTCTACTAATTCCTATTTATTTTCGGAAAGGAGAGAGCCATGAAGGACTTTAATTGACAACTATGGAGAAAGCGTTGACACCCACGCTCCCTCCTGGAACAAACAGTGATTTTCCAAGAATGTCGATGCTCGTATTTACCAGTCTCCTGGAATGCGACCCCTCATAAGTCAGCGACGTGTCCAAAAACAAGAGCCTTCCCCTGTCAATTAATGTAACAACGCCAAAAACGGCATATATTTTCCCGTTGCAGTAACAAGGTGCTAAAACAGCTGAAGAAAAAAAAATGCCCTCCATGTCATTTGGTACATCATCTGGGATAATGCTCATTTCGTATTGGCTGTCGGAGAGGGGGGGGGGTAATCACGTTCTTCTTGGTGATGGCCGTTCGTAATTTCCCTTTTTCTTCGCGATCATAATAAATATTCGACGATGAAGGCTGATGCTCACCTGGGTGTGACATTTTTCTGTCTTTCCTAGCCATTTAGCGGAGAAAATTGTCGGTTTTTTTGCTCGTTTTATGAAATTGACATTCAAATCATCTCGTATTCGATCTCCTGTCGGTAATGAATTTCAATGAAGTGCTCTTTTTATTGGAGGTTTCACTTATATATTCGGCACGATGGATTTTTTTTTTTTGTCTTTCATAGTAATTTCTTGTCTTATTGTTTTTAATGAATATATGAACGGAACTTATTGGTGTTGGTAAAATAATTATTGTATGAAACATTGACGTATAATAACTGATGTTTTGACAAGAAAGCACATACAAAAAGTTCTAAGAAAGAATAAAAATCACTGGTTTTTAAAATAATAACACACAGTAAAAAATAATATTAATGGGAAGCTTTTAACAAATTACTCTAATTATCAGAGAAAATTTGTTTATTAGGGACTCAAGATAAGAAATACAATGTAAATTTTTATATAACCTACTATGACGGTTAAAAGAACCAACGCCAGGTAAACAAGGTTCTGAGTCGGATAAAAGAAGTTCTACAAATGACGAGAATATTTATTTTTGCACATATTCTAATTGTATTTTGATATATTTTAAAGAAAAATATTTATGAAATATTACGAGAAAGTGTTCGGCTAAATTAAAAAAATTTCATGTCAAAAATTTTAATTCACACAATGTACCTACTTACATTTAAGAATATTAATAAAATTGGGTTGGGATTTCACTAAAAAATAATTTGTTTGTATTACTAACACCCTTTAAAAAGGGAAAAAATCTTTAGCACCATTTCAATGATAAAAACATATATCATAAACACAACCTCTAGAATTCTTTTTAATTTCATTCAAACTGTATAAAAATATCAATATAATAACATTTAACTAATAAAGAATACTCAATAATGACCAATTAAACTGGGGAACAATTAGCTCTCTAAACTACTGAATGATTCGTAGAATATTTATAAAGAAATATAAGATTGTATCCAGGAATTTTATATCCATTTCTAAAAGTTCAAAAGCCCTTTCCATTTAAAACATGTTTAAGAAAACACACTTAAAATTCATGGAACTAGGAGAAAAAAATAACTCGAGTGTACTTGAGATAAGATTACAGGATGAGAAGTTGTTGTATTAATTTGCGGGTAAAAATTGGAGTGAAAAGGTTTTCTTTCTTCCAAACTTCTCACATTTTATCTTATAGTACTTCACGTCTAAGTAGCTCATTACGGTGTTTTCTCTATTAACTGTGTCAAACTTCATGTATGAAGAAAAAATGATATGCTAACAGTTTAAAAGATGATATAGGTAATATGGGGGTTGAAGAGCTGATATTTTCAATTCAAAATAACTTTTCTGGTACCACTAATTTTGATAAAATTTAAAGCATTTTTCATCGTTAAAATTACTAATCCTGTTTATACTTATTTTTGAATCATTTATTGAAAAAATACACTTAAGTACTTTGATAATATACAGGATGGTTATTGGTCATGATCATAAAAGCACAAGATTTTATAAATTAATCGTGAAAGGTATCTTTAAACATATATAGGTTTTAAATTTATTTCTAGTAACAGTTTTAATGTTCGGTAATTAACAAAGGTCAAATGAAGAAATTTCTAGAAAACCGAACAAAATGTTTCAAATTAGAAAAATGTTTACACGTTAAATCAGACTATGTTCTCGAATTTCGATGTTTCTTGGAAAAAAAGTGTTAACTTTCTCTTATATCCGGGTTGATTGGGTATAAAAGGGCATCGGAGATGTTACTATTAGCAGTACACTTTTGAACAAACTGGCTCTTCAGAGCTCTTCAGGCTGGAAAAAAATGTAAGTTTTACCTATTGAATGTCACAATTTATACTATCTATCGTTGGTTGTATGGTTGCTTCTTTTTACTATTTCTGATCACAGAATAAAGAACGATGCTATTGATAAGTTCTTAACTGTTAGAAGAGTAGTGTTAAAATTATAATAAATTTTCAATTTTGTGGATCCTTTTGTCATGAGAAAGGAGGAGACTTTCAATATCTACTATTAGATATAAGATAAATGTTAACATTAACAAAAAAATAACATTTCTAAGGAAATTTATGTCTAGTAACATTTATTAGACTTAATAAACAAATAAATTAATTTTAATGATTTAGTAAACTTATGGCATTCAAGTAATTTAAAATATATTTCTCCATAGTAGAACCTACAAAAAGGATTAAGTTTAAAAAGAATTGAATTAATTTCGCTTCGATAAAATATTATTATATTAGAAGAATGTAAAGTGTTCCGCTCTGTCTGTCTAAAAAATGTTTCGCGAGGTTGAAATCTTATAAATAACATACTGAGTAAAACAATTGTTTGATTCACAAACATGCGGTCAGCAAGCATACCGATTTTGTCGGGCTTACCAAGATTGACGTCTAATCTGATGTGTCTGCCCGCATTTTCCACGAGACTTATTGAAATATCTTTTTTTGGATTATTTCTCTCTATAAGAAAACAGCAAGAAGCATTTTTTATACCGCAACAAAAAAATATTGGCAAAAACCGCAAATTAAAAGGCTTCAATTTTCCCTAACGTCATTAATACAATTCACTAAATTGACATCACATTTTACGAAGTGAATTATCAAGATTCAAATACAATTAGTTTAAAAAATTTCATTTTAAAATTCTTATGTAGATAACATCAGTGAAATGTATTATTAAAACCGGCGTTTTTTTTTCTTCAGGCTTTTCAAAAGTTACGCGTTCCGGAAAGATTTATTCTTTTTATGTCACACGAGAAAGAAGATGGCCTTGAATGTAAAATCCTCGAACAAAATAGATTTCCTACATTCAGGAATCTCTTGATTGGATGAGAACAGAAAAGCGGAAAAGAAGGAACAATTAGTGGTAAATTGTTTACGTTCTTTGAATCGGCTATTTTAGAAACCTCTGAGTCAGTGTTATTATTAAAATAAATTACTTTTAATTGTCTGGAGATATAAGAGCCAGTAAACCGGCAAAAGCTGAAAGATACAAGTAAGGAAATAATAAACAGGAGGCGTCTTAAAATCTTTTCACTGGAGAGCCAAATGAAAGCCTCAAAAATGTTCCATGGGCAATAAAACTGCCTGGGTGGGCCAAATATAGTTTTTTTAAATTAATTTAAGAGCTTTTAAAATCTTTAGCACAGTTGTAGTTAAGTGTGTTTTTCAATCTTTTGAAACTTTAAGTATTATTTTTATTAAAGAATTATTATAAATTATTATTGAATAATAATTAGCACGGTTTTTGAGCGAATTGAGGGAAGAAATGTTTTTTGGAAACATAGTGATAGAACATCTGAAAATAATGAAAAATATTTGGCAATAATGTTAAATGGGGACTAATCCCTTGGTGGGATAAAAGGGTCTTTGAGCCATAGTTGGGGGATCCCTATGTAAGATCTATAGAGGATAACAGAAATTTCTTATACTGGAAAACTTTTCTTTAAAAAAAGTAATGCTAATTTTTGCTAAAAGCGGTTTTTAACAGACAAAGTGAGGTTTCTAAAATAAGCATTACTATATAATCCAATTCAAATGAATCGATTCACTTCAATAAATGCCCTTTGATAGCTCGTTTTTTTATTTGTATGAATCATAAGGTATACAGAACTTCATTAATGCATAATATAGATTTAAATTCTAATATTTCTTTATAATACCTTTATTATTTAAGATAAGAGCAGGTTGATAAGGGCCGTTCAAATACTACGTTAGCACCAAAGGGGCCTTGGTTAGATACTTATTTTTGCCAACAAGAGAAAGGAAATATGAGTGATATTTTGCTTTCCTAAAAAGACATAAAACACTTTATTTAGCAAAAACTTTTTAAACTTGAAAAATAATTCGATTAACAGTATGTTTTTCAAAAGAAAATTTAAGATTTCAATTAGATTCGAAATTTATGAAATTACATTTTTTTATTAAACATATGTTTTATATAAAAAAGAAAAATGTGAAGTAAAAGCAGTTTGCTAACGTAACTATGAGAGGGTGTTTTATCTCTGCTTATTTTTTCTGACAAGTAAAGGGAACCAAAAACATGCTTAAGTAATATTTGAACGACTGCTGAAGTTGTAATGAAATCACTGTTTTAATGGCATGACTTCAGTTAAGGGGATTTGTTAAGGTTTATGTTCTTTCTTGTTATTCTAGAAATTATTATCATGTGTGAATATTTCACTTGGTTTAAGAAAGTTTATTTTTTATGTTATTTGTTTATAATTACATTAGTACTTAGTAATTTATTTCTTCACTAACTCTGAACATTTTATTTTTACACCTTTTGGAAATATTCTGGCATAATTTCAACTGATAGATCACTACGGTTGACTTTGGGAGTAGTGACAGTTTAGTCCCATTAAAAATTATCATAGAATAAAAAAGACCGAGCTAACTGTTTTACTCATATGGAATGACAGTTAAATCCAGTTATCAAAAAGAATAGTTTACGACAGTTTTCGAGGAAGAAGAATTAGATGAAAGTACAGATTACAGAGGAATGGAAACAGAATAATACTAGATAGGTAAGTTGTGAACTTTATTTCTTTCATTTAAAAATGCAATAACTATTAACCAGTTTGATAGTATATGTTCAAATGATACTTGTGAAGAGTTGACTAATTATGATTAAAATTATTATGTACTTCTTTTCCAGCTTAAATGACAAATGCAGTTCAAAAAATTGCTACCTTTAATGTGTTTGTCTATTTCTGATGTGTTACTGTTAATTTCTCTGACAGCTAATTCAAATGATGAAAAGTACATTACTGTACTATTACTAAAATGATATCTTAAGCTACAAAAATGATTGCTTATGATACAAAAAATGATTGCTTACGATATACAAAAAATGATTGCTTACGATACAAAAAATGATTGCTTACGATACAAAAAATGATTGCTTACGATACAAAATGATTGCTTACGATTTATATAATGTGTTTACGAGGGTTGTCAAGAATGTAAAGACCGTTTTGGCATAACTAATATTGTATACTCTGTGATTTCTTTGGGCCTCAGGTAGATTAAACATTTTAGGTATAAAATAAAACTTTTGGGTACCTGAGTTAAAAACCTGGTATTAAGATTTAATTTTCTATTCTGGATAAGGAGCTCCATGAACTGAAACTTTTTTTTGGTGGTAGCAAGAACCAAACTTCCTTTACGAGCGTAATTTTGTTATTGGATAGAAAATTAAAACTGAATGGCAATCCTTTATTTTCTTTTTTACGAGTATTTCGACGGGTTCAACCATTTAATAGAACTATAAGACTGTTTAACAGAAAAACCTGGTTCACAATGAAGCAAAGAAAGGGAGTAACTGGGGTTCGTGTGGTCTTGGTGAATTGGTGATAGTCATGGTGCGCAATCGGTCTTTATTTTCTGGACGACCATCGTATGTTGAATTTTGGGGGTTTCTTATGTATTTAACTATAACGTAATTAAATTGTATTGCTAAGAATTTCTTAATATATTGTTGATAAACTGTAATAACAACTACATTTAGATTTCAGGAGAAAATTAAATATACAGCCATAACTGGATGAAACTAATATAGGGTATTGGTTTTTTTCCCTCTAGCACCAAACATTAAGGAAGAGACACTAAACAAAGATGTAACAGAAAATCCAAAATTAAGTGCAGGTATTCTTTTTTAAATTCAATTTAAATTTATAGTTGATTTTAACAAACGGATCTTACGTCAGGTGTTAAGCAACAGTAATTTTTTTTTCGCAGCAGCAATACTTAAATTTGTTGTAAAAAAGAATCACAATTTTAATTGTGAGAGAAAAATACCTAAAGCTTAAGAAAACTTTTGATACATGTCAACAACCAATGAAATTCGTTTTAATCCTTTTGATTCTAAACATCTTGTAGGAGGAAAGAAATAGGATGCAGTTATGTTAGGAAATCTCTTAATATAATATAAAAACTTTTCTTTTTCGATAACTTTACGGAGCCATCCCAAAACGTTTTATTAATATATTTATTGTTACCCAAAGCTATTGGTTTTTTCTCCCTTCAGTTCATGTGACCATTATTAAGTATTAATAAACCAGTTTATATTCGGGAGGAATGTTTATATATCAGCATTTAAATGTTAAATAATCACAATTTCCTAAAATATACATGTAATCGATACATTAGAAATACAAGAATCAAATATGCCGCACTTACAAAGTTTTAAATAGGCAGCCGTCATTTAGTTTAATTTGTTAAAAATATAGCATATTCTTGATTCATGTATATAATTTAATATAGTAATTATTTGAAATATATAGAATGTAATTTATATTTTGAAAACAATCATGTATTAAAATCGCAGTATCTAAAAATTTTCAAATCAGTAAATCTTATTTAAATTTCAGTCGCCATATTGTTAAACCATACGTCGTAGATCAGTAGACTTCACTCCAAAGTCTATTTCATCCAATTTTCCATAAGAATCCATCGAAAAAGAAATTATTCTACCATCCCCTCCAACTTTCAATCTTATTTAACACATGGGAACTATTGTTTCTTCTGATAGTCCCGGACCGACCACAGAACCTGCACGTCTATCGGGTAGGACAGCGGGAGGTGGCCATCAGCTGGTGGCGCTCCCCTTACGAAGGCCAAGCCCCCATCCTACGATACCGAGTGGACCGATTGACGGAAGAAGGGACATGGGAGAGCATAGGGGAGACCGAAGAGAAGAAGTTCGTCTACACCATGCACAAGGACATGGTGCCTGGCGAGGACACGATAGTGTCCGTCGTCGCCTCCAACGCCTTGGGAGACTCGGAGCGCAAGATCGTCAAGTTCAAGTTCGGCCACAGGGAGGATGTCGAAACAGGTGAGGAAGCATCTGCCTACTTGGGCAGGAGTAGACTGGAGGAGTTTCTCTTCCTCTATATTATACATATTTATTTTATCTCACTCGTTTTCTCATTGTTTGCTTCCTTGTTTTGGTTCTCACTCACTCACTCCTCAGCCAAAATTTTCGGCAAAAGTGCTTCAAAAAACTGAAGGGAATCGAAATATTCTGTCTGCAGTTGCTTTAGAAAATCATATGCAGTTCTTTAAAAGACCGCTGAAAGGTCATTAGAATAATTTCAAAATCGATACAGAAAAACTGCAGAATTACGTGCTGAAAGGCTTTTTAAAGTCCTTGTACACAACAAAATAACTGCAGAGCTTTTTAAGAAAAATGCACTTTAGATATGTTTGAAGCAATTTTGCAGATTTTCTTTACCTGCCCCCCCCCCTCTCTCTTACTCACACTCTTATTTTTTGCGCTATTTTTCTCTAACTCTTAGTTCATTCTTACACTTTCTCATATCGTGTTTTCTCTTTGCATCAGTCTTTCCCTTATTTCTCATTCATAATTTCTATCTTACTCTACTTATTTCTCTTACCCTAATTCACTCAAATTTGTCTTTCCCATTTTTGCTCTCACTCCCTCTCTCTTTGTTATTTTCATTCGGAAAGAGGAAGAACAAGAAAAGTTAGGTAATCCAGTGAAAGCGGTGATTCAAGGGACTAATGTATACAGGAAAAATATGTGAAACCGGGATATACGTTTTTATATGGAACTAACAAATGTTAAATGCTGGAAATTGAAATACGGGAAACGTTCAATTGGGTCTTCGCTATACATATCTCTGAGAAAACAGAATTAAGTATGAATGCAATTCACATTGAAATAGTTCCGCTTTTTTATCTTTTAATTATTACTCTTCAAGAGACAAAAGCGACAACATTTTGAACTCTTTCACTGCAATTCGTCTAATTTGTCAATAACAGGAATTTCAGTTACGTCTGATAAACAAAACCGTTCCCTAACAGTCCATCTTCTCCTCCAGATTTCTCGCCGAAGGTGCCGGGACCTCCAGGGCACCCGCTGCTCGTCCCCGACCCAGGCGAGACGCTGAAGCTCTTCTGGACCAACCCCCGCGGAGACACGGTCAAGGGCTACCTCATAGAAACCCGCAGTCGGGACGACGACCCTTGGGCCGACTGCGTGGAGGTGGAGGGGGAACGCACCGACGCCCGAATCACGTGCATGCACACTGCGGGGAAGGCCTACACCTTCCGTGTGAGGGCCATGAACCATCAAGGGATCCTGAGTCCGCCTAGCACAAACACCAGTTACTACGTGGCCCTGGAGAAAGATGGTGCGTGCCTTCTGCTTCCCTTCTACTACTAAAGTACTAGTGTTTGGATATAGGGCCTGGACACACTCAGCGACTTGAATCGCTCGATGTCGTTAAGATCTTTATTAAACGGAGGGGGAGAGAAGGGGACTTGAAGGGCAATGCACTAGACTATTCCTGTAGCTGATGAAAACAGTCATCCTTTCCACTTCCAACCGCTACAGGAGTAGTCTAAGTCCTTTTTTCTCCCCTCCGTGTGATAAGGATCTGAACGACATCGAACGATTCAGATCGCTGAATGTGTCCTGGCCCTTAGAAAGATACTTTGTGAGGGGGCATGCTGTTACCATTAGAAAAATGGAGGAATCCCCCTAACAAGCGAGTGGGGTTTACGGAATGAAATGGGGCCAAGTTGGGGAAATTTTTCCGAAGACCAAGGAGGGTTTCCACAAATAATCAAACCCGAAACCAGGCAACGTCAAGCACTACTACAATCGATATATTACCTTGGCAATAGAGTGTTTTCAGGTGACGTCACAACCGGTTATTTTCTTTTAACTGTGTACCTTCTGTAGGGCTTTTAACTGTTGCTAAGGCCGTTGTTTATCTGTTGCTAAGGCGGTTTTTAGGTATGGGGTCACGTGATTGCAAATGATCCAATAGAAGAATTCCACGGCCAGTCATTTTCTGTAACTGTTAACCTCTGTAGGGCAAAAAACTGTAACATTTTCTGTTGCTAAGGCCGTTGTTAGGTCCGAGCCATGTGATTGAAAATGCTCTATACTTTAGCTGTCAGTACCCTTATTATAGCGCGGGGCCAATTTTTAAGACTAGACTGTGGATTATATTTTCTATCTGACAACAGGCGAAACTAATGTAGCATTAAAGTTTGATTTTTCAATGTTTTTTTTTTTTAAAGTTTAATGTTAATTTTGTTTACATGTAGCCCCACTTAAGTTCAATCCTTAGGTACTACCATAAACCGGTTTTCGTCACCTTTTCTTGGGTCGGGATTTGATATTTTCTGGGTAATGGAACTCCATCGAGTGACACCTGTTCCAAGTGTAGTATCACGTTATTACTATAATTGCAACACTGGTCAAAATTTCAAAGAGAATGACAGTCACCTATTCTCATTTAGCTAGATTTGCAATGGGAGGAACCTTTTTAAAGATTTTAAAAATAGTTAGCACCTTAGATGCATAGCTCTTCGTTTTTACCAAATGCTCCTATGCTCAGGTTACCCCGACTCACATTATCCAGTGTCTGGGGCTCAGCAAGAAAGATCTGCTTCAAAGTCTATTACTAATATCAGACTTCCTTAGGGATGTTAGGACCTAATCTAGCCTTTCTGGATTCTGGATAGGGAATATGTACTTTAGGGGATATGTACCACCCACCACCACTGTCCAGCAACATACTATCTTAGTGTGTCAGTGAAGAATGAGATACACTATACTATGTCTTTATTATTTGGACAACCATCGTATAATGAATTTTTTTTTCATGGTTCATATTAGGGTGAACTATTTAGGGTTTTAAAATTGCATTTTCTAATACTATATATTTGATAAATGATTTAGCGACAACAATCGGATTATCCCATACGAAATTGCAATGAACTAATAAACTATCTGTATTTTTCTTTTGCCAAATAGTCACTAAGGAAGAGGAGAAGAAAAGTCAAACAAAAGATCCAATGATGGAAATAATTGCCCTTGGTATGTATTGTTCTCTCGTCAATTTCAAACTTATTAAGTAACAGTAATATTTCCTTTTTGGAACACGTACAAGTTAAGAGGATTCTTGGTATGATTGCTGTACTGTACACTATAGTACATCAATTATATTAAAGAATAAGAAAGAAAACATCAATTAGATCACTCCCTATCTAGTCTATTGAGTTTTGATTTCTCTGATTTGAACTAATAGATACTAAGATTGAATAGATTGAAATATACCTTCTGACCCCTGCTAAATAATCTCTCTTTTCAGGCGCCCCGGATCTACCGTCGAATCTGTACGCTTACCAGTTGAACTCAAAGGACGTATCGATTAACTGGTGGCACTCTGTCTACGAAGGCCTCGCCCCCATATTAGGGTACCGCGTGGACAGGCTGACGGACAAGGGAGAATGGGAGACGATTGCTGAGACCGAGGATAACAAGTTAATTTATAAAGATATGGTGCCTGGCGAAGAGACGATTATTGGCGTCGCCACCTACAACGCCCTGGGATCTTCAAGGCGCAAGGTTTTAAAGTTCAAGTTCGGTCAGAAAGAAGTCAAGAAAGGTGAGGCCTTTTGTGGCTTTGGGCGAAATGCATTGGAGATGTTTCCCTCCCTCTTAATCGTCGGTTTATAGAGGAGAAAGGCACTAAGTCACTTGTGGGGAATATTTTTGAAAGCGGTAAAACGACGCCAAGGAAAGAGCGAATTCGTAAATTCTCACCAAGCGGGAGAGTAATTAGTGTTGGTGAAGTTTTATGGCTAAAATGAGAGCGGTCAGATCGCCAAATTTGGTGTAACCTCGTACGGAGTAGTTGAGCTCGAAGTCACTTAATGCCTTTCTCCTGTAAAAGTCCGACGGTGATCCTGTACCAATATTTTTCTCTCCGTATTCTCTCTCTTACTCACATTCGTTTTATCTCACCAGTTCTCTTCTACTTCCATTCTTGGTCTAATTTGTACTATTTACTTGGAACCCTCCTTCATATCTCTACATAATGATCACCTTCTTTCAAGAGATTTTTGTACCTGATTTCCTAGCTTTGGAATTTACACGTCGCACTCTTCTGCCACCTCTGGCCAATAGAGCCAGGTGGTCAATGCCCTCAGACTTAAACGTGAAATTCATGTTAAAAAGCAACAAGATAATATCAATGGTCAATGTTAGTACAATAAGACTAACGTGATAAGAAAAATGGTAGTGGTTTTTATGAAGTTTATGCGAGAAGAATTGGAACATGTGTGTGAATTGCAACAGGGCTGTGGGCGTTTTCATGAAGAAACACGGTAATTTTTAATTTTTATAAGAGCATTTTTCGTCTTTTATTTTGAACGGCTTCTCCTCGTTTTAATCTAACTAAATGCATCAATAACACGGTTCTATAAACCGGTGTCAGAAGAGTGGGACAGGAAAGTTAAATAGGTAATTTGGTAACAGGAAATCAGGTACCTTCGTACACAAGAAGACTCGGTGTCGAACTAACCTTCACCTCTCTCCACCAGGCGCCATCATGGAGGCACCCGGGCCACCAGGACACCCGGTGCTAGTCCACGAGCCGGGCATGATTCTGCAGCTCTTCTGGACCAACCCGCGCGGCGACCTCGTCGGGGGCTACCTCGTGGAGATGCGCGAGCGGGACAAAGACACCTGGACCAAATGCGTGGAGGTGAAGGGTGTCCGCACAGACGCTTTCATCACGTGCATGCGCGCAGGGAATGCCTACAGCTTCCGCGTGCGTGCTTTCAACAAGTTGGGGATCTTCGGCCCTCCGAGCGAGTCTTCCAGCTTCTACGAGGCGAAGAGCAAAGATGGTGAGTGCCTTTCGTACCTCCAACTATAGTCCGGTCAGGTTTCTTCGATGTGCCTGTGGATCCGAAATCTACCTTATAAAGACTCCGTTTGTCTGTGTTCAGAAAATAATAATTCAGTCATTTTCTTTACCTTCTATCTTTTTTTCTAGCATTTATTCTTTTATTCCCTTCATCTTGCTTCTTTTCTCTCTTTCCCAATAAAAAAGTGGCGAAATGATCTGCGATATTGCATGTATCGCAATATTATTACTGTATATGTTACAGTAGAAGCTCTTATAAAAACCAGTTGCCTCACCTTTTGAAAGAGTTAATTTTGGCGGAAGTCTTTAATGGTAGCCAATTTGGCGTTGCATTGCATTTTTACATTTCGGTTTACATTTGGTTTGGCATTACATTTCAAAAGGTCAGACATCTGGTTTTAAGAGCCTCTACTGCATCTAGACTTACTCTAAAACGTGTTGCTTCTCAACATATTTTTTTTCTTATCTTTCTTTTTTAATTTCATCAATTTTCTCTTTTTGCTATGTCTCTCATTCATTTATCTTTCTCTTCCACATTCTTTCCCTCTCTTTTATTATTTCCTCCTCTTATCCTGAGTATATTTATCTCTTTATTATCCAATCAAGCTATCGAGTGTTTATTAAAAGGCTGTTAAATGATCCATCTTTACCAGTGGCGTAACTAGAGTTGACTCATGGCGGGTGTTACTCCGAACAGACAGAAGAAAAACGTGAGTAATGAATAAGAATGAGATAAGAATAGAAGAGATAAGAATCATGAGATAAGAATATGAGTAAATAACAATACTTTTATTCATAACTTCAGTTGTAATGTGAATTTTGCAATGCAATTTGTTTTAAAATAAGTAGAATCGTTCGAAATTTAATAAATGTGTTTTCGGAAAATATGATAATTTTTAAGGTTTTATTGTCATTACCCTTTAATACAGGTACTAAGTCAAAAAACTGCCTTACTATCTCATAAAATTATCAAAGAAGTTGATTTATCTTCAAAAATGGCGAAAAATAATTTTGTCCACCTAGCTTCCAACCACTAGCTTCCACCACTCTTATTCCAAAAACAAAAAGATGCAAGAAAAGAAAGTTTTCTTAATACCCAAATTTAATATCATGTTCTAATAAGTGAAAACAACTTATTGGATGAAACCAGTAACAACATTTTTAACTTCTCCCAATTATGGAAAAATGTGGTGTACAAAACGATGTGGTGTACGATTTATTGAAAAAAATCTCCCCCTTTAATTTTGCTCTTATATCATACTTCGTCGATTAAAAAATTGCTATGGTAAAGGAGAAATTAGTATGCCTAAGTGTTTTTATTTCTTTTCCAGATATTTTTGTGTCTACTTCATCAGCATTAACGACAACAACAACAACAAGCATGAGTACAGAACAATCAACTACAGAGACATCTTACGCAGGTACTGATAAATCTACTAGACAAATTACCGGAATCAACACAACTCATTCAAGCACTATTACTACTTCAAGCTTAATAAGTAGTACCTACACTACTCCACAGTCAAGTTCAGTTAGTAGTAGCACCACGACTCCTCAGTCAAGCTCAATAAGTAACACCACAACTACTCCTCCGACAAGTCCAATTAGTAGCAGCACCACTACTCCTCAGACAAGCTCAATTAGTAGCCCCACCACTTCTCAGTCAAGCTCAATAAGTAGCACTACAACTACTCCTCAGTCAAGCTCAATTAGGAGTAGCACCACAACTACTCCTCAGTCAAGTTCAATTAGTAGTAGCACCACTACTCCTCAGTCAAGCTCAATAAGTAGCACCACAACTACTCCTCAGTCAAGTTCAATTAGTAGCCTCCCCACTACTCCTCAGACAAGTTCAGTTAGTAGTAGCACCACTACTCCTCAGTCAAGCTCAATAAGTAACACCACAACTACTCCTCCGACAAGTCCAATTAGTAGCAGCACCACTACTCCTCAGACAAGCTCAATTAGTAGCCCCACCACTTCTCAGTCAAGCTCAATAAGTAGCACTACAACTACTCCTCAGTCAAGCTCAATTAGGAGTAGCACCACAACTACTCCTCAGTCAAGTTCAATTAGTAGTAGCACCACTACTCCTCAGTCAAGCTCAATAAGTAGCACCACAACTACTCCTCAGTCAAGTTCAATTAGTAGCCTCCCCACTACTCCACAGTCAAGTTCAGTTAGTAGTAGCACCACTACTCCTCAGTCAAGCTCAATAAGTAACACCACAACTACTCCTCCGACAAGTCCAATTAGTAGCAGCACCACTACTCCTCAGACAAGCTCAATTAGTAGCCCCACCACTTCTCAGTCAAGCTCAATAAGTAGCACTACAACTACTCCTCAGTCAAGCTCAATTAGGAGTAGCACCACAACTACTCCTCAGTCAAGTTCAATTAGTAGTAGCACCACTACTCCTCAGTCAAGCTCAATAAGTAGCACCACAACTACTCCTCAGTCAAGTTCAATTAGTAGTAGCACCACTACTCCTCAGTCAAGCTCAATAAGTAGAACCACAACTACTCCTCAGACAAGTCCAATTAGTAGCCTCCCCACTACTCCTCAGACAAGTTCAATTAGTAGCCCCACCACTTCTCAGTCAAGCTCAATTAGTAGTAGCACCACTACTCATCAGTCGAGCTCAATTAGTAGCACCACCAATATTCCTCAGTCAAGCTCAATTAGTAGCATTAATGAACACTCAACTACTGAAACGACTCCACCTAGTACTACCTTGACATTTTTGATTTCCAGTAGTTTTATAACCCCTCAATCTAAAACTAGTATTTCGGAAAGAAAAATGACAGAATCATCAACTGTTGAGACCACTCCATTTGAGATTACTAAGCAACCTACATCCACAATATCATCGAGCACTGCTGATTATGGTGATTATGATGATTATGATATTCCTGAAGTAGTATCTCATATAGATGCACAGTATCAGACAGAGCTATTAACTACGGATACCGATTCCAGCACTACTCAATCTAGCTCAACCCTTTCTATATCATCAAGCACTGCTGATTCAAGACCTAGCAGTACTGCTTCTGTTAGCAGTAGTATTTCAACTACAGAAACGACTACTCCTAGTACTACTGTGCCATTTTTGATTTCCAGTAGTACTATAACCCCTCAATTTAAAACTAGCAGTTTTGAAAGCAAGTCGACAGAATCATTAACTGCTGAGGAAACACCATTTGAGACAACTAAGCAATCTACCTCCACAATATCATCGAGCACTGCTCATGCCATATCTAGCAGTACTGCTTTTGTAAGCAGTAGTACTTCGCCTCCAAGTTCAATATTTCTATTCAGTACTGAAGAACCTTTTATTACTGATAGTGGTGGTACAACGGAGGGAGTTATTACTACTACTGAAATAAGAATTACTGAACCTTCAACTACAGAAACGACTCCTCCTAGTAATACCGTGCCATTTTTGATTTCCAGTAGTACTATAACCCCTCAATCTAAAACTAGTACTACTATTCATCAGTCAAGCTCAATTAGTACGACCACCACCACTCCTCTGTCAAGTTCAATTAGAAGTAGCACTACTCCTCATCAGTCGAGCAAAATTAGTAGCACCACCACTATTCCTAAGTCAAGCTCAATTATTAGCACCACCACCATTCAGTCAAGTTCAATTAGTAGCACCACCACCACTCCTCAGTCAAGCTCAATAAGTAGCACCACCACTACTCCTCAGACAAGTCCAATTAGTAGTAGCACCACTACTCCTCAGTCAAGCTCAATTAGTAGCACCACCACCACTCCTCAGTCAAGTTCAATTAGTAGCACCACCACTACTCCTCAGACAAGTCCAATTAGTAGTAGCACCACGACTGCTCAGTCAAGTTCAATTAGTAGCACCACCACTACACCTCAGACAAGTCCAATTAGTAGTAGCACCACTACTCTTCAGCCAAGTGCAATTAGTAGCACCACGACTACTCCTCAGACAAGTCCAATTAGTAGTAGCACCACTACTCCTCAGTCAAGCTCAACTAGTAGCACCACCACTACTCCTCAGACAAGTCCAATTAGTAGTAGCACCACTACTCCTCAGTCAAGCTCAATTACTAGCACCACCATCACTCCTCAGTCAAGTTCAATCAGTAGCACCACCACTACTCCTCAGACTAGTCCAATTAGTAGTAGCACCACTACTCCTCAGTCAAGCTCAATTACTAGCACCACCATCACTCCTCAGTCAAGTTCAATCAGTAGCACCACCACTACTCCTCAGACAAGTCCAATTAGTAGTAGCACCACTACTCCTCAGTCAAGCTCAATTAGTAGCACAACCACTACTCCTCAGACAAGTCCAATTAGTAGTAGCACCACTACTCCTCAGTCAAGTTCAATTAGTAGCACCACCACTACTCCTCAGACAAGTCCAATTAGTAGTAGCATCACTACTCCTCAGTCAAGCTCAATTAGTAGCACCACCATCACTCCTCAGTCAAGTTCAATCAGTAGCACCACCACTACTCCTCAGACAAGTCCAATTAGTAGTAGCACCACTACTCCTCAGTCAAGCTCAATTAGTAGCACAACCACTACTCCTCAGACAAGTCCAATTAGTAGTAGCATCACTACTCCTCAGTCAAGCTCAATTAGTAGCACCACCACCACTCCTCTGTCAAGTGCAATTAGTAGCACCACCACTACTCCTCAGACAAGTCCATTTAGTAGTAGCACCACGACTCCTCAGTCAAGCTCAATTAGTAGCATTACCACTACTCCTCAGACAAGTCCAATTGGTAGTAGCACTACTACTCCTCAGTCAAGCTCAATTAGTAGTAGCACCACTACTATTCAGTCAAGTTCAATTAGTAGCACCACCACTACTCCTCAGACAAGTCCAATTAGTAGTAGCACTACTACTCCTCAGTCAAGCTCAATTAGTAGTAGCACCACTACTCTTCAGCCAAGCGCAATTAGTAGCACTACGACTACTCCTCAGACAAGTCCAATTAGTAGTAGCACCACTACTCCTCAGTCAAGCTCAATTAGTAGCACAACCACCACTCCTCTGACAATTTCAACTAGTAGCACCACCACTACTCCTCAGACAAGTACAATTAGTAGTAGCACCACTACTCCTCAGTCAAGCTCAATTAGTAGCACCACCACTACTCCTCAGACAAGTCCAAATAGTAGTAACACCACTACTCCTCAGTCAAGCTCAATTAGTAGCACAACCACCACTCCTCAGACAATTTCAACTAGTAGCACCACCACTACTCCTCAGACAAGTACAATTAGTAGTTGCACCACCACTCCTCAGTCAAGTTCAATTAGTAGCACCACCACCACTGATCAGTCAAGCTCAATTAGTAGTATTGTTATAACCCCTCAAACTAAAACTAGTATTTCGGAAAGAAAAATGACCGAATCATCAACTACTGAGACAACTCCATTTGAGATTACTAAGGAACCTACCTCCACAATATCATCGAGCACTGCTCATACCATATCTAGGAGTACTGCTTTTGTAAGCAGTAGTACTTCGCCTCCAAGTTCAATATTTTTATTCAGTACTGAAGAAGCTGTTATTACTGAGAGTGGTGTTACAACGGAGGGAATTATTACTACTACTGAAATAAAAATTATTGAGCCCTCAACTACAGAAATGACTCCTCCTAGTACAACCGTACCATTTTTAATTTCCAGTAGTACTATAACCTCTCAATCTAAAACTAGTACTACTACTCTTCTTCAGTCAAGCTCAATTAGTAGCGACACCAACCCTCCTCAGTTAAGTTCAATTAGTAGTATTATAACCACTCCTCAGTCTAGCTCAATTAGTAGCACCACCACCACTCCTCAGTCAAGCTCAATTAGTAGTAGCACCACTACTCCTCATTCAAGTGCAATTAGTAGTAGCATAACCACTTCTCAGTCAAGCTCAATTAGTAGTAGCATAACCACTCCTCAGTCAAGCTCAATTAGTAGCACCACCACCACTCCTCAGTCAAGTTCAATTAGTAGTAGCATAACCACTACTCATTCAAGCTCAATTAGTAGCACCACCACCACTCCTCAGTCAAGCTCAATTAGTAGCAACACCACCACTCCTCAGTCAAGTTCAATTAGTAGTAGCATAACCACTCCTCAGTCAAGCTCAATTAGTAGTAGCATAACCACTCCTCAGTCAAGCTCAATTAGTAGCACCACCACCACTCCTCAGTCAAGTTCAATTAGTAGTAGCACAACCACTCCTCAGTCAGGCTCAATTAGTAGCACCACCACCACTCCTCAGTCAAGCTCAGTTAGTAGCAGCACCAGTACTCCTCAGTCAAGTTCAATTAGTAGTAGCATAACCACTCCTCAGTCAAGCTCAATTAGTAGTAGCATAACCACTCCTCAGTCAAGCTCAATTAGTAGTAGCATAACCACTCCTCAGTCAAGCTCAATTAGTAGCACCACCACCACTCCTCAGTCAAGTTCAATTAGTAGTAGCACAACCACTCCTCAGTCAAGCTTAATTAGTAGCACCACCACCACTCCTCAGTCAAGCTCAGTTAGTAGCAGCACCACCCCTCAGTCAAGCTCAATTAGTAGTAGCACCACTACTTCTCAGTCAAGCTCAATTAGTAGCACCACCAACACTCCTCAGTCAAGTTTAATTAGTAGCACCACCCCTACTCCTCAGACAAGTCCAAGTAGTAGAAGCACCACTACTCCTCAGTCAAGCTCAATTAGTAGCACCAGAACCACTCCTCAGTCAAGTTCAATTAGTAGCACCACCACCACTCCTCCGCCAAGTTCAATTAGTAGTAGCACCACTACTTCTCAGTCCAGCTCAATTAGTAGCACCACCATCACTCCTCAGTCAAGTTCAATTAGTAACACCACCACTACTCCTCAGTCAAGTTCATTTAGCAGTAGCACCACTACTCCTCAGTTAAGCGCAATTAGTAGCACCACCACTACTCCTCAGTCAAGCTCAATAAGTAGTAGCACCACTACTCATCTCTCGAGCCCAATTAGTAGCACCACCACTATTCCTCATTCAAGCTCAAATATGACAGAATCATTAACTGCTGAGACAACTTCATTTGAGATTACTATGCAACCTACCTCCACAATATCATCGAGCACTGCTGATTATGATGATTTCCCTCAAGTCCCTATGTCTTCTTTCAATAAAAGTAAAGCTTTCCTCATTTTTAACTTAATTTTTCTTGGTATTCTTTTTATTTTTTTCCCACTCTCACTCTTATTCCAAAACAAAAAGATGCAAGGACAGTAAGTTTCTTTAATACCCAAATTTAATATCATGTTCTATTTAGTGAAAACAACTTATTGGATGGACACATTAACAACATTTTTTACCTCTCCCAATTATGGAAAAATGTGGTGTTCATTACGAATTATTGAAAAAAATCTCCATCTTTAATTTGGCTCTTATATCATACTTCGTCGATTAAAAAAATTGCTATGGTAAAGGTGAAATTAGTTTCCCTAAGTGTTTTTATTTCTTTTCCAGATATTTTTGTGTCTACTTCACTAGCATTAACGACAACAACAACAAGCATGAGGAAAGAACTATCAACTACAGAGTCACCTTACGCAGGTACTGATAAATCTACTAGACAAATTAGTGGAATCAACACAACTAATTCAAGCACTATTACTACTTCAAGCTTAATTAGTAGTACCTACCCTACTCCACAGTCCAGTTCAGTTAGTAGTAGCACTACTACTCCTCAGTCAAGCGCAATTAGTAGCACCATCACCACTCCTCAGTCAAGATCAATTAGTAGCACCACCAGTACCCTTAAGTCAAGCACACTTTCCATTGGAAGTACTGATTATGTAACTACGGATGTGATACTATCATCTAGTACTGTAAAATCTTTCATTCCTTATATAACAACTGAATCAAGCAACAGTATAACTGAAGGCACAAGTACGGGACAATCAACTATGGAGACTATTCCTTTTACTAGTACTGAACAACATTCTGGCTCAATTAGCAAAACCGCCACTACTTCTCAATCAAGCACTCTTACAAATAAAACTACTGAGTTTTTAACTACGGATAAGAGAGTATCAACAAGTACTATGCAAATTATTACTCCTGATATCACAACTGAGGAATTGACTAGAATAGGTGGAAGCATAAGTACAGAGCCCTTACCAACAGGATCAACAAATTATATGAAATTTAAGCTGTGCACATGCCCAATAGAAGAAACATGGAAAAGAATCATTCACAGTACTAAAAGTGATAGTGCTGAGCGTACAAATACAGTTTCAAAACTTTCAACCAAATTTATTCCAGATATCATTTCTGAAAGTAGTACTACATATAGGAAAGGAACCAATAGTACAGCTAAAATAGTTAGTACAGCAACGGAGAGGACAATTCCTAACAGCACTATCAACCCTCAGGTAAGCACTAGTATTTCAGAAGGTAAGATGACAAAATCAAGAACTGCTAAGACAACTCCATTTGAGATTACTAAGCATCCTACCTCCACAATTTCATCAAGCACTGATGATTATTATGATATCTCTGAAGTAGTATCCCATATAGATGCACAGTATCATACAGAGCTATTAATTACGGATACCACTTCCAGCTCTACTCAACCTAGTTCAACCCTTTCTATATCATCGAGCACTGCTGATTCCAGACCAAGCAGTACTGCTTCTGTTATCAGTAGTATTTCAACCACAGAAACCACTCCTTCTAGTAGTACCTTGCCACTTTTGATTTCCAGTAGTACTATAACCCCTCAATCTGAAACTAGCACTTTTGAAAGCAAGATGACAGAATCATTAACTGCTAAGACAACTCATTTTGAGATTACTAAGCATCCTACCTCCACAATATCATCGAGAAACTCTGATACCAGACCTACCGGTACTGCATTTGTAAGCACTTCGCCTCCAAGTTCAATATTTCTATTCCGTACTCAAGAACCTGTTATTACTGATAGTGGTGTTACAACGGAGGGAATTACTACTGCTATTGAAATAAAAATTACTGAGCCCTCAATAACAGAAACGACTCCTTCAAGTAATACCGTGCCATTTTTGGTTTCCAGTAGTACTTTAACACCTCAATCTAAAACTAGTATTTCGGAAAGAAAGATGACAGAATCATCAACTGCTGAGACAACTCCATTTGAAATTACAAAGCATCCTACCTCCACAATTTCATCAAGCACTGATGATTATTATGATATCCCTGAAGTAGTATCCCATATAGATGCACAGTATCATACAAACCTATTAATTACGGATACCATTTCCAGTTCTACTCAATCTAGTACAAACCTTTCTATATCATCGAGAACTTCTGATTCCAGACCTAGCAGTACTGCTTCTGTTAGCAGTAGTATTTCAACAACAGAAACAAATCCTCCAAGTACTGCCGTGCCATTTTTGATTTCCAGTAGTACTCTAACCCCTCAATCTAAAACTAGTATTTCGGAAAGAAAGATGACAGAATCATCAACTGCTGAGACAACTCCATTTGAGACTACAAAGCATCCTACGTCCACAATATCATCGATCACTGCTGATACCATACCTGGCAGTACTGCCTTTGTTAGCAGTAGTGTTTCACCTCCAAGTTCAATATCTCTAATCAGTACTGAAGAACCTGTTTTTACTGATAGTAGTGTTACAACTAAGGGAAATATTACTACAACTGAAATAAAGATTACTGAAGCCTCAACTACAGAAACGACTCCTCCAAGTAATACTGTGCCATTTTTGATTTCCGGTAGTACTATAAGCCCTCAATCTAACACTAGCATTTTTGAAAGAAACACAGAATCATTAACTGCTGAGTCAACACCAATTGAGAGTACTAAGCAACCTATCTCCACAATTTCATCCATGATTGCTGATACCAATCCCAGCAGTACTGCTTCTTTTAGCAGTAGTATTTCAACTTCAAAAACGACTCCTCCTAGTACTAATGTGCCGTTTTTGATTTCCAGTATAGCCCCTCAATCCAAAACTAGTATTTCTGAAAGCCAGATGACCGAATCATTAACTGCAGAGACAACACCATTTGAGATAACTAAGTCACCTACGTCCACAATATCATCGAGCACTGCTGATACAAAACCTCGCAGTACTACTTCCATAAGCAGTAGTATTTCAAGTACAGAAACGAGTCCCCCTAGTACTACAGTGTCAATTTTGATTTACAGTAGTACTTTAGCCCATCAATCCAAAACTAGTATTTCTGAAAGCAAGATGACAGAATCATTAACTGCATTGACAACCCCAATTGAGATTACTAAACGACCTACCTCCACAATTTCATCGAGCACTACTGATACCAGACCTGGCAGTACTGCTTCTGTAAGCAGTAGTAATTTATCGCCAAGTTCAATATCTCTAATCAGTACTGAAGAACCAGTTTTAACTGATAGCAGTGTTACAACGGAGGGAATTATTAATACTACTGAAATAAAAATAACTGAACCCTCAAGTACAGAAAAACCTCCTCTTAGTACGAATGTGCCAGTTTTGATTACCAGTACTACTATAACCCCTGAATCCAAAACTAGTAGTTCTAAAAGCAAGATGACCGAATCATTAACTGCAGAGACAAAACCATTAGAGTTAACTAAGCAACATACGTCCTCAATATTATCGAACACTACTGATGCCAGACCTGGCAGTACTGCTTCTTTTAGTGGAAGTATTTCAACCTCAGAAACGACTCCTCCTGGTACTACTGTGCCATTTTTGGTTTCCAGTAGTACTATACCCCCTCAATCCAAAAGTAATATTTTTGAAAGCAAGATGACAGAATCATTAACTGCTGACACAACACCATTTGAGATTACTAAGCAACCTACCTCAACAATATCATTGAGCACTGCTGATACCAGACCTGGTAGTACTGCTTCTTTTAGCAGTAGTATTTCAACTTCAGAAACGACGCCTAGTACTACTATGCCATTTTTGATTTTCAGTAGTACAATAGTCCCTCAATCCAAAACTAGTATTTCTGATAGCAAGATGACAGAATCATTAACTGCTGAGACAACACAAATTGAGATTACTAAGCAACCTTCTTCCACAATATCATCGATCACTGCTGATACCAAACCTAGCAGTAGTGCTTCTGTTAGCAGTAGTATTTCATACCCAAGTTCAATATCTCTAATCAGTACTGAAGAACCAGTTTTTACTGATAGTAGTGTTACAGCGGAAAGAATTATTAATTCTACTGAAATAAAAATAACTGAACATTCAAGTACAGAAAAGGCTCCTTTTAGAACTAATGTGCCAGTTTTGATTTCCAGTACTACTATAACCCCTCAATCCAAAACTAGGAGTTCTAAAAGCAAGAAGACCGAATCATTAACTGCTGAAACAACACCATTAGAGATAACTAAGCAACATACGTCCACAATATCATCGATCACTGCTGATACCAAACCTAGCAGTAGTGCTTCCATTAGCAGTAGTATTTCAAGTACAGAAATTATTCCCCGTAGTACTACAGTGTCAATTTTGATTTCAAGTAGTACTTTAGCCCATCAATCCAAAACTAGCATTTCTGAAAGCAAGATGACAGAATCATTAACTGCATTGACAACCCCAATTGAGATTACTAAACGACCTACCTCCACAATTTCATCGAGCACTACTGATACCAGACCTGGCAGTACTGCTTCTGTAAGCAGTAGTATTTTATCCCCAAGTTCAATATCTCTAATCAGTACTGAAGAACCAGTTTTAACTGATAGCAGTGTTACAACGGAGGGAATTATTAATACTACTGAAATAAAAATAACTGAACCCTCAAGTACAGAAAAACCTCCTCTTATTACGAATGTGCCAGTTTTGATTACCAGTACTACTATAACCCCTGAATCCAAAACTAGTAGTTCTAAAAGCAAGATGACCGAATCATTAACTGCAGAGACAAAACCATTAGAGTTAACTAAGCAACATACGTCCTCAATATTATCGAACACTACTGATGCCAGACCTGGCAGTACTGCTTTTTTTAGTGGAAGTATTTCAACCTCAGAAACGACTCCTCCTGGTACTACTGTGCCATTTTTGGTTTCCAGTAGTACTATACCCCCTCAATCCAAAAGTAATATTTTTGAAAGCAAGATGACAGAATCATTAACTGCTGACACAACACCATTTGAGATTACTAAGCAACCTACCTCAACAATATCATTGAGCACTGCTGATACCAGACCTGGTAGTACTGCTTCTTTTAGCAGTAGTATTTCAACTTCAGAAACGACTCCTCCTAGTACTACTATGCCATTTTTGATTTTCAGTAGTACAATAGTCCCTCAATCCAAAACTAGTATTTCTGATAGCAAGATGACAGAATCATTAACTGCTGAGACAACACAAATTGAGATTACTAAGCAACCTTCTTCCACAATATCATCGATCACTTCTGATACCAAACCTAGCAGTAGTGCTTTTGTTAGCAGTAGTATTTCATACCCAAGTTCAATATCTCTAATCAGTACTGAAGAACCAGTTTTTACTGATAGAAGTGTTACAGCGGAAAGAATTATTAATTCTACTGAAATAAAAATAACTGAACATTCAAGTACAGAAAAGGCTCCTTTTAGAACTAATGTGCCAGTTTTGATTTCCAGTACTACTATAACCCCTCAATCCAAAATAAGGAGTTCTAAAAGCAAGAAGACCGAATCATTAACTGCTGAGACAACACCATTAGAGATAACTAAGCAACATACGTCCACAATCTCATCGATCACTGCTGATACCAAACCTAGCAGTAGTTCTTCCATTAGCAGTAGTATTTCAAGTACAGAAATTATTCCCCGTAGTACTACAGTGTCAATTTTGATTTCAAGTAGTACTTTAGCCCATCAATCCAAAACTAGCATTTCTGAAAGCAAGATGACAGAATCGTTAACTGCAGAGACAGCACCAATTGAGATTACTAAACCACCTACCTCCACAATTTCATCGAACACTACTCATACCACACCTGGCAGGTCTGCTTCTGTTAGCAGTAGTATTTCAACTTCAGAAACGACTCCTAGTACTTCTATGCCATTTTTGATTTTCAGTAGTACAATAGTCCCTCAATCCAAAACTAGTATTTCTGATAGCAAGATGACAGAATCATTAACTGCTGACACAACACCATTTGAGATTACTAAGCAACCTACCTCAACAATATCATTGAGCACTGCTGATACCAGACCTGGTAGTACTGCTTCTTTTAGCAGTAGTATTTCAACTTCAGAAACGACTCCTAGTACTTCTATGCCATTTTTGATTTTCAGTAGTACAATAGTCCCTCAATCCAAAACTAGTATTTCTGATAGCAAGATGACAGAATCATT
Source organism: Tetragnatha montana (assembly GCA_963680715.1). Classification (NCBI taxonomy): domain Eukaryota; kingdom Metazoa; phylum Arthropoda; class Arachnida; order Araneae; family Tetragnathidae; genus Tetragnatha; species Tetragnatha montana. Next base: position 35,586,643 of record OY796674.1, on the reverse strand, counting down.
AACTGCTGAGACAACGCAAATTGAGATTACTAAGCAACCTTCTTCCACAATATCATCGATCACTGCTGATACCAAACCTAGCAGTAGTGCTTCTGTTAGCAGTAGTATTTCATACCCAAGTTCAATATCTCTAATCAGTACTGAAGAACCAGTTTTTACTGATAGTAGTGTTACAGCGGAAAGAATTATTAATTCTACTGAAATAAAAATAACTGAACATTCAAGTACAGAAAAGGCTCCTTTTAGAACTAATGTGCCAGTTTTGATTTCCAGTACTACTATAACCCCTCAATCCAAAACTAGGAGTTCTAAAAGCAAGAAGACCGAATCATTAACTGCTGAAACAACACCATTAGAGATAACTAAGCAACATACGTCCACAATATCATCGATCACTGCTGATACCAAACCTAGCAGTAGTGCTTCCATTAGCAGTAGTATTTCAAGTACAGAAATTATTCCCCGTAGTACTACAGTGTCAATTTTGATTTCAAGTAGTACTTTAGCCCATCAATCCAAAACTAGCATTTCTGAAAGCAAGATGACAGAATCATTAACTGCATTGACAACCCCAATTGAGATTACTAAACGACCTACCTCCACAATTTCATCGAGCACTACTGATACCAGACCTGGCAGTACTGCTTCTGTAAGCAGTAGTATTTTATCCCCAAGTTCAATATCTCTAATCAGTACTGAAGAACCAGTTTTAACTGATAGCAGTGTTACAACGGAGGGAATTATTAATACTACTGAAATAAAAATAACTGAACCCTCAAGTACAGAAAAACCTCCTCTTAGTACGAATGTGCCAGTTTTGATTACCAGTACTACTATAACCCCTGAATCCAAAACTAGTAGTTCTAAAAGCAAGATGACCGAATCATTAACTGCAGAGACAAAACCATTAGAGTTAACTAAGCAACATACGTCCTCAATATTATCGAACACTACTGATGCCAGACCTGGCAGTACTGCTTTTTTTAGTGGAAGTATTTCAACCTCAGAAACGACTCCTCCTGGTACTACTGTGCCATTTTTGGTTTCCAGTAGTACTATACCCCCTCAATCCAAAAGTAATATTTTTGAAAGCAAGATGACAGAATCATTAACTGCTGACACAACACCATTTGAGATTACTAAGCAACCTACCTCAACAATATCATTGAGCACTGCTGATACCAGACCTGGTAGTACTGCTTCTTTTAGCAGTAGTATTTCAACTTCAGAAACGACTCCTCCTAGTACTACTATGCCATTTTTGATTTTCAGTAGTACAATAGTCCCTCAATCCAAAACTAGTATTTCTGATAGCAAGATGACAGAATCATTAACTGCTGAGACAACACAAATTGAGATTACTAAGCAACCTTCTTCCACAATATCATCGATCACTTCTGATACCAAACCTAGCAGTAGTGCTTTTGTTAGCAGTAGTATTTCATACCCAAGTTCAATATCTCTAATCAGTACTGAAGAACCAGTTTTTACTGATAGAAGTGTTACAGCGGAAAGAATTATTAATTCTACTGAAATAAAAATAACTGAACATTCAAGTACAGAAAAGGCTCCTTTTAGAACTAATGTGCCAGTTTTGATTTCCAGTACTACTATAACCCCTCAATCCAAAATAAGGAGTTCTAAAAGCAAGAAGACCGAATCATTAACTGCTGAGACAACACCATTAGAGATAACTAAGCAACATACGTCCACAATCTCATCGATCACTGCTGATACCAAACCTAGCAGTAGTTCTTCCATTAGCAGTAGTATTTCAAGTACAGAAATTATTCCCCGTAGTACTACAGTGTCAATTTTGATTTCAAGTAGTACTTTAGCCCATCAATCCAAAACTAGCATTTCTGAAAGCAAGATGACAGAATCGTTAACTGCAGAGACAGCACCAATTGAGATTACTAAACCACCTACCTCCACAATTTCATCGAACACTACTCATACCACACCTGGCAGGTCTGCTTCTGTTAGCAGTAGTATTTCAACTTCAGAAACGACTCCTAGTACTTCTATGCCATTTTTGATTTTCAGTAGTACAATAGTCCCTCAATCCAAAACTAGTATTTCTGATAGCAAGATGACAGAATCATTAACTGCTGACACAACACCATTTGAGATTACTAAGCAACCTACCTCAACAATATCATTGAGCACTGCTGATACCAGACCTGGTAGTACTGCTTCTTTTAGCAGTAGTATTTCAACTTCAGAAACGACTCCTAGTACTTCTATGCCATTTTTGATTTTCAGTAGTACAATAGTCCCTCAATCCAAAACTAGTATTTCTGATAGCAAGATGACAGAATCATTAACTGCTGAGACAACGCAAATTGAGATTACTAAGCAACCTTCTTCCACAATATCATCGATCACTGCTGATACCAAACCTAGCAGTAGTGCTTCTGTTAGCAGTAGTATTTCATCCCCAAGTTCAATATCTCTAATCAGTACTGATGAACCAGTTTTTACTGATAGTAGTGTTACAACGAAGGGAACTATTAATACTACTGAAATAAAAATAACTGAAACCTCAAGTACAGAAAAGACTCCTCTTAGTACTAATGTGCCAGTTTTGATTTCCAGTACTACTATAACCCCTCAATCCAAAACTAGTATTTCTAAAACGAAGATGACCGAATCATTAACTGCTGAGACAACACCATTAGAGATAACTAAGCAACATACGTCCACAATATCATCGAGCACTGCTACTTTTAGTAGAAGTATTTTAACCTCAGAAATGACTCCTAATGGTACTACTGAGCCATTTTTGGTTTCCAGTACTATACCCCATCAATCCAAAACTAAAATTTCGGAAAGCAAGATGACAGAATTATTAACTGCAGAAACAACACCAATTGAAATTACTATACAACCTACGTCCACAATTTTATCGAGCACTACTGATATCAGACCTGGCAGCACTGCTTCTGTTAGCAGTATTATTTCATCCCCAAGTTCAATATCTTTAATTAGTACTGAAGAACATGTTTTTACTGATAGTAGTGTTACAACGGAGGGAATTATTAATACTACTGAAAAAAAAATAACTGAATCCTCAAGTACAGAAAAGATTCCTCTTAGTACTAATGTGCCAGTTTTGATTTCCAGTACTACTATAACCCCTCAATCCAAAAGTAGTAGTTCTAAAAGCAAGATGACCGTTTCACTAACTGCTGAGACAACACCATTTCAGATAACTAAGCAACCTACGTCCACAATTTCATCGATCATTGCTGATACCAGACCCAGCAGAACTGCTTCTTTTAGCAGTAGTATTTCAACTTCAAAAACGACTCCTCCTAGTTCTAATGTGCCGTTTTTGATTTCCAGTAGTACTATAGCCTCTCTATCCAAAGCTAGTATTTCTGAAAGCAAGATGACCGAATCATTAACTGCAGAGACAACACCATTTGAGATTATTAAGTCATCTACGACCACAATATCATCGAGCACGAGCACTGCTGATACCAGATCTGGCAGTACTGCTTCTGTTAGCAGTATTATTTCATCCCCAAGTTCAATATCTCTAATCAGTACTGAAGAACCTGTTTTTAATGATAGTAGTATTAAAACGGAGAAAATTATTAATACTACTGAAATAAAAATTTCTGAAACCTCAACTAAAGAAACAATTCCTCCTAGTACTATTGTGCCATTTTTGATTTCCAGTAGTACTATAACCCCTCAATCCAAAACTAGTATTTCTGAAAGCAAGAGGACCGAATCATTAACTGCAGAGACACAACCATTTGAGATAACTGAGTCACCTACGTCCACAATATCATCAATCACTGCTGATACCAAACCTAGCAGTAGTATTTCAAGTACAGAAATGATTCCCCGTAGTACTACAGTGTCAGTTTTGATTTCCAGTGGTACTTTAGACCATCAATCCAAAACAAGTATTTCTGAAAGCAAGATGACAGAATTATTAACTGCAGAAACAACACCAATTGAAATTACTATACAACCTACGTCCACAATTTTATCGAGCACTACTGATATCAGACCTGGCAGTACTGCTTCTGTTAGCAGTATTATTTCATCCCCAAGTTCAATATCTTTAATTAGTACTGAAGAACATGTTTTTACTGATAGTAGTGTTACAACGGAGGGAATTATTAATACTACTGAAATAAAAATAACTGAATCCTCAAGTGTAGAAAAGTTTCCTCTTAGTACTAATGTGCCAGTTTTGATTTCCAGTACTACTATAACCCCTCAATCCAAAAGTAGTAGTTCTAAAAGCAAGATGACCGTTTCACTAACTGCTGAGACAACACCATTTCAGATAACTAAGCAACCTACGTCCACAATATTATCGAGCACTGCTGATGCCAGAGCTGGCAGTACTGCTTCTTTTAGCAGTAGTTTTTCACCCCCAAGTTCAATATCTCTAATCAGTACTGAAGAACCTGTTTTTACTGATAGTAGTGTTACAACGGTGGGAATTGTTAATACTACTGAAATAAAAATTACTGATCCCTCAAAAACGACTCCTTCTGGTACCACTGTGCCATATTTTGGTTCTAGTAGTACTATAGCCCCTCAATCCAAAACTAATAATTTTGAAAGTAAGATGACTGAATCATTAACTGCTGACACAACACCATTTGAGATTACTAAGCAACCTTCCTCAACAATATCATCGAGCACTGCCGATACCAGACCTGGTAGTACTGCTTCTTTTAGCGGTAGTTTTTCACCCCCAAGTTCAATATCTCTAATCAGTACTGAAGAACCTGTTTTTACTGATAGTAGTGTTACAACGGAGGGAATTGTTAATACTACTGAAATAAAAATTGCTGAACCCTCAAGTACAGAAACGACTCCTCTTAGTGCTACTGTGACATTTTTGATTTCCAGTAGTACTGTATCCCCTCAATCTGAAACTAGCGTTTCTGAAAGCAAGATGACAGAATCCTTAACTGCTGAGACAACACCATTTGAGATAACTAAGTCACCTACGTCCACAATATCATCAAGAACTGCTGATACCAGACCTAGCAGTTCTGTTTCCTTTAGCAGTAGTATTTCAAATACAAAAACGACTCCTCCTAATAATACTGTGCCATTTTTGATTTCCAATGTTACTATAGTCCCTCAATCAAAAACTAGTATTTCTGAAAGCAAGATGACAGAATCATTAACTTCTGAGACAACACCATTTGAGATAACTGAGCAACATACGTCCATAATATCATCGAGCCCTGCTGATACCAGACCTAGCAGTACTGCCTCTTATAGCAGTATTATTTCACCCCCAAGTTCAATATTTCTAATCAGTACAAAAAAACCTGTTTTTACTGAGAGTAGTGCTACAAGGAAGGGAATTATTACAACTACTGAAATAAAAACTACTGAACCCGGAACTACAGAAACGACCCCTCTTAATACTACTGTGCCATTTTTGATTTCCAGTAGTATTATAACTCCTCAATCCAAAACTGGAATATCTGAAAGCAAGATGACAGAATCATTAACTGCTGAGACAACACCATTTGAGATTACTAAGCAACCTACCTCCACAATATTATCGATCACTGCTGATACCAGACCTGGCAGTACTGCTTCTGTTAGCAGTAGTATTTCACCACCAATTTCAATATCTGTAATTAGTACTGAAGAACCTGTTTCTACCTATAGTAGTATTACAACGGACGGAAATATTACTACAACTGAAGAAAAAAGTACTGAAACCTCAACTACAGAAACGACTCCTCCTAGTACTACTGTGCCACTTTTGATTTCCAGTGGTACTATAACCGCTCAATCCAAAACTAGTATTTCTGAAAGCAAGATAACTGAATCATTAAATGCTGAGACAACACAATTTGAGATTAATAAGCAACCTACCTCCACAATTTCACCGAGCACTGCAGATACCAGACCCAGCAATAATGTTTCGGTTAGCAGTAGCATTACACCCCAAGGTTCAATATTTCTAATCAGTACTGAAGAATCTGTTTTTACTGATAGTATTGATACAACGGAGGGAATTATTACTACTACTGAAATAAAAAGTACCAAACCCTCATCTACAGAAAAGACCCCTCGTAGTACTACTAAACCATTTTTAATTTTGAGTAGAAGTATTACCCCTCAATCTATAACTAGTATTTCTGAACGCCAGACAACAGAATCCTCAACTGCTGAGAAAACAACATTTGTGATTAGTAAGCAACCTACCTCTACAATATCATCGATCACTGCTGATTATTATGATGTCCCTGAATTAGTATCCCATATAGATACACAGTATCCTTCAGAGCTATTAATTACGGATACCACTTCTAGCTCTTCTCAATCTAGTTCAAGCCTCTCTTTATCATCGAGGAATGGCATGTCTACCAATTTTACAGAGTATGATTATGAATATAAGGATTGGCCTGTCATAATATCCCATCCCATCAAAAAAGATGATTATTTTTTTAATCTAGGAAAAGATGCACAGTATGATACAGAAATATTAATTAGTGATACCACTTCCAGCTCTACTCAATCTAGTTCAACCCTTTCTATATCATCGAACATTGCTGATACCACACCTAGCAGTACTGCGTCTGTTAGCAGTAGTATTTCAACTGCAGAAACGACTCCTCCTAGTGCTACTGTGACATTTTTGATTTCCAGTAGTAGTATATCCCCTCAATCTGAAACTAGCGTTTCTGAAAGCAAGATGACAGAATTATTAACTGCTGAGACAACACAATTTGAGAGTACTAAGCATCCTACTTCCCCAATTTCATCCAGCACTGCTGATACCAGACCTATTAGTGCTTCTTCTTCCAGCAGTAGTATTTCACCTCCAAGTTTGATGCTTCTAATCAATGCTGAAGAACCTGGTTTTACTGATAGTATTGTTGCAACGGAGGGAATTATTACTACTACTGAAATAAAAACTACCAAACCCTCATCTACAGAGACAACCCCTCGTAGTACTACTATGCCATTTTCAATTTTGAGTGGTAGTATTACCCCTCAATCTGGAACTAGTATTTCTGAAAGCAAGATGACAGAATCATCAACTGCTGAGACAACACCTTTTGAGATTACTAAGCAACCTACCTCCACAATATCATCGAGCACTGCTGATTATTATGATGTCCCTGAAGTAGTATCCCATATAGGTGCACAGTATCCTTCAGAGCTATTAATTTCGGATACCACTTCCAGCTCTTCTCAATCTAGTTCATCCCTTTCTGTATCCTCGAGCAATGCCATGTATACCAATTTTACAGACTATGATTATGAATATAAGGATTGGCCTGTCATAATATCCCATCCCATCAAAAAAGATGATTATTTTTTTAATCTAGGAAACGGTGCACAGTATCATACAGAACTATTTATTACGGATACCACTTCCAACTCTACTCTACCTAGTGCATCCCTTTCTATATCATCGAGCACTGCTGATTCCAGACCTAGCATTAGCAGTAGTATTTCAACTGCAGAAACGACTCCTCCTAGTACTACCGTGCCATTTTTGATTTCCAGTAGTACTCTAACCCCTCAATCTAAAACTAGTATTTCGGAAAGAAAAATGACAGAATCTTCAACTGCTGAGACAACTCCATTTGAGATTACAAAGAATCCTACCTCCACAATTTCATCGAGCACTGATGATTATTATGATATCCCTGTAGTAGTATCCCATTTTATGCCAAGGGTTGCCATTAATTTTAGAGGTCTTTTTGAGACTTTATATAAGAGTTCAATGCAACACACTAGCCCTCTTGGTAGTGCAAGTCTGACTTCGTTATCCCCTATAGCTACTGTGTGCAATAGATTGGAGCCCTCAATAAAGTTTAATTCAGCCCCTGTTGAAAAGTTAACTTTTACTTCCCCAGACACTAGTATTCAATCTGTAACTGCAGATATGAGTCATAATAAGAATATTGTGCAATCTACAGAGGAGCTTGGAAAAGTCAGATATTCTCTCAAAAAGCCTAAATGGGTTTGGTTTTATCGAAGTTTTTCAACTGTTAATTCATCAAGCACGGATAATGAATCTTCAAATTCGTACACGAGTGAGAGTACTGTGAAATCTACAGTAAATTTTGAAAAAACCGAAAATTCTTTTTTAAAACCCAAATGGGTTCGGTTTTTTCGGGATTTTCCGACAATAAATTTTACAAGCAGTAGTACAGAATCTTCAACTACATATGGGAGTCTTAATGAAAGTGCTGAGGAACCTGCGGCAGAGTTAGGAAAAATACGGAGTTCTTTCAACAAACTCAAATGGTACTGGTTTTTTCGGCATTTTCCAACTGCTAATGTTACAAGCACTTGCACTGGTGTTGGCTGTAGTACTATATCTCCAAACAAGAACACGGGTATTCAAAAAAAGACTGCGGAATCTACAAAATGGTTTGGAACAACCCGAAATTCTTTTAAAACCCCGGATTGGAATTGGTTTTTTCGTGATTTTTCGACTATGAATTCTACAAGCACTGGTGCTGGTGTTAGCACAGAATCTTTAACCATGTACAAAAGTCTTAATAAGAAAGCTGTGGAAAAAAAGTTAGGAAAATCCCTAAAATCTTTTAAAAAACCCCACTGGGATTGGTTTTTGGGCATGTTTTAACTATGAATTTTACAACCACTGGTGCTGGTGTTGGCAGTAGTACAGAATCTACAGCTAAGTAAGGAGTCTTAACGGAATTCTGTAAAATTTACAACAAATAGGGTTCCGGTGTTTAGAGATTAAAAAAAACCCTCTAGATAATCCATGTAAAATTGGGTATTTTCAATCTAATGGGAGCAGTTTTCGAAATAGTCTCAGCATTCTTAAATTTATTCATCTCCTTTGAATTTTTATTTTTGTAAAACAGCAGATTAAAATTTAAAATCCTCGTATAATTTGTTTTAAAAACAATTTTTCTAAAATTAAATATCTTCAACTAAATTTTCAGTACTATCTGAGAAATTATTAAAGGTCTGAAATTATTATTTTTCTATAAGAGTTTCAATGTTAAATACAAACGATTTTGCTACGTAATTTCCAAGGATTTCTATTAAGATGAAACGTTCTTTATATTGCGCTTTTATAGCTCATCCCGCGGTTCGACAAGTTTTTCAATTGCGATGAAACTTATGACGAAAGTAGCTAACATACTGCTGAACCTTCCGCAATTAATTTTTACTTAGATTAGTTTTACGGGCCTTGAGATACTGGCTTTCTGGATGGCCCTCGTATTTGTATTATGTCATAGCGGCATTTTTTCCACCCCAGGCGCAAGGCCAAAGGCCATACTTGTATCCCATATTCCATAAGGATATTTCTAGGGATAATTACTACGTATACCGTCTAATGGAAAATTAAACTAATATATTTTCTAAAATAGTCTATAAAGTTTTTTTTTACAATAAGCTATGAATTTATACATTCACAAAAATGATTTTAACTTTCTTCCTCTTAGATGGGACCTCAATGTTTAACATACCAAATAGTTCAAATTCTTTCATTTTTCTTGAAATTTTGGAATACTAATGACCGGAAAACTTATATTACTTTTTTTTCTAAATTAAGATTACATACTTGAGATTCGTAATTGACGTTAGTTTTCAGTTTGAATTAAATTTATGTTCTTTGAAGATAATACTAACGAAATACTTAACTACAGTAGAACTCCAATTATCCGAACTCCGATTATCCAAATTGAATAGAATGTTGCTTTTTCATTTAATTAAGTAAAAGCTCTCTTTCTTTAAAAACAGTTTTTCCTCCCATTTTCAACATGCATGCAGTTATTAATAAAAATTGATATTTTTCGGAAAAAAATCTAATTATCCGAATTTTTGATCATACATATGTAGTCCGGTCCCAACTGATTCGGATAATTGGAGTTCTACTGGATTGTTCTTTAGAACTTGGGTTTCAGAAGTTTTTTGAGATACAACTTATTTCTTTTTCATGATTTTTTAAGTAGTATTATGTACAAAATTTGGCCTTTTCACTCAAAATTACGTCAGTTAGCTCACAAACGTTGCGAAGCAAGGAAACTCAACTATTTAAAATTACTATTCAAACTAATTGAGCTATTCAAAACTATTCAAAATTAATTGAGGTGCACACTTTTTGTGTTTCTAACGGCACTATGGAAAAAACTCAATAAAAATATAAATTACAAATGACGACTACAATGTTTTATGTTTTTTTTTTTTACATTAAAAGGTTTTGCTTACATTTCAAAAAGGGGGCAAAATAATTTGATTTGAAAATACCCAAACAAGGAAAAAAAAAGTGTTTTTTTTTTTCAAATCGATTTTAAAAAAACATTGATCTTACAATAGACGACTCTGAAAGTCTTTTATGAATTTCCACGCCCCCCCTACGCAAATCTTTAGTTTAGTTCTTGAGGAGGTGACTGACATATTTCTTTTTTGTCTACATCTTTAATTTTGATCCCGAATTCCGAAAGATCCCTTTAAGGAAACACCCCAGACTCTAATTGAATCGTCAGTTTGAAAAAGGGAATGAGTCCAAAAACGAAGTTTTGAGAAAATCGAAGAAAACTGTACAAGTAATGGAATTTTCGTTACATAACCACCAAATTTTTACTGGAAATTCAGGACTCTATTTAGAAAACATAGCAATCATCGAAACTAATGTAATATAACTGCATTTAAAAATATTTTATAGTCGAATAAAGTTGATGGACTTATTCCCTTTTTCAACCTTATGATATTTCAACTGAAGAAAACTCTCAAAAACCACTTGAATTGCCATTTTGAGCCATTGATTTTCCCCACTGGCGTATATAAGAGAGGCCGAGAGGGCCCGGGTACCTTTCGAAATTCGGACTAGGTGTACTGAAACTTTGTTTTTTAGGGTCAAATTCCTAAAAGTTTTCTGGGGAGGACCACCAGAGACCCCCCCCTTAAGAATTTCTTTTACAGCCATATTCACAGCCATCAGCGTCGGTGTTAACAGGCAGCTAAAGAACGAAAAATTAGCTTTTCGCTGACTCTGATTGGTGGAATTCTTTTTTGACTTGGGATTTAACACCGACGCTGATGACTGTGAATATGACTGTTAATATCCTGTACCACTGGTAAAATTGGTTGACAGATCTTTGAAATGCATTCTTGCAGCCCCCCTGAAATTCCAACTAATCTAAGTATACTAAAAAGAGTTAAAACCTTAGTTTTTAAGGTTAAATTTACAAAAATTTTCTGAAGCAGGACCCCCTGTGAACAACTCTATTATTAACTAGGTTAATTAATATTGAGTTCAGCAAGATGCAAATCCTACCTAAAATGTATCATAAAAAACTTCATTGGACTTATTAAAAATGCATGCTAGGGGCTTAGGAATAATTTTGGGTCCTCTCCCCCGGTGCAAAAACCTAGCCTTGGGCCTGATAATGGCTCAATATTTTTAGAGGTATTAAGGCCCCTGCCGAAATAAATATCTGTAGTATACACCATTGATTTTCCCTATTCATACGTGTTTATCAGGGATTAGCAACTATCGCATCCTAAAAATGCGAAAAAATTGTTGCTATTTGACACTTTGTTTTCCTTCCCTTAGGAATCACACAATCTGAATTTAAGACCGCTTCAAGGTTTTATTCCCTTTACTAAACATACCCCTTCGAATTTACCGAGTAACTAATAGTGAACTAATAGTAGAACTGGCTTTCACCAGGATTGTATCTCCCAACATGAAACTTGCGACCATGATTAAGAGTAAACAGCGAGAACTGACCCAGTGATCTATCACAAGTTCATAAATCTACCAACTTGACTGTTAAAACTATCCATTGATGATTCATAAAATTAAATTTGATTTACTTTGGATTTATGAGCATTGCTCGAAACCAATATTTTGTACTCAAGAGGAAGAACTCCTAAATTTTTCTAAAGTTCGTATCTATTTTATGGTGCTCGATTTCTCAAAAATATCGAGTGTCTGGGATGTTTCCTTTTGAGTGCTCTTTCTGAATTCGGAAAGATGTAGATAGAATAAACTAAGTCAGTGTTGGCGTTTAATGTGACCTAAACCCTTCAAGGACTAAATTTTTACGCAGATTCCAAAAGTACGGTTAATCGTGATTCAAAATTTTTTTCTACCCCCAATTGTACAGCCAGCCGACAAATATTACAGTGGGCATTATGGGTGAACGGATAGGGTTAAAAGAATACTTTACACACCTACTTTCAAAATTTAAAGTATTCTAAAAAACTATAATTAATTAAACAATTTTTTTCTGAGAGGACATATTCATACCGAAAGAAACGAAACACGTTTCCAATTTTTATTACATATTCTGAAACAGTACATAGAAAAACCCCTTTATAGCAAGTGGCATGTTGATAGGACATAATTTTAAATAGTTATGTCACGAAGAAATTCAAACATTTAAAATAGGAAGGGAAAAACTTGATGTTTAGTAGCCCATTACAAAAATTTTTTTTTTGGAATTCCCCAAGTGCCTCCCTCTCATGTTGTTACAAATACTGAAACATTATTACCTGCAAATTTTCAGGTCTCTAGGTCAATTTTTGACCCCCGCGCCCTTCAAAAGTAGGTTTCCCATGTTAAAGTATTAGGGAAAATATTCAAAATATCTCCATTTTTTGATGTTTTTCATTTAATAAGCCTGAACGCTGTCAAAATTGATTTAAAACCATCACATTTGGGATATTATTGTCCCTAGATCCTATAGGAAAAACATTCAATGGCACCTACTGGGGGGATGTTCCCCGAGGGTTAAAAGCGCACTCTCCTCGAGAAAAGAGACGGCTCGCTCGACATCAAAACAAATGAGCTAATATTTAATATACATGAATTTTTTTCTAATAGAAACAGGATAGAAAGGGGCATCTTAGAAAAAAGTAGCCTTTATTCAGCTCCCGACGCAAGTGCCAGCCAGTAGTCTCTTTTGTCGTGGAGAGTGCGCTTTTAACCCTCGGGGAACATCCCTCCAGTAGGTGCCATTGAATGTTTTTCCTGTAGGATCTTGGGACAACGATATCCAAAAGGTAATATATAGGTTTTAAATCAATTTTGACAGCGTTCAGGCTTATTAAATTAAAAACATAAAAAAATGGAGATATTTCCCATATTTTCCCTATACTTTAACATGGTAAGCCTACTTTTGAGGGGCGGGGGGGGGGGGGTCAAAAATTGGCCTAGCGACATGAAAATTTGCAGGTAATAATGTTTCAGTATTTGTAACAATATGAGAGGGGGCACTTGGAAAATTAAAAAAAAAATCCCATAGACTTTTGCAATGGGCTAATAGTCAGGAATTCTGGTTACCAAAATCAGCATTTTTTACATTCCTTATGTAAAATTTTTGAATGTCGACGGCTCATTACTTTTAAAATTATGTCCTATGAAAATGACACTTTTGTAAAGGCGTCTTTTGATGTGTTTTTTCAGAATATGGAATAAAAATTGGCTTATGAAGATACCCTCACTTAAAAAAAATGGTCAAATACTATACAGGGTGTTTCAGATGAATGTTTCAGAACTTTTAGGAGGGGCAGGGAACACCTAGACAGCTCAGATTCACATAGGAAAGGGGGGTTGGAAATGCATCCCTAACACCCTAGAGGGGTTTTACAACCGGGAATGGGAGATCCCCAGTGGAAATTGGCACTTGACCTATTAAGATTGGATTAAAAACAGCAAAATCGTTTGATTAAGACATTTATTAAATAATCTGGTAAGCATGTCTGGGTAAGTATGAACTGAAATTTTATCTCTATAATTGGCATCAATTGAGCAATTTAGCTGGCTTTTATCCAATCTTAAAAGGATGCGTGTCAATTTCCACTGGGGATTATACAACCTCCCATGCCCTCTTATAAGAACCCCTAGGTCGTTAGGGGTGGATTTTTGACCTCCCCCCTTTCCTATGTGATTCTGAGAAGTCTAGGTGTTCTCTACTCCTCCTAGAAGTTCTGAAACATTTATCTGAAACACCCTGTATATCGATAATACGCTGAACCATGAAAGCTGGCGTTTCAAGTATCCTTTTAGCTCAGTTACCTAACTCTACTACACCTTCTAACCATACAGTGCTAACCCTAAAGAGTTTTTTTTCGGGTGGCTGTGTATGTGTATATCACCACGACTCTGCGACTATGCCAAGCACCAGCACTTCAGTGTCCAGTTGAACATGTCTTTCTATAGTGACGTCTCCTTAGAGGATCAGATATCCATAACGACGCTATTGTTTGTCTATGATAATTTTTCTGGAGATATGTATGCATTGTTATATTTATTTTATGTTGTTAAAGCTTTGTATCGAAGGGTGGGGATTTATATTTATGCCATAAGAAAGTTTATGAGTGTATCCTAAGTTTATAAAATTGTCTTTCAATAACTTTGAAGGAGGAATGGCATTCTTTTTGATGTGTTAAATATAATAATCAAGAAAGTTTTTTTTCGATGTACCATCTCACAGAATATCGTTTCTTGTTGATAAAGATTATACCATTAATTAGAGTTCTTTGGGAATATAGAACATGTGATAAAATTTACTTAGGGAATTATTATTCCATCTTTTCATTTCATCATCCTGTTATTAAATCTTTGAATTCCCGTGACTTTCGGATTTCTCCCGCTATTATTGCGTTCCGACTGCCATGCAAGAAAAACCACTTGTTGGAGCGATCTCGATACTTGAGCGTCTAACATAGTTTTTGTAAGAGACAAATTATAAAGTAACTTCTGCTCTGGCTTTTACAGATAAAGGTTGAGATGTGTAGAGTGGGTACCAACCTACACTAAACTTTGAATAATCAAAAATTTTTAGAAATTACCAAGGAATTACAGAGTTTTACTATCTGTTTTATCGATTTTTGTGAAAAATATTTTCAATATCATCAGTTTCAAATTCTGCTTCTTTTCTCGATACATTTAGATTTTACCTGAGGGGGTTTTTCCGCTTCTCTGTGAGTTCTTTTGGCGAGAGTTGCCTTTTCCGGTTACGATGGTAAATAAGGGAAAAACAACTTGACAATGATCGGAAGCTTGTGGTTCTTATGATACTATCTCTTAAACTCGCGTTCTTCTTCTTTTAGGTCGATTTTTCTCGACTAAGCAGTGTTTTTATACGGTAAATTTTCCATCTCCATTCTTCCCGATCTTAGCGGGGCACTCCTGATGTTTTTCTTTTTAGTGAAAATATCCCGCTTTCAAAAATTTTCTCGAATTTCCTCGGACTTTCCATGGTAATTAGCTGATTTTCAATTTTTACAGTTTAAATTTAATGAAGGAAAGAACAACAATGCAGGGTTTCGAGTTTCAAGGTCTCAGTTATCCAATTGCATTTTCTCCTGAAAGTCTTATTTGAAGTCATAATTACTTCATATGACTGACTTTGCAGCAAAGGATTATCAAATCATACCCCTCCACAAAAAGACCCTTTATTCTCTGCATCTATTTTACCTGTCTCCTTTTACGTATATGACACCTTTTTAAAGTGTGTATTGAGCTCAATTTCAGTTAGTTCTATTCTCTCTCTGTTCTTGTTCTATTTTCTCAAAGATCAAGGATTTAATCTTCATCAATAAGAAACATTGGTGTGAGATGCTGAATTGGAAAACAAGTTTCAATCTTGAATTTATGTCATATTTGATTTGAAACTTATTTATGCAATATGTTTAAATTGAAACGCACTTGGAGATGTGTTCATATTTTTTTCAATAAGGAATTAATATTTTTATTTGGAAAGGTATTTTGATGAAATGTTTACAGGCCCAGTCGTGCTTATAAGGGTAAATAAAACATGCCCGATTTGGATTTTATATGCCTTAGGCAATGTAATTGTCTTGTGATTTATAAAATAAATTATTAATATTTTGAGAAAAATTTCTGTTTTGATAAAATTTTCTTCTTGACTACATATTATCGTCAAATATATTGCTCTTCTATAAAATGAAACAAAAATCTCTAAATTTAATCATAATTTTTGTCTTAGTCTAAAATGTAATTAGAGAAGTTTCTGAAAAATTTTATGTTAAATCTAAGCATGGACAGTAGATTGCAAGACCCTTCCACTAGAATTCCTCTGTTGAATAATTGTATAAAAAACTATAAAAAAATTTTGTTTTCTCTTGAGAATATAATTAATCACAACATATTGTAAAAATTACATGTTTAAGGGAGATAATTGACAGTATCTGTTCTCTGAAACTTGAAAAACAAAGATTGATTATGTGTATCAAGTAATTGTACTTTTTTTAAAGGAACTCTAATAAATGGGTTCAAACATGTCTTTGGCTCCCTTCCTTCTTGAATTAAAGTGTTATTATTTCTAATAAAAAAAAACTTATATGCACAGCAGAGTTCTTTTTACTGTTAGGTTTGACATTTACCATGTTATTCTTTTTAAAGATAGTAATTTAAAATATGTTTCGGAAATTAGATGTTACTAAAAGGATTTTCTTTTATTAATAATAGTTTTTGCTTAGTCTTGTAACATTTAACTTAACTATTAAAAAACACAAAGAAATTATTTGGCTTATGAAGCCTTACATATATAAGATGCTTTTAGAAATTTGTATTCTTTTTGGAACTAAGAACCGAAATACTGTGTAAGTAACTTAATGCTTAGCGAAAAATTATCTCACACATCATGTTTGCCTTCCATGTTAAACTTTAAGGTTCAATTATAAATGTATGCCTATTTAAATTTAAAAAATATTAAATAATTACAAATAAAAATAAAGGTGACTGGGGTGCAATAATCCCCCGTTCGAATCCACCATATCCACTCTTGTTTTTCAGGATTACTTCTCTAGTGTTTTTTTGTTTAAATTTTAAAAAATTACATTAGGTGGCTTGTGCACTAGGTTCGATAGCTGTCTTTTTATATTTAAATTTATAACCTAATTTCCAATACAAAGGGAAAATAAATATAAGCCCTAAATTTTGAATTAGAACTTTGTAACATAGGGGCCGTTCAAATACTACGTAAGCACCTGAGGGGGAGGGGTTTTGCTGTTTGCTTATTTTTCTTGACAAGGGGGAGGGGGAGTATGAGTGATGCTTACGAAAGATGTTACAAACCCTGCATTTTCGAAAATCTCTTGTTTCTTGAATAGATAATTTCAAAATTCAACAAAAAATGTATTAAAAAAAAGTTTCATCATTTTTCACAAGGAAAGTTTTAACGATAGGTTAAGTGTTTATGGACATTGAATTCAACACAAACAATGAATTTCAGAGCATTCAAAAGATTTTGTACAAAAAAATGAACAAAGGGTTGGGCAATTTTCTTACGTAATTATGAGAAGGGGGTTGTGTTTTGCTTATTTTTGCTGAAAAGGGGGAGGTGGGGTCAAAAATGACAAAAATCTTGGTTACGTAATATTTAAACGGCCCCATACTGAATAGAATCAGAGCGATTCCCTGCTAAAATTATGATACTTTCCAAAACCAAAGAGAAATTTTTAAGTCGAAAGAAATTAGTAGATGACAGGGAACCACACTGCAGATTAATTCCTCAACTCCAAAGGAACTAATTTCGAATCTATTTTAACGAGTTAATTAACCCAAAGTACGATTAGCAACGCCAGCGTCTGGAATCAGAAGATAACGAGGCTACACTACCCTCGGCATTACGTTCCGGTCAAAACCCAAAAGTGATCAGCTAACCAAAGAAAGATAATTAAAAACAGAACCGGAGTTATGGGAAAGACAGGAGAGAGAAAAAATGCCGCACCACAGGAAAAAAAAGTAATGGGGAAGTTTTTTACTTTTTATTTTGGAAAATTGCCGAATACAACTCAGCGATAATCGCTGCTTAACTCGCTTTCATTAACTGAAACGTTTTAACTGCTTTATTTATGAGAAAGCATAGATGCTTTGAGGGTATGTGCCTTTGATATTTATCCTAATGGTGAAGCGTTTGATGGTAATTAAGTTAATAATAAACGCGCTTTTTAAGGATATGTTATGTGGTGTTTAACTCGGTATAAAAACTAGAGCAGTTTTTAAGTAGCTAAAAATTCACGATTGATTTTATTTTGTTTCAAAAATATCCTATTGTTGTCATCTTTTCTTCGTATAGAGCATTTTCAATCACAAGATTCGGACCTAACAACGGCCTTAGCAACAGAAGATGTTACAGTTTTTTGCCCTACAGAGGTTAACAGTTACAGAAAATGACTAGCCGTGGAATTCTTCTATTGGAGCATTTGCAATCACGTGATCCCATACTTAAAAACCGCCTTAGCAACAGATAAACAACGGCCTTAGCAACAGTTAAAAGCCCTACAGAAGGTACACAGTTAAAAGAAAATAACCGGTTGTGACGTCACCTGAAAACACTCTATAGAGTGTTTTCAGGTGACGTCACGACCAGCTATTTTCCTTTCACTGTTAACCTTTTGTAGGGCTTTTAACTGTTGCTAAGGCGGTTGTTAGGTAACGGAGGTGTCTGTTGCTAAGGCGGTTTTTTGATATGGGGTCACGTGATTACAAATTCTCCAATAGAAGAAATCATTTTCTGTAACTGTTAACCTTCTGTAGGGCAAAACACTGTAACCTTCTGTTGCTAAGGCCGTTGTTAGGTCCGAGTCATGTGATTGAAAATGCTCTATGATATTAGTTCAGTTAAAAGTTTATAATATAGAGTTTGAATCACTGTATGGATCATGGATTATAAACTTGAATTATGATTATACCTGCATTATTTAAAAAAAATATCAGCATGATTTGCTTCTATGATTAGATATGGTTAACTTTTCAGTAAAAGTTCAGGAGGTTGAGGGGAAAGCTCTTTGTGTGCTCAACGAGAAATTTATTCAATTAAAATTCTTTTTCCCAATTATTAAGGGTTACTATCAAATTCCTTCTAATTGTTTGGAGTTAAGAGAACTCTCAAATTTGAGATTACCTAATAACTCCCAGATAGTACCACATCTTTGCAGGATTAATATCTTTAAATTTTCTTTTTTTTTCCGCGTTCAATTGATAAATGGAAAGCGTTGTTTATCTCAACCGAGTGGTATCATCATTCGTAAATAAACTAAAGTTATATTTATACTTCTTTTACAATTAGTCTTTGTTTGTTTATGTGTTTATTTTGTTTCATTATTGGCTGTAATCTACTGCTAGGCCCTTAAATGGACGACAGTATCCCAAATATAAATAACTTCTTAAATGTTTAATTTCTTATTTCAGTTTTCTACAAAAATATTCAAACTTTAAAAATGAAATAGTCAAATATTCTATAAGTAGCAAATTGTGTTTTAGTTTCTAAAACGGTTGTTTCAACCTAATTGTGTTACATTTTAGGTTTCGGATAGGATATTCTTGATTTTTTATGCATGGAAAACTTTTTAAATAAAATCTATTTAGTAAATTTTATTTAAAAACAATTAACACACTGTGCATCGATTTTAATGTAATTTACTATTACTTAAACCAAGAACAAGGTTAGTTAACATCGATGAATATATTTTTGCAGAAACATTTGACATTCATCATTTAAGAAATTTGAAGAATATACTGAATTTTAAAATGGTTCTTCTTACACTTTACATATTTATTTATTAGGTAATTTGTTTATGAGCTAGGTGTGTAATTAATAGAGTACTACTTTAATAAAAGAATTAAATTGAATATCCTTCTAAAGAAATGACTTTTTCCCATCCAGGATATGCTCTCTTCCCGGTAAACATTAAAAATTGTTCATTTAAATTCTGTTCACGTCCCATCATTATTGCCTGTTACTATTTTGGAACACTTGACAACAACAGCCCCCACGTATACGTTTGCTTTTTATGCCGAAGATATTGAAAATAAATTTAATGCAACGTGAAAACTACTTTCCTTTTCCTCATAGATGAAGTTGAGTAACTTGGAAAGGATGAGAAATAAATCCTTTATTCTCATATAAAATAACTGATCCAGTCAGATGAAAAGCAGATAGTTCCACAAAGACTCGAGAGTATCTATTTCTAGCGATTTCCCGAACTTTGTTTACAGAAGTACCTACTTCTCTGAAGTGTCACTTTTCATTTGCGTTTCTCATCCTACATATTTATGAAGTCCCCCCCCAGATCTCGTTCTCTATATCACTTTTTTTAGAGAACAACAAAGCAGGGTCAGAAATGATTTCGATAGAATTCGTTTTTATATATCTTGTTTTTTTGTTGTAGAAATTATACTTTATTTTCAATAAAGTAGAATGTAAGTTTAATATTTTTGTTTAGCCGAAAAACGGGACTGTTTGGTTCTGTTTGTATTAGGTTTGGTTGTTAGAACCGTTGAGTTAGAACTTTATTTTGTTTGCAGAATAGGTATGAGAAGATATTAGTATTTGTAATTTGGGCAAAACTTTTGTCTTTTTGCATCATTCATATTCCAAATTATATACACGAAAGTTATATAAATCCAACTAAAACTATATTGATGATAAAGTTTGAGCTAAATTTGAAGAAAATATGGTCAACGGTATTCATAATTTATGTATAGTTATGTTATAGTGGGTCGTAACTTTATAGATTGAAATTAATTTAATAATTTAACTACTACTTTCTATTACAATGAATACTGTTATTAAATTTCGATCTGAAGTTTTATAGAATTAATTAATCTCGTTAAAAAAAGTTTCAATAACTTTCCCTGTGTGTAAAAGTATAAGAACTTAAAAATAAATTGTAAGCAGAAAACGAGAAAAATAAGTTAACTTACATTATTGGTTTACAACCTTTTCTCTTTTCAAACCTCTTGTAATGTCTGAGAGAAATTAGCGAACATATTATTTAGTTGGTTGATTGAATGTATTTACATTTTAATGATGAACAACGCAATAATTTTGTGTTTGTAATGTAAATATAGTTAGTTTGTTCTTGATGCTGATGTTACTTTTTCGTAAGTCAGGAAAAGTATAAAACTTTATTGTTTGATTACTTTTTCTACATTTATACTTTTTCTACAGTTATAAATGTCTCCAATACAATATCAGTGACAAAAACCCTTTTTTTTACACCTCGCGAAGCCCTGGGTCTTAAAACTTCGAGTCTGGAATTAACAAAGATACTAATAGCCATAATCACAGCCCTCAGCATAGGTGTTGAATAGCTGTAATTGTAAAAATGACTTACATAGTAAAATTTCGTTTTATAAAAAATATGTAAATACATTTTTAGATTTTAACATTCCTAATGTTAAATCAATGAATCAATTTTGATTATCATTGATAAAGTACTTTACTCCATTATAAAGTGTGAGGAAAAGTTAAAAATCCAGTCACCTTTTCCATGAGAGGCGTGTTTCGGTGTCATTAGGGGTAGATATAAAATAGAAACGATCCAAAACCGTCCTTTCCAAAATTCACACAAAGAGGATATTGAGCCATCAGAATAAATATATAAATCATACAATATCTTTCGATAAAAGAAAGCCTGCCCTCCATTCACTGGAGGAAGTTGAGCTGCTTCTCGGCTGAGATTCAATAGATGCGCGCGCCATCTAGTGGCGACCGCGGACAGATACCAACAGAAGAACAAATAAATAGGGATGAAAAGGCAAAAAGAATTTCTCTTTCTACTGAAAAGATGTTATGCAATGAGAAAGGAGAAGGGACCGTTTTTATTCTTTACCCGAGAAAATGAGGGTATTAAGTACAATGAGAGAAGATTTTCTTGCCCCTGAAAAAAGTTCCCGAGACAGCTTTCTTTGGAAAGAGCAAAAAAAAGAATGTTATTTGCTGTGCATAATACAACATCGAGAGAGGGATGAAGGGATTTTTTTTTTCTTCTTTCGTTTTCCGCAAAGAACAAAAGGGTGTGATGGACAAAGCGGAGAAGTCAGAAATAATGGGATGTCATATCTAAGGGTTAGAGGATAAAAACTTATCTAATTGAAGTTATTTCTTCTTCAAATATATTATCCTTCTATTTCAATTAACTCTACTTTCATTGACTGTCAAAAAATACTCATCGTATTAAGTACGGATGGAATACGACTGGAATTTTTTAACTTATGAAGTTTATTTCAGAGAAACAAAACAAATACGCTATTTTTTCTTAATAGCTGAAAGATATATTACTTCAAAGTCACGTATTTTAAACGAGAGGAAAATAAGTGACTTTATGCTGTAAAGTTTATTGCTTTAAATTTTCTGAATTTTAAGTTTTTCGATCGATTGAAAATCAAATTTATATCTTCTATTGCATAAAACAAAGTATTTTGTTCAGTTAACGTATCCCCAACAAGGTGTTAATGAAAATCTCACAAAAATGCCTAAACATCAATTATAACATTAAGAAATCCCTTAATCATTAGTAGTTGCTAATTAGTCATTAATTCATAGAATAAATAAATTATATCCTTTAAAGTACTTACATACGTACATAAAATTATAAGTTTATAAGTACTATAAGAACTCTATATAATTTAATGTCTCATAAGTTGAGCAAAACTGCTTTGAAAAAGAACCCATAAATGTGCATCTTCCAATAGGGGTGAATTACAGGTATAACCCAATAATCCTAAGCTTGTCCTATTAGGAATGTCATAATGCCATCCAGAATTGCTTGATTGAAATAATGAACGATGGTTGCCCAATATTAGGACCAGAGAGGGCCACAGCTCTTATTAAATATCAATTGCCCTCCCTGTCATACATCATTCCATCTATTCCTGTTCACCAAGCTTCCCCATGCTATTAATGATTAAAAATATATTTGTTGAGCTTGCTTGACTTGGTCCAACTATTTACCCGTAAAATTCAATGTATCAATTTATTAATAATACATATGACAGTGTAGTTTGATAACTATTGCTCTGCTTTGATGTGAAGATAGAGTTGCAAACCTTGTTCTATATTTAGCTTTTGAGAGGTGCTAATCTTTAATTAAGTGGACTATGATGCAAAGCGTTCGTTGGATTTTGTATAAATCTATATATGAGTTTGAGGATGTAAAAGCAGTGTTAATCAATCTTTTCTACATGATTCGGTGGATTAAATGAGGTTTTTAATTATAATTTTACGTTCCTCTCCTTGTTATATGTTAAAAGTTTTGATAAAGTTTAGGTTTTAGAGATATTTGCATGATATGAAGATTTTATAGTTTGTACTATATTTGTTATATCGGCTTTATATTGTAATGAAATGACAGTACACGTTTAAGAAAGAAAAAAAATTAAATAATTGTAATTCATTAAAAAGGCACTATAGAAAACAAGTTTAAATTGACAGAAAAATTGCTATTCAAAATATATCCTATTTTCCAACGCGAACGAATTAATTTAAATCTTGTTAGTTTGAACAACAAGGGGCAATTCCCGCATTTTGTGAAAACAAAACATTTTTCCAGCATAAAAAAGGGTTTTAAACTCAAAAATCGACACGAAAAGCTTCAAGAAAATTTAGTTTATTCACTATTTAATATTTCAAAATAAAAAAAGACAATCGCTTTGCACTTGTTTCGGATTGAATGACGTCAGATCTGTTTCGGTCCTACTTTAAAGTAAAAATCAACAATGGCTTTGAATCCTAAACCAATCAAACCAATATTTCGGATTAAATGACGTCACATGCTGTTTTCGCTCCCTTTTTAAATGTAAAACTTTGAAATTAAATTAAAAATTAAATAAAAATCGCAATTGAAAACATTTTGCGCGTATATTCCTCTCTTGGATATCTCCATCGAATAAAAAAAGGCGGGGATTGCCCATTTTAAGATAGTTGAAATTTCTAATTTTGAATAGGATCAATACATACATCGAATTGATAGAAGATATTTCTGAATAAAGGTTTTTATACATCTGTTTAACAAGAATGCATTAAACCATTAGAAAATAAAGAACTATGCACACTTTGAGCAAGAGAGCAAATAGAAGAGAAAACTCCAATGACTGAGTATAAATATTTAAACATTGCCCTTCTAAAAAAAGAACAAACCTAGAATGTTTTTACAGTGAAATCTTTTCACTCCTTGTTTTATATCCAAGTAATATATATTTAGCTCTTATGGAAAATTCTATCTTTTAAGCAACTGGTTATACAAACATTTATTTTTATCTTTCTGAGTAAAACAATGATTTACTTAGCCATGAAAATCTGAAAATATAGATGCTTAACAAAGTTACATATTAGGATGCATTTTATTACTTATTCCAATAACTCCTCTATTCAAAGTTATCGTAGATTTGTTTTTATACTTTTAATTTAGCTCAAATTAAATATACCTTGGATACGAAAAGAATATAAAACAGTTTCTGAATGGACAGTTAGAAATTGTAATATACAAATATGCTTTATAGAATTTTAATGAACATGTTACAAATTTTTATAAATTTACATTAAAGAAGATCTAATAATAGTCGATGTATTCATGTTTTTTTTTTTAAATGAGAGGAAAAGGAGGCATATAAATTTTCAAACCTTAAAACCTTACCAAGGGTGCCATAGTAAAAGATTGGTACCTCTGATTTATCCTAAGCGATAGATTTCTATTAATTCGGATAAAATGCATCAAGTAATTTTAATAAATATTTAAGGTTTAAAAAGCTAGAGTGATGCATTTCATGATTTATTTGAAAAGAAGGATAGTTTATGAGTATTTCCAAAATTTTTTATTTTATTATACGGATTCTAGATGTATACATATGAGAATTAATTACGCATGAAAAATGCAAATAAATACAAAACTTTGTTGACGATAGACAATATTTAATATTATGATGCCGTAGTGTTTGAAAATTAACTTATAAGTTATAATGAATATGTTTTTAAGAAGTATTGGAAGAAAAACTTTAAAGCATAATTTTAAAAACATGACGTTCCAACTGAGAAATATGAAACTTTGAGTTTTTCCATATTTTAAAAGAGAAAACGTAGTCTACCAGCATACTAGAAGATTTTGAATAATCCTATATTTTCTAGAAATGGAGGAAGAAAGTCATTCAGGATACTATATCTGTAGTTCGAAACGGAACGATATACATCTTACAAAAAAAAAACTCCCTCACCAGCGCAACCAGGGAAAAAATGTCCTTTCTACTTGATGTTAGAGATATATGCGCTCCTAAAACTTTTAGCAATGTCATATTGTTTCAAGGGATAGGGAGGAACATCTATGTCTTCGTTTATTTACTTATTTTCGCTTATCTTAGTTTTGTTTCTGCGTTTCCAGAGCGGAATACGTTATAAGAACTCTCGGAGTTTTGCATAGAAATTCAATTTATTTTTTTTAAGCTCGAATCCTCCGTTCCTTTGTTTCTGCTTTTGAAGGGGTCGGTAGAGGCATGGAAAGTATTTTGCTTTCGTTTGTTGGGGAATAAAAAGGAATGAGGGAAGGGAACGTTGGGGCACGAACCTGGATTTTTTTTCTTGTGATTTGATTAGATCACGGCATGGTGAGACAAGTTCTTTAAAAGTTCATATTATTGAAAAAAGCTCCCATACTCAGGGTTTTGTAGAAATGTAATGGAAATCATTCAAGTATTAAGCCAATGAATACATTTGACGTTTATGGTTTTTTCCAGGAAGTTTTCAAAATCATTGATGATTAAATCAGTTAAAGTTTTTCTTTTCCAAACCAGATTTTCCAAAAGCTTTTAGTCCCCAATGCTCAAATGTTTTATTGGTCATAACAACAGTATTTTTTTTTAGAATTCGGTATTTTAATATGGCAGGTTACTATAAATAATGCTTAAATAGTTTAAAAAAATGCAAGGTCCTAGGCACTTATCAAGTGGAAGAGTTAATTTATCACATTTAAAGTTATTTATTAACATTTTAAGCAGTTTTTTAAAATCTTTTCTCACAATTTAAAGTAAGATTTTTATCATAAAAATCTACATTCACAGATCAAGCGAATAAAGTCCCACTCCTATCTATTTTACAGAGGGCAAAACTCTCTCCTCCAGTTGTTCTGCGAGGAAAGATTCTTCTTGAGGACGTAAAACGCTTCTCACTTCCTTCACAGAGTGATAAAACACGAGGGAAAACAAAAATGCAGTCTCGGCTATCACTCGAAAAGTTTTGAGAGGGGGGAGGCCGCACGAAGCGTTAACAAATTCATTCGAGTGTGAAGATATAAGGGAGCCGCCGAAAAGTTGCTGGGCTAAGGTGGAAAGAAAGAGAATCTATTTACTTCGGTTTGGAGGCTGATCGGACCAATTTAAGTGAATAACTGCTTGGAGAGTTTTTTTGGAATCTTTTGTTTGGTCTTTCAAAGAAAAAAGTTTGAAAATAAGACTTTGGAGAAATGGTTGGGGAAACTTGAGGTTTTCCGTATGGAAAGTATAAGGACGTCTTCTTTCTTGTAATAGATGGGGCTAAAAATTTAATCGTAACAATTTATAATTTATTGAACAGCAATACAAGATAATAATACGATATTACTCTCAAAATGTGTTCTTCCAACCTTAAAAGTTTTGGCGCTTCTGCGAAAATTCATTGATACATTACGTTCTTTCAAAACTTGCTTGATACTTCATACTTTGAAAAAATCCAGAACTTTTACGTTATAAAAAGTTATTATAAAATAATAGAATAATATTTCTCAATACCTTAAATGTGGGTGTTCAGAATACTTTCCACTTATTACTTCAACGTAATTTTAATCAATTAATGTATTAATAAATAGAAGTTGGACTATAAATTTTAGGAATATACTTCCATAGCTGAACTTCCATTTAATAATAATTTACAAAAATATGTAATTGAAAACAAGGATTGGTAAATAAAGATGAAAGTTGAAAGATAAACTTTCAATTTATTCAATGATTAGTGTCCAGTAGTGATAGTGCACCACCCACTTCGCTTTGTGAGTGATTAATTTATCTGAAGTTTATCATAAAGGAGTAAAAAAAATGACACGTAGTATAAATAAGATTCAAAAGTTATAATTAAATTTTCTTGCTCCATATCTTATTTTTCTTAATTTATTTTTAATTCTTGCTCAAATTATAAATGAAAATGCTTGTTATAAAGAAGAATTTTAGAATGCTAGACTCAAGTAAAGAAAAAGAACAGTGCTGTTTTATTTAAGGAAAACGAATTTTTTAAGTCCCCTATTTTAAAAGTTTTAGTCACTTTGTGAATACAATACTAAAATAAAAAAACCCCCGGCAGATAGAAGGTTGAAAAAAAAGTAATTGCATGGGTTTAAGGTACTTTTCTTAATTTATGCACCCAAAATAAGTAAATTTCATTAATGCAGAGGAAATAATTCAAAACAAAAGTAAGCTCTTAATTAAAAACTTCCACTCCTTCTGCGAGAGAAACGATTAAGATAATATCAGAAAAAAACCTTTGAACTCTGAACAACAAATTTGGGGTTCTTCTTAATTTTTATGGAAACACTTTAAAAGTTTATTTCTGTAGTTAAATTAACAATATTTTGCCACGGAAAATGTTAAAATAACTTTTAAAGGGACCTGTATTGATAGTGACTAGTGAGAGTTACTAGTTTTTAAATAACAAGGGAGCTACCGCCGCGCCCCAGCCCGCTATCGCTCACGAGCCCCCGTAAACTGCT
This sequence comes from Tetragnatha montana, assembly GCA_963680715.1. Lineage (NCBI taxonomy): Eukaryota > Metazoa > Arthropoda > Arachnida > Araneae > Tetragnathidae > Tetragnatha > Tetragnatha montana. Next base: position 35,559,154 of record OY796674.1, on the reverse strand, counting down.
TACGCAGGTTCTTTCGGATCGCTTCGCAATCCTCACAAAACCCAGCTCACTGAACTTACTCACTTTATAAAACTATAGACTATAAACTATAAAACCGCGAAAACCTTAGCAGAAGAAACGTCAAACCAAATTTCCAAAAATACGTCACAGGTCACCTCCATGATTCACACTCTTTTAAAAGTTAGAATATTTATTAATTATAACTTCTTTAATAATTTAATCTGAATGTTTTCCTTAAAAAAACCCATTAAATCTATAATAACTATGGTTGATCAACATTCTGAATGAATATTTTCAATTCAATATTGGATAGTAATCGCCTATTAACATGCCTAGATTGGATCGCCTAGTAACTCGGTTATATACCTAGTGTTTTACATTCATATTTGTGTTTAAACCCAGACTTCTTAAACAAACCTTTTTAAGCCATTGAAAACAATGAGACAAAGCCTACATGACACACAATGTTTGCAATTCATTTCGATTATCAGACTAAAAATTATAAATTTCAGACAAAATGTGTGAAATTTTAGTATGAAATAGCATATCTGTAACTTTTTAGAATACTTTTATAAGTCTTTGAATGATATTTAATTTAGAAAGTACTTTTTAAAAACTTGATAAAAATGTTGTTTAATCATATAATATAGCTTCAATTGGTCCTTGTGATTAGTTGCATAATAAGTTATTTGACAGAAAAATAGAAATATTTTAAAATTTGGAATTTTTTTTAGAAATTCTAATGGGCTATTTGCATATTTTCAAAGGAATACGAACAATTGATACCAAAAATGTGTTTTACGGATCATAAATTAAAAAGTTTTTATCTGGAAAGCGTTCACCAAAAACTTTTTTTTAGAATAGAGATATTCTTAAATCTAAATACTAATCCAGCAACCCGCTTTGCCCGAAAGCTGCTTTTTTACTTTAAAGGGGATTAAAACCTTAAAAATATAAAAAAAACACCTGCCGGTTCTTCCATAGTACTCTCTTTAAAGTTAGATTCTTTTAAAATAATATAATATTCAACAGTATGATGAATGTACTAGTTTTCGCCTATTTAGAAGGAACATATCTTAAGTTTTTCATTTTTTAACAAAATCACCGCTTTTTTTATATTGCACCCAGTCACCCCATATTAAAAATCTGATGTTCTATCGGAGTTGATCGAACACAATACACATGCTTTCACACTCGGGTTCAATCCGGCAGTATACGAGCCCTTACTCGCTCTAGGCAACTCTCCCCTATACTATAATGATAATCCAATAAAAGAAAAATATCCCACATAAAATATCCGTTATTTACTGAATAACCATTCGGGTAATCTAACAAATCAACTTGGTGACCTAAAACGGTCCTAAAGATATAGTAGCTATGATTACGCCATTATGAAGGAGACATCTTCGGTTCTTATCTTGAGTCATTTTGAGTCATTAAGGTAAATCTAGACAAAAGCAATCGGTATCACGAGAGATATGAAAAATGAACTGTTAACTATATTAAGTGGTTAAGTTATTATAATAACTTAATCACTTAGTTGATTTGAACATTGACACAGTTTTCATGAATTTTAATTCTTAATCAATAAGTCGTTAATGTAAAATTTTAGCATTTCTTTATCATAGTGAGTTTTAAAGTAATGTTGAATGTAAAAGTAAAGTAATGTTGAATGTACAATATAGTTATAAATGAATACGGGACGCTTTAAATTGCAAATTTTAAGACCGTGTAAAGAAAACGTGTGAAAATATGTATTTCTCTAATAAAGTATTCTTATGCAATTTTGCAGTTAAAAGTAAAAAGTAAAGTTACAGTTAAAAGTAAATATGCGTAGAATGGTATTACTTTTAATTAAAAGGACTATTGGTTCAGTTTCATTGAATTTCCTTTTCTATATGCATTTAAGTAAAATTTAAGTTAACGTTTCTACCTACACGGTTTTGTTTTCTTGCGTGATACTGAAATGAAAAGGGCATCTAAGGAATGTGTTTCTAAAAACTTGTTCCCGAATAAAGCTTAAAGTGTAGAAAATATGGGAGTTTCTAAAGTGTTTTTCCTTCGGAATCATCAAGAAAATATGCTCTGGGTCGTATTTGAACAAAAATGGAATATATACAATTTGAGTACAATGTAAGTATGTTGAAACAAGATTTATCATTTTACATTTACATTTAATATCCTTATAAAATATTAAAAATTAAGATGTTTTTCATAACTGCCCTTTAGCTTCTTTTTATATAACATGGCATGATTTCTAAGAAAATGTTAAAAAAGGAAAAATTGAATACTACTTAATATACGCTTAAATATTTTTACGAGAGATTTTGATATTAAAGCTAAACAGTGGCGTTTTACAAAATTGGACATTTTTACACAGAAAATGTTGAACATAAAAAGCTTAATAAATTCTTTTAATTCATAATTAGTTTTTTACTTGGGTTTTTATTGAAAGATTTATAAAAACATGATTAATGGTAATAAATGCCAGATTTTCCATTTGATGAAAAAAAATCTAAAGATTTGATTGAACACGAGTTAGATTTCTGAATACTTGTATTTTTATTATATAAAATGATTTTAGGGGGGAAAATTAACGTCAGTTTCAGGTTTGTTACAGTAATGATTGTGGTTTCTTATTTTGGAAAAACTTGATGTGAAAACCCTTATGGATTTGAAAATAATGTCAAAGTCTTTCAAAAACAAAACATTTCTAACAATCTAATGGAAAAACAATATCTAAAAGCTAACTAAACTTACTTCAGTCAATAAGTAAAATAAAGAAATAATTTGCGAAAGACAAACAAGAAGATAAACACAAAATGAAATGAAAAATAAACTCCTAAAACTAAATCAATCGAGAAAAGCATAAGAAGTAATAAAAAACCTATTCAATTACATTACAAAAATGAAATAAATACAGAATTACTTGAAAAGAAGAAACATTTGTTCTGAAAGAAATATAAGTTCTCTCTAAAAATCCCTAACAATCTGATATACGCTTGTTTTTTCTCCGGGATATTATTTGTCATTAAAATTTCTCTAAATGAAAATACTGAACTTGTATTTAAAAATAAATTTTGTATACAAGTATTAAATTTCTTTAATTTGATAATTTTATGGAATACATACCGCATAAATCATTTTTGTATATTAGGTAAGTGTAGTGATTTAGAGCCTAAGATGAGACATTGGAGAAGTTTTTATTAGATGTCACGTAATTAACTAAAACGGAGGATAATTATTAACATCAAATAAAAAAGGTCAATATTTTTGCATTTTTTAAACTTTTGTTTCATATTTCAAAACTGAGTTTGTTTTTTTGAACTTTTATAATTAAAAATTAGGATGGCTTTCTTTCCAACAAACATTCCTTCTATAATTTCTCACAAAATATATGAATGATAATCGTCTATCAACCATTTTATATTAAATCCCTGATTAGAAATTCCTTAGGGAAGAAACAGAAACATTTTGCTGGTAATGGAAACTGTCCTATTAAATAATGCATTGAAACAGACCTTAAGCATACCCAAACTAAATCATGCATCTCTCGAGAATTGCAATTACAGAGTTGCATACATCACATCTCGATACTTTCCAGACTGGTGATCCTGAAGATTTAAATTGCAGACAGAAAAACAAAAAAAAAAATTTCTGGATTTAAAACCTCATTCTACCCATCCTCACACTTACCCATTTGAATATGCATGACCAGCAATGCATTCATTAGGAAGTTCATCCCCAACTTTTGAACGAGTTGAGATGTTCCATCACTTGATACCCTCGACCCCCGCCCGCGAAGCCGCAGCCAACTCATTAAACTGCAGAGAGGGTACAAAATTTAACTCGGCACCTACAGCAACATGAGACATGCAAGTCATTAAGGAACACAGATCACCTTCCCAGCGAGCACTTTTAATGAAGCTGCGTAAATATTTAATCTAGTGGAAAACGCTTAAAGGTGAAACGAACTAATTTGACTATCCTTTAGCTACTCTGAACGAGTGCTATGAATTCCACGCGGATCTTAACCCCCCGCAAAGTTTGGAGATATCTTGTCATCCATTAGGAAATTTATTTCAAGACGGTAGATGAATATCAATCATGGTTGGTTTGGTTGTCCCCTAATCATTAAATGGGGCGTCTGATTTGAAGTCTGCTAGATTCTTTCGCTATATCTGACTTCAGAAAAGCTGTAAATCGAATTAATTGAATCCTTTAACTTTGTTTATTTTATACTGCCAACAATATTTTTGGGTAACTTTTTAATAACTATCACACATAAAACACATTTAAACATTAAATGCACATTTTTATACTATTTCTGTACTTATCAGCAGTTCTGGTGCTTGTCCCAAGTATTTATGATTAATTTAAACTTTATAGCGGTTTGAGACAAAATAAGGATATATGTGGAACATATTATTTTTCCTCAAAAAATTACTTTTTTAAGTATGACGAGGTGATTTAACAACTGAAATAAACTATATAGGTACTGTAAAAAGAGTTTCCGATTTTTTTTTTCAGAAGATCGGAAATACAGTATTTTAGGTAATCAAATCTAACGTAAAAATATAAATATTTGTCCTAGTCTTACTTTTTATACTTAAAGACACCTGACTTTTATAAGTCACTTACTTTTCTATACTTTCATTAAAACGTAAAATTACATTTCAGTAAAATAAACAGCTTTCAAATCCTTATTCTTTGTAATAGAAAAAGTCATATAAAAAACTTCCCTTTTTTAAAAAAAAATATTAAATGTTACAACTTGTTATCTACGCTTAGTTCCAGATACGTCATTAGCATATTTACAATAGTTTTTATAAAACAGGTATCAGAAAACTCTCCTATTAAAAAATTCATTAATTGGATTTTTCATTAAGTAAATTGCAGATATAAAAGTTCAAAAAACGTTTTGCATATTTAAATAGCAAAATGAACATTAGTTAGGTCTTTTTAAATACTTATAAGATACTACATTAAGAAAAGGATTTAACAAATACGGTCATACATATTAATGCTTTTCTAGGATAGATACTTCATTTAAATAGAACACAAGCAAGCAAAAAGTTCAAAAGGGGTATTTTTTTCTTCTTTTTAAAAATCTTGCTACATTATAAATGAAGAGAATCCAAGGATCCGAGTTTGAAAGATGACAAAAAAGAACCCCAAAGAAGAGACTATGAATTTTTCAACACCATAAACTCGTTCTTTAATTGCCCTTTTATTCACTCAGGATAATTGCCTCAATTCTCCCCCCCCCCAAAAAAAAAAAATCCCTCTATCCCGATTAACAGCGATTTTGGTTCTGTAGCAAACAGAACACCTCGGCTTCTCTCTCACTCGGCCGATACGTGGCAAATCCTTCGGCCCAATCTAATTTCACCGAAATGACGTCACAGCAAAATAAAAACACCGCTTGCCCCTTTTTCCCCGATCAATAATTAATTCGATGCCACCGGTGGAAAATTAAATTCTCCAAGTTGTTCACACTGCCATTTCACGGGTCTCTCGAAGAGACGAGGGCAGGATGGGACTTTAATTAGAAGCACAAAGAATGACGAACAAAGGGCTACAGGAAGGGCTGAGATCATTTAGCCATTGTCGAGGACGTTTTTTCCACAGCGCCCCATTCTTTGCCGTGGCAGTAATCTTTTAAATGTTGTTGTGAAGGATTTAATCTACCGGAAGCGGAGAGCTGCTTGAAAGGGGTGGTTAAAGGATATTGCGTCGAGATAAGAAAAGGCCTGTCGCTAATTTCTGTTTTGAAATATATGCGCTTTCGCGCTCGGAGCAATTAGAGAGCGGATAAATTACGTTTGGTTAGCGAGGCGAACGCATTCTGCGCATATTTGAAGCAAGGCTCCCGATTGGTTTTCTTCTGGTATTTTTCTGTGATTTAAGGTTTGCAATAATGCGGGGAACGGAGACTGAATAACTTCCCATTAGCTTATGAATACTCGTTATACTGTCTGTAGGGAGAGTAATTTCTCTTCTGAATAAGAGAAGCTAAACTCGGTCTTCAGTTAGTTTTCAATATTATGAGTCTGTAGAGGAGTGTTATTAAGGATTCCTTTGATCTTTTAGCCAGCCATTCCGCACTAAAAATGAAAGCATATGGGGAAAGCAATATTTCATTAGTGGCACTGATAGCAAAAATTATGAATTGCAATGTTTACCCTCAGTGGTCTTTTAGCTATATTATGTACTAATGAAGTACTAACTCATAACACACATTGCTATATTAACAATGTCACTCTCAATTTTATCTAAATTAGTTACTGGCGCAATATGATCAATTGATCATATTTGGATCTTGCGCCATAAAACAATAACCAAACCAAACCTTAATTAGTTACGGAGGGAGACAAATCAGAAATGACTCAAACTTTGTTAAGTAATAATACCATGGAACTAGAAGACTGTACTAGTACAGTCATGGAACAGTAATGGTACTAGTATTGTACTAGTTCCATGAATAATACGCATTAAGAATCGACCTATAGCCATTATTAACTCCAAAAAAAATCATCTCTAATATTAGAAACATACTTTAAATGCGTTTAGCCAATTCGTAAAGAAATTTATTATAGTCACCTCTTCTTTACTTACACGATGGATATCCTTTTTCTTTATTTTTAAATATATTAATAGAGAAGATTTTTTTTTTAAACTGGAAATATAATTTGATGAAACATAAAAAAATGGTTTAAACTAAAGTCTTTTGGTGTCTTGCCATTACAATACCTTTATTGCAGATTTTTAGTTCTTCTTTGTACCACAATGAAGTAATGTATTTATCAATGTTTTATAAAATGAAAAAAAAAAACCTCTACTGTTTATTGTTAAATTAATAAATCTTTGCTCACCCAATTTCATAATTGAATAACGTCGAGAGAAACATTATACGGAATAAACAGTTTTCAAAGCAACAACTTCAAAGAAAAGTACTTATTTACATCCGCCAAAACAGCGAAGTTCTCTTCACACTTCTTCGCCGAACCTTTCTGTACATAAAATTAAATCATCTAACACGCGATCTCAGAAAACATAATTTCTTTCGAAATGCAGCATGATGCCCCTTCAAAACATTTCTTCCGAACAATTCCCGAAGGAGCAAATAAAAAGAGTCCGGAATAGAGTGACAAGACGTTTACCAGGAATTAAAAAAGAGAATCCAATATATCGGAAACCCAGTAATTTCCAATTCCCGAGAGACGCACCGTTTTCTTCGGTTCCTCCAATTTTTCGTGCAAGCTTGCACAAAGCAATACAACACATATTATTCCTTTTGGAGTTCTGCCAGAGCGAAAACGCCGCCTTCTGTTTATAGGGGGTAACTCGCAAGGTAGGGCTTGATGCCTTATTTTATTCGTTTTATACCAGCACTGTTTATCACGATCAAAGGCAGCCGGGGATATTTTTTTTTTGGTAGGGCGTTTACCTTAGTAGAAGAGATGGTTGAGCGAGTATATAGGGAGCTGGAGCCAGCTGCGTCCGACTTTGTCGGGGGAAGAATTAAACGATTTCAAAAGTGAAGTAGGACTTAATGTGGAGAAACAATAGCTGGCTATTTGTTTGGTGCCCTGAGAAGGGGCAATTGGAATGGATGATTTTTGGAAGGTGTTCAAAGCGGAGATGCAATGTGTTTTTAACTGCGTAAGTTCCAATTACTGGAGAATGGGCATTAGCGTGAAAGTCATTCAAAAAGAATCATGAATTATCAATTGTATTAACTTGAAATTTTTTTCTTCTTGACACATTTTAGTGAAAGATTAAATATCACAGATATTAAATAAATACAATAAAGTGTAATTTATGCTTCATAATGAAAAGCAATGTGTTTTAGCAAAACAAAATAAAAGCAAATTTTGTTAAATTTGTGATATGTGCAAACACGCAAACAGGTAAAAAAATTTGTTGCGCACTTAGGAAATTTATTTACTTTGTTTATAAAAAGATATAAAGAATAATAATTGAATAAAATTCTTACAATCAATCGTTAATTGAGCGAATTATAATATAATCTTGTTAGAGACATGACCTTACTTGAATTACACATATTTTTAGATAAAGCTCGAGCCATTATTTTCCTTGTTCTTTACCATCTTTCTGTTCTCAAGAAGGAATTATTACATGAACTTCATAAAGGTACCCTTATGATGAAAAAGACTATGAAACAGAATAATATACATCAAGACTATATTTTTTTGGGAATGGACATATCCACCTAATCATACATCCTTCTTTCTATATAGCAACTCTAGTCTTGAGTAAGCAGACGCTAGTTGTAAGCGGAGGAGAGAAGACGTCTCTCATTTTCTTTTAATTTTGTAATGAGCCTGTCCCTTTGTGTTAATAAGTGTACTTTTAACTGTACAAGTATACCTTGGTCGTAGCTTCCCCCCCTTTACAATTTTATTCATGTAAAATATCTTGGTCAATACATACAAATAAATGCTACTACGTTGAAGAGATAGAAAACAGAATAAATAATAAATTTAGTTCCCATTTGTGATAATACAATAAAACCCCTAAAACTCACTTATATACCTCCTCTTAACAAATAGAGAATGCACTCTAAGAGAAAAAAAAACTTGTCACCTTCAATCTTAACACATCGAAATGTCTATACCAAGTAACCCTTTTCTAATATTAGCGACAAGCTGAGATAAACAAGCATGATGTTCAGGATCATTCATTTCTGAACCACCTCACGTAAAAAGCTTCGTCCCCCCAAAAACAGCTCAATATTAATAACAATCGTTACGGCATCATTACTAATCGGCATCGAATAGGCGCAAACCCTACCGATAATACCATACTAATTCCACGCGAAGGAGGACGTCTCTATCGGGACGATATATATTACAGTCTAATAATTTTCGGGTTTACCATTTCTCAAGGGAACCTTAATTGAGGCGCGAGGAGGGATTCTGAGGGAGGATTGACACTGGGAGAAGGTTCGAAAGGGGGAGGGGTGGGGATTTAATCTTCGTCTAATAATAGTCCTGGACGAGAATCGCAACGGAATCCTAATGCAGTTTGTCAAATTGGAAATCAAGATTACTGCCCGGTGACTGATGGGAGATACGGACGTGGTATTACCAGGCTAATATGAGTGCTGGGGTGAATGATGAGGTATTATATCTGCGGTGAGTTGGTACTGATACTTTGTACCGACACTTCGTTGACAAATTTTCGAAACCTGTAAAATGCATCTTTTGTTGTACGCTATTTAAATTAAACTTCATCATACTTTTAAGCTAACACATATTTTATCAGGGGTCACGCCAGAAAGTCTTAATTTAAAAAAAAAAATACTTTTATTCTTCTTGTCTTGTTTTTATTTTTCTATAGTGTTTATTGTGATTTGGAGTTGTGAGTTGTGTATATTTTGTTTTATTCTGTAATCTGTTGTATATGCATGTTGTATTGCTCTTCTCATGGTGCGGGGCTGTATTTCCATTTTCCATAAATAAAAAACTACATTATTTAAATGAAATTAATGCTCCAATGTAATTTTTTTAGAGTTAGCTTGTTTTTGCTGAGGTGCCTTGATTATCGCTTTTAGTGCCTTCAAGTAAATGATGAATTTGTTGATAATAGATTGAATTTTTTTGCAGTTTCGAGAGGTATATAGTCAACCCCTAAAGACAATTCAAAATCACATAGGAAAGTGAAGTCACAAGCGTGCTCATAAGAAGTTTTCGAACATCAATGCTCCAAATACCTACGCACAGTTTCTGCTTTTTTGTTCTTTACATTAAATGCGACAACTGATGTAAAATACTGATGTTTCATATTAAATACGAAACTATAATAATTACAGATGAAATAACCACCCAGTAATCAAAACATGCGAAATTACAACCAACTCCAAAAGATCTTTTATAAACGAAATAAGTTTACAGTTTATTTATGACTCTAGTAATAAATTTCGCTAATGATTTTAAAACAGTAATAAAAATACTAAAACAAAGCTAAACTTTTTCAAACAATTTCCTTATGTAGCTAATTTTAAATGGTAAAATAATGACTTGTCTCCCGTTGTATCCCCAAAATAATGAATTAATTATAATTGCCTTCTACTTTGACTAATTACATAAAGTAATGACTTTAATTCATATGTGAAGATTCATCAACAATGCAAAACATAAGTAATAGTCTCATCAGTATTTACGTATAATTTTCCCGAGAAAGATTTTGTTTGGCATCTGGTCTAGACCACTCCATTACCTTTTTTGCCAAAATCTAATTTGATGTTCGGAAATAAATTCATTCATGCCCTGGGTATTTATTTAATCGACTGCATACATTCGATCAAACGAGAAAAAAACGCGTCCAAAAAATCTGCTATTTTTGGGCCCCTTTTGTCGTAAACAGCGTGCTGGGAAATTGTTTTTCGTGATGAAGCACAAAAATGTCTTTAATGGACACCCGAAAATTCATCGCTACGTTCATGGATTTAATGTAGCGACTAATATCTTTTTAATGAGAAAATAACGCTGTGGGTTTTTTCCGGAAACTAATTTTTTAAGACCCAGAAGAAAATTATGTCGGACACTTCGGTCTCGTGTTGTCAGGCGTTCTTTTTTTGTTAACTGATAGCCACGTGCGAGAAAAACAAACGACTTTGGAATTAGTTTTAGTCTCCTTCGAAAAAAGAAGAAAACTTGTGCAAATACCTTCGGGGCTGTTCCAACAGGTTTGTTTTTTCTCCGGACCTTATTAGAATTGTCTAAAAAGTGTTTGCGAAGAGATTTAAAGAAATCCTTTTCTTTGTCACTTCGCTCATTTGAATTAGAAAAACGTTCTTATAACGGCGGAGAAAAAGTAGATGGTTTAAACGAGAATCCTGATTTCTTTGAAGAATTGCCAATAAAAACATATATTGCGCTGAATTTTTAATAATAAAAAGATTTTAAAGGAATTAATGGGAGTAATCACGATTTTGGACATTCCTCTACTTATTTTTTTCCTTAAATTCCTTTTTTGTTAAGAGTTTCGCAATGGTGTTTTATTGCTTTCATTATACTTGATGAGATTCCCTCTTTCGTCATTATCTGGATAAGGGGGATATGTATTTTTAAGTTCGAATTGAATAAGTAAGTGAAATGAAGTCCAATTTATAGGTGAGCTGCACGAATAGGTCAAGAGATGATTAAAGTAGAATTTCACAAAATGCATTACAAAAAGTGATCGTTTTATCTCGTAAAATTGTGAACGTATTTAGTTTTTAAAAATCCTTTTAAAGGCGAAAGGCTTCTGATTAATTTTCGTTATTCTTCTTAGGATGGTTATAAATTCTTAAGCACTTATTTCTTAAGAGTGGATATTTACGATTTATGCTTTGATATACGTAGTAGATTGAAGGGACCTATTTATAAATAATTATAACTATAATCGTGCTTTCTGTAGCAAAACATAATCTTCGGTGGACATATTTTAGTTACACATTTTTATAATTGTTATCATATATAAAAAATTAAATGCATAATAATTATTAAAAATATCATCCCGGAAATTTCTTTATTAAAAATAATGATTCCGCCGTGGAAGCTTTCATCTTTTTTAATGCAAATCTTTATTTTTTGTAAAAATTTATTAATAGAGAAATGACATGAGTTCAGCATTTATTTTACTCAATATTTATAATCTTTTAACTGAAGAATGTTATCTTTGAATTAATAATACTTCTGAAATCAGAAATTCATGAACATGAGGTTCTAAAAAATATAAAAACAAGAAACAAGTTTTTGAAAATGAAAATTTTAACCTTAATTGGCTTGATATTTTCTTATTTTGTCTTGAATATATTTTATTTGGCTACTCCAACATTTTTAATGATTGAATCAACAGGATCCCCTAACAAACATTTGAATGTATTTCGCATTGGTCTTTGATGGCACAAAACAATTGTGATACACTCGCACTCGTGTTTTGTGATACACTCGCATATCAATGTCTTTTGGTAAAAATTCGACCTATCATCATCCTTATTTTAAAGATAAGAACGACTTGTCAATACGCCTTTTCTCCATGCAATATTGTAAATTCATTTTATAAAGTTATTCACAATAATAATGGGTGTTTAAAGCTAATTTAGAAAGAAGAGTCTAACAGCACCCAAAATCCCAAAATGTTATGACTTTTAATAAAAGTATAATGGGTTTCACTAGCCTCAATCAAATTCCACTCTGTCTCGATATAATTTCAGTTCAAAAATAAGCGACATCCCCAAAGCTGCCTGCATTTCCATGCGATGCAATGCATAATAAATTACGCAACGACTCAAAATCACTTTCTCAACCTCACTTCAGGGGTGTTCTTGGAAATTCATTCCTCCGATATCCGTGGAAAAGAACTCCCTTTACACGATTTCCTTTCTAATCTCTGGCCGCCACACCTCCCGGAGATGAATTCTAAATGGGGTTCCGTGAATAATTTTGATATGAATTTAAATTTTTGAGGCCCTTCCTGGGGAGCGATGTAGCGCCTCCCTGATCCACCCAGCGCGACACGGCGAAAAGAAAAGGCCGTCGGGCATTACCATATAGAGGGGTGGCGGCGAGGAACAGTGAGCTAAGTCGATTGGGCAGGGATTTATCGGATGTATAGCATTTTTCTGTGGGGATAACATTGGTAAATGTGATACATTATGCTTCAAGGACTTATTTTTAATACTTGCTTCGTTACAATGTGAAAGCAGCTAATTTTTTTGAATCCTGTATATTTTTTTTTATAAAAGTGGAAATGCCCGAAAATCTCTACAGCATTAAAGAATATATCCTAATATTAAGTTTTTAAACATATAACTGGATGTTGTTACAAACAAGACACTAGCCAATCAAACCTGCTGTTGTTATTTTATTGCAGTACGCACTGTAAAAAAATCCTGGCACTTTTCTTCGAATAACTGCACAGGGTGAGTTGCCCATTTTTTTTCCAAGTAAAGTTCCTGGAAAAAAGTACTTTACGGTAAAGTACTCGTATTTTCGATTAATTTTATCTTAACATTCCTTTTATTTTCCAGGGACGTACTTTGGAAGAAAATTAGCAGCTCACCTGTGCAGTTATTCCAAGAAAAAAGCCAGGATTTTTATTATTGTGTACATAACTAAGTACGTTAGGTCATACAACTAATCTTTCTAACATTTTGTATGCCTCGAAGGTTCTTAATTTTCCAGAAATTAACCCTTTTAATTAAAACTCTTGTCTACAGTTTCATTTATCATAATATCACTCTTGTCTCTGTGATTATTCAAATTTATTTTGCCAGTTTGCCTCAACGTAATAGATTGTATAAGAGAAAAAACGCTGCTAAAAGGTGACATTCAGTAAAGGAACTATTAGGTAACTATAACCCTATTTATAGTGAAGGTCATTCTATAACCCAAGCACCATTAAATGAAAATAATAAGGGGGTGGAATAAAGAAATGTTCTTTGTTTTTCAAAGAGAGTTTAATTTCAAAACTTTCTTTAACTAGTTACGTTTATCAAGATCACTAACACAACCTTAGAAAGAGGCTATTGAAAAGTGATAAATGAACAAAGCAGTTGCGTTTTCTTATTAAAATTCCAAATGCTCAACTTCTTTATGAAAAGGTATAACTCGGATTTAAAAGGTTTACGTCACTAACGTTTTAATGCAGGAGCTTAATATAATGAATAGCTTTTATGTTGGTGAAATCTCTTTATAAGAAAACTATACCAAAATGACATGCTCCACTATTCCTCTGAGCCCTCCATATATGCAAATGGCACGATCCCATTCTTTTCTAAACGATGTTAGGTGGTTCGCGCAATGAAGGATATGCAAATACTGTCTTCCCGGTTCAGAAGGGCGAATCGGAAGAAAAGAGTCATTCTTTGGGCAGCAACTGAGAGAAAGCTTTAAGAAAAAAAATAAGAAAACGAAAGATACTCCATCCATTGCCCCCGCTTTTAAGCTGTTTTGATTTTTCCCGCCGTTTTGGATTCTATTTACTGCGTATTAAGATAAATTATGCTGTCGTTTGCACAAGTGGAGAAGAATGCGAAATTGAGTGCTTCGCTCATCAGGGCTTTCGCTCCCCGTTTTGGAAGGTTGGTTCATATAGATTCGTTTCCGTTTTTTACTTGAATAAACATGGACACGTTTTAAAAGCGAAATAAAGAGAGATGGTTTTAAGAAGTTTCATAAATTTATCTATGAAACATCTTATACATTTAATATAATGTGTGGCATAAGATTTATTAGGAATGGAAAAATACCCCACTGGAACTGGGAGAAATATGATTTATCCTTCATCCTTTTAAATAGAATGGATGTATCTTTTTAATGGGTAATGAATAAATCTATACAGGGTTATTAAAAATTCATGGGCAAAATTGATAGGGGGTGTAAGACTGCCCATATGTGTTTTATGGTTTTACCCCCATCTTCCCTTAAAACAAAATATTTTCACTTTTTTCATAGAATAGTTGTAATCAATAGCTGTTAAAAAAATCTAAAATTTGTGAACGATTTTGTTTTTAGTAGATTTTTCAGGGTGGATAAACCATGAATATGGATCAAAGACTATTTTAAAACTCCCTTATAAATTTTGGTTGAACTACTTTACTTAATGAAAACGAAAACTTCACTTAAAATTTATTAAAGTCTCTAGACGCATGAAAGACTCGCATAAAAAATATAAAATAAATCCATTTAGGCATTTTAACATTTATTGCATTTTTAGAATGTAAAATATACTAATTATGGTTGGTAAAAGAAGTATAAATAAGAGTTCGAATTCTCAAACAAAAAAAAATATACAATAGGGGGAAATCCGTTATGCCTATTACTTAATTTAATACGCCAGTTTTTCATTTGAATGGGGCGGTAAAACGTACAACCTACTTTACAGCACCTAAGGGAACGCTCTAATTCACAGCTGAGACGCTTTTACTTTTCATACCCCTTTCATTGGATTTCGCAAAGAATCGATAGGGTTTAAAAAGCAAACTGGGCCTCACGCCAGAGCCCTATCTCATATTTCCTCCATTTTTTTTTTCAAACGCCGAACAAAAAAAAAGCCCCTCCTCGCTTTCCAGTATTTGATATTCCAAAAAGTTAGATGATGGGGTGTGTTTCCTAACAGCACAGCTTTCCCGAATTTCACGGGAACGGCCCCGGAGCAAACAGAGAAACTTCTGAAAAAGTTGGTGCCCCATCTTCTCGTACACTGCCTCATTATACTCCGAGACCAAGTCTTTTATGCGCGCGGAGGGGAATTTTTCCTCTGTGAAAGCGACGGGCTCTTGGTAGCAGCCATCGGGGCCGAGAAATAATTCGAGTAACTCCGTACAGGAATTCCGTTTTCCATCACGTACACGCGCATCAAGGGTGTTATTTATTTAAATATTTCGCGCGGATTTCTTTTCCGGAGGAAGGGTGTTGCCAGATGCACGATCAAAGAAAACAGTGCGAAAGGAATTCCTGCGTCTGTGAATCGATCAGTGAATAACTTCGGGGAAGGAGACTGAGAGAGAGAGAGATTTTTTTTTTCTTTTCTGAATGTAATGCCGTTTAGATTTTTGAAGGGTGTAATACAGTAAAGGAAAAAGAATATAAGTTCACAATAAATAAGTTTGTTGAATATTTTTTTTTTCTATTTAGGTACTTTCTTTTGTATTTATCTTCATTCTTAAAATAAAGTAATCTAGTAGTACTATTTAATTCACTAACGGATGCACATATTCTTATTTAAAAATGTGCTATCCATTGTTAAATATATTGGCAATATTTTTCAATATAGTGTTATTAATAAGTTGATGTAAAAGAGTGTGAATTTATTGTGATTATTAATTATTGTGTACTAATGGACGAGGGGTTTTAATTTCGAAGGAGCACCTAGTCCCTAAGGACTTCAAGCTCCTGTCTTGACTGTGCTCCGCTGCGCGGAGCGCATGCTTAATTTATCTTAAGGCTGGTGGCCGAAGCCACAGTATAGCTGTCTTACTAGAGACTTGAATAATTAATTTCAGCTGAGCAACTCAACCTGGAGTTATTGTGTACTATATATTAATCGAAATTAATTGTAAATGTAGAGTGTCATGTAGGTTTTATCTCTTATTATTTTCAATGGCTTAATCGGTATTGTTTAAATAGTTTAGTTTAAGCAAAAATGTGAATGATAAAACACTAGGTATACTAACGAGTTACTGGGTGATGGTACAATATTGAATTTAAAAGATTCATTGGTGTGCTTTTTTTCAGAATGTTGATTAACAATAGTTATTAATAGACGTGATGGGTAATTTTTAAGGACAACATTTTGACTAAATTTTGATAAGTTAGAGTTAATAAGTATTCAAACTTTTAAGAAAGGGGTATACATGGAGATGGCATATGACGTATGTTTGGAAAGTTGGTTGATGTTTCTTCTGCTATTTTTTTATTAATATGTTTTATAAAGTGAGTAATGTTCAGCGAGTTGGGTTTTGGGAGGATTGCGAAGCAATCCAAAAAGGTCATGCGTAAGCAGTTTACGGGGGTTAGTGAGCGATAGCTCCCTAGTTACAAAAAAAATAATATTTTAAATACGTATACAGTAAACATACGTATATCTCTCGTGGTATTTAGCAATGTAGTCAAACCCAACCATAATCAATTAACTTTTTCAAAACATTTTCTATTATTTCAACATCTTTATAGACACAAAGAACAACTGAACCTAAAACACCTTATTCCATACTTTATTGTGTTTTACTGAATAGAAATTTAAATTTAAATGCAATATCGTAAGAAAATTGCAAATTTAAAAATTGATTGATACTTATAAAATTTAGTTCCCGTTTTTTAAATCAATTAATTACTACTCTAAAATTTTAAAAAACGTATTTCAAACTTAATATTTGTTTTTATTCACACAATATTTAACTAAATCACATACAGAGCATTTTACCTTTTAACTACAAGATTATCCGTTTTCAAATTGAATTTTTCCCTTACATGTAAGTTTGAAAAAAGTTTTCTCTCATTAAATGCAAAAAAAAAATATTCTTTAGCGGACGATCAAATTTGATTTTCAAAGCGTTTTAAAGAAATTAAAAGATTAAGTCTGTCTATATTGAAATAATTTTTACCTTCAAACAAAAAAATATCAGAACGTTTATTTCAAAAAACCCTTATTAAAGGATTTTGAATGTTTAAGGAATGCTTAAAATAATTTTCATTTTTGAAACAACAGAAGCTTAAATTTACTATTTTCTCCTGTCCTTCAAAGTATCGTAATTTCAATTGTTTATTTGTATTAAAATAAGTATTTTAAATATTTAATTGCGTTTGATTTTCAAATTTTGTTAAAAGTCTAGGAACCATATTATCATCATATATGCATATAGGAAAATCATATATGCAACAAAGTAACACAAGCTTAATAATATTTTCCGTAAAGGGGATATTAATAAATTAATAGTCATTGTGTAGAAGTTTTAATTTTAAATTCTAACTGTAAACGTGCCTTTTAATTTACAAAAAAAAATGTTTTTTCTAATTAATAGAAAATAATTATGTATTAAATTATTAGAAACCTTAAAAATTGATTCATAAATGCTAAACAGATTTTTAATGTATTCAATTTCATGAAGAGCTTCATAGGTCCCCATCATCTTTTGCTTTCTAAATCCAAGTTCTCGTAACAGCGAGTATTAAAAACTGTATTCGATTCAAGTTTTGTACCAACCACTTGATTACCATTTATTCTCTAAATTCCCCGAATTCTATTTAGTAATATTTGGACTAAACGAATACATCTGATTAACATTATTAACACTTTATTCACCTAATAAGCTGTAATTAATCTGCATGTTATTTGCTTGTTCATATAAAGGTATTGTCTTAACGCTTTTTATTTGTCTCCTTTGTTGAGTTTTTCTTTATCATTTGCAATTTGGAAGTAAAAACAATTAATGCGTAGATTAATAAGATCTAATAAAATCTACTATTCTGGGCCTCCCCTATACACAGATTTTACTATTAGTACTACATTCTTGACACATGGTATACCCAACCCAACCCAACCCAACCCACACTAATAACATGTTTAGTGATTATATATTTCATTCCTGTAACTTTTCATTAGAGTTTAAAATAAAAAAAATTGAATCACAGAAAACCACAAATATGAATATCACATTGATCATTGGGGTAACAATTTTTTTTCAAGAATACTTTAAATTTTCTCATTGGATTTAAGTAAAAAAAATTAAGAAGCCTTTGTGATTAGGGGAGAACCCATCAAAATTAAGACACACTCTTTTTTTATGATTTAAATAACTCTTTTACAACTATTTTTCTTATCTTTTTCTTTTCCCTACCATACCATAATTTTTCTACCGTACCATTTTCATTCTTCATACCTACCATCTTCTAAATCTTTCTACCATATTTCACTAGTAAGATAATTATTTAATCCCTGTAAAAAATTAACAAAAAATAAAGGACATTTACTTTACCTTACATACTTCCTGGATAGATTTTTTTAAACTTAATAAAAAATGCACAACCCAATGTTTACTAATTTTATATTTACAAGCGATAAATAACATACCATATTGATAGGCTTGAGTCTGAGAGGATGTTTGATAGATGGCCCCTTAATAACGGACATAAAAAAACGCACACACACTTTGTCAGTAAAACTTAAAGAACTTTTCAGCTCGAAGAATTCTTAAAGGGGGGCAGTTTTGTAGGTAAGGCTTGTCAAACACTGCATCGTTCATCATTATGAAAAAAGCAGTAATATATTTAAAAAATCGTTCCCCTTTTTATGATATATTTTCTCAGTCTTCCAAGCAAGAGAGATTTATTCAGTTATCGATTCATCTTGGAGCACTACGGTTATTTTTCATAAACCCAAGAAGAATATTTATACAAACCCCCCTTTCTCTAGAAATCTCTGATCTTTTTTTTCTCACGCGTTAGCGAATTTCTGAGAAGTGCCAGAAAAAAAGTAAGCGGTGTAAATGTGTATGGTCGTGCTAAAGAAGGTGAAGGAAAATATTTGTGGTGGGAGCACACATTGCTTTTCAAGGCATTTTTTAAACGTTCTAAATTATATGAAATCAATCAATCAATATCTTGAATGTTCAGTAATATCAATCAAGCCACTAAATGTAGTAAGAAAGCCCATAATGGAAATTTGGATTTTTCCTTAATGTTATGAAGTGTAAATAAGTGTAACGATAAAGAACTAAATGAAGTTATCGAAACGGTGCCCTAAAATGTTTTCGTATCACTGTATTCGTACTCCCATGCTTACTAAATATTCTCTCCTTCCTAGCTAAAATAGTTTACCTCTTACATCAGTAGAATTAGGATAAGTTTGTGGTTTTAATGATAAAATTAATTTAAATATCTTTCTTGGCTGAAATCCCTATAATTTTAAATAAAATCACATGTTGAATCGAGAAATAAAAAGAACAGGAAGATAATGTTGTTTTTCCCATAGGTTGAAATTGAAAAACTGCTAAGAATTATACAAAATAATTTTATACTTAGTCATACTTAAATACCATTGCTTAAATTGATGGATTTAATCCAAATAAAATTATTAATTTGCTTAAAGCTTATACTGTAGTTTTTTTCTTCAGCTAATAAGGTTTAAAATAAGATAAAATAAAACAGAATTAAAGTACCGTCGACTCCGCTTATTGTGATCAAAGTTAATGTTATCATTTGGATAATGTTATCAAAATTAACCGGTCCCAATCACTTCTATTTAATTTAATGTAAAATGAGCCGTTTCATGTGATCAACATTTCGCTTAATGTTATCGAAACTTGGTGAAATCCCCATAAAACCTCCTTTTTTCCCCGCTTAAAGGCCAATTTTAATACATAAACATACAAAATGAGCCATTTATTTATTAGTAATGTTCCACTCTCATATTTTTCTTTAAGAAT
The DNA here is from genome assembly GCA_963680715.1 of Tetragnatha montana. Classification (NCBI taxonomy): domain Eukaryota; kingdom Metazoa; phylum Arthropoda; class Arachnida; order Araneae; family Tetragnathidae; genus Tetragnatha; species Tetragnatha montana. Next base: position 35,539,215 of record OY796674.1, on the reverse strand, counting down.
GTTTAATTTGCAAAGTACAAACAAGGGAATCGTTTTAAATACTTCAATTAGGACTACATTACATACTAGTTATGATTTTAATGCAAAACTCGAGTTACACTGTTTGAAACTTTTTAGTGTCAAATCGCTTATTTTTATCATTCTACTCCTGGACAAGGGTGATCACAGTAAGTGGAGTCGAATGTACTTGGTTTCATAAAGGTATTCACTATTCAAGTCATAAAAATACCATTTTAAAAAAAGTGGGAAAAAATCTATTTATCAGCTGTTTTGAATGTTTGCAGATACCACTTGAGAACAATATCAATAAGATTAGTTTGATATCAAAGGATTATTTTTATAAGAAAAATTGTAGTGTGTTGAGAATACGTATTAACCTAAAAAAAACAAAACGCAGTTAAATACAGTCCCTAAATTTTCACATTTTGTACACTATCCCTCAAAAACGTCTTACCATAAAAAGGGACCTGCTCCCATAATACAAAAATCATTTTACTCCGCATAAAAATTTGACTGTACAAAATCATTTTACATAAGCTCAAAAGATCCTCACACATATAAAAAAAATATCACAGCCGCCTTCACTTTAAAATAAAAACTCGAAGGGAGGAAAAAAGGAGTTTGCACTTCGAGAAGATTAAAAGATTTTTTCCCCAGGTCCCTATTAAGGGACTTTCAACTGATTATTTAAGGTGACTTATTCCTCGAATTACATCATAGCCCGGAGAGAGCGAAGCCCTATTTTTTACCCCGAGAACACAGGGCTCGCATCGGTAATGGATACTAACCTTCTCCTTGCTAATGCACTCCTGGAGAAGATTCCCTCTCTCAAATTTTAACGACCTTTTCCACTGCTGCAGTTGTAATTCAAGGCTACTAATCCCTATCAGTCTCATTCAGCAGCGAGAAAGTTCTAACTAATGGCAGAGGAGTAAGTAATGATTCTTGTTGAGAGAGAGAGAGTCTTCCTTTTTGTGCGAAAGCCTTTGTGGCAGTCGGACTCTTTTGAGTTTCCGTTTACCTTGAAGTTTCGGGTGTTTTGAATCAACACTGGTAGCGGCCGTTCCCTAATTAAATCGCCGTGGGCTAATCAGAGCGTCCGACGGTCGGATTCAAAGGGTTTTCGGGGTTATTTTCCCCGTCGTCGTGAAATGGATGAGGAGTGTGGGTGCCAAATGAGCTGCGATTCGGGGGGTTTGGAAGGAGGAGTGGTAAGGGAATCCAATTTTATACAAGATGGGATCGATTCTGTGGAGATGGAGTTCAAACTTAGAATGATTGAGACTTCGGGTAAGGTTTGCGGAAATAATCGATAATGAAGGGCAATATTCCGAGCTTCAATCTAAAAATAGTAGAGTAAATTAATTTCTTCTTTAATTTTAAGGTACATGGATGGGTGGGATTGTAGAGAACTTTTGAGACGCATTTAGAAATTATAAAAAAGTTTAATTAAGTTAAAATTTGACAGCAGTTAAAATTTTAAAAAGCGAGAACGGCAACAATTTAATGTTTATTATAAGGGAGCTGATGTTAAGATGGGAGTTTTTACCTATTACCTCCCAGTTATCAACTTTTGATGAATACCTTCCTATTTATAATATTTTCACCAACTTACAACAACGAGTAAATATTTCTTACATAAATTGCACATTTTTTTCTTAAAACTGACGCAAATATTTTAAAATGATTGTCACAATAATAACATCTTTTTAAATCATCACACTCGTTTTATGTCATATGTCGTTTTGCCTTCATGCACGAAATATGAGTGTTTATAGTTTTGTAACAAACGCCTGATTCAGTCAAATTCAAAACAATCAAAATTATCAAGTTCCTTTAAAAAATCAACTGATCGAGTTCAGCATAAAAATTAATCTCTTGTTTATCCTTTTCTACTACAACTAAATATTTATATTCGTAAGCTTGATACAAATTACTTCGATATCTGTTCGGTTTGTATTCGAAGATATTTTATTTTCACTTAGAAGATTTTTCGTCTTAGAAGGATTTCAAAACTAGGAATTTCATACATACAAATGTCATTTAACCCTTAATACATTATATAATTCCCGGAAATATTTATTCTCCGTAAGACTTAATTTCGATACATTTTCCCGTACAACTTCAGTTCATTTAATTTCAAATAGACTTTTGCCTCTACCTCCATCTCAACCAGTCAACTAGTGCCTATGAAATGTGCATATATTTATAGAAAATACGGGTGCGATGCTAATGTGATTTGCGAATGTCGAATGCATTACACATGCACGGGTTTATTCAGAATCGAATTAAATTCGATGCCGTCTAACAACCACTCGGATCCGGCTGAGTAATTCAATTATGGATATCAATGATTCATATGAACGGTTCAACTCGTAAACAGAAGGTGGATAGGATACCTAATACTCCGGAGTTCTAGCTCCATAAGACTGGCGCAGAGTAAATTTGCGATTGTGATAGTATAGATAAAAGGAAGTTTTGGTATGAGAAATTGAGGAAATATTCGGCCATTTTTAAATATGCAAATAAGTAGAATTATGCGAGGTTTGTATTAGATTTTTGATTATTTTATAAGGAAGGGGTGTGTATGTGTAATAATCGATTTTTTAAAGTCGGAAAATGGGACAGAAAAAATAAATTTTTCATTTATTCCTGCACGTTTTAAAGGAAAATACAGCTCCCAAACACCTATTATATTGTGCATGTTCGTTTTTCCTCACTGTGGTAAAGGTACACGTGCCTCCATGCCACCCTGTATTATCAATTCCTGGTAATAACAACATATTAAAGAGTATATGGAGTAGAAATGAAGTCACCAAACCATAAGTTTCCGAAGTAAGTTTCCAAACCGTAAGTTTCGTTCATTACGTTTTTTGTTTGGTGCTGGTTTGTTCAAAATTCTCATAACTCATAATTCTCAAAACTCATAAGAAGAATAAAATATCCCGGATAATTGTGTCTATCTGAATGTCCGTCTTTTCTTTTTCGATGCTCTTTGCACCTTGCACCAATTATTAATAGGTTAGAAACCATGGGGTACAAGTAAACAAGTGAAAACGCGGGATAATCTTTACATATGAGGTGAGTTGACAAACTCGTCAAGTTTTTAACCCATTAGGGTGTTTCGAAAGTATATGATAAATTTTTTTTTTCGAATTTCCCAGATGCCCCCCCCCCCCTCAAGTTGTTACAAATACTAAAACATTATTACCTGCAAATTTTCAGGTCTCTGGGACTATTTTTGACCCCCGCGGCCTTCAAAAGTAGGTTTCCCATGTTAAAGTATAGGGAAAATATTGAAAATATCGTCATTTTTGGTTCTTTTCTATTTTACGAGCCTGAACGCAGTCAATATCGAATTAAAACCTATACATCATCTTTGGGACATCATTGCCTCAAGATCCTATCGGAAAAACATTCCATGGGACCTACTGGGGGGTAGTTACACGGGGGTGAAAAGCGAGCTTTCACCGAAAGAAGAGGATGATTGCCGGCGCTTGCCGCGGGTGCTGGTTATGCTCGCCGGCGTTTGCGGAGGGACCTGGATAAAAGCCTATTAAAGTGTCTATTGAACCTTTTTCCTAAGGTACCTCGTTCTATTCTGTTTCTTTGTGTCTGGACCCCCCCATGAGAGGCCTTCATCCAGCTCCCGCCGCAAGCGCCGGCAAGCATCCTCGTTTTTCGGTGAAAGCTCGCTTTTCACCCCCGTGTAACTACCCCCCAGTAGGTGCCATGGAATATTTTTCCGATAGGATCTTGAGGCAATCATGTCCCAAAGATGATGTATAGGTTTTAATTCGATATTGACTGCGTTCAGGCTCGTAAAATTGAAAAGAACCAAAAATGACGATATTTTCAATATTTTCCCTATACTTTAACATGGGAAACCTACTTTTGAAGGGCGCGGGGGTCAAAAATCGTCCTAGAGACCTGAAAATTTGCAGGTAATAATGTTTTAGTATTTGTAACAACTTCAGGGGGGGGCATCTGTGAAATTCAAAAAAAATTTTTTTGAAACACCCTAATATTAACCCATTTAGGTTCTTGATAAGGTAGTTTCACCTTTTAAGGTAGTTTAAGAGCAGTGATAAATCAGAGTATGAAATATCTCAATCTTCTGATGTTGTATAAACTGTCATGATTTCCAACTTTATCTATTACGGATAGCAAATTTACCACACATCACCATTTGTACCCATCTGCATCTAACTCTCTCAAACAAAATCATCATAATCTTCGATGTCCTAAAATCCGACCAGTCCTTTTACCCACTCAAATCACCCAAAACCACCTGTTGAATAAACCCTCACTATCACACACACTTGATTTGTAGTACAAACGAAAACCAGCTTACCGTCTTCGGAGTCGGTGAACCCGTCGAAGAAGTCCCTCTCGTTGTCGGAGCAGCTGGACTCGGATCCCGAGCAGCTGGGGGTGGAGCAGCGCTCGGGGGGTGGGGCGGAAGGGGTGGTTGGGGGCTGCTGCTGGGGCGTCTCGCCCGTCAGCCGCTGGTAGCCCCGCCGGCCGCCCGGCTCCAGCCGCGAAGAGATGGTGCCTTCGGACGCGCTCCGGCTGCCGAACTCCTGCAGGTTGAGGGAGTCGGGGGGAGGCTCGGTCCCTGCGGAGAGAAAAGGCGAATGAGACACATGGGGAAAGCATAACACATAAAAAAAACGAAGTGACTGTGACCATATATTCACTTACAATTCATCAATCACATTATACAGGGTGTCCAGTTGGAAGGCTTATCACGGACTTTACTCCTGAACGCCAGGAGTCATTTCCATAAACGTGGTGCCTACCCCTAGTAAAACACCTATGCGCTTACCGGGGAAACCGTTTTTAACGCCCCCTAGCGGCAAGTTTAGGAGTTAGCGTGACTATCTTAAAAACTATTAGGGATACAAAGATTGATAGAAAGTTGTCGAGCATTATCTGTTTTATACGAAATGACACCTTGTTCACAAAAATTACAAGAATGAAACCCTTCAAAAATGCGGGTTTTTTCGCTTTTTTAAATACTTAACCCCATGAAACACAACAAAGACTTTTTTCAACAATGCGTAGTGTGCAACAATGAGTGGGATTAGGTGTATGAAAACGTGGATAAAAAACGCATTTTTTTTTCGGAATTTATTCTTGTTATTTTTATGTACAAGGAGTCATTTTGTATACAACAGACAAAGCTCGACAACTTTATCATTGACATTTTTATCGCATATATCTGTAATATTTTTTTAGATAAACACTCTAACTCCTAAACTTGTCGCTAGGGGGCGTTAAAAGCGGTTTCATCGGAAAGCGCATAGGCGTTTAACTATGGGGGTAAGCACCACGTTTGTGGAAATAGCAAATAGCTCCTGGCGTTCAGGAGTGAAGGTCGTGATAAGCCTTACGACTGGACACCCTGTATATAAGGTACAGTACAACATGGTTAATCCACAGGGCCCGATTTACAAGTTTGGGGGCCCTGGGCAAAAGACTCATTTGGGGCCCCGACACGTCTTAAAATAAAAATTAAATTTATTTGACTAACATAAGAAAATTCAATCATCTTTAAACCAAGTGTAAACACTGCGTAAAAATTGTTTTGTTCACAGAAGCTTCGTAAGTTTATTTTAGATTTCACATTTTCTTAGCTTTTAGCATTTTGGGGGCCCCTTTGAAATGGGGGCCCTGGGTAAGTGCCCCGAATCATGGCCACCTAAACTAATAAGGCCGTAGAAGCTTGAAATCTGAGTGATGTCATGCCTTCTCTTCCACGTCATCGACGCGTTTAAGACAACAGCGCAACTCCAGTCTGGAATCTTGATCGCCCCACCCTTTACAGCCTGATTGGTCTCCACAACTACGGTGAAAACGTCACTTGAATTAGCCACACCGACACACCCCTATTGGAAAAATTTTCCCAGTGTTCCATAAACCAGTATCAAATTATACTGGATCCAGTATAAATGATACTGGATCCAGTATAGATGATACTGGAACCAGTATAAAAGATACTGGATCCAGTATGATTTGATACTGGTTTATGGAACACTGGGAAAATTTTTCCAATAGGGACGTGCCGAGTATTTCAGATGGGAGAAAGTTTGATCTGAATTAGGATTGATTTGACTTAGGATTGCTAAGAATTACTCTCCTAATGACAGATGGGGTTAAAGAGCAGAACAATCCTGATCTGAAATTTGCACACAATCCTTGGATTGGACACCTTAGATTGGACCTAAAACCAGCAAAATCTTTCTGTTGATGATAACATTGTAAAACTGATCGAAAAGAGGAAACATCAGTTAATATTTAACCCCCCCTCCATTGTAATCGTAAATTTGAAGGCTTAAAATATGTCCGATCATGAGTTTTAAATCAGGCCCGATTTTTACAATTTTATTCAAAATTTAATCATTAAACCAGATTTTAGTAATCACTGATCAAATATGATCATTAAAATTAACTCTGCATAAAACCATTTTCAGGTCTTAAGGGAAACCTCTTTTTAGTTCTGCAAAACGAAACTACACAACATAAAATTGTTTATAATAGAGCACGGAATCAACTTGAGGTTCGCGATCTCTAATTCACTTTCTCACTTCTGAAATATTCGGCACGTGTGTCAGTGTGGCTAATTCAAGTGACGTTTTCTGTTTTCACCGTAGTTGGGGAGACCAATCAGGCTTTAAAGGGTGGGGCGATCAAGATTCCAGACTGGAGTTGCGCTGTTGTCTTAAACGCGTCGATGACGTTTAAGAAAAGGCATGACATCACTCAGATTTCAAGCTTCTACGGCCTTATTAGTTTAGGTGGCCATGCCCGAATGCCCTCCCAGAAATCAGGCTCTGTTAATCCGGACTAATTGGAACCAAAAGGCCATCCGGAAATTACAAAATTCGAACAATCCCGGTATAAGCAAACGTATCTTTAAATAAGTATACTTACGTTAAAAACTCTAAAAAAACTACGTTTTGTAAAAAAAATACACTAAATTGTTTATAAGATATAAATTCTTTCACATAATTTCCTAACACAAAATTGGTCCACTGTGTTCTATTTCAAACTCGTTTTTCATCTACAAATCCATACTTTACAACATTATTTTTAGAGCACATATCTGGATGGAACACATTTCTAACACTTTTCAAACATATTCAGAACATTACCACAACCAAAACCCTCTATATACAAAGCCTGACAACTACGTCACTGTGACGTCAAAGGTGGCGGAAAACCGCTAAATTTCCCATGTTAAGTCTATGGAGCATAAAAACTTACTTTCTTAACTCCTCGCGTTATGTATGCCTTCAAGGCTGATAATACTGTTCTGGAAACTCAAAATCTTTCGTTTAGAATCAAAAATTTGTCCCTTTTGTACAGCTTTTTTGTATTTTCATTCAGTTTTTTAGCCTTAGGACTAACATGGCATTTAGTTCACTTTGCAAATAATGAATGCATGTCATGTAGGTTTTTCTCACAATATTAAGTTTATCTAGGAAGTAGGAAATTAAAAAAAAAATCACTAGTAAAATGAAAAGTAAAATCTATTAAAAATTAAAACAAATCATTGAATTTTCGAATTCTTCCAACAGTAAACAATTTATTTAATTACACTAAATTCTTTAATTTATTATAAGATTAAACTGATGAGAATCAAGCATTATATTTATTGTTGCGGGAAATGCACTAGTAGCACTAAGTTCTAGTTAATTCTTCTGATTTGTATTTTTACATTTTTCTCAGATGGCATCACGTTTTTGTTTGTTGTTCCATCAATTTTGTTAAATTAAAAGATATTTTTGATACTTTATGCTTATTTCAGATTTCTACTTATTAAATTCTGGTTTGAATAGCGATAGCCATTAAAAATTAATATCACGGCGTATGTTTTTACATCGATACATTAATGTTAATAACAAAAACACGAATATTCCTTGTTCAGTGCTAAGAAGTCAAAAAGTATAAAACATGGCGTCGTTTTGCATATGACGTCAAAGGTGGCGGAAAGTGTGACGTCACCCGTCCGAGTTGTGAGGCCATTATATAGAGGGTCTTGCCACAACCAAGGCTAAACTGGATCGGTTAACTGTGTTATATCAGGCTTGGACAATGAGTGAAAAGATCAAAGAAGCCGACGTTACTGGAAGTTTTCAGATCTTACCGCTTGAAAGCGCTGGCCACGTATAGGGAAATTTGGTTGATTGATTGGGTTGGGTTCTTGGTGCTTTTTGCCTCGGCTCTTTGGCCGGCATATACCTCGCATGGATGAGAGTTGAGAATCAGCCACCCGGAGATAAAATCTTGGGAGAGAAGGAATCTTTTGGTTTGAAGAGGGAAACAAATTCGATTTGTCAGCTCTGTTTGATCGCTAATTTTTTGTAGGTTTCTAATGATCTATAGTCTGTGTAAATAAAATTGGAGGTTCACTACTAGTCATTTTCCACTAGTCATAATGCACTGCCACATCGTTGGTCATGCGCGAGTCACAATTCAAGCGTGACGAGTCGGCAATTTTATTAAAAAATGCCATGAATGACAGATAGATGGCTCTGGCCACGTATGGCTCACTAGAGACATAATCCGTAACATCGCTTTTCACTCATTGTCCAAGCCTGATATAACACAGTTAACCGATCCAGTTTAGCCTTGCCACAACACAATATAAGGGGTTAGGTGTTGTACTTATTGGAAGACAAAAACGTGTTATTAAATGTGTTTATTTTTGTTTGCAGTAGCGTTTGCAAAGTAGTCCTTTGATGTAAAACATAAAACAAAGTCTACTTGATATGTAAATAAATTCAATCTAAATATCTTTTAAAATATAGTCCTGATAGTAAGGAAATAATTCAAACGAATTATTTTATAAATGATGCTCACCTTTGGGAATATCATTATTAAAAAAAATATTCAATACATCTTAACTCAAAATGGAATGGATTCATATTTTACAAAAATATGCAAACAAAAATCCAGTTTGAATCCCTTGGAAACTCAACATTTACATCAAACAGAATTTCAGAAAGGAATATTTAAGCTGTTTAAAATATGCTGCCCGTGCGGAGCAACAGTGGACTTAAAATTATGTGCTCAGCAATTCAAACAGAACGCGGGGATTGTTGCTTATTAAGGACAAACCAGTACATTGGGAGTTTTCAGTTCACTGTTGAAATTCCGTAAGCAGTTTAAGGTTTTACTGAAACAGAATATAAATAAGTTTTTGGAAACTCTTCCCTTGCCAAATGAAGGGGGGCTTTCGTCATCTGGATTGAAATTAGAGCCATATTACCTAGAACAAAGGATGTTAATTTTCACTAATGTGCAGGCATCACGCACGTAAGGTTCCTAATTGGCGAAATGTTACTTTTACATCAAATTATAAGTACGATTGTCGGTTCTAGAGAATACATTCTTTAAAGCAGAATCTATTATATAAAATGAGACTTGGACTAAAAACCATAACTGGTTTTCTAAAAGTAATTAGATATCATGGATTGAAAAACATAAATACATTTACTGCATCATTATGTAAGTGTTAAATATCAAAATTTATAAGTTTTTTTGCGGTTTTGATAACTTTTTTTTACTTTTTGTGGAAAATATAGTTATTTTGATCAGATAATTTATAATAGCATGATGAAGTATGGGATAAGAGTTCTTATTGATAGGGCAAAATTAATCGAAAATGGATTTAAAAATTAGCAAAAACATTTGAGCTAAATATAGTTAAAGCATGCTATGAAAAAGGGAGAGTGGGGTTAACAAAATGTAAAATAGGAGCACGAGAAAAGCAAAAAAAGCTGGATTATTTAATTTAGGCTGCATATATTTTTAAAATTATTCAAAAATATAAAGTTGTACAATCATTTTATGATTACCAGTTTCAAAGCTGGCGTGGTCAAATTTATGTCATCGTTATATAATATATGAAACATAAAACTGCTATGTTTCTACATAATAATAATCTGGTTTAAGTTATCGCCTCTCCGGTGCAACAATGACGCAAATGTAAAAATTGAAATTTCTACTAAAGTCTGTCTGTCCTCGCTTGGCACAAGTGGCAAACCTAAAATCCGTACCCACAGCAGAAAAAACAGTGGCGAAAAAGCCATAAAGATGGTTATCTCACTTCTATTAGATACCCGATATAGTCTGTCTGTCCTCGCTTGGCACGTGTGGCAAACCTAAAATCACTACCCACGGCAGGAAAAGCAGTGGCGAGTGCAGGGTATCGGGTATCTAATAGAAGTGAGATAACCATCTTTATGGCTTTTTCACCACTGTTTTTTCTGCTGTGGGTACGGATTTTAGGTTTGCCACTTGTGCCAAGCGAGGACAGACAGACTATACCCTGCACTCGCCACTGCTTTTCCTGCCGTGGGTAGTGATTTTAGGTTTGCCACACGTGCCAAGCGAGGACAGACAGACTATACACGGGAGCTTGGCAGCAAGGCTTCTAGATTGGCCACGATATCGCGCGAAGTCGAAAAAGTCGAGTCAATCTTAGGTGATCATTTTAATTGTCGCAAAGATAAATCAGCAAAAACGGCTTGAAATGCCTAAACGCTTAAATCATGGCCTAACCAGTATCGCACGCCTCCTAATATTCTTCTCTAAAGTTAAGCACCTTCAGGCGCAGTCAGTATTTGGGAGGGTGACCACCACCAACCATCGGACCTCACAGTGGTGTCGAATGAAAAAAATATTGAAAAATCTCAGTAGTATTTGCAGTGGCGGCTCGTGAGTTGATAAACTGGGGGTTCACACCCATTTTATAAAATTTAAAATTTACACAAGATCTAGAAAGAGAAGGATGTTGGGCCAATGCATAAAAAAATTATCTCTCTTAGGAGGGTAGTTTTAAATGCCTAAATTCTTCACTGCATGCGCTTTTATTTTGAAAAAATATGCATTTAATGGAAATAAACAAACACTTATGAATATATTCATTTCATTTTTTATAATACCATTGAGGGGAAAGTCATAATACTTATTCATAACATTATACCTAACAAACACCTTTTATAATTATTAATTATTAAAAATTAGTTGACATGAAGATTATAATAGTCTCTTCAAAAAGTGCTTTTCTCATTTTCTAATTAGCCTAAACAATCCAGACCACAAAAAAACCAAGCTGAGCTTCAAAAACGCAAGCCTCGGCACACAAAATTTGTGCTAGCGGGAATCCAAATTGCGAGGCCGTAAGTTGAAAATTCCCCCGGCAAGCAGTCGGGGTTTCTTCGGAATCTCAAATTTTTTATGCTCACACGTGCGAAAAAGGAAAGAAAAATAAGAGTTCATTCTTTTTTCGATTTGTTTCGCGTTTCCGGTAGTAAATTTTTCTTATTCAATAGAGAAGGGGGGGGAGAAACATAATTCTGAGTATAAAAAAGAAATTTAGAATATATTTCCATTGATATTTATTTATCTTTATATGCGATTTTTGTTCTACTTTTTCTGTGGGTGTTCACGTGCTCTTGTGCTCCTATGGACGAGCCGCCACTGAGTATTTGTATCTAACCACTTTAATTTTTTTTAAATCTTTTGTTTTTTGTGCTGGTTATGCAGCTGTGTATTCTATGTTTAAACTATTAAAACAATGCTTTAATATAAATAGGAAGGATTGCAGATTTCAAACGCCTCGCGAGCAGATGGAATTGGCTTTATTGGCTTTATTTGTCTTGGCTTTATTGTTTTCAGTCTGTTTTCTGAGTAAATGTCGGGGCAATAATTATTTATTTCTCTTATTTTATTTATTCTTTTTGGAAGTGAAATTAAGTTTGCATCTAGAAATACTTCATATAAGAGATCTACAAACTATTAATTTTAAAGTAGGGTCGTTATTTTATGACCACCATGTATTTGGAGGAACTTACAATTGTTATTATTTCTAATTTTTTGGTTAAAATCCATATATTTTGGGGGACTGCGTCACCCGTGGAACCCTACAATCTCAGCACTACCACCATCGGTTCTATCCAAAACAATGGACATGTAAAGTAAAACGCACGTAGTTTAGCATTAATTTATTTAATAAATTAAAATTGTTCTCTGATCGGATCGTCAGAGTTTAATTTCAAAGACTGATTATAGTTCCAGTGCACCATTATAAAAAATATTTGTCATTAGCATATTGGCATAATTCTCAAAAGAATGCACCGATAAACGATAGGAAAAAGTTTTTATTGAGAATTTGCCTAGGAAATATTGTAACTCTGAAATCGGTGATAAAAGAATAGTAATTTAATAATATATATATATACTCATTCATTATTTAGGGTAGAATATTTCTGATAACAGGTAGATCTTCTAAAAAATAAAACCAAATGTGAGCAAGAAACGAAAGAAAACGCACCGATGATTGATATGGTCAGTTGGTCACCCTCCCAAATACTGACAGCACCCGAAGGTGCTTAACTTCGGTGAAGGAAGTTAGATAATCGATATGCCAGCTAAACCATGATTTTTTGGCGACTTTTTTTAGCGCCGATCGCCAAAGGTCACACCGTTGTTTCTTGGCTCGACTTTGATTTGGCTACCAATCTAACTTGTTGCCAAGCTACCAAACGGTAAATATTTACCAAGTTGCATTTGCGTCATTGTTGCACCGGAGCGGCGTTATATTCAGTATGTGAACGTCACCCTGTTATACGCAAATGCCCTAGCCAACTTCAAACTGAGAGAACTTCGATCCCAATTAAGCATCAGCTTTGTAATATCAATGAGGATCGACTAATCACCAAAACTATAGCTAGACTAATTAAGAACAGGTCACTACAGGGAAATGAAAATTGACAGCGAAGGTAAAAGATCTTACCGAAAGTGTAACAACTGGCCAGATATGGAGTTAACAGCTCTCATTTTTGACTACCCAGCAATAATTGCAGATTTACGAAAAATCGGGGCACTTTCCTCGGAACCAAACCTGTACGATGACAATATAGTAGAGATTGTTAGGGCTGTGGTTTCTGTCCATGGCACTATTTAATTGACAATCAATACTCGTCGTGGACACAACATCATCGTCATAATTTGGTTTATTCATTTACTTGAGTTTAAACTTTAAAATTGTTCGGGTTTTTTTTTAAAATAAAAGTAGTAGTAGTAAAATTAATTTATAGTTGTAACCCCTTTAGAATCAGTTATTTCCTCTATTACTAACAAAAGGAAGAGGATATTATTATGAGGTTACTCTTAACCAAAAGTTACCAAAAAATATGTAGAATAAAAACTTATAGCACTGTTAAGTAAAAATAAACATTCCAAAATAAATTGAGTAATGTAAATCAAATAAATGCAAGGTAGCGGAATAAAACTGCAAACCATCCTATTCTGGATTTCTGCTTAACTTCACAATTTCATATTTTAAACATAAACAAAAGCTCTTTTTCAACGAGAAATATTAGCATGCATTTATCAGTTTTAAAAACAAACCAAGTTAATCCCAATGCAACTTCCCATTTTAAATCACACAGAACCGGTAATTGTGCAAACTATAAACAAAACAAGAGCTCTGGTTCAAAATTGCTCGCTCCAGTTCAGTTAATATTTACGAGGTAAAAAAAGCCATTTAAGACTTTTTTAAAAGTAACCTTTAAAACAATCTCCAAAAGACTTATTGATCGAGTTTTTTTTTATTCATTGGAACATTTTTCAAGCTTACTGAGCAACGGAGTCTTTGCACAGTGACACCGGGTAAAATATTCCTTTCTTAGCATATTAACAACTTAAACTAAGTCCTTTTTGTTATTCGCCCATTTTTCTTTCACCCTGTAGGGTTACGTGTTCATGAATTTTAACAACTTGTCCCAGTTTATGCGATGCTGGTGCAAAGGGAAAGTGTGAAGTTTAAAGGAGCAAGTTCGCAAGGGCGTCGGTTTTTAATATTTTCTTCTCTCTCAGAGGCTTTCTTATTTTTTGGATCTTTTTTAGGGGAGTAAATCAGGGGGGCTAAACTGTGTTAAGAAACTGTTTGACAAGATATAGAGCGGGTGAAAAGCGTCCGGGCGTTTGAAAAGGCGATCCCTGAGTTAACTATGAAAAATGGACTCTCTTCTTAAAAGGTTGTCATTATGTAAACAGTTTGCAAAGTAGTTTTTTTTTTCTTTAAGAAAGAAAATATCGTTGATTACAAAAGTCTTATGTCGTGACAAAAATGTCTGTTCTTTCTCAGAAGGCAAACAACGTTCGCTGATGTTAAAGAGTTCATTGAACCCTGTTTGGTAAATTGTGAATGCTAAAAAAATTTAAAAAAATACAAACAGGAAACAACTTCACAACGTGATTATTTTTTGTTTCAGTTTGATAATTTATTTTTATCATTTTAGTACTACATTTCTCGTGTATGCTTAAAGTACACTTTTTAATCATAAATTTTTATTTAGAAGACTGTTTAATTTATTAAGGGACATTTTTTTTAAGGAAATATTTATATAAATTATTTCAGTTAATTTAGTTAATGGAGAAAGGGGCTGCGTTTCTATATATCTTAGTATAAACCTAAAAGGACCTATCTCAAAGAGAAAACTAAATTCAAAGAAATCTGTAGATATAAGAAACTGGTTATTTTCAATTATAAAATCTTGTTGAGAAATAAGAATCGCATTTTTTTCATTTTATGAAACTAAAAGAAATATAAACATGTTCTGGGGAATATGAGATAACAAGGAGTGTAAATGGCGATAAATAATAAGTTTACTATGCGTGGTAGTAAAAAAATGCTTAGTATTAAAAATTTAACTTTAACAAATTTCTGTGTTTTTAAATTCTGCACTTGTAATTTCAAACTACCTTTGAATTCCAAGGAAAGTGAAATTTCTTTCTTATAAAGTACCTACCATTACAGAAGTTATCCTGCTTTCTTGCTTGTACCCCTTGGACTCTTATCCACTCAATAGTAACTGATACTATTGTGTCATAATACGCATTTCCATGGATTGCAAGATTCATAAAATCGTTTTATGAGAATATATTAATATCTTATATCCCACTAGTAATTACAACAAGAAACACAAATAGATATCAAGTTTAATACAACATTTACTAATTTAGCATCGTATAACAACTTTCTCCTTTTCTTCCATCATTACGGATCATGTTTACCTTGATCACACACATACAGTCGAGAGAAAAAAAAGTAGATGAAAAAGTCCAACAGTTTGGTCTGTTCCAAAGAGTAAAAGCACAAACGAAACTTCTGTTTCTGGTGGAAACCTATTCCGAGTCTAGGTAAACAGAGTACGAGTAGTTAATGGAAAAATCTTTACGGACAAGCGAGAGGGCAAAGGCAATGTTTACCCTCGCTTCTAATCTCAAATACTTAAACCACTCCGGATAGAGGGGGAAAAAACGGCGAGCCTTTACGACGTCTTTTAAATAAAGGAGAGGGGGCTCCGCGGGGTAAAAATGAAATTGTGATTCCATAATTTGCAGGAAAACGGTAAATAGCAGTCGAGGCAGGAGATTACGGGAGCATAAAACCGGCGGAAAATCTAATTTAAGATTCAGGATTCTGGCAACCGGGCCAAGAAGTTCGAATGAATGTGGAATCGTAGATTTCCATAAGCGCAGTGTGGGGATGATCAATACTTTGACATCTTTTATGCACTCGGAAGGAACGGTGAGGCAAAGGTAATGAGATGAAATTGCGAGATTCTTCCGGCCTTTCGACGGCCGTTTTATTTCCCGCCGTGATTTTCCGTGACGTCACTCAGTGGAATATATGGCGCTCGAGTTTTAATGACTTTTGTTTTCGCAAGGTCGTTTGGAGCTCCTTCTGGAGCCGGAGAAGGTCGTTCTTTTATGAAGGGATGGCTTTCAAGGCTTTCAATAATTTATTTTTCCCTTTTCTCTTGCTTTTGGGCAGTTCTGGGCAAGTTTAAATTTGGGAAATGGGGTGTCGTCAGGTTTGGTTTGTTTATTGGAATAGAAATGGAAGTTTGAAAATGTTCGCTCTGGGAACTATGTAGTTATTAATCAAATTAGAGAAAGTTTGGAAATTTGCTATTTACGCTCTTAGAAAGGAACTCAAAATTGTTAGTATTATTCTAATCATTTTAATATTATTGTTTTAATCATTAAATTTGCAATTGTAAAACTTTCTTCTATTTAAATTTCAGAATTTATGATTAGAAAGATGGATAATGAATAATAGTAACACGTAAGGTAAGTGTAAATAAAATAAAATTTGAATAATCGTTTTCTTCTTACCCTTTTAAAATTAGCAACTTATACCAAAATTTTAAACACAAACATTGTGAACTTCCCTCATTATTCTCATTTTTTTAAGAGGGGTATTTGAATTTAAATTTATCCATTTATCTTTGTTATCATTTAAATTCTATGGTTTAAAAATTTTTAATACTCTTATTACGCACTAAAATTTTTAAATGTTTAAAAATGTAGCTATAAAATTTTGTTCCACCAAATCAAAGACCTATTTCATTGTAAAAATATGCCAAGAGATATTGGGGAAATTGAATTCAATTACTCTTGACTGGTTTAGTCAAATTGTATAAGAATTGTTATAATAACTACCTTGTTAACTCAATTTAGTTAAACTTAAAGCTCAGTTAAATTTAAACTTATAAGCAAACACGGCTAGGCAAGAGAAGCCGCTCCCTTACCTTTTACTCCTTATCTACCCCCATACTTACAGTTCAAATACCCTCAACGTTCTGGGAAAAATATATTGGTTAATAATGTATTGTATCCCACGTATCAAATGATATACTGAAACCAATTCCTTCTACTTCAAATCTGCTATAGACAACTTTCCTCTTGAAATTATAATTCCAACTCTTATTCTTTTGCTAATTACATTGTTTGCTGATAAAGTTTCGATTTCAATTGAATACAACTCCAGAACAACTGCATTGATTACACTTCTACTTATCGATTCAAAGCATTTAGGAACAAGATAACAAAGCAACTATTTCCAACTATTGAACCATTATTGTCCATTAGTAATTAAACCTTTAGGGTAATCAAGAACCCAACAAATAAAAGGACGTCGCAAAAGGAGTTGTGGAGGGTTATTTGAATGCAAACTTGGTGATAATTCATTCAACAAATGAATGATAATTATCACTGCCTCTAGAATTCCAGTGAATCATTGAAAACGACCGCAATTCATTTGAGTTGAAGGAAACAATCAATTCCATCTCCTTCATAGAAAGTTCAATATAAGTTTATTGAATTCTTGTCCGGCTTAGAATCTCTTGAAATTTCTGGATTTCTTAAGACACACATTCAATTTAACTCTTCTCTTTTATTTGTCAACAGAGGATATAAGGTTAAGAAATATACTGTAGACATATATCTAATATACTAGTATACTCTTTTTTATATTTATAAGAGGCAAACTTTTTCCTATTAATTCATTCGCAGTAAAAACTATATAAAATGGGGTTAGAAACAAAGGAGTGCTAGCCGCCACAATGAGGAATAACTTCCTATGTTACGTAGTTTAACAAACTTCACTAAAAGAAATTTTTAAAATTGTTTTGTACCAATAACCTAAAATTTATCACAACTTAAATTTTTACATAAAAAATACTTCGCAGTACTACTACCTAATATGTAAACCCAAAACTTTAAAACCTTTTCTTCAAATATTTGATACTTAAAATTAAAACTATTCCATATTTAAAAATACATTTCTTCACTATCTGTATCTAAAAAGCAATGTTTCCACCTATACAGTTTGTTGCGTTACAGCCTTACCAATTGAACGAATCATCACAAGGAGGTATTTTAAAATTTCCCCTTGTCACTCTGAATCGTATATTAGTCCCATCAGATCAAAAATTCTCAGTAAATTCCTAAGAGAACCCGACAATCTTTAAAACTACGAGTAAATTGGAGATTCATCTAGGAACCACAGGAAAGGATACTAAGACAACATGATGAAACATTTTGCTGCATTAACGTGAAGTTATTTCAGCTCTAGCTCTCTTTAACGCTCAAAGGCAATTGGAAGTGGATTTCAACCTCTCCGCGCAGTCCCTATTCCCAAGTCACTTAACAGGTTCTCCCCTTGAGCACTTCGATTTCTTTCTTTTAAGGAAATAGGCATCCTAACTAAAGCTAAAGAAATCCTCTCTTCTTTTCTCCATTTAAAGGCGAAAAACTGGAACACACTGTTCAATTAAAGCTATCGACTGGTGATCGTCTGGGGTCGAATAATTTCCCCGCTCCTCGCTGACCGCCATTCCCTCCCCAAATCGTCTGCCGTTTGAAGAAGAGTTCGAAAAGCACTCTCCCTCTCTCCCAAACGAAGTTATAAAACTTTCCGCACTTTTGATTGCTTAAGGATTTCGGGGGAGAAAATATCGGAATCGTTTGGCGCCCCGTGATTGGCTGCGCGGCAGTTAGTGCCCGGCCGAACGATATTTTGTTCCATTTCTGTGATTACCATCGCCGCCATTTGGAGGAGATTAGCCCCGAGATTTTACAGTTTGAGGGTGATTCAGTTCAATTTGGCAAAATAAATGGCCCTTTTATTGCCGCGGTTTCAGGGCGTTTTGCACACTTGATGCAACTTTTAGCGAGGGAGATTTTTTTCCTGAAAGGGTGCTTTAATAGCTGAGGAAAGGGTTAAAACATCGTTTGTGTCGTGCGTTTAAGTTTTAATGGGGTTGACACCTGCAGTATTAAGGGAGTGCCCTTGAAAAGGGTTCAAGGGGAGTTGTTTTTGCACAAATATTGCGATTGAAATAGATTAAAACCTATTCTAATCAGCTCTAGAGTATTTCACACTTTTTAAGGGTATATGTATATGTTAGATTAGAGTAATCTAAAAAAGAAATATTAGGTTTCTTATAATAATTTTATAAGATAACTAGCTGATATGCCCGGCCTTGCACGGGTGGAGTGTATCAATTTATTAAAATTTTCTCAAGTTACATGCCTAATTTTCTGTAACCATAATTACCAATCATCCTGGTAGTTTTTCATATCCCGGTGTTCCCCGTATTTTTTCATATCCCGGTGCCTTTTTCATCTTGGTGTCCCCGGTGCCTTTTCATCTCGGTGTTCCCGGTGCATTTTCATCACCGTGCTCCCTGTGCCTTTTCCCTCCCGGTTCCAACTGTGTAAATCTAACCTAACCATCCAGTTCCGGTGTTGCACATTTAATTACGACAGTTACCCAATTATCCATTCTAAGTGAAAAAAAAATCCATTAAAATTATTACAGACTTTTGAAATCCCAAAATTTGTAAATACCCCCTGTTTAAATTGAAAAAAAAAATCCCGTTAAACTACACCAAAGAAACAAATTATAAGGTTAAATAACAAATTGATCTAGTGTTTCTATCATCAACTTTCTAAAAAAACTGCATGATGTAATCTTTACTTTAACCAGTCTAATTCTTAAAACTTTCTATTTCAACTTAAAGTTTCATGGAAAATGAAGTTTTTAATAAGAAAATACTGTTATAAAGTTTTTTATAAGGGCCGTTTTTAATTTTTTAAATTATTAATAACCTTTTTAAAACATTTAAAACAATTTTAGCCAAGTTTTATCTTTAAATACTTTGTTTTGTGTTTAAAATTGTTTTTGTTGTATTATTTGCAACAATGCGAGTTAAACAGATCTTCTTTAGTGGAGAAGTAAGGCGATTTTTACAAAAAGGCCTTATAGGGGGTGAAGGGGTGGTTTTAGAAATTTGGAAATGATGTCATTGTCTTTCCCCCGTCCCCATACGTATGTGTACCAAGTTTGGTTAGATTGGGACGGGTAGTTTTGGAGAAATTGAGCCAAATCTGTTCCGGACAAACCCAGGAACCCAGGCAGGAACCAGGCCCGTGCTGGGTACGTTCAGAGGGCGGTGGACAAAGGGTGAAAGGGCGCCGCCAAAATAATAATTAGTAAACCTAAAATCTTACTTTTCTGTTAAGATTGGCAACGTTTCACAAATTTCCTTTCTCAATGCAAAAAAGTAAAGCAATAATGCTATTTGAGATACATAATATTCTTAGGTGCACGTAATATAAAAATTTTATGTAACAATATGAGTTAAATTAAAAAGGGGGGTCTGGGGGCTCTCCCCCATAAAAATTTTAGAAATTTTAATGTTAAAAGTAGTCATTTTGAGATATTTTGGGTTACAAATGAAGAGGACTACTCCTGATAAGCCACCAAATTTCTATGGAAAAAAAACTACAGTTAATAAATATACATCAAATTTTGGGAGGGGGTTTAGGGGTCCTCCCCAAGAAATTTTTTACAATTTGACACTTAAAAGAAATCTTTAACTCATTCTGAAACCCTTTGGGTTACCCCCCCCCCTAAAAAAAGACGCTCCTTGTATGTAACATAATTTTCCAAGAAAAAGAAAGCACAGTTAATTAAATATACATACATCAGTTTTGGATAGGGGCTTGGGGGTTCACCCCAGAAATGTTTTAAAATTTGAACCATAAAAGAAAATTTTTGGCTCCTCCAGCTCCGCTACAGATGATAAGTTTTCAGTTAGTTCAGAAATTTTTCAAAAATTCATGAAAACAGTGAACCTCGGGCTAATCGTAAATCCTTCAAGTATTGTCTCACCAACCAAATGAAATAACCCATACCTTTTCAACCTAACCACTATTGTGTGTGACCCCACTTAACCGTTTGCCTGTTTTGCCCGAGGCCCCGAGCCAGCACCTCCTATAGAGAGAAAGCCTTCCAACGGGGGTCGTGACGTCACGACCGATAGGCCAACAGTCTCGTCTCACCGCGAGCGAGTACCGATCTCTCTAGCATTGGTTTATCTTACGTCAGCTGTTTTATGATTTACATTTTTGGTTTTTATAAAATTCTTATTTCTCATCCAAATTTAATTTAAAAGATTGTTTTCATGAAAATCTAGTTACATTTGATAAGAAAAAATTAAGTTTCAAACTAAAATTTATCTTAACTTATATATATTTTCTCTCTCAATAAAAAATCGTTTTATTTTGAACACATTTATATAAATATCTTCAATTATATCGTTAGTTACTCTAGTGAATATCATTTTTTATTATTCTGAATATCATTGATTTTTTTACACACAGAAATAAAACACTAATATTCAAAAACTATATAAACTTTTTATTTTTTCACCTCAAAGCATAACTTTGCATAAACATAACATTTTTCATTCATACAAGAGAAAAAATTTCATCTCAAGACATTTTATAAGTAGTACATTTGTTTTCATCATACGTAAGAAAGATGATGCATGAAATATCACTCATAAAAATTATTACACAGGATTTAGAGTCATTAGTTTTCGTTTTTTATTTTGCAAAGCAGCAAAACTTAAATCGTCATTAATCTTTTTACAATAATTTTTAAGAAATATATTGGTTGATTTTTTACATATTTCATCCAACAAATATTCAGAAGTGTGGTTGTTTATACATGTTTCCAAATTTAGATAGTTTTCTGTAACATTTAATTCATTAATTGTTAGCTTACAAGCCACTGCCCTTTTATTTAAAACTTTTAAAAATATATTTTCATAATTTTCTGATACAAGTTTTGATATTACCACATAATTATATGTAATAATGGTTGTCACACTATCAATAGGATATTTTAATCCCCCCCTATCTAAACTTTTGATTAGTGAAAAGGAATCATCATCTACTACAATGTCTTTATCTAAGAGAAGATTTTTTTTGCATTTAAGACAATTAATTTTTTTAAGAATTGAATGCACACAATATCCGGAAACAAATACAAGAGCAGGAAGCTTTAAATTTTAACCTTATCAGATTCATCACCATTAAAATTATACAATTGTTCTAAAATTGAAATCAATTCAGGGACAGTGGATACTTTTAAAGGAAATGTAAAACTGTTATAATTAACTATTGGCAATTTGTTATAAAAAGCACTCACCATCAAATTACTGTCAATCACTATTGAGAGGGATAGGTTTGGAATTGGAGATGAATCAATCTTTACAAATAATATTGAATCGTCCTTTTTTATGACTGTAAATGCATCCGGAAACTTGAATTTATCCATTTTAGTAGTCAGTTCTTCAAGAGTCTCATAAGATGTCCGAGATGTATATTCCATAAAACTTTTGGCACTTAATTGCATAGCTTTGTCCACTTGCTCATTTTCTTTACGCTGGGCTTTTTTCTCTGGGTTTTCTCTTTCAGATCCATGTTTCGTCATGTAAGATGGGCATCCAAGATATATAGATGGAATAGCTCCATCTCTCAATTTAGGCACAGTTAAGGGAACTGTTATTAGTTTCCCTCTCTTACTATCAAAGTATTCAGATTCCTTTAAGATGTCACTAGATTTAAAGTGTAATTCACAAACCTGTAACCATAAAAAAAATATTTTAAAAAATGAAAATATTAAAAAAAAGTCACCGTAAATAATGTAATTCAACATTGACGAAGGGGTATTTAAGAGTTCGTCACTTTTCGTTCGAAATATTATGCTAATGCTACTTATTAATGAAAAAATTATTCTATCCATTTTTCCAGGCATTTACAAGTACACTGTTAAACAAAGGAATCATAACCAAAATTTTCCATACAGTATTAATAGAAACTTTAAACTATTTTTTTTTTAAATTTAAGAATAGTAATTATTTACAATTACAATTTCAGCATGTTTCTTAATTATTTTTATAAGGTTGGCACTCATTATTTTTAACAATATAGATAGTATGAGTTATGTTTAACCCTATAAATTTTTCTCCTAACATTAATGATAGTAAAAATGGTAATTATCATCACAAAAGATGAAATATAGAAATAACAATATGAAGACATAGTATAATTTTTGAAAGGAATTATTAAAACCAAAATAACTTCGAGAACTGTTACTTTATACTAGTGAATAAATAGAAAAACTTTTAATAAATAATTGACAGCACTATAAACTAAAAAAATATTGAAAAGAAACTTACTTTGAAATACTTATTTGGATTAATATTTTCACGTGGAATTGCATTCAGCCACTGCTTCATTAATCTTTTATCCTTAGGGAGACTGAAGATGGATACTTTAGGTCCATTGGCATAATTGCCTCTGCATTTCGGCACCGAGCATTTATAAACCATTATTTTCAAACTAATATAATTAATTGTAAGCACGAATTAATCCAACAAACGCGAAGCAAAACACGTGCGTAAGTACTCCAACTGATCAGTCAAAACAAGGAATGGCAAAGAAACGCAAGAATGCAGCCAAATTTGGCGTTGTACTATTCAAAAGAAACTTCGCCAATGACTCGTTCTTCCAGTATTTGGCGAACCGTCTGATAAAGCCTTCTCGCTGGCAACCATGTCGAAAATCGCGATGGCCTATCGGTGGTGACGTCACGAGCTTTTATGGTTGCCGTTGGAAGGCTTTCTTTCTATAGGAGGTGCTGCCCGAGCACCGCTCGCGTATATGACAAGTGCACATTCATCTTGCAACAGGGGGAGGGATCTCTCATTTCAACCAATCAGAGCGCAACTGAAAGTGTGTAAACAAAACAAACGCTTTGGCGCGCTGTTCTGATGTCTATTCGCGATTCTTAATAGTGCTGATCGTTGTGTTCTTAAATTTTTACGATGTCTCTAGAAGAGTTATTGCCGCCTGATTACGTTTATAAATTCGTAGAAAAAGAATTTAAAGCTCTTTCCGAGTTTAAATGCGTGATTCGAGCAGATATAAATTCCAGTAAAAATCGCTATTAAAGAAATTTCTAGCTTAGAATACAGCTAACTTAGGTTCATCAAAATTTTTTCATCACTTATAAAACATATTTATATATAGTAGTGTAATTTAAATAGGTATCTTCTAGTGGACATTGTCTACCAGTCACAGAAATACTTTATCAATTGAACTAAAACAGCAATCGAGCATTTTTAAGTGCCTTAAATAAAAACACTTAAAAGATTAGGTAATAAGGGAATTCTGCTCTATTGAAGATCACTAATGTCTTTTTTTTTTTGTTTACATGTATGCTAAGTTAAAAGTACAGTGGGAAAACGTAGTCCATTATTGATTTATTTTTATCTGGTAAGTTCAAAAAGACTAATATACCACAAGCTAGTTTTGATTTCAAGTAAAAAAAAATTGCGCTATTAAAATCAATGACACAATACCTAAGCATGGTTTTAAATGAGGTTCATCGTTGATCACTAATGTTATATCCACTGACATGTTTTGGATTACATTTACAATTAATAAGCGTTTGCGTAGCAATGAATAAAGCAAAAACACGCTTGCATGTTTATTTACTATCTTGTTTCAGTCTTACTTTGATGCCGTTGCGCTCTGATTGGTTGAAATGAGAGATCCCTCCCCCTGTTGCAAGATGAATGTGCACTTGTCAAATACGCGCACCGCTCGGGCACTCGCAAGAGGTACTTCTCTGATTATCCCGAACGGTGCTCGGGCAAGGTCCAACGGCGCTCCGTCTGTTGATTCTCGCTTTGTATGCTAAGTTTTTTCCTGATTTTTTCATGGTTTTAGTTTCTCTTTTTCTACATAGATGTCTCTACTTGTCCATAGGAGTCTTTTTTACTCTTATCAGTTTTAAAATTAACCGTGAAGGACAAATTGGTCAAGCATTCCTTTATGCTTTGGTTGGCCCTTCCTTTCTAAGAAAAAGGGGTCGGGGCAGCATGTTTCTACACCAGTTTCTTGCCATCACGGGGTGCAATTTCCACTGCAGCTGTTTTATTGCTCGAAAACCAGCTAGTACAAACATTCTTTTATTTTCAATATCCACAAACCGAGCCGAGCCACAACACGTGGATGTTGGAACGTTTTGCTTATTAAAATGAGATTGATAGGTTGCGATTGATATCTGATCACATAAAAGTGTATTTTTTGAATAAAACATAAAGAATTCACTTCATAAAACATTTTATTTACCATCCTTTCCTGTAAAATCTGCTTTCCGGTTGAAAACGATGTTCGGAAAAAAGCCAACTTTAAGTAAAAGTGCCGCATTTTCGCTAAGTTTTAAAACGGAAATATAATGTTAAATTCATAATTTATATGAGTTTTGATTATGTTTTTGGTTTGAGTTAATTAATCTAAGTTCGAATATTGTTTTGAAAAATATGCTTTTTTTAGACCTATTACGCCAAAATAAAGTAACAGTTAAGTGGTTAAAAGAGTAATATTTTGGTAAAATACCTAGAAATATGAGGGGTTGGAGTGGTCGATTTTCCAAATGAAAGGATGTACAATCAGCATGTCTCCACCCCCTCGGAGAACAGGAAATGAGCCCCTGGCTAGCTGTCAACCCATGTCCAAACAATCAAATGATTGATCACTAAATTTCTTTCGTGTATTCCGCGTCTAGTTAGCAACCTGGAGACCACTGATATCTTAAAATAACATTCCAGACTCTACAGATAACAAATTTTCACGTGTACATGAATGCTCTTTTGGTAGTACTAACTGGGGTAGGGGAACAACAGTATATGAAATTATAGAAGCAGTTTTACATTTTGCTTTTGAATTAGCTTACAATCAAAGAAATGATTAACATAGTTTAAAATTTAAATAAAACATTTGGTAAAAAAATTAATTGTTATTTTCAAATGAAGATTTTGAAGAAATATATTTGGTGCTTGGGGTTAAAAATGTCAGGCGGATTTTGCCGCCCCTTTAAAATGGCGCCTGAGGCGGTCGCCTCTCTGCTTCATAGCACCGCACGGCCCTGTCCATGACTCTGTTATTAGTAGTAATAGCAATAATATAAAAATTATACGCAATTCGTCAATGCAAAAAATATATAATTCAGTTGTATATATTTTATTAGGTTAACGTACAACAATTTTTCTGGCATGAAAAAATTATTTTTACAATATAAAATATTTTTAATTTTATGAGATTTTTATATTCTGTTACAATATTAAATGTAAAATATTTTATGAAAGCTTGATAAAGACACCAAAATAGATTTAGAAACAATTTAGCAACTGGTCAAGAGCATAAAAAGCTGTAGTTTTAAAAAATTTAGTTATTGAAATTTCATTTTAAAATTATTTTCTCGTAAATAAAGTGAAAACTAAAGGATGAGTAAAAAGAGGAGTTAACAAAAGCTTTAGACCCCCCCAACTGCTCAGCAGCCCGTTTATTGCCCTATTTCCCTTATCTCTACTGTCCACGCCCATTCAACAACCCTCTCCACACCTGTATGCTTCCCTCCAGAACCGTTATCAGTGAATCAACAATATAATGTTTGCACAGATGTTCTCCTTGTGAAAATAGTGGAAATGAGGTACTATTTTTGTTCCGAACTCGGTCCCTCCCCCAGGTTGGGCCGCTGAATGATGAACATTCTGATATGAACTTTGAGAAATCTTGAAGGGAATTCCAAGTTTTCATAATTTTCTACAAAAGAATACACGATCTAAAAAAGCTGGTCTAAAAAAGCGATCTAAAAAAGCACAGCTGCCCCCCCCCGTGGCTGCGCCTCTGTAAATAAGAACGCCCTAAAAAAATTAACGCCCGCCCTTGCAATTTTAACGTGTTTCATTACAGGCCCAAGAAAAAATCAGTGTTGTGCCCTTGCATTTTCTGGTACGTGCATGAAGAAAGACGTCTATAGTCTGTTCATTTAGAATTGGCGCCTGAAACAGGATCAATATGCTTCATAACGGTCATCACACAACTTCAGTGACCGATTTTTTTACAGTATTTTAACTACTTCTGTTTCGGCTGCCTTGTCATTGCAGAAGAAAATGCTTTCGATGATAATTACAATAGTAACTGCTTCTAATACATTTCGTCTCAGGCGCCAGTTCTAAATGAACAGACTATAAAAAACACCGCCCCGCCCTCGCAAATTCGAAATATTAAACAAAGAGCAAGAGCGGCATGAAAAATCACCGCAGTAAATTTAAAGCGGAGCTTTTAAAATTTCGCGCCAACTTGCATAAAAAAGGGCGCCCTGAAAACACTTAAGGATCCCCTAGTGAAAAAAAAACACTACCTTGACTTAACACTTTCAAACACTTTCACTGCTGTTTTGATTAAGGGCGCCCATTAGACAGTTTGAATAAGGGCGCCGTAGTAAAAATACCATGCCCTAGCAATTTCAATGTGTTTAACTAAGGGCTTCGGTGCCTTGAAAATTAACCACCTTGCCTTGTTAATGTATGATTAATCTTTAAGTAAAGGCGCCCTAAAAATTCATAACGAAATTTGATGTTAAGGTAAAATGGGGGAGGGAGGGCGTTAAAAAACTTCTTGACGCCCTCATGCTTCAGACCTGATGAAGTAAAACTGAATTGCTAAATTACTAAGTTATAGTTTCATAAAAGTAAGGAACCCAGAGAAAACATAGAGAAGCACGAGTATTAACAAAATATGTAAAAATTGTCTCTTCAAAAGGGCGCCTGAGCAAAGGGCGCAGGGGGACACGTCCCCCTGTCCCCCCTGGCCAGCACGGGCCTGGCAGGAACCCAGGAACCCAGGCAGGAACCCAGGGACACCTTCATTATATATAGAGAGATTTATAAAACTATAAATCGTGATTTAATTTCAATTAACCCTTTCTGTCCTAAACATCCCAAAATTTCTATAGAGATTTTAATAGAAATCTCGGACAGTATAGGTTTGAAAGGGTTAATATAGTGAATGCATTTGTAATAACTAAAAAATTGAAAATAATTAATAACATCTAAATATTAAATAAAAATTCATTTATATATATAAAATTTATAGATATCGAATATTTTTGGAGCTTTAAAATTATTTTACGTAATTAAAAAAACTTGATATTTTTTATCCTTTTTCGCACAAATTTTTCTCTTTATAGTTTTACTTCAACGGAATAATACTTCTCAATAACACCTTCTATTTTTTTGTTCACCAAAGTAAGAGTTTCTAATTTTACAAAAGTACGTTCTCAGTAAAAAAGTTACAAATTTATCTACATTATAACACCATATTTACTACTCATAACACCATATTAACTACTCATAACACCATATTAACTACACATAACACCATATTAACTACTCATAACACCATTTTAACTACTTTTAACACAATATTAACTACTCATAATACCATATTAACTACTCATAACATGGTTAAAAAGTTTTCTTGGTTTAAGTTTTTCCAAAGAATCAAAAACCGCAATAAATTTTCGACAACGGATTAAATGTTATTTGTAATTAACCTTACTTCATTACTTCGTGGATAAAATCATTACTTTGTGTATAAAATCTATATCTACTACTGCAGCTTAAAGACTTGCCATGTCTGAATGATTCCAACACCTGCAACACCTTAATTCTTCCGAAAAGATTCTCAAGCACCTTTTCGAGTGAGTTCTCACCAAGATGTATCCCCCTTCAACCAACCGTCACCCCTCACCGCTCCAGACACCACTAAATTAAACCTCCCTCCTCGAGCAAAAGGGGGCATCCACCCTTCAGCATCACCCTCTACACCTGAAGACAGCCAACTTCTCTCATAAAACCTCCCGAGCATTTGTTTACGGTAAGCCGGGCGGAATGGAGGCCTCTTTCCCCTTGTTATGAGCGAGGCCCTCCTCAGTGAAATATCGCATAATAAACCGTCGAATTACCCGCCTCAATGCAGCGAAACTCAGCGATGTAATTTAATTAATCTCCGCACGCTGAGGCGGGCAAAGATTTATCGGCGTTGTTATGGATGCGCTCGATAGTCCGGAAGAAGGCCTTCTAACAGCCCACGTCATCCTGAAGAAAACGGCGGCCTCTTTGGGGATGGGCCGAATGATTGGGAGAGGACGCTTGAGTGCCCCATGGATATAGGTGAGCAAGTACCTGAGATGTTGAGGATACCGTTTCTTTTTTTGATTCGTAGAAACGGAGAAAAAAAGTGATGGGTGGTGTTATGGAGATTGTTTCTATGGTGTTGGGATGGGTGGATGTTTATTAAAGCGTATTCTGTTTTCTGGGACGTATGATACAGTTTGTGCTTGGACGATTTTGTGAGGGAGAAGTTCTTGTTTATTAAGATTACTTTATTACTTTTGTAAGCCTTGTTATATATTTTTAGGAAGGTGCCAGGGAATGTTTAGTTTCCGGAAAAGTAAAAATGAATTGGTCAATAATTAGCTATTCTTGTAACACTAATAATAATTTAAAAAACACATTAAATTACTATTACATAATTTTAAAAATTACTTGCTTTTGACATAATTTTGTTAAATTAAACATTAATCTAGAAAGAAGATTTATTATCTTGTTTTAGTCATATACATTTGTATCACCATCGCTCAAGATTATAATTATTTGTATCTTGCTCTAGTTTTGTAATGCACAATGTTCTTTCCATTTAGAGTCAAATTATGTACCTACGTTTTATCGCATGGTACAGAATAAAAATAGTAATGTTATTATAGTAAAATTATGACAGAACTATTTATTTTCATGCAAAATATTGACTAAAACTCTTAATATAAAGCAAAGCAATTCACAAAATATCTCCTATTACAGGAAAGTTATCGTTTTTCTAATCATTTTGTCATTGTAAGCATGTAGGCTTTCACGGTCGGTGTCAATTCGATCATTACGGTTTCCGAGATGATGGCGGGAAGTGGACTTAACGAGATAGCGATTGTCACTCAAATTGTCTTATTGGATTGTCTTACTTAGATTGAACCAGTCTATAGCCAATATTAATATTTATTGCAAAAGTTTAATAGTTTTTATAACATGATAATGGAAATAAAAAACAGCTAGTATGGAATCCAAAATTCCTTATATTCTATTCTACAGAGGTTATCTTTGTTTTCATGTATTGAAATTTTCAATATACCCCACACAATCTGAATTTAAATTATTAATTTCAATTTAATTACGTAACTTTAAATAAAGTAAGAAGTCTTCCTTAGAAATCTGGATGAGAGTAGATAATATAATTTAAAACATGATAAAAAGATAAATGAAAAAAAAGTTCAAAAACGTTAAAAAAAATACTCACATTTTGTAGAATAATTTTTAGAGTTACACAACAAACATTAGAATAAGCGTTAATCTCCCCGTTGTTGCCATCCAAGAAAAATGAAAATATAAAATATGTAACTTTATTCATTTCTATTTCGATTGCCAAATATTTTTATAAATCTGGCAACATTAGTTTAGAATAAAGAAGAACGAAAAAAAGTAATGATTTTCCGTTAATGATTCATATTACTGGTTAATTGATTTATTCGCTTGAGTAGAAGCTGATGACGACTGTCCTTTAACCTAGTATGGTTAAGTTTAATTTACAAGATCAACACGCAGTAGAATAGCAGGTAATTTATTTCTAAAATTAGGTATTTCTAATTAATCTGTGTACTTTCACAATTTAAAATGGGATCCAAGGTTTATAGGCATCATATAATAGAATTATTGTCAATTTGAAATAGAAAATGAGTCCAAAAGTGACAATAATCTCAAAGCCCCTATCCCCTATTGGCAGATATAGCCCCTTGAATTTGGCGAAATCGATGCCAATTTTTTATTTAATTTGAAATTTAAGTTAATTAGTCTTTCTTTTCTTATTTTTTGTGTCTTTGTGCTGTAAACTGAAGCATGCCAAAATATAAAGTCTGTTTTTATTTTAAAAGTGTTTTTACCTTTTTTTTATTAATGTTTGACTTAATTGATACTACCTTAATGACTCAGTTTCATGATAATTTTGAATTTACTTTCTTAGTCATTCTATTTCAATTTCTCAAGGCGGTTAGAGTCCATTAATTTAATGTCCACCAACTTTTTTCAATTGTACAATATTCTTGAGTATAATTATATATATTTATTTTGATGATAGTTCTGTATTTAAAATAATTTCTTGAATTCCCAGTAAATATTTGGTAATAATGAAAATTCCATAACTTAAAGGTTTTTTTTTTCTCAATTTACTCAAAACTTGGTTTTTGGACTCCTTTTTTAAACTGACGATCCAATATTAGATGAACCTACTATTAGCTTACTTCCATTTAATTTTTCAAAAATGGAGTAATCCTACTATTATAACCTACTAAATATACGTATATTTACATAGTTTAATTTGCATTTTTTGTAATACTTCTGAGTCATTAAACTCAGGATGTTTTCACATATTAAATTATATTTTACTTCATACTTCATAAATTGGATGCAATTTAAGGGGGAATGAAAAAGTATGTATGGTACATTTTCAAGAAAGTCAAATTATCATTATCAAAAAAATTTAGGTATCTTGTGAGTCTGATTTTAAAACTTAACTTTAAACAAGTTCAATAACTTTTCTTAGATTTTTAAAAACATAATAATAATATAACAGTCTTAACAGTGTCTCAAAATCTCAAGTTATTCAATTTATTCTCTGAGAGAAGCTTCTTGATTTTTTGTTGAGACGAATCAGCGAATTCCGTAACCAGACGCCTCGTTATGGTCTCATATTTATCCACAGCAGGTGGCCGTAGCACAATGTCGGAGACGTGCTCCAGAGTTTCCGCGTCAATATTTGCTACAAGAGCAGCGTACTTGGTTTCATCACTGGTGATTCCACTGTAAAGGAAGGCATTATTGCACTGTGCAACCCAGAGAGATACGTTGGTCTTCCAAAAAGGCGGCAGCCGCAGGGCAACGCGCGCTATCTGTTGAGGTGGATTCAGCGGCGGCAGAAGAAGAGGTCGTGACATCGTCTCTTCCGATGGATCAGTTGCCATTGTACTGAGAAGAGGAAAAGGCTGATAGAAAGACGTAAGCGCTGAGATGAAGGAGCGTTGCGTCGTCCGTAGGTTGCGTAGGTCCGGGTCACCACTTCGGCGTTTCAATTTTATTTCAAAACTAATGCTACAGAAAACTACAAAATCCTTAAACAATTTTTACTGCGTGAACCCAACAATACGACCACGCTTTTTATTATTTAGTACCACGCGTCCAAGCTGGCTGCTGGTCGTATTGTTGGGTCGCCGCAAGTCCATTAAAAAAATAGTAATGAAAACTCCAATTCCTTTTGGTTATCCTGACCGAATCACCAAAAAATTTAGTAAGGATCTAAAGGGTAAATTCCCCCAAGTGCTCTAAATTCTTATTTAATCCACTAAGGCCAAGAACATTGAAAATGCCCACAACACCCATTCATTGAATCAACCACTAACTTCTATTCACCACATCGTCCAGTCTCCCGAGCAGTGTTTCCGACCCAACCACCCCATTTACATACGTCCCCACAGCCTTTTCGAAACACGTCAAGATAAATTTCCCCCGTCCCAAGATTTGTATAGTCATCGAACTCGAACCACACACAGTAGTAGGAGCTGCGCCATTTTGCTAATTGATGGTCTCGCACATCCGTCGCTGCCTTCCAATCCAATGCAGCTCGCCGAAACGAACATTAATTATGCTTTACCGGCTATTTAGGGGCAGGGGTATGTCTCGCTGCTGTATAGATAGATCCTCCTGTGCGAAATATCGTCGATTGCCTCGAAAGACTTTCTTGGCTGGTTGTTGTCCGGAGGCTAATAATTATGGGGTGTAGTGTCGTACTGCTCTGTTCGATTCGGTTGACAAGTTTTGTAAGGGTTTGTGTGAAATAGGGATGGATACTTTGGAGGGAGATAAAGATAGAAGATTTTGAGTTGTTTTACTGTTGAGAAAGGGTGTTTTTCTTTCTGTTTGCTTTGCAATATAACATTGATGTTTTTTTTTTCAAATGGAATTTTGAGTTTTCTGTTCGATTTAGCATATGCGGGAATTAGGAATTCGATAGAGGTTAGGGTTAATAAAAGAAAGGATGGATACTTTGTAGGGAGATAAAAATAGAAAATTCTAATTAGTTTGAACCTTTCTTTTTATTTTGTAGTTGGACTTTAAAATTTTAATTCAATTTTAGAAAATTTCCTTTGTGGGAACAGATTTGAAGTAGGTCCTCCTCTATGAAAAGGATGATAGTCGCCAAGACCTGGAGACCGGCCGAATGGCCATTGCTATAAAATAGCCAACTTGGCCACTGCTGTAGTTGGCGGTCGCCATCGAGGGTTTACAAAAAATCTGTTCCATGTAGGTGTTTTTTAACTGCCTGAGATAAAATAAATTTCATACAATTTTATTAGCTTTGAACAGAGCTTTCCAAACTTTTCCAAGTCGAGGCACCCTAAAATACTGCCCCTATTAAAATTATACTCATTTTAAAGTTATCAAGATTCGAAGCAAGTTTTGTGTTGTTGTGCCTTATTCATCTTGATCTGAATGAAGGTTAGATCAAGTACAGTAGGGCCATGTGTCTTTACAAATTAATTCGTAAAGAAAAGTGAAACAAACAAGTTCATAGATGTGTTTCAAAGATAATAAATAACTTTCGTACTTTTTGCACATTTGAAATTAAAAACTCTAAAAACTCTGCCTTCATCTGAAATTCGAATAAAACTATTCTAAGGTTTTCTAGCCAAAAATTTTCGAATCTATGCATAGATTGATGTTTAAGAAAACTAGGGAGCAAAACTGACTTACTAATGATTTTTAACGTAATTGTCTTTTACTTTTGTCAATGTTTTTATTTATCTTTTAAGCGCAAATTAGCTAATTTGTTTTAATATATGTCTTTGTTATTTTTACAAGCATATCGTAAGATCGAAAGCAATTAAAATACATAATGAAGTGGGACTTTTTGAGTAGAAAAACATGTTTTCACCATTAAATTTGAAAAATGACTGACACATTGAGACTTCCGGGAATATTTAATCACCAACTAGGGTTGAAAGAAGTTCTTGAAAGAAATTAATGTGCCTGTTATTTTGTGTAACTTGTCTTTTAAAAAAGAATTTCTCAGTAAAAAAGTAATGTTTTATGTTTTAAATAACTAGTATAATTAGAGTTTACTTGGTAAAAATGTGCTTATAAATTTATTGTTTTGATAGCATTCTTTCACGCTTAGAAAAGACGTAGTTTTTCAGCTGTTTTTCTTCAATATTCAATTTTGCTTCGTTCTCAGATATGGCAAATCTGATGAAAAGTTTCTTTAGCAAAGGAATTCGCATTCTCGCGACCCCAATTCCATTCTTCAATATTTCTCCTTTTCCGAATAGTAACTGAAAAGTTCCAGTTGATCCTATCATACTTCTTGGGAAACTCCTCGACAAAGGCAACGAACGAGTCGAAGAGAACTCCAGAGAAAACAGGGTTTTTTAATCTCCCCAAGTGACGCGGGCACCTAGGCCTAAATTTCGGAATTCCCACCTCCATAATACGAATCCACGCCTCCCCCTCAGCAATAAAAAAAAAAATCTGGCAAAAATCTATCGGAAAATCGAGTTTTCTAAACTTTTGCCAAGTTTTCTGGGGGTTTTAGATTTTGGGCATTGATTTTTTGTGTGCGCTATTCCCTGTCTTTCTTTTGGCACCAAAAATACATTTCGGATATCGGAGGCGTGTGGGAGGGGCTTTTATAAGAGAAACCGTCTGAATTATTATCCGATAATCAATGGAGCCTCACCAAAACAAAGGCATCTGCAAAATCTGAACCTCATTGGATTTCCATATCTATTGTTTAGCAGAACCGGGGTTTTTAACCGTGGATTCGATGCATTCATGCGGTAGCTGGAATATCTATAAATATCAATGATACGACCTTTTTCGCCAACATTCAAACCGCTTAGCATAAGTCAATGGAATCTGAATATTTTACAGCGGGATTGTTCATACTAACAGATTTGGGGGAGAGTACCAAACGAGCTGCTTTTTTTACCGTCATGAACCGAGAGAACTTCGATTTTTTAAACATGGTACTGACAGATGAGTTACCCTTTAACTATCACAATAAAAGCAAACCGAATAGGTGAATAATTTTACAATAATTAATACGTATTGAAAAAAAAATAATTTCATCCGAATACTAAAAACATGTTTTGGTATAGGTGAAATATATTGTATCATGCACTTAAATAAAAAAGATAATCTAGCATTTAAACTCCTCTTTAAATAAATTAATTATTATACCTTCTCTCAAAATATAGGTATCCCTTACTGGGGTTTGGGATTTTAACGTAACTCAATAATACTTTATATTTTAAAAAGTTTTTTTTTTAAATTTACTTTTATTTTTATGCTTGGTTTTCTAAAGAAAGTCAATGAAATATTTTTTAAAATTAATACAATATAAATATTTCCTGAATCACACGCCCACCCGGCCCATAGCCTTAAAACCTTTGAGTTGGTAAGGCTTTATTCTTTTTAACAAACACTGCAAATTCCCCCACACAAAAATAAACTCATTGAAGAACGGTTAGAACAAATTAACAACTGCTGTCTTGTTAAGTAGAAGAACACTTTATCACCTCATTGTGTTGTGATAATGTTCTGAATATGTTGGAAATGTGTTCTATCCAGGGAGTGTGTTCTAAAAATAGTGTTGTAAAATATGTTTGGAATCTGAAAGTTTGCTTACATTTGGATCACTACACTATAAGAACACATTATGGTTCTAACAACACTTTTACAAAACTTATCTTTTCTCGTACAACACAATAGCAATACAATCGAAACGCTTTGTAGTAAAAATGTTAATTATTGTGTTTACTGTGTTTCTAGCATTTGCAGGGTAATATCTTAAACTCGTATTTAAAAGTTTTATACACCTTAATTTAAAAAGTTATTTTGTTTGCATATCAGGGTGTTTCAAATAGAGTGTAACAGTGTAGGCTATTTCTTAAAATATATCTTCTAGAACACCGGATACTTCCAATTGCTAGAAACACATACTTCCAATTGTAAATTTTCATTTTAAGAGGAGAAAAATTAGATGAAATCTCATCTAATTTTTCACCTTCAATTTCATTTTCAAAGAAGTTGGAACTAGTTGAATAAGTTTCAACTCCATGGGGGTCCGCTTAAGAAAATGCAGAAAATAAGTTTTTATACGAATTGATATAGAAGTTTTTGTGCCTTATTCAGGAAGTAATAAAGAAAATTTTGCTAATTGGAAATTTTAAACTACGGGGGCCGTATAAAAATTTATTTTCTGTATTTTCTTTGGTAGACCCCTCATGGAGTTGAAACTAGTCTCATCTAATTTTTCACCTCTTAAAATGAAAATTTGCAATTGGAAGTATGTGTCTAGAGGAAATATTTTAGGAAATAAACTATATTGCTAGACTCTATTTCAAACACCCTGTATATTGCCTTCACTTTAAATTTATGTGTTAATACAATTTAGAACTCTTAAAAAATACTCTATTTCACTTACATTTACTATGTATTTTTATTAAAAATTCAGATGGGCGAATGAAAACGTAGAAACACTTTACTACCTTAAATTATCTTTCTGCAGTCGATCCAAACATTCAACATTAGCATTTTAGAAACAAAATGACCACAGTAAACTTTAAACTTGTTCTTGATTGAATTCCTCAATAAGAGACGGCGAATAATTTTGAGAGTGTATGCAGAAGATATGAACAAAGGCTTCGTTAATTTAATTAGACCTGTCCATTATTCATGAAATGTAAATGATAAGACCGGAGCGTATTGATATCGACTTCAGCAAGCGTGCATTTGCTTTACCCTGCATATTCAATCAATTCATTACATAAGTGTGTTTTCAATCTTGTTCATTACATAGAAACCTTATAAAAGTGAGAGCACATCCTAAATAGTATTGTTATCTTGTTAACATTATACCTGTCATGAATACTTTGCATTACGTAATTAGAGTAGCATAAACAAGCAGTCTCACTAATTTCTGTAATAAACCCTAATGAGCATGTGTAGGAGTGTTCTTTTTTCTTAACATAACATTCTCATTTCGATGTTATAAATATTCAAGCTATAATAGTATACTGATGCTTTTAATACAATTAATTTATAATGAAATAATTTTTTTTTCTAGACTTAGTGTATTCGGTCACAAAATTGGCATTGGTTTTTTGCTTTGTTTTAGTTTTTGTTTAGTTCTTAAATTTTGGCTTTTTACAGTTCACAAGAACAAAAATTACTAGAAATAATATTTATAGAAAAAGTAGACAAAAAAATAGTAGTGCAAAAAAAATAAACTTCTGAGTTGTTTTAAAATTTAAAAAAGAATAACATTTAAAAAACATTTTTAAATTTAAATTAGCTTCTCTTTAATTGAAAGAAAGAAGGTATTTATTTTAATTAATTATTTGGGTAGCTTAAGTTCATTTAAAATGATTGTGTTATGTGTGTGGAAGTATGTAAAATAAAATTTATAAGGAAATATCCTCGTTGCATTTTATTCACCTTGAAATAGCAGAAAACGCATTTATATGATCCAAAAATCAGTGTTTCCTCAAAACTTTGGTTTTAAATAATTAATTATAGAGAATATATTTATCTAGCTTACACCTAAAAAAGATTTATGAGCAAAATAGCTTCTTTATCCCCAGTAAACGTTGGTTATTAAAACTCTATATTTATAAAACCACCAAAACTCAATAATCTTAAACAATTTATTTTGTGTGTGTATGTGGGTAAAGTTTCAGGTTTAGGAATAAATTTTCAAGATAAGCCATCGACCTTTTTAAACTTATGTAATAATTAGCAAACCCATAAAGCTTTAACTCTGACTGAAAAATTAACGAGTATACTTCTCAATAACGCCTACTACTATCAACCAAGTGCAGACACTTAAAACCAGCCAAGTTTTAATCCATCTCTATTCACCAGCATCTCAACCGGTAATTATTGCCCCGTTAAAAATGCCCGGCATGCGCGATTTGTAACTTGACTCAGGGAATTATTCGGTCATAATATTTCTTCATTAACGTCCGACTCGCAAAATTAAAAGCGGGCATTCCAAATGGGGATGATTGATTCCGGCGAGCACATTCATCACTGCAGGAGCCTGATGAAAATTTCATTTGGGGTGATTAACTGCTGCACGCGCTAAAGAGAAATTAACGCCGTATTTGTTCAGGGTAATCCGGCGCGTTCGTTCGATTCTAGCGTGGAAACGCACATTCGGTGCCGATAAATTCTTATGCGAGGGGTGGTTTAACTCTCCGCGCGGTGGTTTCTGTTGACATTCATTTGTAAGATAAGCAGAGTGATGGAGGATCGGTATTGGAATCGGATTTATCGTCTGAAAATGCGGGATTTATGTGCTGATTTACACATGGATGTGTAAAAAGGAGAAAATAAATGGTTGTAGTTATAATAATAATTATTACATATACTTGTTTGATTAGCATTAGTCGGTATATGATGAACGTAAAAAAAATTAGGTCTTTTATTTTCCATCTCAATCTTGTCTTAAAAATCTTGAAGATATTGCATTTTGAGATGCTGTTATTTGTTGAATTTTTTATGAAAATATATAAAATAAATATAGAGTGGGACTCTCCGATCTCTCTTTCATAAAATATAATTATTATTATTAATATAATTATAATTATAATTATAATTATTATTTTTTTCATAATTTTGTTTGACGAAGAAAATAAGTAATTTGTTTGATGCAGTTTTTTTAATTGAGGGAGAAGTAGAAACCTAGAAGTAGAAACCTCGCCCTAAGGGCGAGCGCGCACGGGCGACTTTTGTCACGGTGACAAAGAAAAAAACAACGTTGCTAAGGCTGTTGTTAGGGGCGGGACATAGAAGTATCCAATAGCAGCATTCGCACATGACATCACTGGAGGATAAAAACAACGTTTCTAAGGCCGTTGTTAGGTAAAGTCATGTGATTGAAAATGCTCTATTGTTTTCTAATGATATTTTTGATACTAGTAATCCTGGTCGCCGTGACTTTAGTCACTCGTGCGCGCCCGGCCTTAATCACAATTTATTACAATGGACTCTAACCGCCTATCTGGTTCGAGACTTCACGGAACCAACACGTGACCTACAACTGAGCTTGCGATTGGTTACCACAGATACTAGACTAGTAGATCTACTAGTGTAGTATATGTGGTAACCAATCGCAAGCTCAGTAGGTCACGTGTTGGTTCCGTGTGACGTCAGACGGTTAGAGTCCATTAAATATATAGAGCATTTTCAATCACATAACTCGGACCTAACAACGGCCTTAGCAACAGAAATGTTACAGTTTTTTGCCCTACAGAGGTTAACAGTTACAGAAAATGACTGGCCGTGGAATTCTTCTATTGGAGCATTTGCAATCACGTGACCCCATACTTAAAAACCGCCTTAGCAACAGATAAACAATGGCCTTAGCAACAGTTAAAAGCCCTACAGAAGGTACACAGTTATAAGAAAATAACCGGTTGTGACGTCACCTGAAAACACTCTATTGCTGTTTTTCAATGATTTTTTTTGCCTAAAAATATCATTTTTATAGAGCACTAGCTGATATGCCCGGCCTTGCACGGGTGGAGTGTATCAGTTTATTAAAATTTTCTCAAGTTACATGCCTATTTTCTGTAACCATAATTACCAATCATCCTGGTAGTTTTTCATATCCCGGTGTTCCCAGTATTTTTTCATATCCCGGTGCCTTTTTCATCTTGGTGTCCCCGGTGCATTTTCATCTCGGTGTTCCCGGTGCATTTTCATCACCGTGCTCCCTGTGCCTTTTCCCTCCCGGTTCCAACTGTGTAAATCTAACCTAACCATCCAGTTCCGGTGTTGCACATTTAATTACTACAGTTACCCAATTATCCATTCTAAGTGAAAAAAATCCATTAAAATTATTACAGACTTTTGAAATCCCAAAATTTGTAAATACCCCCTGTTTAAATTGAAAAAAAATCCCGTTAAACTACACCAAAGAAACAAATTATAAGGTTAAATAACAAATTGATCTAGTGTTTCTATCATCAACTTTCTAAAAAAACTGCATGATGTAATCTTTACTTTAACCAGTCTAATTCTTAAAACTTTCTATTTCAACTTAAAGTTTCATGGAAAATGAAGTTTTTAATAAGAAAATACTGTTATAAAGTTTTTTATAAGGGCCGTTTTTAATTTTTTAAATTATTAATAACCTTTTTAAAACATTTAAAACAATTTTAGCCAAGTTTTATCTTTAAATACTTTGTTTTATGTTTAACATTGTTTTTGTTGTATTATTTGCAACAATGCGAGTTAAACAGATCTTCTTTAGTGGAGAAGTAAGGCGATTTTTACTAAAAGGGGGTGAAGGGGTGGTTTTAGAAATTTGGAAATGATGTCATTGTCTTTCTCCCGTCCCCATACGTATGTGTACCAAGTTTGGTTCGATTCGGACGGGTAGTTTTGGAGAAATTGAGCCAAATCTGTTCCGGACAAACCCAGGAACCCAGGGACACCTTCATTATATATAGAGAGATTTTCAATCACATGACTCGGACCTAACAACAGCCTTAGCAACAGAAGATGTTACAGTTTTTTGCCCTACAAAGGTTAACAGTTACAGAAAATGACTAGCCGTGGAATTCTATTGGAGCATTTGCAATCACGTGATCCCATACCTAAAAACCGTCTTAGCAATTGATAAACAAAGGCCTTAACAACAGTTAAAAGCCCTACAGAAGGTACACAGTTAAAAGAAAATAACCGGTTGTGACGTCACCTGAAAACTCTATAAACTAATCTCACTAACGGATATATTATAAAACCAGCATATTTATAATTTTTACAAAAGAAAAATATCAGCACTGAAGTTTATTCGTTAATACTAATGCTGAATTAATCCAGTCCATCCCTCTCCCCACGGGATGAGAATTTAATACATACTTCTATACTATACGAATGAGTTTTTTACCATTCTCTTCCAGGTATTTTTTTCCGCCAGGTTCAAGTAGGAATTCTCATCTTTATCCATTAATGCTGAGAATGAATGGTTTGGCGTAAGCCGAAAAAACCTCACAACCACCAACTTCTTCACGGTTTTACTTTCCCTCCGATGGCAACAGCTATTTCAAGAATTTCTTTGTCACTTTTTTAATTATTTCGATAAGCAGAGAAAGTAGTTTAATTGCAGTTCCTTTTTAGGATTCAGCTAATTAAAAGTGTTGCAGCCAGAGAGTTATGAGATTTCCGGGAATTATTTTTTCCACGCTTTCTACCTTCTTCTCGAGGGCCGAAGCAATTTTTCTTCAATGGCAGTTTGTCACGAACCCTTACCAAGGCCTCCGTTTTTTACCGCTTCCTTAATATCCTTTGGCTATTCATTAAGAAGAGAATGGGGAGAAAGAACCAATCGCACTGTGCCGAGAACTTGGAAAAAAAAGTTTGATTCGATTTCTTTGAAGTACGAAAATTAGATTAAATTCATTAGTTATATTAGTTTATGGCATTATGGTTACCTGGTATTCATCGAATTATACGGATACTGTTTCTAAAATGATAAAAGAATCAATTTTTTAGGGTGGATTTTTTTTATGTTGATGATGAAACTTAATTATAGTTACAATGTCATCCTTTTATAATAAGTTTAAGTAGTTAATATTGGATTAGAGGAATTCGTTTATGTTTATTAAAATCATACTAGATTAAGGAAATGATGCAACTGTTAAATCTTTAAGGCTATTAAAATTTCCATTACTGGTATACGAAATAGTATATTGGAATTTTACATTAAATCGGTTTGTTGTAGCTTTGCTGCCTACTGCTTACTATGAAGGAAAAGCTCGTTTTAAAGGAAAAATCGATGGTTCAGAAAAAACAACTTCCGCTGGTTACTCTTTATCACATTCACACATTTGAGATTAAAGTTGATTATTATTGAGGTAATGATAATCCTTTTAATAAGCATAATTATTTTCTCTGATACCCTAACGATCTTACAATCTCTTTTTCGGTACTATTCCGTTATATATCCTTATAGTTCGCCAAAATATTTTGGACGCCAAATATTC
Source organism: Tetragnatha montana (assembly GCA_963680715.1). Taxonomy (NCBI): domain Eukaryota; kingdom Metazoa; phylum Arthropoda; class Arachnida; order Araneae; family Tetragnathidae; genus Tetragnatha; species Tetragnatha montana. Next base: position 35,497,490 of record OY796674.1, on the reverse strand, counting down.
GAATATATCACCAAAATTTTGCTGTTGCCATTAATATACTGATTGTATAGTTTTTTAATCGGTTGGTTTGATATTTTTGGCGATATTTGTAATTTTAGGTGTCTAAAAGAGCTTAGCGATTTTTAACGTGAGGAATTTGGGAAAATTCGAAAAGAAAGAATTTTCACAAACGCAGATATTTAAAAAAGTATTTTTTTGCAACAAATTAAGTGACCATTACAAGTTTGTTTGCAAGACTTATGTGTCATTCAAACACTCTAATTTACAATTAAAATACAGTGTTTTACTATTGAAAACAAATAAAACAATCGCTTCCTAATAAATACCAACCTTTCAAATTAAGGGGGTTTTCTTATTATTATTACAAGGTTTGTAATGCTCTCCGAAGAAACAATGAGAAAGAAGGGCTTTAATTAAAAGATTCCTGTGGAGGCGTAATTTGAAAAGCTTGTTGACTCAAAAGAAGACAAGAGAACTCATTCTAGTCACATCACTTTTACAAACGGAAAATTCTATTTTCATTTCGAATGGGGAACTTTGAGATTTTATGGGACGTGCAGCTCTCTCCGAAGGAGTTTATTTGATTTGAGATAACACTCAAATCTATTTTATTGCATTTTGTGAAATTGTTTCCGATTTAATATGCATGCATTCGCGAGGAGTGTTTGGCCGTTACTTTTCTCGGCTTTCATTTGTTTTCGAATTCAAAATATCACAATAAAATTTTCTCCCGGCGACGTTTCTTTTAGGTAATGAAGGTTCGATTTTGATAGCCCCAGTGAACGCAAATTTCTTTTGCATGGAATATGAAGCATGTTTTATCGCTGACTCGTCGGAATTCCTCTGCAGTATCCAGTTTCTAATAATAAAGTTAGGGAAATTAGATAACGTGAAAGGGCCGTTATTATAAGAAAACTCTTCCAATTTCGTTGTTTGTGCAAGGCGAATTCGTTCTGTTGGAATTTATTGCGAAAAGAATAGCAATTGAAATGGAATTTAATTTATAATTCTGAAGATTTATTAAGGTAATATATTCAACTTTAGCCCTCTTTATTGGGTCTAGAGATAACAGGGCTTTTTTGAAAGATTTCACAAACACGATTTTTATGTCTTTGCTTTGGGTATTTTCGAGGAAATATTAAATGATTTAGGAAATGTTTTATTCAGCTCTTTATAATAGTATGACCCTTTTACATGTTAATCTGACGTAATGAGCTTTTATAGGGAAAGTTTAAATTAAATTCTGATATTTTCCAATTACACAAGCTTATATTATTCCCATAAATGCATCATCATTTGATCTTATCAATAACGGTGAATTTCATATTATAATGCAGCAATTTTTTAGTTCTGGGTTTTACACTACGGTATTTATGTACGTACTTGAGAGGTATCTAAATTTCGAATGCGGAGATAGGAATCTATCCTAAATTAGTGATCCTAAGAATAATCCTAAGATTAGAATTAGATCCTAGAATTAGAATCCTAAGGATAGTGATTGGCTGCCAAATCTTAAGACAATTTTTTAAGGATTTTAACTGATTTTGCAATATTGCATTCGTCACTTTACCTTAAAATTTATTAATATCATTCAGGTTTCTTTAAGTCTTCAAATATGAAATAAAGGATTCAATATTAACTATTATTTAAACATATTTAAAATACATCAGCTGATAAAGTAAAATTACGGTAGCAATTTTTCTAGATATAAGAAAGGCATTCGATAATGTAAATCATCTTTTATTAATACATAAATTGGAAAATGCTGGTTTTAGAGGTGATGTGTTAAAATGGTTTATCTCGTATCTAACGGATAGAACTCAGAGAGTAAAGGTTGGCAATAGTTTTAGCGAATATAAAGGAATCAATCGTGGTGTTCCTCAGGGATCTATTTTAGGACCCTTATTTTTCTTAATATTTATTAATGATTTATGCAAGTTAAAACTATTTGGCAAAATTCTAACTTATGCAGATGATTCAGTTATATTATATTCTTGCTCCCATACTAACGAATTAATAATGCAAATAGAATCTGATTTAATCGAAATTGAAACTTGGTTCAGTGCAAATGATTTAGCCTTAAACTTAAATAAAACAAAATATATTCACTTTAAATTAAGACAATCTGAGTCCAATTTAAATATAAAGTATCACACATTATCCTGTAACAGAAATCTCAACACCTGTCAATGTCACACTCTGCAATCTGTTTTTAGTTTGAAATATTTAGGTTTGCACATTGATGCGAATCTTAAATGGAAAACTCATATCAACGAACTGGGGAAAAAGTTACGTTTTGTTTTAGTAAAATTTTACCACCTTAAAAATAAAATTGGTTTATCATTTCTTAAAACTTTATATTTTGCATGGTTATACATTAATACATGGTTATACATAAATACATTCTCTGTCGCCTGAACGGGAATTGTTAAATTTCCCCTTGGCGTCAAATGTTTTTTTTTCCTTGTGTTTTTGTAAAAAAAATTTGTGCAGTAAATAAAGTTATTATTATTATAATATAGAAAAACTTGGAAATTATATTTAATATAGTTATACATTTAAAATGATCCTGTGGATCCTATTATTCACTCCATTTCAATTTTTTTACCGAGCGATATAGTCTACGCAATATAACATAGGAAAGAACCTAAACAAAAAAAAATCTTTATTCTTCACCGAAAAGGCTATTCTATCAAAGATGCCATTCTTGAACGACAGCCTCTTTATACTGTCATCACATCCGTGTGTCTGTGGTCCGCAACGTTTACTTTGTTACTTTTCAAAAGCCCCGATAACTTTTTATTCCAAAATCGTTTAAGTTGCAGTAGAATGTCGCAATTTCTTAGTTTCAAAGTTTCAAGGGATGGGAGCTTTCTTCAGATATATTTTCTTAAGAAACATGATAGTTTGATCCTCCAATTTAGGAGCTGATAGAAAGACTTCACAACTAATAAAAAAGAAAGAAGTTCTTATTCTGAAGGAATAGTTTTTTCAATCATGTGTTGAGTAAACACTTATACTATGTTTACTTTTAGCTTTTCAAATTTTTGGAATACTTTAATTTTTATGTCTTTGGACATCAAATTTCATGGAACCTTTATGAAAATTAGAGTATTATTCATAATGCCTGGTTTTTTTTGGTTGAAGGTAATATATGTGGTTTCAATCCCATTTGGCGAATACAATTTTAAGTTGGATTATATCATTTGATTGTTGCATCACAATTTCGGCCCAAAAACAACTTGAATAACAAGTACTCTGTCCCTGCCTTGTAATAATTTATGCATAGGTATTTCTCTCTATTTTTATCTACTATATTCATACTTCATGATCTTTAAATACTACAAGGTTACTGCTTTAAATTTATTACTTGTTACCTTTTAACTACTTTCTTTCTTTTCATAAAATATTAAAAATAGGGAATTTTTCCATAAAATATAAATGTCCATTCAGTGTGCTTAGTATATTTTTACACATTCAGTTTTACTTTATATAAGATTTAAAAAAAACTAATAAAATAATATCCGACCCTTTCGAAACTTTCACCATCGCCCAAAAAAACTCCTTACAAGTTTGAGTAATTCCGTTCCGCAAAACAATGTCTTTTGGAGATAAAGAAAGAAAAAAAAGCATCTATGTTTGATGTGCTGCATTTCATTTCGATGCCGCGTGCCTACGCGACGAATTGAGTTTTTCCGCATCAAAAAAGAATCCGTTCGGACAAAACAAGTTTGAACCCTTCTTGAATATGTAGTGCTGAATGCTTTTTAAGAGTTCAGAAAAGAAATGTCTTTGATACTTTTCTCTTTCACTCTTGATCTCCAAAACACTTTAAAATGATTTCTCTGTTTCGAAGAGAGTGTTTTACCCGTTTCGGGAGAAATAAGGCCAGGTCCTTCAAAATGGCGATTTATTTCCTTTCTTATACATATATATGATCCTGTAAGCATAATAAAATCTAAATTTGAAGAACTGCCGGATAAAGCGTTTGACATTCTTTACCGATCTCTTCCCCAATATGGAAGACCCGTTTTACAGGGGGAAATGGATTTGTTTGAGATTGTGGTAAACATCGTAAAACATTGAGGTAATGCAGTTTTAGAGATGGAAACGTCTCTGGAGCATTTGAGAATGGAAAACAAGACTTATTTTGAGAGAAGTTTTTCGTTGGGTAAACCAATGAGCGAACATTATTGAGGAAATATCTTAGAATCTTATATCCCCCCTCTTCCCTTCTTCAGAGTTGCATATAATGCAGTGGAAGAGGTAAATAGATTGCATATATTCTCGGAAGAAATACAAATACTGCATAATACATTCAAATTGCTTTTCATCTGTATGACAAGTGCTCAAAATGTACAAATATCGGAATAGTGCTAATGGAATGGGATTAATTTGGTTTTGTACTCTACGGTTAAAGATTGTTTTAGAAATGCTCATAAATTATATTGAGATATAAAGTTCTTTTCCATTCTATACTCTATGTTTTGTGAATAAATTAAGGAATTAAGAATAAGCATGCATTAGATTTCGAATGGTTTGATTGTTGAATAGTTGTTTTGATATGAAAGCATATTTTTCTGAAAAACTTTTATCCCCCCTCTTTTGAGAAACACATAAATTAAACAACATGATATTAAAATACTAGAAATAAAGAACGAGCTAAGTGGACAAATGTAGTTTATTTTCCGCAACTTATTATTTTAAAATTGACTTTTCAAAAGAACATATCATATCAGGTCATCTTTTTGGCTTATAATTAGCTTTCATTCATAACTTCACTACGTCAATTTTATCTGTTGTTTACAATGGCATGTAAAATGGGTTTTTCGGTCTATTTTTTATGCAATTAGCTCGTTTTTAATGTCCAGTCTTCTTAGTAACCTATAAATATATTTTCTTTTACATTCCTTCGCAGAAAATTATAATTCTAGTAGAATTGTGCTCTCAGAATACGGAATTCACTGTATTCTCTTAACACACAAGCGTTTATTCTGCAATGAACCCTAATAAATCAGAATCTTAAATCCTATCACTCCATACACTTCTCTGTCAAGTCCCAGTCTTAAATCTAACTCTTAAATTACCCCAGAGTTCCCCACGCACTTACCCCTTGATTACAAGCGTGTGCGCCCATTTCACTATGACCGGGGAACCTTTAAAGGTGTTCGGAGGACATCTCAACGCGGAATTTTCGCGGCGTTTCAAGTAGCAAAGTTAGATAGTTTGGAGTCAGTTAATCAAGGCGGCCTAGTTTTAATGGCTAATTTCCTGGGGCTCTCTAAAGAAAACTGTCGCCATCAATTTGCCTGAGTTTATTCCCCCTGTGACGTTTCTGAAGGCGACTATATAATTACTACGGTTTCTTTTCTAGAGGGGTGTATTTTCCTGTTTTCGGGGTGGGGGGGGTTCTTATAGGACGATAGCTTCCGTTTATGTCATTTTTATGACTTCCTTCTAAGTGCCTGTTCCCGGGTAATGCCTTTGCAATTTCTCACTTGCCGAACCGGGGTCCTTTATGTAATTTTGAGATGAAGGATGGGAAAACGCGGGCTTTCAGTAATGGTTCTTAACTTGGTTTTGAAGAAAATTCTTTGGATGGAAAGTGTATTACACTTAAGTCCTATGGAATATTTTTTGCTTTGGGGAAGGTTAAAAGTATACTTAGGGGCGTTATCTTTTGTACTTAATGTGCTGGAATGATTCTCTAGAGGAAAAAAGTATCTTAGTTTGTTGAGACATTTTATAAAAATTTCTTTTATGAAAATATATCCTTATTTACATCAAATATGATTATTGTATGATAATAAAAGTACTAAAAATTTCAACATTAAAATATTTTTGTGCTTAAAAATCTCATCAGAGGTATTAGAACTTCTTTAAATGCCTTTTTTTCAGTTCAAAAAGTAAATAAAGTATTAATATTTTTATGAATGCTAGATAACTGTGCGGCATGGTAAATAAGTATAACTAGGACTATGAGAGGTGAGGGTTGAAAAATATCCCCAAAATAAATTTTAGGTTACATTAGTAAAATTGTATCTTCGATGATGTAACAAAGATTCTTAAGTTAAATTAAACTGTTGCTATCGCATTCTCTTTGAAAATAAAGCTGTGAATATTTCATAACTTTTGTTAAACTACTTTTGTTTAAAAAGAATTATCACTCTCCACTTTGAACTTGTTTCATAAGCAAATCAAATTATGAAGTAAAATTTCAAGCCTCCATTTTAAGGTCATTCATAAAAACATTCAAATCAGTTTTGAACGGAAAAACAACTTCATATGTTTAAATGAAGTTTCATAGTAAAAGTAGTTTGTGAAGTTTTTTCTCACACCACCCAATATGTACGTTTTTTGGTTGAAAATAAACTCACAATTAATATTTAAGTTAGTGTCGAAATAGATAAAAAAAATAGTAGGTTTTTAAAGGTTATCACTCTATGCGTTTAAGTATTCAAATATTTATTTTATGAGCGAAGAAAATAAATTCATTTCTGAGAAATACAGAAAACAACCCGGAAGAGTTCCATAACATATTTATCAAGAGGCGCTAGGAAACCCAAAAACAAAAATTTTCATCTTTAGAAACTCCTCTTTTTGCTAGGCCGACGTTCATTCATTAAAAGATATCTTATTTTCCACCGCCATACGTTTTCATATTCCCCCATTTAGAAAAAACGGAATGAGTTTTAAAAAATTGTTTTTCGAAAGCTCTGCGTTGTAAAAACTGAATAAAAACGAGTAGAATAAAAGAAAATGTCAACGGATGTACTTTCTCCCCAAAGACAGCTCTAGTTAGGAATTTTAGGTCAAGCCGAATGGCATCGAGGGAGTAAAAAAAATGGCGTCGTGCCCATGTATTTCCTCCTTCTTTTTATGGAAAAGAATAGAGAGAGACGCACAAATATATCCAGGAGAAAAAGCCAAAGTAGCAATCCATTAGAAGGGACATAACGGTGGTTTATTTTGATGAATCGAGCCCAGGGAAAGAACAAACATTTACCCGAGGGAGTGTCTATCTTTGCTTAATGAATTGAATAAGTGTTGTTAATGCAGTAACTGCTTTATTAGCAAAAAACCGACTCAAACGAGAGTTTTCTCATATTCCTAATTGGTAAAGTTCATAAACGTAATTCGGTTAAAGGACAGCCGATATCCCTGAATATATTTCCATGTCCTTGATTTGGATTAGGGGGATAATTTGATTATTAATCCACAAAGAACATTAATTCAGTTATAAAAAAGATACATGATCGTACATTTAGATAAGTGATAAGAAAATGGAGCTACTTATTTTGAGACAAAATATCAGTAAAAAATAACTAAATTTCATATTTAATAAATGGTGCAAAGTTACTTTTGAATTCAATTTAACAATTATTGGTATTTTTCCGCGGTTTTCTGAAAATAATGCAAACTTTCTTACACTAATATTTTTTACTCTTTAATGTTCGTTAAAAATGGTACTTTACATTTTGCATGATATCTTGAATGTTATGATATTAAGATTAAATGACAAATAGTAGGAATGAGTTGAGTTGAGTATTGTTTATTTTGCTGCAGGAATAACCTTGCTTTGACACTAATGTCCCTTTTAAGAATCCAAAAATATGCAGAGATATCCTCAAGTTCTCATCTTAGGATTTTGTAGGAATGAATGTAATCTTCAATGTGTGTATATTATTTATTTATGTGTATGCGTGTGTGCGTGCATGCATATTAGCTAGTTAAAAATAATAATGTTTTACATAAATATGAAACTAAAAATATAAGATGTTTGACAAAATTTATTTTTCCATAAATAACTGAAGCAACTTATTATTTTGAAAGGCAATTTTAACGAAAGAAATTACCTATATTTTTATTTTCTGTTAATTCAACAGATTTGAAAAAAAACCCTGACTCATTAATTAATGAGTCAGTAATGTTGTTGAAAATAAAAATATAGGTAATTTCTTTCGTTAAAATTGCCTTTCAAAATAATAAGTTGCTTCATTATTTTTGCTTGCCTTGAGTTAATTTTTTTCTCGAAGTTCTTTAAAAAGATCCTTCTTTCAAATAAACTTATTTTAAACCTCATTAAAATACTTTTAAAAAGAAATCCTCCTTTTTTAATCGAAAATCACAAATTAACGAATTTTGAAAGAAACGAAATTAGTTATACAAACACAGACTGTTTTCCATTCCAAATTAATTTTATATTCCTCCGTTTATTTTCCTCTTTAAAAAAATTATAATTTCATGGATGTAATCAAAATGCAAACTAGTTGTTTTGCAACTGAAAATAGTAAAATACACACCGCGTGCAAGTTTATACTGAGGCTTGCGATATTTGTACAAGCGCTTTTCTCGAATCCCCTACACCATTCTGGAATAAATAGAGCGTCAATTCCCCTACTCGGCAAAAAAAAACATTGCATAAAATTGCTGGCTTTGAGTGTCCCGCTGGAAAAATGGTGATTCGAAATGAAATCTTAGCATACAAATGGAAGAAAAAGCACCATTACGCGACAGCTGAAGTGAAGTGAAACGAGACTAACCGCATCATTTAACATTTCCAACAAGAAGCGGGCGATAGGAATGGTAACCAATGAATTGTTGGATCTCCCTTGTGCAGGGACGCCTACCATGCAAACAAGAAAAGTGGAGCTTGTATGTGAATTTGAATGGGCGTTTAGTTGGGGAAACGTATAAATATGCGGTTTTTGATAGAAAGAGATTCCATATTCTTTTTATGGGTAAAAATAGAAAACTATCTTGAACCTATGGTGTGTTTCTGTAATCGGTTTGGTGTCTTTATTGTTTTCAATGTATGCGTTTGCATGTAAAGGAATTTGTGGCGTTGATAAATACTATGTAATGTTATATGGAAACAGTTTTGCTAAAGATTAGAAGTATCTCCAAAACATGCAAACTATCCAATTGAAACATATTTATATCAATAATAACCCTAAAAATTTGGTGATATTTGAATATTTGGTGACCAAAAAAATAGCGATATTTGCGGAATCACACAACTAAAATAAGCCTTAAAAACTATTTTGGTTTACTCTTATAATTGAAATCTGATTATATTTAGTTTAAAGTTTACAAGGACAAGGTTATTGCATTGGTTATGTAAATAAGGAAAGAAACTAACATCCATGCCAAACGGGGATTCGAACCCTAGACGTACGGCTTCGCAGTCAGATGCTCTAACCCAGTGTTTCCCACCGTTTTCCGGTCCATGCTCCACCAAAGCCTTACTAAATTTTCCATGTCCCCCTTGTCCTTTATTTTTTTCGAAAATCCTTCATAAAAAATAAATAAAACTTGGTGGTCCATGCCCCACCAAGGGGACAATTTGATTAAAAAATTTCAAATTTCCCCCCTAGAAATGTATATATTGCCCCCCAGTTGGGCGTGCGCCCCACGTTGGGAAACACTGCTCTGACCACTAGGCCAGTACGTCGGCGAAAAAAAATTATAGTATTTAAAAGTAAAATTTTAGCATCTTATACAGTAATAAATAACGCGTTAGAGGTCATGTAATAAAGTATCTACATACGAATAGAACAAAATATTAAACTTCATTACAACTGCAGTAAACTTACGTTACAGACTCTTGCTTCTCATGTTCATTTTACTTTAAAGAGCTATTCATAACGTGCATGAATCCCAAAGGCGTCTTTCGCGTCTTTGAGAGTTTTGACTAAGAGGCAGCGAAGCATGGCTATGCTCGGGAGATGAGTATTTTCCACCCTTTGTCAGGTTGCGGAACATAATAATGAGAGGGCGTGTCCTTTTGAACATGCTGCTTTTAATGGCAGTCTCACTTAACGTTCAAAACTTTGCATGTGGACTTCATTAAGTGAATAAAAGGGTACACGTGAGTTACTAAGGTGCTTGTTGGGTTTTAGGATTTTTTAATTCGTAAGGGGAGAGAACGGGTTTTTAATAGAACAGGTGTGATTTTTTTTTGTTAGAGATTTATTACGCTTCTGAGTTTTTTGACCGTGATATTTAGTATGGTGTTGTCGGAACAACTGGGTGAATCAGGGTTTAAAAATGCTTGAAAGTCTGGTCGAACAAACTTGTCCAAACAAAACTTGTAAAGGGAATTTTGGGTGTAATAAGGAATAAAAATAATACATTGCCGATTTGATATTCTATATGGACCGTGCATGTTGATAAATGTGATTTTCGAATCCTGAGATGTATATATGTAATGTATAAGGAGATGGGATTTTTATAAGCATATAGAGCATTCGCACATGACGTCACTTGGAGGACTAAATCAACGTTGCTAAGGCTGTTGTTAGGGGCGGGACATAGAAGTATCCAATAGCAGCATTCGCACATGACGTCACTTGGCGAATAAACAACGTTGCTAAGGCCGTTGTTAGGCAGAGTCATGTGATTGAAAATACTCTATTTTCCTTTCATTTTAATTACCTATACTATCTGGTGTTTACAGAATAGCCAACTTTTATGATGATATATTAAAAACTTAAGTATAAAGATGCCAACTCTGCCATTAATTCTTAATTTCTCGATTTATAATCATACACTTACTTATTAGTTTCAAAATCACACTAACATTAGAAGTTTCTTTTTGTCTGTCCTATGCCAATAAATTTCTGTAGTTAGATGAATACTAAGAGAACTTTTTCTATTTAGTTTCTCACTAAAAACATTTTATAAATGCACACCATCAAAAACAGTTTTCATTTGATTCAAACTTTAATAATCTGTACTCAATATCCGTTTACCGAATCTTATAACACATAAACAAAACCATGAATTTCAAATAGAGCATTTGACTTGCAATGGGAAAAGAAATCTGTAAACCTTGTTTACCCAACCCTCATTAAAATCAAAATAAAACTCACTCACACGTTTCTTCCCTGATCAGTGATCACTCTCATACCGAGCCCATTCACCTTGATCACAACAAATCCAACGACATCAATGAAAAAAAAACATCTTCTCCAATCAACCCTACCATTTCACAGTAAGAAACTAGGACATTCTCAATACATAAAAGCCCTGCTCAGTCGCTCATTATGGCTTCAATTAATTCCACCTCCTCACCCGTGAATATCAAAACAGCTCAAAAAGATTGAGGGACTCAACGAACTGCTCTCGCGCCAGTTACTTTTGGATTTCACAAACTGCGAGTTTGAACTCGGCAGGAAAAATGCCGGTCTTAAGTTGTCACCCTCCTTCCTTGGCGGCGTTTGGCTAGAAATGCTAATTAGCCCCCTGTTACTTAGATGTAAGCCGAGAGTGTATGGAATGGAGTCATTTGATTAGTGCTTTGGGGGGAGTGCCGTCTTCTACCGGTAATGATAGGTTTAAGTGCGTGTAATTGCGTCCGTATTAATTGATCAAAATCAATTAAGTTTCGAGCAATTAGCAAAAAGTGAGTGGGATTAAATTTTTAACGAGTAGCGAGGAATCAAATTGAAAGTTTTAGAGTTTTAAGCGCTGATTATTAATGAAGGTTTATTCATTAATTTGAGGCCTTCGGGGGGAAATTAATTTGTTTAATCTCTCTGATTGGAAGTTTTCTTTTATTTATACAATAATAAGAGTGCATGTTTAATCAAGTAATATGTAAAAAGGATTTAGTTACAACTAAAAAGAATCTGAGCAAGCAATTTGTTAAAAAGAATATTGCATCTTTAACGAGTTAAGCAGTTTAAGAATTTCTAAAAATAGCTCTGGGACGGAAATATTTTAAAACAAAGGCAATTTTATTTCACGTAAATATTGACCTAAATCAATGGTCCTAATTATCTGTTTATTGAAATAAAACTCGTTCAAATTAAGAAATTAAAAGGCTTATTTTAATAAGATAGGAAAAAAATCTTAATCATCTAAACATAATGATTAAGATTAATCATCACAGTTTAAGAAAATTCTTTCATCTTCTATTAATAATTTTTATGTAAGGTTGGTTTTCGTCATCGTGCATTCAAAAGTTAAAACTTACCTATAATCACAGTGTTTTCCCAAACGTATTCAAAATTGTTGTTATAATTTCTCTTACGACTAAAGAAGCACAAAAGCAAGAAAATCAAATCTTAAAATCAAAAATGCAGCCATCCCTCTTGCGATATGCTCGGAGATGAAACGTATTTTTAATTAAATTGATGCAGTACTTCGGCTGGAAGGATCACCACTGTAGCGTCAAATTTGTTATCGGAAAGCCAATAATTTTAATTAACTATCGAAACAAAACGTCACGAGATCCTTGAAAATTACCAAAACTTTGAGTACTTAGCAAACATTAATTGGATAAATTGACGGCAATACCATGCTTGAATAAATTCTTTAGATGCTTGATTGATAGGTGCAAAAGTATTATTCTTAGAGAAATTAAACATTGAGAGGAGTGTGTGAGTTTCAACAAAAACTTTGGTTTCCTTCAGAGTTTGGTGGGAAACAATAAAACACGAAATTTTAAGAAGATACTTAGGCACTCATCTTGCATAAATCTTCTATTTGGGTATGTCATTTTGACTGTGTGGTACTTTAATTAGGGGAGACCGGGGTTAGTTTTGTTGGCACTCGGGGCTAGTTGACATTTTGCCTTTATTTTTTTTTCCAGAAAGGAGTCTGAGCACTCAAATTTCGATGGTAGATAGTACATGAAATACAATTTACACCAAAATTTCAGACTGTTTAGTAAAAGCTTTACGAAGGAAATACGCCTGTTTAATTGTTTTTCTCACTGATGAGTAAACGTTTTCATCGTAAGTTTTTTTTATCTGGTAAACTCGTAGATTGAATTAAAGCATTGCTGATGACAGTTTTTGAAAGGGGGTTTACTGCGGTTCCATGCATGTATCATGACTTCAAGTTTCAAATGTTTGGGATTTTGTGGAATCAATTTTGTTGGATATCGTCGTGGGACCACTTGGCACAGTTTGGTACGGCAGTGGCGGATCCAGGGGGGGGCACACTGGACAATGCCTCCCTGTTGGACCCAAAATCACTCATAAGTACGAAAAAAAGTCACATAAAGTACTCAAAATGAGTAAAAACCCTACTTTTACAGGTCAAATTTCAAAATTGTTTTTGGGGGGAGGACCCCCATAGCCATAGGGTATCCCAAGTATCACCGGGTATAGTTAAAAGCTAATTTTTGAACTAATTTTAGGTTAATTAAATGCGTATTAAAATTATAAACCCGGCTTACATTTATAGCCCAAAGATTCACCTTTCCACAGCATAAAACAAATTTTCTCTAAGTATTACAGAAAAAAATTACAAATCAAACAACGAAAACTATGACAACTGGCTAATTCTACTTATTCAGGTTTGACTGCATTATAACGATTTGGTATAATTTGGACAAATATTGACAAAATTAAATTTTTAATAATATTTTTTCAACAACAATTTTAGTCCAGTAACTTTATACATCACAGTATGCGTCAAATCCGGTAGTTCTGATTTTTTGCAGACTTGTTTATGATGTTGGCCTAATGAATAATCCAAGTTTGTGACCTCGAGCGCAGAACGCAACTTTGTCAAAAATCGAAAAAACCGAGAAAAAATCGTTCTTTTTTCAAATTTTGGCGATTATAACCCTAAAGGACTAGTTTTTGAAAAAACTTTCTATGGACATTTTTAAAGTAGACTAAATTTGCTACAAAATGCACTGCTCAACTTTGATTTTATGAAGAGTGGTTTGGACGCTAGAGCGCGCTGAAAAACAGCGATTTTTTGGCCTTTCCGCAAAAAAAGGAAAAAACGCGCGCTTCTACCCTTTACAAAATGAAAAATATTCACGTTATCAACACAAATTTTATACCACATGAAAGAGAATTTAATTGTCTATGAATAACTTACCTTACATTATTATTTTTTGAGAATGGGGGAGGGAGCGAAGCAAAGATCGAAAATAAAACTTTCGCGCCTTACAGCCAAAACGAGCTCTCGCAATTGTTAGTTTCCAATCTGCGCTTTAATTCCGGTATATTACCAATAAAATTGGTTGTTTTTGGTAAATTGTTGACTAAGCATGTTTAAAAAAATAATTTTTTAAATTTATTTATGAAGTATTAGGTATTTTAGGCGAAAATTCAATATTTTTAAAAAATTCATATATTAAATTATGCGAATTTTTAAATGAACGAATTTATAGGTTTTTTGCATTGCTGAATCCTAATTTAAAGTTTATTTTCATTTAAAAAGTTACCTTCACATCAAAAAATGCAAAAAATCTCAAATTTTCGCTCTTTTGTTCGGTTTTTCACCGATTTTCTTAGAAAATATTGGTTTCTCGAAAAATAGCAGTACATCAAATTAAAGTACGTAAAATTTCCTATAAGGTGCACTGATTCATTTTTATTTTGCAAGGAGCAGTGTACGCTTTAGAGCGTTTTGAATAGCAGCGATTTTTTGCCTTTCTACAAAAAAAGTGAAGAGCGCTTGCTTTCCCCAACTACAGCTCTAAATATATACACGTAACAGACAAATATTTTATACCATATGAAAGTACATTTAATTTCCTACAAAATGCACTACTCAACTTTCATTTTATAATGAGAGGTATTGACGCTAGAGCGCGCTGAATTACAGCTGTTTCTTGACTTTACACAGAAACATGAAAATCATTTTTCTTCAGAACGCTCTAAAGTGTACACCGTTCCTTGCAAAATAAAAACGAACCAGTGCATCTTATAGGAAATTTTACGCACTTTAATTTGGTGTACTGCTATTTTTCGAGAAACCAATATTTTCTAAGAAAATCGGTAAAAAACCGAACAAAAGAGCGAAAATTTGAGATTTTTTGCATGTTTTGATGTGAAGGTAACTTTTTAAATGAAAATAAACTTGAAATTCGTATTCAGCAATGCAAAAAACCTATAAATTCGTTCATTAAAAAATTCGCATAATTTAATATATGATTTTTTTAAAAATATTGAATTTTCGCCTTAAAATACCTAATACTTCATAAATAAATTTAAAAAATTATTTTTTTAAACATGCTTAGTCAACAATTTACCAAAAACAACCAATTTTATTGGTAATATACCGGAATTAAAGCGGAGATTGGAAACTAACAATTGCGAGAGATCGTTTTGGCTGTAAGGAGCGAAAGTTTTATTTTCGATCTTTGCTTCGCTCCCTCCCCCATTCTCAAAAAATAATAATGTAAGGTAGGTTATTCATAGACAATTAAATTCTCTTTCACGTGGTATAAAATTTGTGTTGATAACGTGAATATTTTTCATTTTGTAAAGGGTAGAAGCGCGCGTTTTTTCCTTTTTTTGCGGAAAGGCCAAAAAATCGCTGTTTTTCAGCGCGCTCTAGCGTCCAAACCACTCTTCATAAAATCAAAGTTGAGCAGTGCATTTTGTAGCAAATTTAGTCTACTTTAAAAATGTCCATAGAAAGTTTTTTCAAAAACTAGTCCTTTAGGGTTATAATCGCCAAAATTTGAAAAAAGAACGATTTTTTCTCGGTTTTTTCGATTTTTGACAAAGTTGCGTTCGGCGCTCGAGGTCACAAACTTGGATTATTCATTAGGCCAACATCATAAACAAGTCTGCAAAAAATCAGAACTGCCGGATTTGACGCATACTGCCCCATACTATCAGGCGACAAAGTTACTGGACTATTTACTAGAAGTGCAAAAAAATTAAATATTTAAAAAAAAATTAAATATTAATTTTATTAATGTTTTCGTAAAATTCAAGATTGATCTTAATAAATTTCCTAACACTTTTGTTTCAGAATTAAACTTTAAAATACATATGTGTCTTTGCTTTTTTCAAAGAAATGAGCATGAGGCAATATATTTTAGAAAGACATATTTTTACATAGAATTGGGCATGAAGTAATAATAAAAGTATCAGGCATTAATTTTTCACGTATTAAAACAGAGTAGGTACTCTGTGTCAAATGAATGTTTTCACTCCAATTTTTACTCTAAATGAATGTTTTTCTTTATGAATTCATTGATTCCTTATTTGTTCAATTTGTATTATTTCTGTAATTTAAGGGTATTATTTTTACTTCATTACATCTCTTAAATCATAGTTGCCCTATGACAGAGTTCACGATTCCCCTGACATTTCCATTTATTGGTCACTTGGAGATTCCCTTTTATAACCTTGCTCTAGTTTTAATGCCCTTTGCAAACACTCAATAGGATAATATCTCTCTACAGCTTTCAATACTTTGCTTCGATACTTCCACACTTTATTAGGTAAAGGGAAACCTTGTTTCTTGGCCATTAGACATACTTTTCACCTTAGAAGAATGAAACGACTCCATTTGGGGAGTAACTATCTCGAAAATAAAGTCATCTCCATATCGGAATGACTGCGATAAAGTTTAACGATAAAGTATCGGATAATAAATTACTTAACTGTTTAATCAAAAGAATAATTGGCAGTTTTTAATGGACATGCTTTTTTATTGCTAAGGATAAAAATGCTCATAGTGATCATTTGGTTAGTAATTTTCTCTGAAAATTTATGTAGAGCAAAGCATTTTGAATTTTTTTATGAATAAATATTTAAAATTTTTGTACAAGCCTTAAATTTATTGAAACTTTACAAAGAATTCAAAATAATTAAACAACTATCATTGGATTTCTTAAAATTCTATGTACTAGTTTGCTGTCTTGAGTTTGAAACGTGATATTTCGTATTTAAAAAGTCCCCTATAAAATGAATTGGATTTAGTACTTTGGAATAACCGCCTAAAATATGTATTTTGGTATTTTGATTTTAAAAAATTAAGTTTATATGACTTAAAAACGAATTCACAACATGTGATAAGAAGCTTTAATGTATTTTCGAATTAAGCATTTTAGATTTGAAATTTTGAATGCTTTTTTAAAGGTTTTAAAATATTATTAAAATCCCATTTATTGTTTTGACGTAATTTACAAAAAAAAGTACATTCCTTTCATATCACGTGTTTGTTAAATTAATTAGCATTTTACATTGTTAAGCTCTTATTTTAAAATCCTACAGAACACTATTAGACTGCAATGTTACCTGACCTTGGAGAACCAAGCTGAAAGCATATAAAGAAAGTAGTTCCCTGCGCAGTGTCTGAATTTTGAGTGAAATTAAGAGTTTCAATTTAGAAATAGAATTAGTTTGTTAAACCCAAGTATATGTTACGGGCAAAGGGATTAATCGGGCATTATTAATAATGCCCAAAGTGGAGGTGGGCAAGGTGATAAATTTCATTGATAAATTCTATTGAATTTATCACATTGTCCACCTCCACTTCGGGCATTATTAATAATGCCCGATTAATCCCTTTGCCCGTAACATATGTATATAGCTGTTTTTTTATCATGATTTACGTACCGAAACTCCTCCTAGCAACCTAACAGGTTTTCTGTTTACTCAATTTTTTCGTCCGCTTAGTGACGTTATAGGGTCAATAAACATTGCAACCAAGAACATTTTATAATGTAAACAAATTATGTTTTCAATAGGCATTAAAGAAATAGTAAATAATTCAGAAGATAACAAAATGAGAAGAATCACAGGACACACTTTCATTTTTTTTTTTTTTTTAGTATGACATAGATCAAGGGAGATCTGCAACCGTACTTCTATTGGTCAATCGCAGAGCTCGCACTGAATTTGAAATTACTCCTCTTTAGGTTTCGCGGACTGCATCTGACCTGACCAACTTAGAACTAGGGTTACATCTTGACAACTTAAGCTGATCATTCCACTCAACTTTACCCCCGAAACAAACAACGGCAACGGACATAAATACCAACTAGCGAGAAAAACCAATCCACTCCATCCAAATAATCCAGCGTGGAAGTGAAGACGTTAATTACCGACTCCCAACAAAAACCAGTCCAATGAAGAGAAAAAAGCACGAATCAAAGCCGACAAAAGAAACATTTGTCGCGGAGAAAAAACCGGGAGGTGGTAAGTAGGTTCGATGGCACGCTGCCCAGTCACACATCGCCCTAATGGCCAAAACGGGGCTCAGTTGACCCGTGACCCCGTAGAACAAGGGCGCACCCGTCAGCTGAGGCTGATGGCCAATCGATGCGCCCTAATAGCCCTGGCAGGCCCCTTCCATGTTGATCGGCCCAGACACACCGCGGATCAAGTCTTTCTTTTGCTTGCCGGTCCCGAGGGATCATTCTTTTCCCCCGGCAGTGTTTTTAATTCTCTTCTTTTTGGTATGGCAATAATATCGGGCGTTGACTGTATTTGTGATGGGTTCGGTTCATGTTGATTATAGGTGGTTGGTTTTTTGTGTGTGGTTCGGTTCGTTTGGTTCGCTTAAATGTTACGAATTGTTCCTTTAGTTATGGATTCTCTTATCACAATTTGTGTGATTGCTTTATCCTAAAATATCTTAGGAACCTAGGTAGGAAAAGCTGAAAGCCAGGGATTTGTGAAATGGTTCTCTTTAGTTTTAACATAACTACCGAGTTGTATATCATATACACTTTGAATTTTCACTACTGAACGTCAATCAAACTACTGAGCGTCAAATTTCATGATCACAGCACAGCAGATAGATTTACATGAAGCAGGGCTATAGCCTGATGGTATAGTTTTTAAGCGATTACATACGTCCACTATTGGGTCTCGAGGCACATTAATGTACTACCACCCTTCAAAACATAATCAATGTAAACGTTGTTCAAATAGCTTGTTAATAGCATCCAGTAACTCCCAGTTCAAGTGATTAATAGTATAAATCAGATCTTATATCTTGTAGGAATTAAGTAATATCTAGTTACTAGCATGTCTTAAGCAGATATACTTTTCAAAACGTATAGAGCCACTCACTTTTGCAAGGTTATAATATGGAACGCATTATGCCACAATATCCTTAAATGTAGTAAAAATGGCAGTATTTGTAAAACCTATGCTTTAATTTAATTTTTTTTTAAATTTATTTGTTAGTCACATCTTTTACTTTTTGTCAATTAATCTTAGTACATTTTAAATTAGCATTCATTTACAATAAAAATTGTTCAAGAGTTTTCCCCCCATGCCTTTACCTACAATGCCGAATCATTGTTTCTCTCTAACAAAACCACTCATTCCATTCTCAGTTTTTAATCTATTCCATTTTAACCACTGAATACTTTCCACGCGAAACATAAACACCATTAACTATTACTACCACAAAATGCTTACGTGCAGCTGAGTAAGCCTTGCTATTGACCGATATTCGGCTCCCAAGAATCCGTGTGTGTGTGTTTAATGAGCGTACTTAAGGGGGAATAACGATTCTGGTACTTTTGTTCTGCGAATATATAAATCTTTTAGACCATCTAATTTCAGGCATTTAGCGGTAATGACGTCGTGTAAAATTTTATGAGTGCATACAGCCGTTAATAAATTACTCTGGGGCTTTTGTTACAAAACAATATTAATTACCTGCTCCCAAAGCCGTGCAGAAAGGGAATGGAGGCGCGGGACGGTGTTGCTCGTATCATTCAAATCATTTCGAAGAAGGGGTAACAGCCGAGCAATAGTGAATACTTTGAGAAATGGACGCTTAGAGTCATTTTGAAATATTCACAGCTGATCTGAATACTTTTTAAAGTTGTTAAGGTTACACCCAGAGAAAGAAGGGAATAGTGATACACCATATATTTTGCTTAATGAAATGTCGGATATACCTCTTGATTAGTCTTCCACTGTTTACCTTTGCGATTTTCTGACTTTGTTGATTTGAGTTGCAATTGAAATTTTGCTTTTTGCGGTAGAAAATAAAGCGTTTCTACTTCCCTTTCAGAGATTTGAAGTCGTAGTTGGAATCTATAAAAGTGATATACCAATCTTTAAGAGTAAAATTGTCTCGCATTTCTTTTTAAAAAGTACGGCATGGCATAGGGTCATTCAATGAATGACTTCAACTTGGTTGTAAAAGAGTACATAGGTACTTGTACTAAATTATTTTTATTGTAAAATTTCGTTGAGTATTTTCTGAAAATTTTGTATACTTTATGCATTTTTTCTCAGTCTTTTAAAAGGAGTTTTATTACTTTTCATTCATACACGAAATCCTCAGGAGAGCTTTTGATTGTCTTATCGATCTAACATCTTAAGGAGTAAATTGCTTTTGACTTGAAATCCCAACTCGAACTCAGTCCCACTCTCGTTTAAAGTTTACGCCTTGAGTACTTCTTTCGAACCGATTAGCCTTATCTTCTTCAGTGAGTAATCTCTCCAAGGGAAAAAAAAACTCAGCCGAAAGAATGATGATAAGAAACCCAATGGCCTGGTAAATAAAACTGGCCCTCGACCAGAAATTTCCTGAAAATATCAGGATCGAAACACAAAAGCGCGTTGGGAACCTCTCATTTCCAATAAAGAAAAGGAAAATGTGTTTGGGATTTCACATCGGTTTCCTATTTATTTAGTTACAGATAATGATGTTCAGTTTTAATCCGTTTCTTTTCCTGCTCGACAGCTCAAAAACCTACACTACACAAAGCTCTTCGTCCATCGATTCGGGGCAGAGTTACTTTTAACGATAGTTTGTTTCCTGTGCGCTGGGAGCAGTAATCAATATGGGATATTAAAAATCTCCCCCGTCACAAAATAATTGTTGGTAGCATTAAGTGCGATTTTCTGGGGCGAATTATGAAATGTTTCTCGAAATTACTAATGGTTGTTGGTATTGATGGGTGATGTATAATGTGTTGTTTTTGTTGAGGGTTTCCTTTTCTGGGTGCAAAACATCCTCATTAGTTTTTCCTCTCTGACAGGTTTTCGCACGTAAGGTATTAGAAAAATTCACCTTACCTGCCTATTTATTTTTAGCTTCAATGATGGTTAGGTCGGTTATTACTAATATGTTTTAAGTGATGAATGATTTGGAATTATTTAGAAATTTACAAGGTACAAAAATAACGATGATAACGGTAACGAGGATAGCAGCTTCCAATAGAAAAATGAAGAGAGAAGGTTTGAATGAAATGGACTCAATAACACTTTTCGAGCATTAATTTTGGTACAATTCCGTTAACTGTCTAGTTAAATATCGCCAGGTTGTTTTAGACCCCAAATATTCAAATATCGCTAAAACCCTTACATATTATGGTTGTCATTAATGTAACAATGTATTTTTTATTGGTTGGTTTGAAATATTTGGCGTCCAAAACAACTTGGCGATATTTAACTAAACAGTTAACGGAACTGGACCTTAATTTTGCTGTGAGTATTCTCAGAATCTTTTAAATCCTACAAGTCCTAAAATTTTCATCAAAACCTATAAAAATTTGGTGAAGCCAGGACTGAAAGGGTTTGAGACCAACTCACATATACATTTTGTTATCTGTAGTATTTTGTTCGTGAAATTTTTTTATAAGATAAAAATTTCTTGAAAAATTTTTAGTCAATGAGATAACATTAAAGGTAAATCTAGTTGATTTGTTTGAATTATCCGGCAAAAATAATTTTAAAAAACCCCGGCGTTTTGAAGTTCTTGATATTTTGAATTGTTAGATTCAAAAACTTTTCGTGTGTTATACTACTACCTCAACTCAGTCAAATAACTTTTTATCTAATATATTTTCTGTAAAGGTGTAGGTAAAATTACACATAAGAAGGCTTAATACATATTTGTTTAGCTATTAAAGCATGAGTTTCATAATATTTTGAACAGTAAAAATATTTCTTTTACTATTTACGGAAACGTAGTTCCTATCTACTACACCATCAGATGCATTTTATCAGCCTCTCACTTTTTTTTTGTATCCACGAGTTATGAGCTAAGTTGTTTATTTTGCCGGGTTTTATCTCTTAAATTTTTCACCAATTGGCTTAAAACTTCTTACACTAGACATGATTTTGAAGATAGATTCAATAAAAATTTTGAACATGTATCCGTTGAAAATGCATCGGAAAGCTTTCTTCGCTAATATTCGGAAAGTTCGAAATTTACAAGTTTCTAAAGTATACTCCATCATTAAAATTTTATGCTTCGATTGGGAGCGTGTTTTTATGTCTAGAGATTTTCCGTAAGAGCTTCACAGACTCAAGAATACATCGTCTGTAAACTTTACTATCCTACAGTTGAGTACTTGTTAAATATTTAGAACTCAGGTAAAAGTATTTTCACATTTTATCCATAAAATGTGTAATAGTTATAGTTTTAGTTATCTTTCTTTTCCTCTTTTTGCTGTTTTGTTAGTTTCGCTAAACATTAGAACACGTTACTCACAGCAAGAAATCTTTTTTACAAATATGTTACTTTTATTTCATTATTTCATAAAACTAAAAAAAAAAAACTCAAAAATGCGTTTGAAACATATTTTAAGATTAGAAAACATTTAAAAAAATGAAATTGAATAAATATTTATCCCTATATTTACTTATATTTCTGTAGAATATTCCATTTTTATTTATTCTATATTAAATCCCTATAAAAACTCCATTTGCTATCTTTCTTAAAAATCTTCACCTCAAATCTCATTTATTTCTATAGTTCTCCCAAGGAAAGTATCTAAGCGTAAACTTAGAGCTTCAAATTTCTCTCCCCTTTTATAACCTTAGCTTCTATCAAAACTTCAGCTGGTTTCTTTGTTTACTCGGAGTTGTTTTTATGCATCAAAACAAAGGGTTCACACTCACATTGTTTTTAGTCTTGACCTGGGTTCTATAAATCCTGTAAGTGTACTATATTATTCAAGATATCCTAAAGAAGTGTAATAAAGCAAGTTTCAGACTTTGTTGACCGGGAAATGGAGCAACTTCCTTAACCCACTTTCCTGAAACTATGGGACACAAACTCCAGTTGTTCTTAAAACAAAGTCTACTCCAGAGAAAAGTTTAGTTGTTGTCTTTCACTTCTTGACTTCTTTTATTTAGTTTGTTTCAGGGCATATCCTCTGATTTTTCTTGATCGTGCACCACTGTAATATAATGAAAATTATTATCAAAGTTCATCCCGTTAAGTAAGTTCAATTATTACTTCGTATATATTTTTAAAAGGTTCCCCCATTGAAGGAAAAATTGTTGTCTTTTTCCGGCAGCGGCGGTTTCCTTGTTAAGGTTATGAATTCTACTTTTGAAATTAAACCTGTTTCATCAATTTTTATATTTAACTCAAATACTAAGTTGACGATTGGTTAGTTTTTAAAATGCCCGGTAGATGAACTAAAAATATACTTGTTCTAGATGGCACTCAATTTCTTCATTGATAAAATACGAATGTACTATATTGTTTGAGTGTACTGTCTGAGAAATTATTGATGAAAATATTTAATTTAACTCCCATGTATTAAAAAACAGTTAATATTGCCCACAAATTTAATACAATTAATAATTTGTTTCTTTTTAATTTTAAAATATAAAAGACATTCCTTAAAATGAAAGTCCAGAATCAAAGTATATCTTTTATATATCGTCTGCTTACGGGAGAAAAGCACTAAGTCACTTTTGGAGAATCTTTCGAAAGCGATAGAATTATTGCAACGGAGAACCGGATTTCCAAATTCTCGGCAAGCAGAAAAACATTCAGTGGGCTGGTAAAATTGCATGGCGCAAAAGAAAAAGATTGGATAATGCCAAATTTGGCGTAAACTCGTACAGAGAAGTTGAGCCAGAAGTAACTTAGTGCCCTACTCCTGGGTAAGCCGTCGATATGTCATTTCAAAAGTTTAAATAAATCAGCCATCACTTTAAAGCGTTTTGAAATGTGGCTTAGATCAAAACTAAAAAAAAAAAAAATTAAACAGTTCTTGTATAAACTTAACCAACTTAACCCCTATTCCAACCATTAACCTTTAATTTTATTTAACACTAACATTTTTACACTGTCAGGTGTCTGTTTATCAACCAAATACTTTAACTAATAATATCAATTATTGTAAATACTAAATTTAAAACCACACACACACAAGCACTACTCGCTTTGAAAGTAAAATCGACAATTAAATAAGCTAATTATGTCGAAATCTTTTCAGAACTTCATTGAAAATTTTAAATAAGTCTTTCGCAATTTAATGAGACCATGTACTTACATGGTTACACCACTTCAAAGATTTCAATTAGTTCACATACACGCAAATTCTAGGAAAATTAGCTACTTTCTTGATAATGAGTGTAATCAAGCATTTTTATTTTAGGCTCAAGATTAGTTTACAAACTTCATCTGTTTGAATCATTTCCCTCGCCAGATGAATTTTGTCTCTCCTGTTGTCATTATCAGTTTGGCTCTGTGATAATTTGGTGATTGTGGAATCGCGATTTCAATAAATTTATCCCTTAATTGTTGTCTTTGATTACCAAAAGTATTTTCAATCTATTTCATCTACGCTTTTAATAAATCTTTATTGATCTCAAAGTCTTATAAATACATTGTTTTAATAATTAGTTCATTTGTTAAGGAATTGTAATTAATTTAGCAAACACAAATGATTGGAGGTAAACTCCAGAATAGCTACAGCTACAGAACTTGATAAGCAAATTTTCGGATCCTCTGATTCACATAAAAATTAAGCGTCATTACATAGAGAATGTATTATTTCAGTTCTAAATTGAGTTAATTATTTCAAATGCAGTTTGTCTGTTAAAAACTTGGAATTAATTCCCATGATAGACTATTGTAGATTATTTTTTTTGTTTACGAACTGTATACAGTAATCTAACCATATTAGAAAAACCGGGTATTGTAGATTATAGCGATCGTAAATTTGAAGATGGTGTCCTTTATTTTTCCTGCGGTACATATTTTAAAATTTTATTCAGATTATAATTTCTAAAAATTTCTATGATTTTATTATTATTTATAAAAGAAATTTGTATCCCATGATGGTTGGATCTCGAACAAAATTTCTCAAATTTAGACTGGTTTCACTTGTATAATTCGTAATAAAATTTTTCTAAACATAAAGAGAATTCAGGAATGTTTTACAGTCTAAAATCGTACAAATCTGGATTCGATGTGATCCGGGACACCCCGGAACGGTGTTCCGGTACCTCTCTCTAAGAACTGAAATTTCCTCCTCTGCAATCAACCTACAATAGAATATCTCCACCTCCTAAACGAATGAAACCGTTCCGGCACCTCTATTATTAGAAATCAAACACTGGGCATTGTTGTAATAATCCACGAGTATGAATACAATCCTTAGTTATCAGCAATAAATGGTACTAGCCTCATTCAAAACCGAAAGTTCGCTCCCCCCCAAAAAAAAGGATTCCATCTTTAAGTCTAAGAAAATTACTCTTTCACCAGCAATATCCCCTCTTTAAGGCTCCTAACAACTGGCCCTCGCAAAAAAAAAAATATCAAAAGTCACAAATTAAAAAAAAAGATCCTCGCATCGCTTCTGAAAATGGAAGTACTACAACCCTCTCGATGCAATAGCGCGCTAAGTACGCAAAAGCCGGAGCACTCAATAATGACCCAAGCGCTAGGAAGAGCGTAATTTCCTTTTCTGTTGATGCAACATGATTACGGCGATCACTGAATTCGTTCGATAAGGGGCCAGGGCCGCTTTCGATATGGACAATAAGCCGTTCTTTATCGACTACTGCGGAACGGAGCTCACCGTGTTTATGGTTTATGGAACGGGAGAATCTGCACCGTTGTTATCGACCCGGTTGCGTTGTTATGGCTATCGGATTTTTTTTCTGCAATTTTTTTTTCTATCTGGGGATGTTATGTTTTTTTTTTCCCGCTGGGAATGACGGATGATATGCTGAGTTGGAGGCTGTATTTTTTTTTAAATGATCAGTAGTTTAAAGGCAAAGGGTGTAGTTTGTTTTCGTAGAGTAGCGTAGATGGCCGTGGCCCAGATTTCTCGCTAAAAATTGCACTTCATTGAGGTATCTGTAACAATGCTTTTTCATCCGGATATCTGAAAAGCGCATGAGTTACACTCCTTCAAAAATATCTGTTTAGTGTAAGCTTTGAACCATTCAAATTTGTTTGTCTGGAGATATTTTTAGAGTTGCTATTAAATGTTATAGTTCTTCAGAGGAAAGAGTTTCAGGTGGAAAGAAAGGTTATAAAGACCATTTATTATCTCTTTAGTGTGTTAGCATTGTCTTTATTTTGGTCATGTTATACTCTTAAATGTATCAAACTACTTACATTAAATTGTAACATTTCTTAGGAGGGTTAGACAAACTTATATTCTAAATGTATGAGAATGTTGAATTTATGTCTGTCCCACCTGTTTTGTGGTATACAGGATATAATTTTATAAAATACCAGCAACCACATTTTAAACGTTTGCGTAAGTTTCAAACCTTGACAAACCCTTAATTCTTTTTATTTATCTTGGCGATTTTATTTAATTCTATCCTGCTGCAATGTTCCGCAAAATATTTACAAATTTTAACGTTTTAAATGTTTTTCTGTATCAGAATACTAAATTTATGCGTTTTAAAAATGTTTTCTAGCATTACCTACAGTGTGTAAGTACAGTAAATCTAGTTTTAAAATACGCCGATTACAATGTATGTTTAGTCTTAGGAAAAGTAAATATCGATACCTAAAACACTTATTACTTCAGATACAATGATTAAAATAAGCTTCTTCAATTAAACAATCATTATTGCTAGCATCCGACATCGACAGCTTTAATTTCCAATGCCTGATTATAAAGTAGAAAGAAATACTGTTAGATTCGTTCCCTAAATAGGAATCAGCTTCAAAGATGCTTAATATAGAATATAAGTTAATTTGATAATTCTTTTGAAAGTGCATCCATTGAACGCTCATCATGGTAATGTTATTATGCAAGAAAAAATCTTACATTCTTTGAAATTGAAATAAATCCGAAAAAATAAAATAATTTACCTATCAATGAAAAAACTTATCTTCCTGCTCTTGACTAAAAAGGGTAAAAAAAAATAAACTATTCTTTTGGCGAATTTACTTCATTAATAATAGCTTTAGCTAATATTATAGAAATTGTTATATTAATCTTGGATTACTTCCTTTTATGAACGTAATTTAAATCAGTCATTACATTAAAATAAATCTGGGGATATCATAAAATGATACTAAAATAGTAAAAAAAAATAGCTAGCTGAATCATAATTAAATATTTTCCAAGCCAAAATTAGTCTGAGAAAATATTAGCTTTAAAAAACTATATTTAGACACTTTAAGTTAATTAATACACACAAATGGTAAATCCAGTTGAGGAAAAAAAATACACAAAACTTCGTTTGAGAACGCAACGAATTCAAACAACCATATTAACATTGAGCTGTTTGAATAGTAATACAATGAAGAGATTCCCAAAGGCCATCGAATTCCGATAAAGACGTCGTTCAGTAGATAAACGAGGAGCTCTTTGATTAAAGGGAAAATACCTCGGACTACTGCATTCTATTGATAAAGTGGATGCTCGGAACACCAATTGCCAAATACATCGGTGGAGTGAACGGCAGATCTACTTCCCTTCTTGGTTAACAGCAGGAGGGCCATTCAAGATAGGATAAAACGTCCCATTGAAATCATTCTGTAGACTAACTACAGCTTTTGAAGATAAGCGTTAGTTAGCGATTAAAATGTAAGTACTAAAGCTTCATGTTTGCGTGATAAGCCATGATCTCCCAGAAAATCTAGTACTAAATAATTTTTTTTAATGTTAATGGAGTAAATACTTTAGTTGATAAAGTTTCAGTTAACTCTATGGCAGCTGTAGATCGTTGTAACTGTCTAAAAGGGTGGACTGTATTGGTTATATGAAATCTCTTGCTCTCATTAAAAATGTTTGTGAACCTGATTAGAAGGTAAATATTTGGTATTTAGATGATTGAAATTGGTAAAGATGATAGAGTTTAATGGTGAGACTATACCGATGATATTGATATAGACCTCTGAAAAAAAAATCATAATAGTATTATTTTCCCTAAAAACCAGAATAGGGCTTTTGTACTACATTTAATGAATACATTTTATAACTATCTTATACTACGATCTGTCTTAAAAATATTTTCAACTGCAATTCTTACTTAATCAAAATACCAGACGTAATACATGTTTTAATTAAATGAGTTATTAACCTAAGGATTTCCCGTAACTAACTATAACTATATTTATAAGATTAAATTCAATCTTTTATTCCTTATCCATTTAAAATTTTCCTTTGGTAAGAAATCTCAATTATTCCATCTCCCGATTGAAGATTAAATCGAATACGGACTTCTATTATACTCCCAAGAAATGGGTCACTCAAAAGCCTATTAATCACATTATCGATTCCCTTTCCCAAAAGAAGTTCATACATACCCCTAATGAAAGCAAACATCCCTTCAAAAATGAGTTGCAGTTATTGAGTTGAAGAATTCCTTCTGAAGAAAACAACATTTTTCTTCTTTGTTCTCTCTTCCTTCCCTTTGATTTAAATTGTATTTCTCTTCCCTCACGAAAAAAAAAATCTTCCTTCCCTGCCTTCCTCAGTCTTCATTTGCTCCGTCTATTTTCTGGGAACTTAAATCGCATTTGGAAAAGATAGAGAATCGAAAGGAATTTCGTTCCACACGCTAGTAGTTCGATCTACGCCCTTTGCTCCGTCTCCCGATTTAAACAGCCTTTGTCACAGTCCCCTGGACTAATTGATTGAGCAGGACATGGGGACATTTTGTTCGGTTTGCGTTCGGTCATAAATTTCGAACAGATTGTGGGTAGTGTTGGTTTTGGGAACGCTGGGGAGGATGAGAATAGTTTAAATTAAATCTTTCCGAATGAATGAACGTCGTTTGGAAAATGCGGGGATTCAATTATGTCTTTTAATTGCGTCTTTTATGGTTTTATTGTTGTGATTTCAATGGCCTTAATTCCGTTCTATTCGTTTTACAATGTTTCAAGATCGTGTAAAACAGTATCTTAGAAATTCAACCAAATCCTTAACTTCATGTGTTTTTTAAGTAAACAAGGCAATTATTTTAAGATTAAATTTATGAAGTAAACTAGAATTAGTTATTATTTTATAGAATCACATTTCATATCTAATGTCTATCATTTTTTTTAAAGTTCTTTTATTTTTGTTTCGGTACTTAAATAAAATTAAGTAAAAGACAACAAAACTTTCCCCATTTACATCCATTCTTTTCCAAATATTTAATAAAAACTCGGTAGTTAAAATTTTTGAGTAATTTATCAAAAGTACTTGCTTGTTAAACTATGATGCAAAAAAAATTCCAGTCTTCCTATTACTATATTACAAGTTACAATCGTTTAAAAAGCCGATTCCTTTACTTTGTTTCCCTGCCATAAAACGACCCTTGCTACAAAACACGTTCTACAGGTAAACACTCAAGTTGCTTTTCTTACACTACACCAACTTAACAGAAGCAATTTATCTTTAAACGGAAAAGCGTTGCCTGAGTTCCATTATTCTGAACTTATTTTTGTGATGCTTGCTTAAAATAAAAATGCATTTCAAATTTTGAAGATTGTATCGTACACTTACACTTTGATCACAAATGTCTAGAATTTGTATGTCTTTATTTGTCTTTTAAATCAGGATGAGAAGTCTAATTAATTAAAATATATTAAATTGCATGCTATTTTAAAACTAGCTTGCTATTGATTAGTTTGTTCAATAATGAAAAAAAAACGAAAAGCGTCAAAAATTTCGAAATTTTAAAATTTAATTACTCTAAAACTAATTAAAAAGATTTTTAAAAAAAAAGTGCTACGAGGGGCAAAACTTTATATCTAAGAGTAAATGCCTGCAAAAAATCATATTTCTATCGTAGATAGATTTTGCTGAGGGCGAACTCGCAGCAGAAAAAAATAATTCTCGACTTTAACATTAAATAACTCCAGAATTAATTATGTCATTTATTAGCTTTTATGAAACAAAAATGACCCTTATACATTTTCTACAAATGTTCCAAATTTCTTAATATTCCATTTTATAGTTTTTGCGTAATTAGAGCTCAAAACTCTCAAAGTGAAGATTTTCTGAAACAGTAGCAACGGTGAATGTTACATTTTTTAATATTAGAGCAGGCATATTTTTGTCAATAAAACTACAGCAATATATCTTTTCAACCTACATAATGAAACGTTTACTTAAAGGAAAAGAAACTTGCTTATTTTAGCTGAAACTGCAATTTTAAAAGGCCATATATCGACTCAAAGTTGGCCCATTTCTTCGTCCCTAAAATGTCTTCTTGACAGAACTCAATTGCTTTTGTCTGAAGTTCGGAAGATTAAAAACATGATTTGTAGAGGGACTCAGAGTAAAAAACTGACGTTTATTGAAACCTAGTTTTTTCTGTGATGTACTGCAAGTGACCCAAAATGTTTAAACCGGAGAACCATTGAAAGAATTGTTTTATTTTTTTCTATACCGTATCGCATGTAAATTTTGAAGATCTATGATTTGTTGTTAAATACTTCGTTAATATATCTCAATGGTAATTCATAATAATATTAATATTTGAAAATAGTAATTCAATACTTAAAAGTAATACCTTAATATTTAAAAATAATAATTCGATATTCCAAAAGTAATACCTCAATAGTTAAAACTGTAGGTAGGTAGTACTTATGTAATATAGTGCCCGACTACTGATGCGGGATTAATTGAATCAGCCGTAAAAATGCTTGGTTTTCTACCGTTAGTCATTGTTCTGGATATTACCAATATCTACAATTATGAGTCTTATAATAGGGGCAGTGAAGGAGCATAATTCCTTTCGTTTTCAGAAAAATTAGATTTTTTTAATAGCATATGATCTTTTAGAATTATATCAATAAAATTTTATTTCCAAAAGGTATTTATATTGTTCCCAAGGGTATGTCATAACCTATAGAATTAAACAAATTACAGGTAACAAGATCGATCTTTTTGATAGAAATTGCAATCTTTAGTCTTAGTAGAAATGCTATCTTTTCCGAATTTATTTCGCCTTTTGTATAGGAGAAACAGAAACATCATTCTTATGATACATGTATTTTATTAAAAAATTAATTTTAATAAAATTTATTTCATTTTATCTTATTAAACTATTTAAATCTTCATTTCCTGATCCTATATCATTTAAGAACGTCAAAATTGCATTTTCCTGACAAAATCTGGCATGACCCGATTCACCGCGCATTGAGGGTAAATCGGTTCGCGGCACTTAAAAATATGTATAAAATGAACCGTTTAAGGTAAATGAACTTTTTCAACGGGTTCTAAAAGTACAGATAAAGACTCAAAGTATGCTTTTTAAAATATTCCAAAACATTTTTTAGACAATTTTTTCACCAGTTCAAAGTTTAAAATTGATACGATTTACCCTGTTTTACGGTACTTAAAGTTATAAATACCAAAAATCTTGCCAATCTCACTATAGCAGGCGTTTTGAACCTTGACATTACATTGGAACTCAAGTTTTTCCATGTAATAAGGAAAGGTATGAGAATACTTCACCATTTCCTACTTCCAAGAATGGCATGCATAAATCTTCGGGTCTATTCACGCATTGCAGTGAACGTAAAGTATTACAAACGACAATTTAAGAAATAGGATCATGCATCAAACTATTTTTGCTCTTACGCCGTGATAAAGCACCTGACAATGGATCTATTAGTTTTTCCTTGAGAAATCTGAGTGTTTTAGTATAATAGCGAAACGAATGTATGAATTGGAATTTATCATTGTATATTTAGTGTGATATATGATACGTGGTAATACAAAAGATTCAATTCTTCTCCGCTCCAAAATAAGCTCGTTAATCATCTGTTTTTATTACTCTCATATGATATCCTTGTTGATATAGAAGATACTATTAGTTGTGTTATATTTTATCGCATTACTGTGGATTAAATCGTAGTATGGTACTATAAAATTAGTTTTTTGCTATTTGAATTGTATTTAGCCGTCAGTTTTATTTTTATTTAATAGAAAATGAAGTCATCAATCCTTCTTTAATATTATATAATCTCTCTCTGGGAAATTATGGATCGTAAATAAACGAAGAAACACTTTTTAGTTGCTTCTAAGCAACCCAACCTAATAATAATATTATAACTGGTGAACTTAACCTAAATTATGTATTAAAGTAATGTACTTGACGTAAATTTAATATAATTTCGGTAATTTTATTCCAAAGTTCAAAATAACATTAAAATCTTGAAGAAAATTTAACCTCGAAGCAACTATATTTTGGTTGTAATTTTTTAATGTATTATGATAACACTATTTCATCCTTCAATTATGCTGAAAAGTTACGATTATATTGAAATTTATGCGCACATTACCCCATTACTTTCAAATTAAAGTATATTAAACTAAGAGATTTATACATTTCTTAGAAACTTAATTTATTTTATGTTGTGATTTCTCCCCCAAAATAAATCATCTTCCCGGTTTCCGATTACAACCACAATCAGAAGTATAGATACAGGGTGTTTCAAAAATCCGTTTTACGACTTTTATTTGGAAGCAACGTCTCGTATGGTCTTAGAAGTAAGGTATATCTCTAGGTAAATGACCATGCTGAATCCATTGAGACAACTTACAGCGCCCCTAACGGCGAAATAAGAAAGTTAAAAAATTAATTACAAAACTAAAGTAGGTAGAACGAAAACTTTAGTGAGAAAGTTTATTTGCAAAATCATGACAAATAGGACGCAGAAAAAAAAACATTTCATGAAAATATATAAATATTCGAGGACGAGTTATTAACACTTTTTCATATCTTAAAAAATGTTACTTTGATTTTTTTTAAATTAAAATTTGTCTTTATTTGACTAAAAAAAACACAAAACTACATAATAACACTGAAAAACTTTCAAATTTACTAACTCTTTTTTTTTCTGTAAAAGTGCTATTCTCACATGTTAACATATCCTGGAATATTTCGGATATTTACATGAAACTTTTTACTGTGCGTTTTTTTTATGATATTGCAAACAAGTCTCCGACTGAAGTTTTCGTTCTATACCCTTTAATGTTTTAGTTCATTTCTTAAACTTTCTTATTTGGCCGCTATGAGCGCTGTAAGCAGTCTCAATGGATTCAGCATGATCACAACCTAGGGGTTCACTTCACTCCTATGGCCCTAAAGTCGTTGGTTCCAACCCAGTACATCCCCTCCCTCTCAGATGTCCAACAATTACATATCCTCCCAACTGAAGAGTGACACAGTCCTCGGACATCCAGTTACGACACTGCCCCTTCTATAAAAGTCACTCTGACCATTAGTTGACGTGACACGAAGGGATTTGCGGCGTCGCCTGAAGGACAACACAAAAAAAGAACCCTCCTTCAGTCGATGGCGTGTCTGGAAATGGTAACAGCTTGATAAAGTCCCAGAGTGTCCTTTTTATACCAGAGATCGAAACATCAAAAAGCCATTTTTTCTCCGGATTTGGCATGGTTTTTGTGGCATCGGCTATTAGGGAACGAGGATTCGAACGCCAATCGAGCAGACGACCGCGAAAATGGCTAAGGTCGGCATTGCCAGATCCCGTGGCAGGAATTACTGCGCCCTAATCAGGCTCGGAGCGGCAATTTTGCTGTCGGGTGTCATAAATCACGAGTTTTGTTTCGCTTTTCGGGATGACAGTCCCGGACGAAAAAAAAAGAAGGGAAATCGCGATGTGTTTCGGGAGGTTTGTACGGGAGAGTGTAAATGAAGTGGTGAGAATGTTTTTTCTTTCTGAAAAGAGAGGGGTTAGATTTTTAAGTAACGAACCGAAAACCCGATATTGGTGATGGAGTCTGTTATCAACGTTAATTAGCCTAAAAACATGTGCCGTGGATAAACTTTCATAAATATGTCATTTCATTTTGTATTAATAAATACGAACTTTCATTTTGTATTAATAAATACGAACTTTCATTCGTATTTTGATAAATGATAACTGTGGGAAGCAATCTTACAAACACAATTTCAAAATACACTCCTGTTTATAAAAAATGCTACACCAAGAAGGAATTGTCCGATCAACTTGAAATTTTCAGGGTATATTCATTATGGCTCATGCTCAAAATGCTTGTTCTGTTGCCAGATTTGGTAAACTTTGGGTTTGCGAAGAATATTTGATGAAAATCTCCTCCTCAGGCAAAAAAGCAATCTGTTTGATTCAATGACGTGTCGTATAGAGGCTCTCACTGCTGCACGTATGGACTACATAAAACACTGATTTTCGATATTTAATTTTGTTCCTCTGTTCTGAAAATGTAATCATTTATTTGCATCTATCTACAAAGGTGACCAGTTGTGCAAATTTCATCAAAATCTAACAAATCCTTCATGGTGTTGCATTTTTTATGAACATGAGTGTAACAAGAAACACCCCATTCTTCCTTAGTTCTTACTTCCTGCATAAAATTACACATTTTTATTTCCCCTTTTAAAATATTCTTCACATTTGCATTTAAGAGCTATTTTAAAATTGTTCATTTCATGCGTACATCATTAAACTGATCATTACCTTAAAAGTATTTAATTTATATCGAAATACCTTCTTATATCCAACTATTACAAAACATTTTCTTGATGATTGGACTTTTAATTTCTTTGAAAGGATACAACCAGAACAACCAACCAATTTTAATGTGTGATATGAAAAAGTTTAAAAACAATACTATTTATAACTATAACAGTAGCATCAGTAAAAATGTCAAATAGTTATTCTTAAAGAATAGTATTTAAAATGAACTAACCTTCTAAAAGGTCACAAAGAAACTATTAAAATAAAACAAAGGGAGGGTAAATAATTCCGGGGGTTCATAGCAAACTCACACTTTAAAAAAAAACCGCACACATATTATCTGCTCCCTTTTATTGTTGAAACAACGGTTCTTTTGTTAGTCAAAAAATGGTCTGCAATTTGTTCCTCACAAGTCTGAGTTTGTTAATTGTGATGCCCGCGGCGTGTTTACCGCCGTGTGACGTCCCGGTAGAAAAATGAGTTTTTCCTAATTTATGAGCTTCTGCTGTTTTAAAACAAGGACGGCTATTATTTTCAAAACTCGGAAAATGAAAGAAGTGTAACTGAACCTTAATACTGAATAGTTTATTTTTTATTTCTTATGATAACTCTACTTTTGAATTAGATAAGAAAATACTGTTTGTGACGTGGTTATGGTAACATTGAGGGTTTTTTTTTTTATAGAAGAGTTTGAATATGCGTTTTTCACACATTTCATGCCAATGAAAGTCAAAATATATATGCCAATTAGTCTAAAAAAACAGAACTTTAAATTGTTTTTTTTAACTTTAATTTAAGAGAATTTCTGTTAAAAAAATCATACGTGCTTACTTCAAATATGTATGAATTAGTATCTTGTCTAGTAAGTAAAAAGAAACTTCGTCTTATTTTCTTTCTAAAACCACCTTTTTTCGTTTACTTTAAGTCTCAAAAAAGAATTGTACAAAGCATCTTTAAATATTTATTCTAGCTTCTAAAAACTCGTATTAACAATGAATAAGTGCTATTACGTTTACATGACTTGCAATAAAAACTAGCATTTCATTTGAAAAGGACTAGACGTTGACGGTTCAGAACCTATAAAAGGAATTCCTTTTTGTATATCATTTAAAGTCTTAAATCTCGTTTCAAATGTACTTTCAAGTTAAATTTTCTTCTTCTTTATTCTTCTGTTATGAAGAAGTTAGATCAAGTCCCAAAGCCCGTTGACTCTGATAAAGTTTTAAATTTTCTAAACTATCTTGTGTGCTCTCTACCTTAAAGACAAAAAATACTTCTAAGAACTCTAAGAGCTAATCTTCATGCTTATCATTTTATTTCCCTATATGTTTAAGCCTTTAACTTGTAAAGAAACCTACTTTTCTTACTATTTTCGCAATAGGATAATTTTATAGAAAATAGTTACGTCACAGCTTAATTCTGCGCTCTTACCCATGCATAAGTTAAAGTAAAATAGGTGAATACAAAGTGCATTCGTAAATATATGTTATGATAGTTAGGATTCAAAGATGTTTTTTGTCATCATCCATTAGAGATTTTACTCTTGTATCAGCCTTTGATATTGTGGGAATACTTTTGAAGCAAATTGTTCACTTGTTGTGTTTTTGATATAGTACTGTAAATAACTGTATCTCATCTTCACTCAAATAATATTATAATGTCCTTTAAACCATTTAAACTCACTTCTACTGAAGACCACAAATTACAAATGATTTTTAGATCTTTTTAAAATTTTATATGGGCGAAATTTTATGTTGGAAAGCTTTCTAATCTATTTTAGATAAAAGGGGTTTTTTATAGCATAGGAAAATAACTTCAAAAGCATTGATAAATGTATGATTAATAATGAAATACCCTATTTTCACGAGAATCAAATACTGATGTACTATTTATTAGTGTTAAGTTTTAGAAATTGAATACTCAAACTCATGCTTTAAATACTACTTTATTTTTAACATCAACGCATTACATTTAGTTGTGTAAAAGCGTTTGAATAAAAATAAGACCATAAATACTGATAGACATCACCCCAACGCCTAAAACTACTCAATACCCCAGCCCAAAGAATCTATGACTAATATCTCCTGTCTATTCTTCATATGACTTACGTTATTTCCTCACGGTAAAAGAATGTTTGAATATCGACTCTACGATGAGCGCTTAAAATAACCTTTATCACTATTGTTCATGGTTTTTTTTTTCAAAATTTTGATGTCTTGATTATTTATAAACAGCTCCTACATATTCTTCTTCAATACCAAAATCATTGCTCAACTAGTTTTGTCCAACGGAGTCAACACTCTCTCACAGACATCAATTTATATATAGAACTGGTCGCGTCGTCGCGGAACCCTATTGAAATCTATCGCAATGAATTCTAAAGCAAAATCTATAGACAGAAGGGAGCGAACCGGGTCCCAATGAACCAATTCGCTGCGGCTGATAAATAATTCCTAGGAACTTCCGACAAATACCGCGTCCGACATCAATTACGACGATTTCTCAGGCCGGGGAACGAGACCACCCCTTCTCAAAAGAAACCCCCCCCCCCGAAAAAAAACTCCTATAACTCTCCCCGGGTGGCATTGATTTGCTACCAGGAGTGAATTGTCGTGTAACTCAAACTACATTTAGAACAAAGTACTTCCAAAAGAGTCATCAATTTAAGCGCAGCCGGCGAAAGAAGGCATGCATTCATCTTGGCCGCTGTGCTGCCACCGATGATAGGGAAAAGATAGGAAACAGATAGAGAAGTTTGGCAATATTTTTCGCCGCTCATTTCTTTTTCTAGGGGGAATAAACTTCTATAATCTTGTTTCCCTGAGAAATCTCAAAGGGGAACCGAAGCGAAGAGGTGTTTTGTTATTACAAGAGATGAAAATTCTAATAACGACGGGGTATCTGTTTCGAGGAAGGGGGGGGGGGTGATGGTTGTGGGGTGTTTATTTGAAAACGCTTTCTTCGAGGGCCATTCCGTTTCTTGCCGAGTTTATGAGTTGTTCTTTTTTGAAAATGTTATTGAGGACTTGAGGTGGATGAGTGTATTTTTCAAGAGAGTCTGAAAGGTTTTTCCTTTACCAAAATATTCATCTGTTTAACTTTTATTCTTTATTTAATAAGTGAAATGGTAAAACGTTGCAGATTTAACATTCATAATGCTAACATTATATTTAATAGGTGTGTGGTAATTACTTTTGCATCGGATATATATTTCTCAGTTCTTAGATCTTTTCTGTTATTTTTATAATAATATAAAGCCTTCTAATCGATGCAGATTAAGTACTATTTATAAAATCTAGTAGTAATAGCAATTCATTTTTTCAAATTAGTTGGACATAATGTATTAGTGTCCTTTTAGTCATAAAATACCTTAAAATCTATAAATTTGTTTTGTTATGAGCTTCCAAGCTTTGAGAGTCTCGCTGTATTATTATTGAAAAAAGGAATTAAGTTTTTAGCTGGGAAAAATGTATGAATAATGAAATTAAAAGTTTAATCAAGTCAAAAAAGTCAGGTTAAAGTCAGCTTTAACCTGAAATTTATTAAGGCATACGGAAAAATTTTCCTTTCTTTAACCCCCAATATTATAAAGTAAATTATTACCAAAATCCTTCATCAAACTCTATGCATTGCGAAAATATTAACTTTTAAAAAATCTTACGGTGAACGAAGCACGATCAATTTGTCTCCAACAAAAACAAATCTATGTCTAGTGGGATAAAAATTAAATTAAATGTGGAATGAAAAATCTTTATGAAAACAATCATTAGAACTATCATGCTGTGGAAATATTTTTAGGACTTCAGCAAATGTCTTTCTCTTTGTCCCATTAAAAGACACTATAAATAAATATATAGAAGAAAAAAAATGGTTAAGTTTGGTTAAAAATAAAATTACCGATCGTAGAGAGAGAGAGAATAAAGGTTTGATTGATGACGTTAGTTTAACGGAATGTGATTTTTCTTTTAACTCTCCCTATCCTAACTAAATATGATTTTCAACCTTTCATTTGAACTGAATCGATTAAATCAGAAAATTACTTATAAAAGATTCAGTATTTATAAAGAAACTTAAATTTTTATTCAATCCACGTGAAAATATATTTTTAAATCCATTAATAATTTTAATACTTACCTCAAACTTTTTCAGCTCATTTTATATTTAATGAACCGAATTTTAGGGGTTAACTAATTAAAAACGTGAGCCTAAATTCGCTCCAATTGCAGGTATACCTCATTCAAATAAATATATTTGAATCTTAAGCTATCTGTACTCTATCTGTAGCTATCTGTATCACAGTCCTTCTTTTATATAACACCGTACATCAGAATACAAATCCTTCCCCTCTTGGCGAACCCCATACTTCCCTATTTACTCCTCACTCACAGCCGAGAAACTCTTTTACCTATCCAAGAAAAAGCGACCATAATGTCCGAAACTGTCTGATGCTCTACAAACCCCAACTTCGATAGCGGACGATTTTTTTCCTCTGCTTTTTGCCAAATGAGGTGGCATCGCCCGGGGGACTTCCGCGTGCGCAATTTCCTTGACAGCCACCCCCCTGATGGATGGGGAAGAAGCTCCCTGGTCACCTCTTTCGGGAGACAGAATGTTCTCGGAGAGTTTATTTCTCCGCGGCCTTTCTGTGGGTACCGTGCAAACATGGAGCGGAGAACCTTAAGCTATGTTGGCTTCTATATTGGAAGTAGTTGCATGGTAGTTTCGGTGATGACGGTCTTTTTGATGGTATGCTTTAGTCAGAAATATGTTTTCAGATCTCTGAGATAGAGTTGTGGAAAGTTTTAAGTCTTACATTTTCTCTCCATTATATTGGATATGTTCACCCATTTATTTTTATATTTTTTTTACTATCCTTTGTGTATATACACAAATCCATGGACACAAAATACAAAAGCATAGTTAAACAAACAATACAAAACAAGTAAAAAACATTAATGAAGTCCATAATTATCTAATTATCTTATTACCTAAATTACTATATATTAATAACTAAGTGTATGTACAAACAACACTTTTTATTAAATAAATTAGATTGTAAGTAAAGAACCAGACATTATAAATAGTTTTTTATACCATCATTCATTTGATCACCCTAGATTGAACAATATATTCAAAACTCCTTAACCAACAATTCCTTTCAAAGCTTCCATTTATTCTCGGAAATTATGAAATTTACTTCAATATCTTTTTAAAGCAGCACCTGGATATTTTTCTAAAGAACGAACAAATAATTGCCGATTTTTTTGACAAGTTAATTTCGATTAATGAATCAATAGAACCACAACATAAATTAATAAAATTTGTTTCATAAAACATCAGTAGAACATTTTCACTTTCTGGTTCTTGTGATTCGTTTTAGAATTATATAAATATTAAATATTTGGATAGATTCCATGTTTTAAATTGTACATTATTAAGTTACCAAAATTTGAAATACCTCGTATCTGTGTTTTACATTTTCTACGATTGTGAAAGAAAGCTGTTTTTAATCAAATAATTTAAAACTAATTGCTGACATATAAAGTTAAGGAGATGTAGATTATCATTTCACTTATTTATCTTAAAAGAAATGTCCTAAAACCTACCAAACATATTTTTAAAATTGCTTCATAAAAATTTTCATACCTTTAGGAAGTAAAACAAGAAAGCATTTTGAATATCTAATTATAATGCTTCTATTATTATTTTATTGAGTCTACTTGCATTACCTTTTTTGCATGATTGAATATAAATTATGTATAAAACTTATCCTACTAATTAATTTCAAAATAATTAATATTTTAGTTTTAAGTTGATTATGTTAATTTCAAAAATTTGAAGGAAATTTATTTCTGTATTAATGATCTTAATAAAAACTTCTCTTTATAAATCAACACTTACACCAAAAGTAAAAATTTAGATAATTAAAAGTTTTAGGGTTCAATAATGAATATTTTTCACCAGAGGGGATATTCTGTTTAGCCATCTAAAACATTTATCGAATAAAAACTGTAATTATTGACTGTTATTTTTACCGTATCATTTCTTTGAATCACTGAAAATATTTGCTAGAATTATTTGTAAGTTGTATTTCTCTAGATTCTATTTTGAATCTATATGTCGGTAAATCCGACGAAGAGATGCAGCGCAGATGGCAAAAGGATTTATTTCCGAAAAATGTGACTTTGGAGATAGCAATGGAATATCTTCAGTATATAGACTTAGAGCTGGCATGCTACAGCGAAGTGCTACTTAAAAAAAGGTAAATTTCTTTAGAATATTTTTCAATTCTATGCTCTATTGTCATGGGACCAGTATATTATGCTTCTTATTACTTCAAAATCTACCCAATACGTATTTTTTTCTTTTCTTTTTATAAAATCAATACAGTTCTTTTTTTATCCCGTAGTTAGAGTATCGATTATAAGAAATGTTAAATAAATATTTATTCTGAGTCAATTGATGGATACATTGTTTTTTTTTCTATCAAATTAATGCTTTAACTTCATTACGTTCTTTAAAATTTACTTCTCTAAATTTTTTACACTTCAACACATTTAATCGATTCTGACAATGTTGATTTAATGATATTAATATTTTCAAAGGTCCGCTTTTATACGAAAAATATATATA
The DNA here is from genome assembly GCA_963680715.1 of Tetragnatha montana. Lineage (NCBI taxonomy): Eukaryota > Metazoa > Arthropoda > Arachnida > Araneae > Tetragnathidae > Tetragnatha > Tetragnatha montana. The sequence goes on along the minus strand of OY796674.1, from coordinate 35,456,489 downwards.
ATTCAGTTTTTTTAAATCCAGCGTCGCTTGAATGTAAAATATATGAATTAAAACATCAAGAAATATATTCACCTTGAATAAAACAGCAATTTCTCGGTTCGAAAACCTATTACTCCCAACACATGTTTTCAAAAAGCTTTAGCCTAATTGAAAATGGGGCTTTTGTAAAACCTCCTTCCAAGTGTCAAAAATGAAAAGACTACATCATTTGAAGTCTCCAAACATCCAAGTTATTGAATAAATCTCATTAGTCGGTTCATAGGAAAAAACGCTTGGATTTGAATAGGGAATGGATAACTTAGCAATTCAGTTATCAAGAACCACACAAAATTCATTCCTCCAGATATATCGTCCCCTTTCATCCCCACCAGACTTAATGAATTATTTATACCACTTTCAATCTTAGATCAAGAATTTGGTTTATTCCTGTACTCGATACAAAAGAAGTGAAGAAGATAGCCTTGAATAAATCTTCGGGAAAACTTATTTCCAGGGCATTTATTTTTCATTGATCTCCAAATAATGTTCTTAATGCATTTTTTTTTTCTTGATTTACCGAACCGAGCGACAGATTAATTAATCGATCGGTGTGCAGAAAGGTTTTCGTGTTTACTTATGAGAATAAAACCGTGGTTACATAATTTCTAAACTTATGAATCTGTTATCGTTACTTAAAAGGATTATACGCCAGTTTGGTTTCAAGTGATGTTTGATTGGGGTTTTTAAGATGTGATCTGGATTTTAAAAGTATCCCTTTGAAAATTGTGGGTTTTCTGAAACAGTCTGGTTAATGTTTCCGAGGAATAGAATTTTTAATGAGTTTCTCTAGTGTCTAGTGTCTAAAGAATTTTTCAAGTTTTTAATAATTTTCTATGAAATCATACTGTTACCTGAGTGCAATCAATAGTTGTTCAGTTGTCTATATAAAGATTAAGAAAAGCTCTCAAATCAGTAAACTAATTCATGAAATTTTATAAATGTTCCATCTTTAAATATGATTACTCTGTTTTTATAGATCAATAAAATTTGCATAACCACACAATCAGTACATATTTTACAAGTTTTAAAACCTCAAAAGTTCACGGTAAAAATTAAATATAAACCAGGAATAACATCAAAAAGTTAAATTCAAACTGCATTTATCTTATATTGCCATGTTTAGAGTTCTACTATACTATTTAACACTTAGAAGTCTTTTAAAAGTGATTGCAATCAAAAACAAAGTAACTCTAATATGCATGAAAAGTTTTAAACGAAAACATAGTAACATCATTTCATAATAATGTATTGTAATTTTGATAAAAGCACAAATGCTTTAGCTTTTATGATTATATTTTTACAGAAGTATGTTTCAATTCTTAAAGCACCAATAAATAATTGATAAGTATATTTTATTGTCAAATAAACATGGTATAAAATAATAATTTATCAGTCATATGAGTTACCTATAAGCATAAAAGTTAATGGAGCATATTTAACCACCTGAATCTCATTCTATTTTTAAACTCTCTCAACTATCCAAGCACAAATTTTGCATTTGAATTATTATAAATTGATTTCTTACGCTCATGCATCTGACATTTCGAAGATTAGATCTACACAAAATGTAAAAACAAGACCACTCTTTCTTCTAACCGAAAAACAAATATTTGATTTACGATAACATTCACCCTCTTAGAACAATAAATAATATATCTGTTGCCACCGTACCCGAATCAAAAACACAACTCAGGAAACACAATATCTTACGCCAGCCATAATTTCCGCCGCATGGTTTTAAATGGAACGCGAAGCATGCGGCTCTTCGACGGGGCGCTCATAATAGCACAAACAATGGAACATAAAAATTCAATACTTAGAGCTAAGAATAATTTAATCCACTTTCCAGTTGAGAAAGTAATGATATATTCTCCGGACTATAATGCTCTCCCATTGACTGACGTGAATTCTACACATATTTTACTTCCACACGATAAAGTCGGAGCGAAATGCAAATACATAAATATATTTCTTGACGATAAACAAACAAATTCTTCTTCTTTTCGTCGAATGGGGATTACGGCGCTCGCCATTTTTTTTTTATTGCTGTTTCGTTCTTGAACTGGCTGTTGTATTGTCCTGAAGTTTTTCTCCTCACTGCTTTTGAATAACAAACAACATTGCTAGGAACAAAGCTTATGTGCGTTCTTTTTTTCCCCCGATTCCTTGCTGACAGGAACATACGCTTGTTTTGAGTGGGGAAGGGAATATGCTTTTAATTGGATGTCTTAGTTCTGTCGGCATGAATTTATTAGCGAGTAAACATTTTTGGCAGGGAAGTCACTTTTGAACGTTTTTTTTTTGGAGGGAGGCAGTTTTGGTGTCCAAGTCACTAGCTTAACCTAAATAAATTATAAATTTAAAGAATTCAACTCAAATCAGTTACTTGTGTGAGATGACATCTAAGACTTTCATATATGGAGACGTGAGTGATCGTTTATTAGAAGCACTTCTAGTAGCTTTTGCAGCATATACTAGCTGAAATAACCATATTAAATAAAAATCAATTAACTTGCCCTGCAGAAACTCATATTGCGTTATTTAAGGTGTATTAATAAGTATATTTCATCAGGTAGATACGAAATGTTTTGTAAAAATTATTATTTGGGATTTTTTTATAAATTCTAAAAGCTTACTCTGAATCCTCAAAAGAATCAGAACATTTTGATACCAAATATGTGTTATACGGATCAGTAATTAAAAAGTTTTCCCTAAAAAACCGTTCACCAAAAACTTTTTTTAGAATAGATTGATAACAGTATTTATTTTGAGTTTATTTTGTTTTTATCACAATTCACGGGGAACCTTTTGAACCTTGTTAACGTTTTAGAGCTGCATTATTTATTCGTCTGTATTAAAACAGTTACAGCCTGAAAAGCAATGTTATAAACTTATTTACATTTATAAATGGAATATATAAAACTATTTTTGTTTCTTTCAAGGTCTATTTAAAGTTTTAAAATACTCTTAAAACCGTGTTCATAATATGAATTTTTTACTCACTTGACATAAGCATTTTTCATATCGCTCAAGGAAAACCTTCCATCAGAAAAGGGTTGGAACACATTAAAATTCATTATGCATGCTATTAAGAAAAGGTATTTGCATTTCTCATGGTCCCTTCCATAATCTTCCTATCTGAATAATAAAACAGGATACGTGGATGGATTCAGTAAAATTAGATTAGGGATCCAGGAGAAGCCCTCTCTTTAAGTGATGCGAACCCCACACATGCACCGACGATGTCTGTATTAGAAAGCCCCTCAAAAAGTACGTGAGAACACATCGCCTCGGCTCACTCAGCTTCATGAAATCTTAATGTGGCTTTAAGGAAAAAGTGGAGACCATTACACTGATAGTAACACGAAAAGCCTCGATAATCTCTACGGGAAAGAAAGAAGAGAGGAAAAAAACGACCGCGAGAACTTTTTAATCAAAGGCAAATCCACTCGATGGATTAGTTCAAATAATCTTGACATCCCGAATCACGACAGTGAAGACGTCGACTTTATACACACCGTCTTCTCCATCGATTTCCTCCTTCTTAAAGGGGGGTGGGGAGGAAGAAATGTTCTTTCATTTCCATCCATCTTCCGGAGAATTCGCAACGCCCCATTTCAGATCCATCCTCGGAATTTGAAAGTCAATCATCTTTCACTTCCTCGGGATTGTCACGGAAAATTGACAAAACTCCCCCCATGTTCGGGAGACCTTACTTATCTGCCGTCTGCGTGATATATCAACGATCGACTCTATAAATACCGAGTTTTTGTTTTTATGCGACTCCGTTGGCAGTGTTTTCGGGGGACGTCAGTCAGCGGTCGACGTGTCTCGGACAACGGTGTCTTTTTTTTTTTTTTTTGAAGTGTCTCCCTGTCGGGGAGAGATATTGTTTGGAATAAGACTGTACTATTTGATTTTTCGGTTTGTGCGTTTCGCTTCAGAGAAATATTCGTGTTTTTTGGGCTAGAGTTGGTAGTAGTAGACAACTAAATAAATCTCAGTATACAATCCATGTCAAATATTTTTAAAAGAATGAAATGTCTCTTTACTGTAATTCTTTTCACATGCAACGCTTTAAAGGCAAAAGGTTTTTAGAGGTTAAGGTTTTGGTTCTGCTTGAAACTGAAATGTTTCTCATTATTTTTATAGTTTACTTTACATTTGATTTTGTATGTTTAGAAAAAAACTCGTAAAGACGGAACACATTCGATAACTATAAAATGACTTTTTCAAGTATATTTTAGAGGGTAAAAAATGTGTTATTTAATTTTAAAGCTTAAATTGATGCTAGAAGTTTTTGTTAATAACATTTTGAAACAAAATGTTTCAGTTTAAGCTTTAGCATCTAAATTTTCAGCATCTTAATCTTAGCATTGAAATCTATATTCGGAAACAAAAAATTAATGTTATCATCTCCCATTTAATAAATACCTTATTGTATCATATTCAATACTATATGTATTATCAAAAGATGAATAAAAATTTACCCTTTGTTATTAAGAAAACCTCGTTTGAAATATCTATTTCTAGACATTAAAACGACTTAATACCAATTAAACTAATTCCTCTTTCGTTGTTGGATGTATCCATTTAAATCTTGTTATGAAATCCTTTAGATACATTTGTAATGTAAGAGATGCATATGCACATCCCCTAAGTCCTTTCATATCGGTAGTTTAAAGTAATCAATAAACTGGGGAATATGGCTTTTATATATTTGTACCTTAAGGCTCTTTAGCATTAGACTAAATAGGTAAATATTTATCCATACTAAGTTAATGTATTTACCATATAGTAGCATACATTTATACATCCTACTACTTTTGTTAAAAAACTCTATGAAAACATGCGTATCGATTACATTACTATACGAATTAAGGTCCCTTTCTTACTAACTTAAAATCGCACTTCCAATTTGGCTTCTTGAATTAATTCCTTCACTGCACTTTTTGCTTTTGTGGTAAACTTTATCTCAACTAATGTTAGTTTGTAGTTAACTAATTAAAAATCCAAGTTTGGTTTTAATGAAAAAAGTGTTCAATTCTGGGATATTTTTCTACACATTTCAAAAGGAATTAAACAACCCCCACGAAAGGCAACCACCTAATTATACATTTATTCCTCGACAAATAAGTAACAAACACACCCACCGTCTACCTTAAAATAGATTACTATAATTAAAGTTTCGGTTTTAAAGGCTTGTAAAAAAGAGAACCATTGGTCAGAATGACTTGATATTTTATCTGGGTATTCCTGAAGCAAGGTGTATTTTCGGGTAAGAAAAGGAGTAAGTAAAAAAGCGTTGTACTCTTCAAAACCCCCTTTGGAGCAAGCTTAAAACAGGAAAAATAGTTCTATTGATCATTATGCCTGTTTTTATTTCGGTCTCAAGAGGTTGTAAGAGTACAACGCCCCCTATCGGTCATTTTTAAAACTGTCGTTTTTTACCCCCCCCCCAAAAAAAAAAAATCTTCTTGGTTCAGGAATACCCAGATGAAATATCAAGTCATTCAGACCAATGGTTCTCTTTTTTTTACAGGCTTAGTCGAAGCTTTAATTGAATTGCCAGTTTGAGAAAGGGAATAAGTCTAAAAAATGGCAAAATGACTTTTTGTGCGCAACAAAAAAATCTCCAGTCTTCGCTCTACGCCTGAATAAAAAATAACTACCCCCTTTCGGCAGATATAGCCCCTTGAATTGGTGAAATCAATGTCCATTCGTTGTATTTTTTTTATAAGTTAGAAATTTAAGTTATTTGTCTTTCTTTTTTTATTCTTTGTACTGCAAACTTAGCCAAAATAAAATTTTAATTTAATTTAAAAGTTATTTTTTTATCTAATGAATGTTTGACTCCATTGATATTCATTTACGTCATTAGTAGTGCCGTAATGATCTAGTTTCATATTAATTTTTAATTTTACTCGTCTTTGTCTTTCTATTTTTCACTTTTGTTCTGTGAATCAAGCAGAAATATAGTTTAGTTGCCGATTTAAGTGGTTTATAAAATAGTTTTCATCTGAAATTTCATAAGGTTGAAAAAGGGAAGTCCACCGACTTTTTTCAACTGTAAAATATTTTTGAATATAGGTACTACGTACATATTTATATTTTTTTCCATGATTTCTGTACTTTAAATAGGATCCTGAATTTTCAGTACAAATTTTGAGGTTTATGCAATAAAATTCCATTACTTATACAGTTTTTTTATTTTTGTACTTATTCCCTTTTTTTAAACTGGCGATTCAATTATAATCACCCTGTATATTAATATCGCATAATGAAACGGAAACTTCAGGTGGTGAAACAAGTGAAAATTACATTTATAGTCAAGAAATTTACTTCGGACGGAAAATACATTTACTTTGGGTTGTTTTCCCATCAAATAAAGCTGCTAAAGTTTACCGAGCACTACAAGTATTTACCACAGACAGACAATCCCACATTTCTTTTTCTCTGCTCAGGACATGGAGAGTGTAAGTAGTATGTGTTGGAGTGATGCATAACAGCCCACAAATCACTTCTGGGTAATCTTAGAGGAAGCCCGAACTACTTTTACAGATGATTCTGCCTTATTGCCCAGAACCGCATTTATAGACCTTTTGTCAGAACGAGAAATCATCCAGAAAGCTGTTTGTCACGGGAGACTATTCATTGTTTCAAGCATCGTGGAATAAAGCTTTTTCTTGTTTCATAGACACTAAGATAGGTTTTTACTACTAAGAAAGATGTTTCTTAAGTAATTAGTGCTTGTAATATTAGTTTCTTCTGTAGAATGTTTGTCTCCTGTTCTTTATTTTTTGATAATTAAAAAAGGAGAGGTTTTTAATAATTAATAAACACAACAGAAAATATGGTTTGGATTTTCTACTCTATATATTGTTTGTTCTCCCCAAAAGTATAAAAAAATATACGCTATTTTATTATTTTAACTTTTGTGGTTTTTTACATTATTTTTGTACCTAAAAATGTAAAAATAATAAAAATAAAAATAATAATAATAATAATAATAATAATAATAATAATAATAATAATAATTAAAAATAAAAATAGTAAAATAATGAAAAAAAAAACTGTAAAAAACATAGATCAGTTTTTTATTTCATAAAAATTTATACCTTTTTTATAATTTGTGAATTATAGAAAATGAGTATTCTTTAATTACAAATATATTTTGGATTTTCTACCCAATAAGTTAAATTTCCCAAAAGTATCAAAATATGTGCTGTTTTAGCTTTTATCGTTTTTAATATCTTTCTCCACTGCTTAAAATAAACAAAGTTATGTTTTCAAACAAAAGTTGAATAAAATGATTGTTTTTACTTACCTCATAAACACATCATTAAAAGATATTTTAGATTTTTTTACTCCATAATTTCAATTCCCAAAAAGTGTATAAAAACCCTTTATTCTATATTTGACTTGTTTAACCTAAGAAAACACGCTTTATAATAGATGCTGCGCTAAATTATAATTACATCCGCTAATTAGTTGAAGATAAATAGGATATTTTCTCTTTTTCGTTACAGTTTTACTGCCGCAACTTTAATCACACTAAATTAGAAATCCGTTTAACTTTCTCGCTACACATTCAAGTCGGAGTATATGAACCTTCTCTCATTTTAATTACACAAATACCGCTTTGAGACTCAAATTCGAGACGCCCCTGAGGCGTTTATCTCAATAAACTCATTTCCCCAAAGTAAAACACCCCATTCCAAAGTTTAAATATTGCACACACACATACCAGACCTTCTATCGATACCTAACAAAAGTAAAGCGGATTAGATAACTGAAATAAAAGTTGATAGAAACAACCTCTCCCGAGCGTGTTCCCAAAATAATGAAAGGGGATTAGGATAAAATCTTCTTTAATTTTTCTAGAATGTAAGAATGCGCCTTAAATAAATTGCGTTTAATTTTATCTATCTTTGTAACTGTGTTCATTTTACTCTGGACGTTTTTATTTTCTAGTATTAAGATTGAATAGATGTTTAAGGGAATTTTTGTTTTATTCCTTTTGGGACGCCTGGAGGAGTAGGATACCTTTATAGAAAATTTAGTTGCTAATATTTATTTGTCTGTTGTTTCTTTAGATTTCATAGATTTGGCTATCTATGTAAGAAAATACTGGAAAGCCGAATATAATAGTGTAATTGAAGGATAATAATTTTGAATAATGAAAACCATTTGACAACTTCTCCCGCTAGGATCGCCCCATACCCTACCTTATAACGTACCATATGTACTGTATATAGATTTAGTGCTTTGCCAGATGTCAGCTATCGTCATCTATATTTTTAATGATTTCCGTATCTCGGCTAGCCAGTATTGTATCTACTCGTAGTAAGCCGTGCCTAAATCATCATAATTTTGTTAACCAGACACAATGTTAGGGAACTATACTTTTGTGCTATAATTTTGTGTGTACCTTGCAACTTCTGGCATATTTGGCAACTGCCCTCTATTGATATTTCGTCCTGGAATTTATTACATTGCATTGATTTGGAGTTTTTCTCTTGATACTGGACAATCTTTTAGACCTCAATGAGTGAAATTCAGGAAAACTTATTTTGTAATTCTCTATCACAAGCAATTTTCCAACTAAAAAATTCAATTAGAAAAAAAACTTCAAATAGTAACGGAATCTACTGAACAGATCCTAGTTTCATCCTCACCAACTGATATTCTCACATCTAATCATAATAAAGCCCATTTACCACACCCAAACCCCACGTATCAAACCTCTTCACATTATCCCTCTCACGTGGAACCAAATTAACATATCTCTACCATCATCCGCATCAGCGAAACCGGATAAAACCGGATTAAAACGAAAAGCACGGCGAGGATTTCCTTAATCTCGAAGACCGCACGAGAAATCTATCTTTCCTCTCCAGCGATCAAATGCGGATGGTGATGAGGAGCAAAAAGCATCATTAGAGATGGTATCTCGGAGGTTCTGACAGACCTTCTCGGCATCAATTAGCGAGAAGAGGGCTCTTAACCGCATCGTTAGTCGTGCGGTCGCCATCTTTCTCCGCTTTGATTGTAGAAGGAACAGTTGGATGTCCCCTGTTGAGCTTTGAATGGAGGGATATCGCCATTAGTGGTGTGTTGGAGGGAGGAATAACGTTTGAGAGTAACGTTAGCGATATTCCCAAAAATAGAGAAATTGATGGCAGTAATATTGCCGAATGACGCATAAAGTTTGTTAAATTGTTCTAATGTTAATGTTAACAGCTGTATAGCGAATGACGTAGCTGACTAGTCATATTCAGGTGCTAAAGCAAACGTTTTTCGAAAAGTTGATAACATCACAAAAAAAAATTGCAGAAAGTTACAAGTTGGAAGGTTAAATTGATGTTAGAAGACTCGGTGCTATGCTGGAAAAAATATTCACTTTAAACTTCAACTTTGACCTTAAAAATACCCCAGAACTAATCACATCAACTGGCCTTTTGTTTGAAAATGTTCTCCAAAATGTTTCAACAGTCGTTTCAAATTTCATAAATTTCTATCAACTACTAGTTTTTGCGTTGTGAGATGTCAAATATTAGTTAAAAATAAAAATTCTGAAACAGCGGTGGCGGTGGTGACGATAACTTTTTTTTATTATAGAGAGAATCCTTTGATTGAGATACCTATAGTTTACTCCCATACTCCATCTCACTTAAAAATATTAATATCCCATTAATTAAATTTCATAAGTATTTATTATAATCAAATCAAAATGAGTGTGTTTGAAAAAGAAATATGGACAACACACCACTCTTACGGAATTACCTACTCTTTCTTACGCAACTACTGTATACTTGTATATTCCATTGTTAAAGTGATGAAAATAACTATATTCCTCGGGACTAATAACCCTATCAATTCATATATACTAGCTGTTACGACCCGGCAAAGCCGGGTCTTACAGCTAGGCTAGCCTTTTATGCGAGCTTCGCTCGTTACTACTTCAAGTTCCTATTAATTATACATTAAATAAGAAGTTTAACTTTAATAATTTATTATTGTTGAATTAGAAACCAACTTCCCTAAAAGTAACTTTTTAACCTTTATTAAGTAAACCAACTTTCTTGAAAGATATTTATTTAAAAGCTATTATATTATTTTAAAATTTTAATTACTTTTATTTATTTATTTTTCTGATTATTGCGAGATGGCATCGAGTCAGTGAGTGACGTGGGCTTTTATATTTTTCTGATGATTATGATTATTATTGCGAGATGGCATCATAGTGTGCGAGCGTTCCAGAATCAGTGAGTGACGTGGGCTTTTATATGAGAGATGGTGGAGAAGGCAACAGATTTTTCCTAGCATCGATTAGACTTTTCCCTATATCAATGCAAAAGTACAGGACCAACCACCCACAAATGGTAGCTCGTATAGAGAAGAGAAGCGTGCTATAGTTAGGCCACAGCTCCAGGGCTTGCATGTCGTTGTTTCCCTTGAACGTTGTGTCGCCATCGGCTATATCAAGTTCGGTCGGCTGGGTCATAGATATTTATTCCCTTTTCATTTGAAAATATTGCTTCACCGCAATTCCATAGCGTTGGCGTTGTTTTAGTGATACTGGTGCAGTTTGGAGGAATATAGGGTGGTCTGTGTGGTGAAACAGGGGAATTATGATTTCCTTCAAATCGTTTAGCTGCTAAGTATATATTATAATATGAAATTATTTTACAGTATAATAAATTATACTCTATTATAATCATAATTAGAATCGTTTTTCAATAAAGCCATATTAATAAAATTCGAATTATCCTTCATATTAATTCAATGTTTAGAATTTTCTAATTGCATAAATAAAGTTGTTTGATTTAGAATCTATAACTTTTATATAAATATATTCTTGGGTAATTTTTTGAAGTAAAGAGTTGTATCAATACACATAAAAAGATTTTATAATAAAAGATAATATGAAAAGGTGCTTAAAAGGACTGCAAGATTCAATCAAAATATAATATTTACCTTTTTCAAACAAACCTTTTTAACAAAAATGACAAAAAAAAGGTTTTTTTACTAATAAATTATGTTAAAAAAGAAAAGTCACCCCATTCATGCCATACCATTCATATCATTTAACACCCACTCAAATTGCTTAAGTAAGAACATAACAGCGTTGGGGGGGGGGGAAAAATTAGCGAATCAGTTTATAAAGAATCATATGAAAAAGTTTTAATGGAAAAGAAATGACTGAATAGCCAGTTTGTTCATTTGTCATCGCGCTTGACAAAATAAAAGTTTTCAATCGAGAAAATTACTTGCTGGGTTATATTTTTATTCAAAATAAAGGGATTCTTTTAAACTGAAATTTCATCAAAGAGGTAAAAACTCAGTTGAATGTATTCACTTCAAATCCACCAGACTACTTTTTATCTCACGTCTCCAAGCTATCGCAGGTAATGGAAGTCAACAACACGCGTAATAGAGTATTTTCAATCACATGACTCTGCCTAACAACGGCCTTAGCAACGTTGTTTATTCGCCAAGTGACGTCATGTGCGAATGCTGCTATTGGATACTTCTATGTCCCGCCCCTAACAACAGCCTTAGCAACGTTGATTTTGTCCTCCAAGTGACGTCATGTGCGAATGCTCTATTGACGCCTTCTGGTAACAGATTGAAAACACTAGTTTTCATGACTCAGAATCCAAATGCATCATGACGTTTCGCTACTATGTGTCATGGAAAAACATAAATTATTCAACAAAAGCAGAGCAGCTCGGGAAGAAAATATCTACTATTTCATTACATCAATAGCATGGAGATGGTGGAGACCTTTGAAAATTTAATCATTTCTGACTCGTAATGGCTCAGGTGCAGCAGACCGATACGTCTACTGGAATGGTTCGTACTTGACATGTTCTCTTGAAATGAGGTTTTTTTGCACCTATACCACTTCAACGTCAAAAAAAGTGCTATAAAATTTTCTGAATACATAAAAAAAAAACCTAGCATAAACTATGCCTTTAACTTGTATTATAAAATCCTGGTTCAGGGGTCGATACTTTTGTTCACCAACTCGCCACATATTTAGGGATAGAACGATATTTTATTTATAACCAACTATCTTGAGTACACACAATTATATCATGAGTCAATTTTATGCTTTTTAGTGATTAATAAAACTTTTAGACAAGCTAGTATCTATATATAAACTGGTTTATATCTTTGTAAAATATATTTAGAATCTTGCTTGTTAGACTTTTAATTTTTTCTTACATTAAAATAAATATAATCATGTAATAAGCTAATTAAAATACCTAAAATTAATTACATGAGGGATTGAAAGGGCTTTTTAAAGTCTAACGAAGATAAAAATTAAAATCACTTCAGATAAATTGCATCTTGTTTGGTTATGAACTTTTAATTTAATTAAGTGCAACTGCACACTGGTTGAGTATTTTTGGAATGTCGAGTATTCATTTCTTAAACTAGAGATAAAATAGCTCCTTTAACTGCGAGTTAGCTTCATTAATTAGTTCCAGAGAAAGTTATCTTGGTTGCTTTTTCAGCTATATCTTTTTCAGTTAAATTAAAAATGAAAAGAGCAATTATTTGAATTAATAAAATCCAGTAAGTTATTTACTGAAGATATACATATTTTTAAATTAATTAAAGAGCAATTGAGGTTAAACATTATAATTTTTAACAGTTTCAAAACACTATTACATGTGTTACGGTGTTCTGCCTAACAACACAACTAAAGTGTAGTTTGTTTGAGGACAAAAAAGCGTTCTTAATAATCTGTTGTGGTTGTGAGCATTTGCAGTACGATTGTCCCATAATCCTTCGGAAGTCATCCTAAAGTTTCAAAATTTTCAACTACACTTGGTTTTAATGTTTCTTGACCTTATGACAACACTACTCGAAAAGAAAAACTGAGTGAACAGAAAGCCGTTTGGGTTGCTAGAAGTTTCGGTACTCAAATCGTGATAAAAAATACGCTATATATGCACAGGGGTTTAACAAACTAATCATATTTCTAAATTGAAGTTCTTAATTTCAGTCAAAATTCAGACACCGCGCTGAAACGAAACTACTTTCTTTGTTTGCTCTCTCCAAGTTCAAGTAACGTTGTAGTCTAGTATAGACCATTAGCAACAAGACTTCCCCTAACAAACACCACACAATAAACCCCCAAGAACTGAACAAAGCTCATCCCATCAGAACACGAGTTTCATTAAATGTACCACAGTGATAACACCATCTTAACAAACCAAAGCAAACTTTAAACTCATTTCGAAGCCAACATCGCCCCTCTAATCCTACTTATGCACTTAGAGCTGCGTAGCTTGATGAATGGCAGGCCGCCTATGTGTAATGCGATTTACCGTATATGTGTGCGAGCGCACGAATGAATTCCAGGGTGGACTTTCGAGGGACGGTCTTGATGAATAGCGAGAGCTTTTAGCTCCAGAGGGCTTCCGTCCCAAAGGGTTGGATTTAGAGGTGCGCGGTTTCAACAAGCCCATCCGTTTGGATTGAGAATGGAACTTCAGGGCCTAATGAATTTCCCGCGCGGTGATATTGATCATTTCGTGCGTCCTGTGGGGTGATGAGACTAGATTTGAGTGGGGTCGTAAATGGGAGGCTTTGTCTGTGTGTTATATTTGGAATAGTCGTGCGAGCGCAAGATTATGAGGACTGGAGAGATGTAGATTTTCTTGTTTTTGGTTTGGTGACAGCCTTATTCCTGTGTAATACAGTGTATTTGAATGATCAGTTCTCAACTTCCTAGAACTATATAATGTCTTTTGCACTTTGGCCACTGACAGTAAGACTCCAATATAAATAGTAGTTCTCATTCAATCCGTGCACCCTCAAGATTATTTTGCTTTTCTCCAGCCATGACACCATGACTGGGATTTTTAAGGTTGTCACAAGCAAAAAGTGTTAGTAGAAATATCGTTCAAATGAACTTTGTAGAAGTTTTTAACCCACCGTTATAAATTAGAGTGAATTTAGGGGAGAGTATTTTTAAAATAATCATGGGCCCGCGTCCCTCTCCCCAGAGTTGGTTGGTTGGTTTTTCTCTGGTCTTTCCTATTCGTTTCTACCACTCCTCAGAGTTAAACCAGAACACTTTATTTAAATATTCCTACACTGTTTTGTTTTATTCTCTTTCTTGCTATAAAATTTAAAATGTAATAGGTAATTAATTAACAACCTTTTGACTCTTGTACTTCTTCAATAAAAGTCCTTTGTTTAAGTCTTATGTAGGTAGAGGCAGTATTTTAAGATCGTTAGTCTCTATGTTCTCAAATTACCTCAAGGGGATCCGAGATAAGAGTATGTTTTAACATCGGATCACGGTTCGAAAATTACGGGATAGCAATTTCAGTATTGTTTTACTCTTCCTGGGCAGACGTTCTTATTGCTGCAATAACATTCCTTTAAGGGTAAAACTCCAATCTTACAAAGATAAAAGTCTTAATTTTCATTAAAGGTAAAGATAAAAGTTTGGAAGTTGTTTGAAGACGATAAAATTTTAGTCCGTAAAAGGGGGTAAGCATTCCAATATTTTAATTCCTTTCAAAAAATTTTGTTTCAATCAATTATTATCCAAACATGGCGGGTTTTAGTTTATCTCTATAAATAGAAAACAATTTTAATTCCTCATACTTTTCTAAAAAGTGCGATGATTAATTAAATGAAGTTCAGGGAAAAAAAGGAAACGACGACAACTTAGTTTCTCCATGATGGAAAACTTTTCTATTTCTCAGTACTAGTTGTGAAGCAGCCCACGTTCCACTCATTCACAGAAATAATGCATTTATGCAAGAGGGGTAATATCTAGAAACGGCTTACTTTCAAGAATGGGTGGAAATTTATCGGTAGTAAAAACAACAAATAAACCGCGAGGCTTACGATTGCTTTCTTATTCATAAGTCTAGAATAAAAAACCAATTGGAAGCAAACCTTTTAACACTGTTCTCTCGGTTCATCATATCATTGTTGCATTTTATACTTTTTTCTGACCGAAAGCGTAAATGAAAGCCATTTTTTACACGAAGAGAGAGATATCGAGACCCATAAAAAGCGGTCGTTAAAAAACGCAATCGCAAATGAAATACAGATTTTTCTGGCCCGTAATTTCTCGCTCGGATTGAATTCCACCGCAGGAAACAATGGATCAAAAAAAAATAATTTCCTGTATTCGAATTCCGGATTAAAAAACGCGGCGAAGGAGGAAAGAAATATGAATAATACTTTTTGTCATCTATTCATTCGCGAGTATAAATGTAAACCCTGAAGTTTTAAATTCTTTCCCGCGCTTTTTCTGGAGCCGAAAGCTCGAGGGGAGAAGCGCCGTTTTTTTTTCTTGAGCTGCAAAAAATCGACGAAATCGAAGCGAACGTTTTAAAAGCATTGGTCTGAAATAAAACTTAGAACAGATTCCTCTTGGGTGGGGGGAGGGATTAAAATACCACTCTTGATTTGCCGACGGCCACATATCTTTACCGTTGCCATATTGCCAAAGAGAAATGCATCGAAGTTAGCTTTCAGAACTTACAAAATAAAGTACCTCTTTGGTTTTTTGATACGTAGGCTATATTTAGAATAGGCTTTGTGGTGGTACACATAAAAAAGCTTTTTCGTCTCGCAAAAGTGAAAAATATCTTTTATCCTGAAGAGTCTCATATTTTTCTGAAATACTATTCATTTCAACTAAGAAAAAAACATTAATGGTATTCTTAAATAATATTCTTTACTTAACTACTAACTTAGAAGAGGTTTTGTATATAGTTATCAGTGAGTTAAAGATGTTTTTCTTTGAGGTCATTACTCCTTAAACCCTGTAGCTAAATGTAAAAGGTATTTGTTTAGAAAAAATGTTCACTCTCTAAAAGGTTATTCAATATTTTACTCGTGAAACTTCTTGACATTTTAAGAGAAAAGCTTCGAACTGAAAGTATTTTTTAGTAAAATAATATTTACTAAACAGGTAATTGATAAGTCTCTAGAATATACAAACTATAATAAAAAAAACAATGATAAAAAGCCCCTTGTTTTTTTTTAACAAAATTCAAGCCCAAATGCTTGTTTGTAAAAATCTATAAGTTTATAGGAATTTTAATTTAAATTGAATTGTCTCTAGGAAAATTTTAGTCCTCACTCAGCTTATCTTCTACTCCAATATTTCAATTTAAATTAAATGTATTTTTGCGCATCAACTTTTATGACATTAAGCTACCTTTTAGAATTTTAAAACTACAAAATGCTTAAAAAATATTTGTATAAAAAATTTGCATCAAATTCCATTTAATAAAATATTTTAGTTACCAGACACATAATTTTATTATCTCTTTTATGATGCGTTCAGTAAAAAAAGGCTTTTATTTCTACAAAAACGTCTTTTAATACCGAAAATATGTCCTTTTATATTTGTGTGGTATTTTAAAAAATTTACCTCTAATATAATGGAAAAGTACTAAAATTTTTGAGAATAATAACGTAAATAGACAAGAAATGTTTCCTAGAAGCACATTTAATATACCTAATAGCTTTTTAATAACGTTTTTTTAATAAAATGATGAAAGAACAACTGAAAATGGTTTACTACTTGTGGTCTTTCGAAAGAGTGAAAGTGCTGCAGAGGAATTTATTATATTGTGTTAAAAAAAATGCATCTTTTGTGAGTTTAAATGTTCAATGTTCATTCAATGGAAATAGGATTTACTATCATACTTGGTAATTTTTTTCCCCATTTTTAAATAAAATCCATTGACAATGCGGAAAAAATATTTTGTATACATTGCAATTTGAAGTTTTTAATTCTACTTCCTTAAACTTTTTATAATTGTTATACTTTTAATTTACCCACAAAAACAATAGGACTTAATATTTACAATATTCGTTACTAAAAGTTAAGCATCTTTAAATCAGTTCAAGAAACGCCATTTATTAATACAATATTTAGTTCCCCCCCCCCTTTCAACTGATTTTTTTTCTTTTTTATTGTATTGATTGTGGCTCTGTTTTTCCTACTTACCAACATTCATATTTACCAAGGAGTATCAATGGGATAGAATAACTGAAACGTCATACTTTCCTGAAAAGTGTATTACTATTGAAGTTATATTATAGTGAGTAAAATGATCGTATTAGAGAATACATTAAAAATGATCAAAAGCAGTAAATGTAAAAGAACAAGAAACTGGAAAAATATAACAGATGTGATACAAAAATGATTCAACACAGCTAGTATTGTATGTGTGAGTACATATTTATTTTTTTTGTTGCCAAAACAGATTTAATAAAAAAATAAATATCCCTTTAAATCCACTCTAAAGTCTCTAGTAGCTATAGCCTACTCATCGCGTTTAGTTGAATGTTAAGAAATGGCTTAGCATATACCTACTCCCCCATTACAGGGTAGACCTACAGAGTAAAGCATTATGGCAGGCTTGTTACGAAAGCCTGATTCCAATTAGCAGGGACTTATCTCAACTGGGGCAACCGAAACGTTCGTTTTCGTATCTAACAACCCCGATCCAACCGAGTGCTTTGGAACAGCAGGGGAATTCTAAGTGGGAGTTTATAGACATTACCTTCCTTAGAGCATCATTTATTCCAAGCAGAAACTTAAACCATAAGAATGAAAAATATAGTATTAAATCACTAATATTAATCTCTTCAATTGCTTTTAAGTAAATAAAATGTATTGCAAACCTTTTAAAACTGGTTGCAATTTACTCTTATAATGTAGAGTAGATCAAGGTAATAAATCAGAGAATATAATAGGAAAACGGAAAACTGGAAATCTTTCTTTGCCTGAATCTGAGTTGATTTTTTACAGAATCCAAAAAAGGTCGTTAAGAAAAAGGGATTATATTTTACCCCTCGTTTTGACCACAAATATCTGAACTTTCGCTAGATATTCGAGTGTTACTTATAGCTCCAAATGAAGTGTTCTAATTATAGAGAGAGATGGAATGCATATTAAATACAAATTTATATTGCTATTGCGTTATTTCATTACAATTATTTTTCAAGCATAAGACATTGGCATAATCCAAATGCTTTTTCTGGTGATATATTAGTTAAAGTGCAATTACATGTCCTTATGTATGTTTTCATTCCCTTTAACTATAACTATTCACTACTACTTAACTATGAAGTTATCTGAATGAAGCAATTTTCTTAACAGTCACTACTTTTATAGATCCCTCTTAATGGAAGAATTAAATTCGTAACTAATGCTTCGCAACATGAATGCAGTGTAATTTCTTATTAAACTACTAAAGCTCAAAAGCTTTGTATCGAGAATATTTTTTAAAAGGAAAAGTTTTAGAAATCACACATAAGTAATCACAATAAAATACAAACGTTGTTACTAAATATACCAAAAAATGAATGCGTATTTCATTACAAAAAAAAATTACCTATTGTTATATATTCATAAAGAAATTCATTTATTTTTCTCAAAGGATGTTTACTAAAAATGTTTTTCCTCTCATACCAGGAAAAATAATTTTCCGCGACCGTAAATTCAAAAACTCGTTAATTCCACGAAAAATAAACCTCTCTCTTAAAAACAATTTCCTCGTCTCAAACACCAAATTTATTCGACCAAAAAAAAAACCTCGACATCCTTTTGTGCCTTTAACTAATACACCCCACTCCTTCCTTTTAACTTTCCTTTTAAGAATGTTGACACAAAACAAAGCAAAACTCGCGATTTCTTCCAAAAATAACCTTTTTTTTCTCGCATCGCATTATTATGTAACCGCGCTCTACAAACAACTAGGCTGTGTTTCAGGTAGAGAACACATTCCCGTCGCTAGAATAAATAAACAGAAGCGTTGATACTGAAAAACCGGGACTTCTTTTTTGCAACAGCGGCATAGACCGGGAGCCAGCAACATATTTTGTCAGTCATTTCCTCTCAAGCGATATTTGGTGGAAAATTTCAGGAAGTTATATCATACAGCCTGGTGAGCGTCAGCTGGCTGTAGGGCGGTGGAATAGACGTCAGCTGGTCGTTTAACATTTGGAGCGTCTTTCTCAAAGATTCTTTGCGGCTGCAATGGACTCTAACCGTCTGACGTCACACGGAACCAACACGTGACCTACTGAGCTTGCGATTGGTTACCACAGATACTACACTAGTACATCTACTAGTGTAGTATCTGTGGTAACCAATCGCAAGCTCAGTTGTAGGTCACGTGTTGGTTCCGTGAAGTCTCGAACCAGATAGGCGGTTAGAGTCCATTACGCGAGAGAAAAAGAACAAGAGGGAAACTCAGTGAAACTGTTATGTTTTTGTTTACATTTCGATTTGCTTTGTATTGAGGAGAGGTACGAAAGGGTGTGTGGTCGCATGAGCGGCGGATATCGTTTTAAATCAAGATTTTGTAAATAATGTAAATAAATATCTGTTAATTATTATCCAGCCTTGGGTTAGGAGAAGGAACCAACAAACATGAACAAAAATTTATACTTTCAGTGATTTCCTTTCAACGTTTTCTGACTTCATGAGTCTCAAGTTGTCAACAAAAAACAATTCCCATCTAGAACATTATTAATTAAATATTGCCAACTTAAAATTATCTGAAAAACAAATAATATCTAAAAAATTAATTAAAACAGTGTCCTTTCAAAAAGTTGGTTTGGTTTATAAAAAGAAATTAAAAGTTATCTTTAGGGAAATTGGTTAGTAATTAATTTTTAGAAGTAATAATTTATTGTTCTTTAAAGAAAGTTGGTCTATTTCCTAACAATGGACTCTAACCGTCTGACGTCACACGGAACCAACACGTGACCTACTGAGCTTGCAATGGACTCTAACCGCCTATCTGGTTCGAGACTTCACGGAACCAACACGCGACCTACAACTGAGCTTGCAATGGACTCTAACCGCCTATCTGGTTCGAGACTTCACGGAACCAACACGTGACCTACAACTGAGCTTGCGATTGGTTACCACAGATACTACACTAGTACATCTACTAGTGTAGTATCTGTGGTAACCAATCGCAAGCTCAGTAGGTCACGTGTTGGTTCCGTGTGACGTCAGACGGTTAGAGTCCATTGGTTACCACAGATACTACACTAGTAGATCTACTAGTGTAGTATCTGATCTGGATAATAATTAACAGATATTTATTTACATTATTTACAAAATCTTGATTTAAAACGATATCCGCCGCTCATGCGACCACACACCCATTCGTACCTCTCCTCAATACAAAGCAAATCGAAATGTAAACAAAAACATAACAGTTTCACTGAGTTTCCCTGGAGTTTCCCTCTTGTTCTTTTTCTCTCGCGTAATGGACTCTAACCGTCTGACGTCACACGGAACCAACACGTGACCTACTGAGCTTGCCATTGGTTACCACAGATACTACACTAGTAGATCTACTAGGGTAGTATCTGTGGTAGCCAATTGCAAGCTCAGTTGTAGGTCACGTGTTGGTTCCGTGAAGTCTCGAACCAGATAGGCGGTTAGAGTCCATTGAAGCCGCAAAGAATCTTTGAGAAAGACGCTCCAAATGTTAAACGACCAGCTGACGTCTATTCCACCGCCCTACAGCCAGCTGACGCTCACCAGGCTGTATGATATAACTTCCTGAAATTTTCCACCAAATATCGCTTGAGAGGAAATGACTGACAAAATATGTTGCTGGCTCCCGGTCTAGCACCAGAGAGTGGAGATTAGGATCCTTCTGTTGTGATATTCGATGGGGTTGGGTAAACCCGATTACCCGAAGATTCGGAAATCTCTTTCACAAACAATTCTAATCCCCGGTGCTTCGTGGAGCTTACCCGCTCAAATCCTATCGTGTTTATGAAGAAGCTTGAAGTTTATCTGTTCTAAAAATCCTCTCGAGTACAGGTACTGCTCAGGTCAACTGTAATATCGGCTCTTACGACACAAAGGTTTAAATTTTTTAAAAGCTCGGTTACTGGTGAAAAGATGGATGGATGAAATATTATGGATGCTGAAGCTGATACTGCACATCAGATGGATTTCTGAACATAAGAATTCGGCCTAAAATGCTGATGAATGTTATTTTCTAAGAAAAAATCACGAGACCCATACCCGAACCAGTGAATGTTAGATAGAAGATATATTATTATAATTTTAAAAACATAAAGACGAAACAAACTTGCATTATGCAGAACTATTTTAATTGTTCTTATGCCCTGATAAAAAAAGTAAGGAATTTTTGACGACTGATTTTATTGCTTAGGAAACAGATACATATGTGTTTCACTGTATAAATATGTACTAAAAAAGGTCAGGGTTTTAATTCTGAATAACTTGGGGTAGGGTCACTTGGGGTAAGTGGGTCCCTGCCCCTGGGGTAAGTGGGTCACCCCCCTCAAATTAAACTATGTAAAGGACATTTCACACTTATGCACATTGATCGTGTTACATTTTGTCACACTCATGGGTTTTGCATGTATTAGAGTTTTGTGTCATTTCTTTTTAAGATTATAGAACTATTGTAAAAAAATTTCCATAATTTTTTTTTGGAGAGTTCAAGATGCATTTTTCCAAGAAGTGTTTCCAGGAAAGTTTTCACTATATTTTAATGTTTTTTCAACTGTTTTGCCAGGTTTGACTTAAAATACATACTGCAATTTGAATTTTCACAAAATCTCTTATTTAAAAATTTTTAAGAGGGGGGTCCCACTTACCCCGTAATTTAAGCATAGTAGGGGTAAGTGGGTCCCCTCATTATGGGGTAAGTGGGACACCCTAGACTCACCATTTTAATGTTTATTGAAACATTTATAAGTAATTTATTGAAATTTTATATTAATTTTGCGTTTCAATAGGACCTGTGGTAAGTAATGTAAACTATTAAGTTGGGTTTTTTTTTATTCACGTTGCCGAGAAATTAATTAAAACACACAGTGGGGTGGGGGAATAGTTTCGAGGGTTTCTTTATAAGTCTCCAGAACCATTCGAACTTGAAGAAAACATTCTGTAATTGTAGTGTTCCAAAAAGGGGTCCCACTTACCCCAACCAACCCTATTAATTTAAATGTGAGTAGATATCTCGTACATGGATTAAGTTACAATAAAATATTTTGTACCTAAAACTTCTATACTTTATCAAGTAAGACCCACTTATTCCCTCTTAAGTTTTGCTTGCTTTCAATCAAAATAAAGAGGGGGTGACCCACTTACCCCTTCCTATGGGGTAAGTGGGACACCCGTCTCATTTTTTACAAAAAGACCAGTTAAGAAAAATGTAGAACATTATTTTAGAACCCAATTATAAATTTTTGTTTATTAATAGTGTCTTAAATAAAATATGTCATTAAGTTCAAATTGAACCTCTTCAAAAAAATTTTATGAAGCTTCAAAAATGTACTGTTCCAAAAAGGGGTCCCACTTACCCCAAGTGACCCTACTTTAAAAAGGGAACTAATTTTTATTTTATAATAACTACTTCATTTTCCCCAGCCTAGCCTGTATACGTACTACTACTGCTGGAACTTAACCTTTTAAACGCCGCAATTCAAATTTCAAATTAAAGGTTCGGATTTTTGGCTTAAATGGCTTGTTTCATCATTACTAAAACCAATCTTGACGTTTTTTGGCAGAAAAAAAATCCTAAGTAGGATTTTGAGGATGTTCCCATTTGGGAACATCGGCGTTTGGAGTGAAGTTTTTTGGGGGATTTCCAAAAGGCATTTATTTCAAAATTAATTCAAGTAAAACTACTGAAATAGGTTTCTACTTAATAATTTTGAACATTTTTATGATCTTGGATTATTTCTTCATATTTAATTCCCACGGTTGTACGATTGGGTAAAATTTTATAGATTTTCATAAGAAAAAATTTACATATTTATTACAGTCGTGACACTTTTCCGTACATTTTTATTGCACAATGGGTAATTTTTCGGTATAAAAAATACGAAATAATGTTCCCATGCGTTTCAAAGCTAATCTGTTATCTTTCTGGGTGAAAAATTAGGTTTAATTACTGTTCTATCTGGATATCTAGCATAAAATCCATGAATTGCATTCAAATTTAATTAGCTTTCAAAAGTGATAATCATAACTATCTCCATTGATTTGTTAAATCTGCGTTTCTCATGGAAGATTCCAAACTAAACAACATATCCCTTACATCCAACTTACGTTAGAAGAGTGTTTTTAGTTATACACACTTTTCATTATTTTCAAAATTCTTCAAATTTATACCTTAAAATATTTATGTAAAAAAGAGCACTTGAACAAAATAAGTACCCAAGTCCTCAGAAACACTCCAAATATGCCTTTTGCATAACCCTACAATAATTACTGAAATTAAATCGGTCGGGGAGTTAGAAAAATATACAAAAGTAGGAATTGCTATAAAGATTTGGCATTTATTCCTCCATAAATGAGGTGAAAAAAATTAAAATTATTGATTTAGGAATTTAAAACAGCATGATTAACCTGTTTAGATCCTTTGAGACAGAAAAGGTTCAAACAACTAAAGAAAATAAGAAATAACTTGAATTTTTACATGTTATAAAAATCCCCTCAAAAACTATACCCCAAACGCCGATGTTCCCATTTGGGAACATATACGTTGAATTGGTAATTACTCTCCAAAATTGGAATATGAAGCTATTCTGCCAAGCCAATTGAAAAGATGTGTACTTAAGCTACCTAAACACAGCATAATTATTTAAAACTAAATTTATTTAAATTTATCATAAATTGAAACTTGTGCAACTTTTGAAAGAGCCAAAAATCTGTTATTTTGATATAAATTCCACAAAAAGGATTAAATTGCACGTGAAAAACTTTTGCATGTAAAATAACTTCATATCTTTGAGTTTCTTACTACCAAATATCAAATTCCTGCATGAAAAATTAAGTGGTGAAAAAATTCCCTAAAGTGATGTTCCCATTTGGGAACATCGGCAGGTAAAAGGTTAATGCTATATTGTGAGTATTTCTTAGAGTAACTACATATAAATACAGTATTCCCTGTTTATACCCTTAAGATTCAATTTTCAACCATTCGAATTTTAATACAAAATACTTTAAATTATCTCTGAGTAAGTGATTTGGTATACAATATGAAGCAACAAAATAACTACATAATTTTATTGTACGTGACTTTTTTAAAATTTTTGATCCTTCTAAACGCGTTCAGAAAAAGTTTCTGATTTACTGTCCAAAAATCCTCTCTTTAACCGAAATTTCGGAACAAAATGCCCTCTAGTTCCCGAACATAACTGTAAAATACCGGAGCATTGCTTAAACCACCGCCTACGCTTCATCCCGAAAATTTATAACCTACCAACTTTCGATTCCAGCCTGAAAACATTGAAACTCTCCACTAAAACCGGTCGCACTGAAAAAAAAATTTCAATCTAAAAACTTTTTACGATTCCGTTTGAAAACAACTCCTCTCGCCTACACCCACAATCCCCCGGGCTGTTTATAAGTGGAATCACGAGATCTCACGTGATTGTGTTGGATTGTGTTTCCAATTCTGTTTGACCGACGCGAGATAAATCTACGACGGCGCTAAACACAGCAAAAAAGGGCATTTGAGAAACCGAATACGTGTGAACGGGAGAAATTCTACGGGTTCCGTTTCGATTCCTCTTCCCAGATATTCGAAGCTGCTCGGGTCGTATTTGTCTTGGCGACAACAGCAAGAAAAAAGTGGCTTTCGGGGTTCCTTTTCTTTCTCTGCATTGTAAAGATGACGAACGTATGGTCCTGGTGGAAGGATGTATGGCTATAGGGGGGATAGAATTCCTCTGACATGGTGATGGAGGGTTGGGAGATCCAAATGGGGGAAACGGTGGAATAAAATTGCCTCCTTTAAAAAATATAAAGCGATGGAGAGCCGCCCGTTGAAAGTATCTTCGGGGACTGAGAACGGTGCTGAGAATGTGAGGTGATCTTAAAAAAGAGGTACTTTCTGTGCGAATAAATATTTCATTTCGAACTGTTAGTTCAGGTTTAGTTTTTTTTTGTATCGTCAGTTCAAGTGTAATATGTTAGAAGTTGGTGATACTTTGAGTATTTTGTGTATAAGAAAGCAGCGTGGGTAAGTATTTCTGATTCAATGAATTCGTATTTAAGTGGACAGCAGTGCTGAAATTACCATACATACGTTTGTGGTAATCATTCGCCACTAGAGAATAGCAGGAACATCCATTACGATTTAAAACCTTGATTAATTCTTTGATTTTCGTCCTCTTTGATAAAAAAGAAATTCGTTGATAAAAATTCTCTTAAGGGTAAAACATCCCTAATACCTTCTCCTTTCATTTTATTACCTTTTAAACTGGGAAAAAAGCGTCTTAAGCTTCTGATACCCATAAGACAGTGAGTCTCAATCTTTTCATACCCAAGGGCCGTTAGATGCCTCGTCAAATCAATGATGGCAGACCACATACAGTAACCAATAGTAGAAAACTATTATATAGTACTAAGTAAGAAAAATTAAATGCCCAACTTATTATAGGGCACTTATTTTCTCCTTATTACACTTAAAATTCCTAAAAGATGTTTTGGATTCTTTTTTCGTTTCCCTTACTAATACTAAAGATTTACAAACTATTGTGTATTATTATGACAAAGATCACTATTTTGGGAACAGATTGAGAATCACTGCCATAAGAAGCCAAATAATGGAATGATTAAAATTTCATATTCTTAGTTTAATTTTTTTAATTACATTACGATTTTATTATTTTTATGATAGAAGGCATGCGTATCTCCCTATCTCCCTCTGCATGGCTATTAATCGAACTCATAACCTTCAAATATTACTAAATAATATTTCTCACCGTTCAACATTAAATTTATTCTGAAACGCCACTAAACAGCATCTTTTCCCACTTTAAATCATTCCCCTCCGGTCTCCCAGCTCTAAACAACAACCATACTATGGTATTAGAAAGCCAAAGACTACATCCATCAAAATAGAAGGCATTTAATAACCTCAGCAGTCGGAAACACATATAACAGCAAAGATTTATCCACAGCAGAAACTTCATAACACGGACAAGCTCTCTCGTAGATCCCACGCGCCACAGGTCACATAATTGCAGTGACTACTGTTACAAGGGAATCAAACAACGGGGCGCCGGGAATATCAGGAGTTTACTCTGACCCGTTTCTGCTAATAACGTTGACTCCCACGGAAAAATCTCATTTCACCTCCGTCTAAACGGGAATTTCGTTTTGCCGTGTTGTTTCGCATTTGTTGTTACATAGATCGCCCGTTTATTTCGTTGTAGAGATTGGATACTTCCAAACAAAAGGATGAGAGTAATACTTTTTTTTAAAATTTGTTTTTGTATATAGTACGTATTTTGTTCTGGAGTGTGTATTTTGAAGCTCTAGAGCGCCTCATTTAAAAATAGGAATCGCATTTTGTTTAGTGTAATGCAGCATTATATTGCCTGCTTTCACAAATATTGAAACTTGCCTCCACTGGAAAACAGAGTGATTCTGTTTATTTTAAACGCCAAAGTCACTCTGTTTTGCGTCACTGTGGCTGAAAAAACAATAATGATGCTGCATTAGACTAGACTAGAAACTATGCGAGTTCAGATTAATTTTTAATAATATTCATATAAAGGGAATGATAGAAGTGAGTGTACTCTTTACATAGACTTTTTCATAGCCGTTTTTAGAGGAATTTAAAACTAATTTAAGGCAAGCAAACTACTCTACAAACAACATAAAGTTGCTCTCCAATCTTCCTCCCGAGTTCAGTAAAATGTTTAAAGTAAAATTTTTTGAGTTTAAATTGATGTTATTTACATTGATCTTGATTATTGTTAACATTTTTACGTTTTTCATTACAATATTTATGACCTTTATAAGCTAAAAAGTTTTTATCAGTGTTTTAATTGAATTCAAGTGTTTCTGTTTATTAACTAAAAGAACTACGCGTAAATAATAGAGTCTAGCAAACCGTTGCACACAGGCGGAAATCGCGAATTTCCTGGCCAAAACCTCAAAAATGAAATTAAATCTGTACAATTAAAAAATCGTTTGCATGAATCTTATTAGTATCTAGAATCTTCAGCCAATTTTGTTTTTATTTTAATTCATTATTAGTGTTTGTTTTGAAAGCTCAAAGTTAACGTTTTCAAACAACTGAACTTTATTTTTGCAAAGAGAAAATTTTGCCTTCTTATTGAAAGTGAATTTAAAGTTCTTTAAATATAGTTTTAATCAACCTTTTTCCTATGGATTCTGAACTGGGAGGTTTAAAAAACTCCTACATATATTTTTCAATAATAATTTTAGGTTTTAAATATATTTATAAGAATTCTAACAGAACTCGCTTTTCCATTACTCAATATTTTACATCCGAATGTTTAAGGAACAAAAAAGTATCAAATTTAATCATATCACGCGGTGATTTCAAGTGTTTTTTATGCATACATATGTTATCTTTAAGTTTTAATAAAAATTAGCTGCAATAATCTGCAATTCTTGAAATTGAAGTTCTTAAACTAAATGTTGGTAATTCTCGATTCAGTGACCAATTCTTATATTCTTATTTTAGCTTCAAGTTCGGTTTTGGTAGTACTATAACAATTTCTCAAAAGAAATTAATAAAGTTTTATAATGAATCTAAAGCATCAAATAGACGGGGAAAATTCAATAATATGATTATTTTAGTCCAAATCTAGACTGGGCAAAATAATTTCACTGCATTGTCCTAACAGCTGCTGTCTCAGTTTGCTTCATAGAGGGTTTGCTTGGTGTTTTAGGAAATAAGCAGCTGCTAGCAGATGTAAAAAATATTTTGTAGAAAAACAATATAGTTCTGGATTAACAGCTGCATTCACTTTATTATTGATATGTCTACAAAACAAAGAGGTCCATCGTGCCATGCATCATAGTTACCGACTTAACAGTTGCAAGCGGCAAATTAAGAATAAAGACGAAATAAATAATTTAAGTAATTTTAGAGAAGAAACATGTCTTATAGACAAAACAAAACTAAATAACCAGAAAATATTCTTTAAGAACACTTTCCCTAATTAATTTTTAGAAGACTATTAAAAATACTAAATTAGCAAGCATTTGTACTATTTCAAAGTTTTTTCTTTTGTTATTTATCAAGTTTTATGCAAGTAAGAGGTTTTGGCCAGGAATTTCACGATTTCCGCCTGTGTTTGTTTTTAAAGCTGCCATTACTCATTTTCATATTTACAAGAAAAACAAATATTTAACTTTTGATGTCAAAAATGTTTTCAAAGGACTTATTAAACTAATCTATCCGTAAAATTAAAATTTTACCAGTTTTGTGCATAATTACTTTTGAAAGGCGTTAAAAGATAAACATAAAGAGAAATAGATTTTTTTACAAAATTTAATGTATATCCCAATTTCTTTTCAAAAGAACATTAAACATTTTTTAGGTAAATAAATAATTTATGTAGTGTTTTCATACTGGAAAAATAAAGAAATTATAAAAATATCTTTTAAAATTTAAAGATAAATAAAGAGATTTTATAAGTCGAGGGAAAATGCTTCGTAGAATTTCAATCTTTACCTTTAATTATTTTTTGAATAATGTGACAACATAAATCTAGTAAAACTAATTTTTGTTTTGAAATTGAAACTTTTTTTATACATTTTCTTTAGAATATACTTGCTCTTCTACTTCCAATATATCCCATCGATACTCTTAATTGAGAACTTCTTCCTATTTCTATTTTTTTCCATCAGTATAGAAAATTCCAGAGGTCTAAAATCTCCAAGTGATTGCAAGCGTTCAATACTAATTATTTTACATGCGAACATAGCATATTGCTTGATTGCCTCTAGTCACAAAATGAAAAGAGCGACGTTCTACATCGTGGAAAATAAAAGTTTAGTTCTCATAATTAGTTTTCCTACCAGATTTGCTTCTGGGTAAGGACTATAGAACTTTTTTTGTTTTTTCATTAATCAAGGGAAGTCTTATAGGACTGACTTAAAAGGGCAGAAGCTCATTATTTCTTAATGCACGGCCAAACGTAGAAAAGAAAGATTTTAATCAAGTTACTATGATTAAAATCATATTTGATATTTGCATCATTTAAAGAGGTCATCGTAAAAATTCTGATTCGGTTCTAAAAATAAACCATTTTAATTACCTTTCCAGAATACGAGGAAAGGTAAAAGGCAAATTGTGACAGAAAATATATTCTATATAATTAAAATTTTTAAAACCTCACTTTACAGCCTAAATTCTGTATTTTTTTTTTCAGAACAGTTGAAATTTAATCTATGTTATTTGACGGAAACGTATGAATTAGAATTAGACAATAGGAATATATAGAACATTAAAAGTATTTTGTATTAAAAAAAAACACTTCTTTTAGTAGGGGCTATAGCTATTTTTACACGGAAAATTGATAAATTTCTCATGTATTAAATTAAATGTTTTACTCAACGAAATTATTTGGATACATTTTTCATTTGTTTTAAAGTAATTTCTTAGGCTATTACAAGATACAATGAATACCATGTTTTCTTTACTTTTTATTTAAAGTATTTCTTTCTCAGAAGCTAAATGTCGTGCTTTAAATCACATCCCCTCTTCTAATTCACTACTGACCTCACTACTAAGATAGTTTAATGGTTTGAATGAGGGAGTAATTTTCAACTTAATTATCTAGTATATTTATGATTTAATAGCATTTTTAAAGGATAAATATAAAAGAAGGCCTCATAAAGTCACTCCCACTAGACATTCTGATTTATTTTTAGCCCAGCCAGTGAACTAAATTGATTTAAATAGCATTCATATTCATAATTGTTCTTTTCTCTTGTATTTTCAAATATTGCTACTGATCTACAGTCATTACAAAAAAGAGTTTACGGTCATTAAAGTATAATATTTGTCTTAAAAGTTTTAGACTGAATTTATAGGCATTTACTCTAAAATTTCACTAAGAATTTATTGCTTATAAAGTAGTGTAGACAGAGATATTTTTAACTCCCTTGAGGGGGTATTTCACTACTTGGAAATCGGAAATACTCCTTAAAAAACTAGCCAGGAGTATTTTTACTCTTTGAATTTTTTACAAAGGTTTAGCTTAAAAAATGCACCGTGCCCCCACCGAAATCAACAAATAATATTTTTCTACTCAAAACACTAACTGATCTCAGAGGAGACATTCATTGTTCTGATGCTTAGGGAGTTTGATTGCGGTTTTCGTGTCTTTGTATGTAGTTTATGCTATTTCCGTATTTCACTCCTCATAATGGAATTTCACTCCTCCTAAAAAAGTCAAAGAGTATTTTTACTCCCCCAAAAAAATCCTAGGAATAACACTGAGTGTAGCTATTTGAAAAAATACCACACTGAATAGGGATCACTAATTTTAAATATGTACAAAACGTACAAAAATATTTTATCACATAACTTTGTTCAGATAAATTATTTTATGATGTGTTAAGTCTTGAAAATGTATCTTTAAACAGGAAAAAAAGATACTAGTATTGTTTTTATTCATCTGAACTAATTATAACGAAGTATGGTGATTTAAGTGATTTCTTCCAGATTCCTATTTTTATGAATTTGCTTCTTTGCACTCCCACTATCTACAATATTAATGCCTTATATACGAGTTACTCTTTTATTCCATACCTCCCACGCTTTCCATTCCTCCTTTTACCTCCTCCACAAAACCAACAAAAAAATGCAATAAATTGTCAGATACTAAAGTTATTGTATCTGGGCTCTTCAAATATATCCATCCGCCTTTTACTTCATCTCTTTCTCCCAGCCAAAAAAATATACAGTTGCACAATAAATCGCCAGTTACAAAACATATATTCATTCCACAATCCAGCCCCGTCTCTTTCATTTGTATGATATACCCTCTCCACCAACTCATCCGTAATTGCCAACTGCACGACAGAACTTCCTACCTCTTCCCCTACAACTTCCTCCGATGTATTCCCCAGCCCATTGTCGCCGCACTACATATCTCATTCCTTAACGAATCGCAGCATTCGGCCGTAGTACTGCCACAGCCAACATAATGAGAAGGGAATGAAGTAGTAGGCCCCACCATTCCGGCACAGGGAAGGTACGTGACCGTTTTACGCGGCCTGAATCATCATGGTCCGCCATATTCAGGCTGTTATGGCAATCAACATCACTTTCCGATCGAACCTATCCAATCAGGTGGAGGATTTTTCGCTGGGTTTTTCCGAAACGATTGTAGTAGTAGGAATTGAATGGATGAGTGTTGTTTGGGGGGATTGATGGAATATAGAAACAAATGAGCGCGCGAGGAAATGAGTGTAGATGTGATTCGAGTAAGTAATGGAGGGTATTATTTCCCTTGAGAAATTTTCGTGTTTCGATCAACCTTGTGTATCGCTACTTTTATGATGGATGGATATTTCGTGTGTTAGAGCGAGATTTCTTTGGGTGTTTCTTTTTATTTAGGGAATAAACTAAAGGATGCGGCTTTTTTTAAGTACTTTTGAAGAAATGTGGTTAAAATGTAATGTTAAATGTTTTGTAGAAATGTGGTTTTGTAGAAATGTGGTTTTTCCCCACTTGGAATAAAAGGTCTACTCGAAAGTTTTGTCATTTTTGGGAGCGTCTGCATCTAATACATAGTTTAGCTCTTTTTCTATGAGGGACAACTACTACACTACTACTTCTATCTACAACCATCAGGTTGGTGATTGGTTGGTTTGGTTTTTTGGTACATATATTTTCCGGTCTGTGTGCTTGATCTCTAGGATCCGCTTATAAACCTTCGTCAAGTAAGACAGACACAACAGAATATTTTTACTGACACGAGAGAGAAAATACACCCAGGGCAAAGGCCGGAATCGAACCGACGGCCAATACAGTGCACACACTGCTAGCGTGGTTGTCTGCACGTTAACACAACCAGGCCACTTGGCCCCCTGGTTGGTGATTTTGGCGTATTTTTGTAATGAATCACTATACCAGCTTTCTAATAATCAACGACTACTTGTTACTCCGTTTCATTTCAGGCTAATTTAGTAATCAAAATTTATTGGTTTAAATCATCATAACTCACTAAATGCTCTTCAAAATCAATCAAAGTAAAAAATATTTTATGCAACACATTAATCGATTATTTATCATAGAATAAAAATACTCAGACTAGAATAATATTTAACTACATAGAAGACATACGGATGGTTTGTTTAAACATCTGACCCCTTATTCCGGAAAATGAGGAGAGCATTAACTGAAAACTAGGTATCCCTGAGAAGACCCCAAGTATGCATCACACACGTTCAAAATTCATCCAATTTTTGTCAAGTATGGCCAAATTTCGTTTACTTCTAGTAGCAGATACGTAAAATTTACATATTTGGTATGAACTGTGCTACTAGGGACCAGGGACTATACCCACATCTCGCTCAGTAGTGGATGGGGTAGATAAATACTGTCTTATGTTGTTATTTTCTTTCAGTAAAAAATGATGGGTTACCGAAATTCTAAATTTTAATAACATACGATCCGCACCAATAAATGCAGCGCTTTTTATGTGAAAATCTAGGTCAAACACAGTCTGTCTATCCTCTTCTCAAAAGTCAGGCCATAATAAATTATGTAAAACTCGGGCTGTATGAATTTTGACCATTAAAAACTTGAAAGTAATGAGTTAAAAGTTATGAAATGGGAAGAGTCTCCATTAAATACGAAAACTGCGCGCATCTAGAAAGTCAGCCTAATTTGAAATAAATTGAAGTTCTAAATGGCAGCTAGAAATAAACAAATTCTTCTAATTGTAGAATTTTGGAAAGGTGCTATTCGGTAAGCTATCTCAAAAACCACCAAGTTGGTGTAAGATAGAAGTTGTAGTTCATATCGGTTTCATGTAACAGAAAAGTACAGAAAAAATGTGATACATACAGACGCTCCGAAGGTGACAAGACTTTCGAGTAGACTTAATTTACTGTCATAAACATCGATTTCAAAGAATGGGGTGGTTACAGTGTAGCATTACATTAATTCATTCTATGAATATTTTATGACCTGAATATTTTACAAAATAATATGTTCTCTAAGGTAGATAGAGGTGAAAACTATACTACACAGCATCTGTTGTTTTAGTGTAATAGCATCTGAAGTTGTTTTCCCCACCTTACAGTTCTTTCCTCTACTCTTGATTCAACCGTCCCAAATTATTCTAGAAATTTATAATATATTGTTTCAAATTGTCATAACACAACATTCTCCTGAAGTTTTCATCACAGTAATCCTTAGGAAACAAGTTTTTTTTTAAACTATCCAGATTTCTTCTGTAAGAAGAAATTAAAATAATTAACTTATTAAGATAATATTTATTCTAATTGTTTGAGTTTGAAAAAGGTTTTCAATGTTTATTATCTTTCAAATTCGGGGATGTTAGATTGGGGGTTCTCAAGACCAGTATGGCACAGATTTTTACATAGATATACAAGAAGAAAACTCAAGTGGTGGAAATCTTAAGTCTAAAAAAAAAGTCTTCAAATCGTTGGAAAAAATTATACTAAATCAAAAACTTTTTTTTAAATAAAAATCGATTATTCAAATTTGAAACATCAACTATTTTGTAAACATGACTACCAAGTAAAGTAATAAATATTATTTTTTAAATTTTTTCTCTTTAAGAAGTAAATAATGTTATATTTTGTAACTCATTTTCATAAATAAAAAAAATATTTTTATCAGCCGTTTTTCCAATATCTCATTCCGAATAGAAAGGTTTCACCGTTTGATTAAATTAAGATAAAAACATTGTGTGAACTCTATACTTACAAAATAAAATACCTAATGCGTAACGAAATAAAAGGGATGTTAAAATATATCTTTCCTCGAGTAA
The DNA here is from genome assembly GCA_963680715.1 of Tetragnatha montana. Taxonomy (NCBI): domain Eukaryota; kingdom Metazoa; phylum Arthropoda; class Arachnida; order Araneae; family Tetragnathidae; genus Tetragnatha; species Tetragnatha montana. Next base: position 35,422,628 of record OY796674.1, on the reverse strand, counting down.
ATTAAATATCTGAACACAATTTAGACCAAGAATAACTCAAATAACTATGTTTTAGTAAAAAAAATCACTAAAAGCTTCCGCAATTCAAAAGAAATTCAATGAGAATTTAAAGTTCAAAGAAGATAAAGTGTATTTAATAGTCATTTCCAACATTTAATGGAAATATCTCTCCTTAGTTTTAAAAAAATAATGATATTTGAATTAACCTAAATCATGAATTATGAAGTAATTCCAAAGTAAATTTTCAATCAAATCGGTACTGTTTTTGGTTCATTGTTTCCCTTTTTACCATAAATATGCTAATTAGCCTTATGAAAGTGTGTAAATATAATATCAGAATAAATTTCAAAGAAAGTCAATTGTATATTTTTACAATGAGTAAAAATATTTCATTGTATATATCTATTAAAAATAAAAATGTATCTGCAAGATATATTAAAAGTAATGTGTATAATAATATTAAATATAGTTCGTATGAAATATTAGATTTCTAGTTTTGAATACATTTTTGTGATTCGCGCGTATAATAACATCATTTTACCCAACATATATTTTATATTCAATTTTTAAAGTATTTACCAGTAAAATTTTTAAACTGCAAAATTTTCTTTGATATTGAATGTTTTAAATAATTGTTCCTTTTTAATCATGAGTTAGATAATTGTTCTCTTTTTATATTTACACTGTTAAGAGAAACTATTCGTCATCTCATTTCTCTAACGCCACAAATATGTTCAACCTTTTGTAAACAAATACATACAACCTTTGTACCTTCCAATAATAATTAACTGCATTGCTACACATACATTACAAAATATAAACACAAGACGAATATCAAAACTAAAGGTATGCTACTATATTGTAAGATATTAGAACACAGAAACACTAATATCAACAATGGGATTTCTCACTTACCGTTATCGCAAACGCAGGGGGTGATGGCTTTCTTATCGGCCACCTTCTTTCTTTTGAACAACCAGAACATGCTTCTCAGATAGCTTGGACAATAGTTATCGCTTTCACTTAAAAATCCTCTCAAAGGAGCTCAGAGTTAAGTTCAAATACACTTTCTCTTGATAGTTCACCACTGAACATCAGAACATTTCATAATTCACTATGAAACCTTTCGAAAGAAAACCATTTTGTCTACTCTAAAATTTCCTACTAATTTAAGGCAAAATTTTAATTATGGGAGTTTGCAATGACGGCTGGTTTCATCAACGCATTTTCTCTATTTACCAACACATGCTGAAGTAGAATTCCACAAGTGTTCTTATCAACATTGGTTTTATCAGTGTCTTAGGTATTTACACCTTTTAAACAAGAAAACCAGACAACTAGGATAAGATTTCATGATTTATATCCACAAAACATTGTAAAATCCGAATTTCGAGAAGTCTCAGTTCTACGAGATTCAAAATGCAGTGTAAGCTACAATATGAACTTTAAACATCATATGAATGCTAGATATATTTTCGAGTTCCTTTAAAATAGAAAAGTGTGCCGTTTTCTCTAAGTTCATAAAATTGTCTATTGTGCTTTACTCAGAAAATCATTCTGGTCTAAATATCTTTCATGGAAATTACTAATAACTAAACATGGGTATTATTTGTTAAAAGGAGTTCTATTTAGATGGATATACAACTAGTCAAAAATGAACTTGAGTTCGAGACTTGTTACCTTACCGGTAAAATCAAGACATTAAGAATCGGTAACTTCAAAGTCCATCACGTATGATACCATCTGCACAAATTACTCCACTGTATCAAAATCATAAACAAGAATCGTGATTCTCCATTCACGCTTTTACAATCCGATATTTAATATTTTCAATAGTTCCTTGTGGACAATCAGGTCGAAATCTTTTGGACTGAGTCAAAGCCGACTTCGGGTGGAGCAGTAGACTATCTGTGAGATTCACAAATCCTCCACGTGTGATGGAGATGCAGCTGGAATCAGCTGCACAGACGGCTGCATCCTGACTGTGGATCTCAAGGCTGCAGTAAGGAAGGAATCTGCCTCCTCCGTCCTCTTCCGTTGCCTAGCAACGCGTCCGTTTGGTATTTTGTGGGAAGCGCCATCTATGTGCCACTTGTACAACATTTAAAGGCAAAAGTTACATTTAGCATAGCAGCTTATCAATGCCTCAAACAAGCTTCAAAATTTTATTAAAACTATCTTTTGTTTCATGTTCAATTATATTTTAATATTGATCTTATTTCAAACATCATTTCTGTACATTATTTTTTATTTTTCAATTAGTTTTTAGATTGTCTTTCCTAGAAAAGGCGGTTGGGTATTGTGAAAGGTTTTTACGCTATTCTTTATTTGAAATATTTGACATTAATTTATAGGTAATAGAGAAATTGTTTTAAAAATAAAAGATGGTCATATAATTCAATCTGTTCTTTTCAAAAGAGAAGCTTTCTCCCTAGCGTAGAATTATTTTTACTTTCAAAGTCATAAGTAAAAAGTATTTCCTTTAATTAACCTGCAAAATCTTAAGTTACAGAACAAGAACTTCATAAAAATAGCTATGATAAAAGTCATCTTTTACTTGATATTAAATCTTTGAAAAAGTAATTCCTCCAACAATGTACTAAACAGCCTTGATATTACGATTTACTGAATTATGAGTTGAGGATAAACATTTTGAAATATGACCAATTTTTGAAACTGAACCTTTAATTTTTACAGTAATTTTTATCAAAATGTTAAAAGAAATAAGCAACTACTACTGTAGAATCTAATTTTTATATCTTTGTTTACAAAGTACGAACTGATAACACAAAAAATTAACACAATCGAAGCAGGATAAATGCTTGTTTTTTGCGTACTTCTATGTTTTGTGTTCACACATTTTTAAAACGTTTGCAAAATCAGTTCATATTTGTGTATTTTTATGCTTTCCCTTTAGAAAACTTTCCTTAATTGGAAAGGTCCTAACAAATTTATAAAACCGATCTTGAGCTATAATAAAATCATAAAATTCTATGAAAAAGTGTGATAAACTGAAATAGGAGACTCTTTAATAAATTAAATTAAGCTAACATGAATATACAGGGGGTCCCAAGATAAGTGTATGCCCCCTTTAACTTTTGAACCCCTACAGATATAGTCATAAAAGTAAAGTGAGAGGTAGAGGTACTATTCATGGCATTTAACTACAAAAGGTGTCTTTTCGTACTAAATCGATGCTGCTCTACAACTTTGTAACTGACTAATTTAGAAAATCTCTAAAGTTCTTAAAATAAAAATTATAATTCCGTTATAATAAAAGGGGGCGTTGAAAGCTGTCGCCTCAGATAGGGTATGGCCACTTCTTGGGACAGCCTGTATACAGAAATATAGAATAAAATCAATACCCGAAGTCATTTAACATTTTAACAAAACCCATTATAAATGCGAATCCAATAATCATTAGGTAAACTTTACACAACTTCGTCAGCCCCTATCTCCATTCATATGACGTTGCATCATTCACTATTACTAAACCAAACATACTACTTCCCGCGTCAACAGTATATTCTGCTTCTATCCACGTTGTCTGAATGCTCGGCAACACATCTCTACCATAGCGTAAGAGAGGATATGAACTACTAAGTGCCGAAGCTGGGGGGCGATAACACCGCAAAGTGACACATTAAAGTGACACGGACCGCATTGACCAGAAGTCGGTCCGAGATCTCATTTGTTCCCACTGTCACCGAGATGCCCAGATAAGCGGCCGATTCGATAAATTGAAATGGAATAGTTAGTCTGACTGAGCATTGTTAATGGTTTTGTGAAGCTTCGTCCGTATGGAAGTTCTTAGATTTACTATAACATTAGAGGGGCTGTGTGGAAATGGGTTCTTTTGTCTTTTTAATAGAATTGTGTAATAGAGAAATTAATAAAGGTTTTTGGATTAACGTGGTGATTAGACGTTTGTTTCGAGAGAGTGGCTGAAAATAGTTTTCAGACTTAGGCAAAATAATATAACAGCGCTACTTAAATAAAATCATTAAACTTAGATGTGTTCAGTCTTAGGTACACACAATGACAAATTACTCTTACAGAAGAATTAATTCTATCGATTAAATAATTAATAAATAATTAATAAATTTTAAAACATAAGGAACTATTATCATTAGTTCATCAATGAGAAAATTACTATTTAAATACAATGAAAGAAGTGACAGTTTTAAAAATAATTCTTAAAGATGATACATAAAGATTTTTTAACAAATCGATTATTTTTTAAAATTGAACTTATTGCAAACATTATTTTTATACTTCCCTTTTTTTTTCGAGTCTTTCCTCGGAAAAAGATACCTATACCGTGAAATTCTGAATTATGTCTTAATATTTCTGAGTAATTCAGTTCTTAAAATATTTAAAACACTTTGTTAATATTTCCTTCATTAAAAATATTTCTTAAACTCACTTTTTATGTAAATTATTTTTTTTTCTCATGAAAATATCGTTAGTGGAATAATTTCATTAACGAAAACTTGCTATGAGCAAAAGAAAAATAAATCGTTTTAACCTTCTGAAAATTCCTTTCCTTGCGTCAAACAAAATTTGCATTAAACTTTTAAAAAAATATCTTGTTAAAAGGCAATTACCTAGTCTGTAATTGCTTTTGGACTTTTACAAAGCTAATACTGGAATATTAAAATTGGAAAATCTGGAAGTAAAGTTCGTAATTTCTTTATAAAGCTAACAGTCTGTATTCATGACTCTCTTACGGGGGAGTGATTTCCTAAAAGAAATTGAGAAATTACAATGCGTCAAACTTTATTAATTTAAAATTTTAATTAATTTAAAAATGTGCCTTGTGTCGTTAAAAAAAATTAAATATTGTTTCATTGACACGATTGACAATATTGTCCATGACACAGGCTGTTAGGACTAAACAATAGAGCATTTTCAATCACATGACTCGGACCTAACAACGGCCTTAGCAACGGAAAATGTTACAGTTTTTTGCCCTACAGAGGTTAACAGTTACAGAAAATGAGTGGCCGTGGAATTCTTCTATTGGAGCATTTGCAATCACGTGACCCCATACCTAAAAACCGCCTTAGCAACAGATAAACAACGGCTTTAGCAACAGTTAAAAGCCCTACAGAAGGTACACAGTTAAAAGAAAATAACCGGTTGTGACGTCACCTGAAAACACTCTATTTCCTAACTTCTAATAGAGCATTCGCACATGACGTCACTTGGAGGACAAAATCAACGTTGCTAAGGCTGTTGTTAGGGGCGGGACATAGAAGTATCCAATAGCAGCATTCGCTCATGATGTCACTGGAGGAATAAAACAACGTTGCTAAGGCCGTTGTTAGGCAGAGTCATGTGATTGAAAATACTCTATACGGTCTTTATTTTAATATGTTAGATTATGTAAGATATGTGTATGTTAGATATGTAAGGTAAACATGTACTTGTAAACATGTAAACTTTACAACCCCATTATAGTGAATATCATGGGAACAAATTAGCTGGTTAGAATGAAAAGTGTAATATAAGTCCACTGAAAGTAATTTTGAGTAATTAAAGGTTTTCTCTAACGGCGCATGTGTTGTTCCTATGGAGTAGGCATTTTTTAGGTAACTCTTACGGGTCGCTTATTAGAGCTTTGACTTAGGCGACTTTCACACTATTTAAAAGACCTTAAAAGAAATCCAAATCCACACTTATCTTAAATTTTGTATTATTGGACTTATACCACTTTCATCCTGAGCAGCTCAAATATCGCCATTACCAGAGTTCCCTATAACTTGTATTATTCTGATTTTGGTTCTTTTTTAGGGACTGGTGAAAAGGTGTGCCTTTTACAACATAACAAGAGTTTCCTATATCCTTATTCGGAAATATAGGTAAAAAAATTCGATTGCATCAGTTTTGATCTGTTGGTTAGAAGTATTTGTATTTTAAAAAGACTTACAACTTACACTTATGTGACCATATACTATAAAGGACACGCTAACAAATAACTGCATATATTTTTAATGAATATATACTATTTACATAGGTGCATATTTTAAGTTATATATCCTAATAGAATATTTAAGATTTTTTCTTTATCGAACAGAAAGGGGCCGTTCAAAAATTACGTAGAAGGTTTTTGGTAATTTTTGACCCCCCCCCCTCCCCCTTTATCAGCAAAGATAAGCAAACCGTAAACCCCCCTCTCTCATAATTACATAATTTTACTGCCAGACACCCCCTTCGTTGTTTTTTTTTTGTATAAAATCTTTATTAATGCTTAGATTTCTGAAATTCATTGTTCTCCATGAACACCTAATAACCTATCCTTAAAACTTTTCTTGTGAAAAATGCTTGACATTTTTTTCCTAGTTCAATTTTTTTTTGTTGAATTTTGGAATTATTTATGCAAGATACAAGAGATTTTCAAAAATTCAGTGTTTGTAACACCTTACTTAAGCATCACTCATACTCCCCCTCCCCCTTGTCAAAAAAATAAGCAAATAGCAACCCCCCCTTACGTGCTTACGTAATATTTGAACGGCCCCAAAAAAGAAATGGTAATAAACTCCCAAAAACTGGATTAACATAACCATAGAAGGTAAAGATAAAGAAAGATGGACTTATGGAAGCCCCCCTTCTCACCTAAAAAAAGGTATTTGGTCAGAAGCTGAACATAAGAGTATGTGTCATCTGCTGAACCCTCAAGTGCCACGTAAAATTTCTCTTTTGACACTATTCCCTTGAGGGAATTACTTTCATAGAAGTAAGACGAGAAAGCTTAAGGAAGGAGTATTGATAAGATTTTGACAGTTGGCTGTCAAATATACCATAGAATTTTTCTGCGTCTAACACCCGAGCTTGATAAATCCAATATTTTTATGGATTCTACAAAGTTCGGAAAGAATATTTTTACTTTTTCTCTTTTTTGTTAATGTTTTAGCGCAGTAAGCTTATCGGTATACTTATAAACTTAATGATAAACCTAAATGTATTAGATACCTTTTATTAAAAAAATACATCACGAATTCTTTTATTTTCATAACCGACAATTAAGACTCAGTATTGAGAATGATTTGGATTCTTAAGTTTTCTGGATTTCAATCTTCTTAAATTCCATTACTATTTAAATTAATTAAAAGCTACGAATTTCTATACCATGTCAAATAATTTAAGAATTTTATTTGCAAATATTTTAAATCGTACTAAAATTAGAAAAACGCATCGTTGCTTCAAGATGAGGTTCTTTCTTTTCACCATTTTAAAACACAGCATAAAGTATCTTAAAAGAAGTGTGTCTTCAAAACATTTAACAGTTCTGACATGTATTGAAAGGAAATCAAAAGAATTATTCATCCACACACGAATATTTGAGTATTTGGAGAATAATAAAATCGCCTTTTTGCGCATTAAATATCACCTGCCAACTCCTCTTTCGAATTTTCATTTTAATGAGGTGGGAGAAAAAAAAAGAATAAAAGTAAAGACGATTTGTTGGAAATCGTCAAAGACATATCTAACGTCGTCTCGGAATTCGATTTTCGAGGTCTTTGGCATATTAAATTTCCTCTGAAAAATAAAGCGAATAGTTCCAAGAGTTTTCTTGGCGAAATTAAAAGCGAATGTTGTTAAAACTATTCTTTCTTGAGACACAGTGGAGTGAATTGCAACAAAAGAATACTTTATTTTAGTGGTTCCAATTTGTAACAAACATGTTCAGACAGCATAGTTTTTTTTTCTAGTTTTAACTTTGTAAGGTAGTAACTTTGTTATAAGCATCTTTAAAATATCGCACTTACTTTAACTGCGTTAACGTAAATAACGTTTACTCCGTAAAGTCAAAAGATCCTATCTCTGTTTCGCTTGTGTTTCAAGAAAGTTTAAAAAAACTAAAGTTTTAAATTTGAATTGGAATTTTTAACGCAATTATTTTATTAAACTGAAATTTTATAGACTTGAGTAAATTAAAATTTTTATTACTTTAAAAGTTCGAATTGAAACCAAAGTTTTAGTTCTTCTTCTCTCCTAGGAAAGCTAGCGAGAGATACAACCTTTTGGCTCTATATGGTACAGAATCATAGTACATAACAAGTTCTAATTTTTCTTCTAAAATTTTTAGGCTATTACTGAGATTTATAAAAAAATACATTTCACTGTTATTTTTTTCGACCCTTTGTGATTTCATAGTCTAAAGAATAAGATAAAAGCGACTTAGGTATATTTAAATTCACATATATCTAGAAGAATACACAGCTATTCAAAATAATTCATTCTTTTAAGTGTTTATAAATTTTTAGTTGCGTTTGGTACATTTTTTTATTTGTCTCTTACAGGTAACATAGTTCTCTTATAGGAATATATCACATTTCATTTTATCTTCAAATTAACTTATAATAAATATCAAGTAATTAAGTTCATTCAATATATTTCATAGAATTAAAAAAAGTAGTTAATTTAAAAATTTAATTGCGAAGTTGTTTCTTCCTTACTCTATGTATGTATATTAATATATGTAATTATTAGAACAATCCATTGAATGAGTTTCAAGAAACAGTTTTCGGTCTTCTCCAATTGCAGAATTAATCAGAAGCAGTAATTAATGGTAAAAAGAAAAGTATTTTCTCTTACTTAGTTACATTTTGAACCCTTCGAGGAACGTGGTATTTTAAGGCTAATTAGCTTTTCTAGACAAACTTAAAAAGGCTTAGGTTTGTAAACAAGCTATTGAACTATTTCTTTGCTTTTTAAAGCAATATCCTATTTCTCTCTTAAGTATCTTGGTGCTTTAGGTATTTTTAATGCTTATTTGCGATATTCTCTCTCTTCAACCATGCTTTATTTGTAAATATAATTTAAATATCATCCTTCCTAAACAGTAACTAAGCTTATTTCTTCTTTGTATTGGAAGTGCAATCGCATATTTTCTAAATAAACAATAAATCAATGGAACCTACATCTATTTCTTCTTGAAATTGCAAGAGTTTAATTTAAGCTAAAATCCTTAATTAATACGAATTAATTTCCTATAATAAGTGTTCAGAATAACGCGTTCTCTTGCTCACTCTTGAGAAAAATTAGAGGTAATTTGTCTATTTCTTATTTTTGCTCAGTACACTATTTTCTCGAAAGTGCTTGGAATAAATTTATATAAAAGAAAATTTGTTTTCAAGTTGAAAAGTCCTAAGTTTTCTGGCAAGTTATTAGAGAAGGTAAATAAGATTAGCTGTTACTGAATTAAACATTGAGTTACAGAATTTATATGCATAGAATGTTGCTTTCTGTTCCTGGAGATAGAAAAGTAGCATAATTTTTCCTGTTTCAGTTACAAAGACAAATAAGTTTGTTTAAAAATTGGAATAAAAAACTTCTTTCTATCGCTGTGAATAAATTTTCTTTTTTGTTGAAACATTTAAAAAGAAGTTGATTGCTTTTTTTATCCAAAGACAGTCTACAAATGTCCCTTAATACCTGGTACATTAAAATAACTTTACCCTGCAAAACAGGATTGATACATTCCTATAAGGGTTCTTTATTTAACTTCTATACTTCTTAACTAGTCCTACTGATATATAACTAAAGGAAATGGAGGAAAAAACTAAATACCACGAGTTTGAAAAAAAGTTTGACAGAAATTCTAAATGCAAGAGGAATTAAATTTACTTTACAGAAAGCCAATTAAGATTTTTTATTTCCCAAAATAACTTTATGCATGCTAAAAGTTTTCCTACTTTCGTATTTAAAAATGTAGCTCTCCTTCACCTATTTTTGTTGATTTTTTTCCAAATTATTACTTATTCAAACATTGAATGTGCTTTAAATACATTAGCCACCATCGAAGAATTTAAAAAGCTTACGGGTAAATTCTAAAACAACTTCTGACACGTGTCAAAAGTTTTTAACCAGCGTTCAATGTTTTTAACTCACAATATAAAGAAAAAAAATTGAAAAATGTTATCTACTTAGTTCTTGCAAAAACGAATTCCTCCAGATTGAAAAATATGATTTTTTTCTACACAGACTTCTTAAAAGGATACGAATGAAGATTTTAAAAGTTCTACAATTATTTAAGGTTCTCATAACACTAGACGTTACTCTTTACACATTTTCAAATTTATTAACTGCATGTTCTAGATTAGGAAGTCAATTAGTAAATTTATGACACTTATTACTTGTTCAAAAAATACTCACTTTTATATTGAAACATGCAACTTTAATTTAAATAGATTAAGTGAAGTGATGTTTATATCATTTTGTAAATCCTCGAGAGATCATTTTCGTTCCCAGAAAAAAAAAACAATCGATCAGAGGGTTGGTCGCTCAGAGTAATATTAATATTAGATTGTTTTACAACTATGATCAGCCAATAATATATAAAAGAAAATGCTAGTGATTATGATTATACTTTTATTTATTAATGTTATATACACAAATTAGTATATTCTATTTTAAGTTAGAAAAATTATTACTGCATAATTTTTGTGTTTTCCAACAGCTAAAAGTCTTTTAACTTTCTTCGGAATTTCAATTTCGTTTGAATCAGCAATACTAGGAGCCAGAGTTCGAAACGCCTGTTTCTTATTATAACTGAAAGTCTTCTGCAAATGACTATACGTTACTAACTGATCTTCTGACTTTCTCAAGCCCTTTCAAATTAAAGAACGTCAATATTTAATAACCTCACCAGTAAAAGTAATTTTAAAAATTTATATAGGTTTCATTTTTACTTGTATTTATGAGAACCGATTGAGAAGCTCTCACAAGATAGTTAAGCTTTTCAGTGATGTCCTCCAATAAATATTAGAACAAAATATTTTTTTAAACCTTACTGAAAGATTCTCGCTAATTCAATTTAAACTCACTAGCTACTATTTATTTTATAATAAAAATACATCGGTTTCTGTTTTCTTAGCATTCCGCAGTAACCCCTCAAAATAATATTTTAGAAAAGCAACAATTTCATGTTTCACAGCATTTCTATGATTTGCAGTATGGTCATCGGCAGGGTTACCAGTGATTCAACTTTTGCCAATCTGTATACATCTCACAGGGCTGAACTGAAGCGATTCATAACAGTTAGCCGTAAATACAGCAGAAACTATCCTGAAGGATTGGCAAGCATTCTTGAAGATTCTAACACGTGAGAACAAATTCAGAAAAAAAAGTGATGTATTTGGATTGGCGTGTAGAATCTAAATTAAAATTAAAATATTTTATCACTTAAAATTAAGAAATAAATCAGGTAGGTTTGTAGCCTTATGGCTCAGTTGGTAGAGTCTGATGCCTTGCAGCAGAGTATCTGGTGGCCACAACGAATGTCCGGGGTTCTATTCTAGAGATAAGAAGTCAATTTTGCTGAAATATTACGCTAGTTCTAAATTAAAATAAAAATATTTTATCACCTCAAATTAAGAAATAAATCAGCTGGGTTTGTACCCTGATGGCTCAGTTGGTAGAGTCTATTGCCTGGTGGCTGAGTACATGGTTGGTCATGACAGATGTTCGGGGTTCTATTCCCGAGAAAATTCAATAAAAAAATTGTTTGAAAATTCTATAAACACTGGGGAGAAATCGGAAGAAAAAACGGTCTTAGTTTCAGCATCCTGAGGGCATGAGTTTTTTTTTAAGACAATAAAAAATGTAATTCAAAATTATGTTAATAGATGGAGCCAAGAGGTAGGAATTCAATTTTGCTGAAATATTATCACGCTAGTTCTAAATTAAAATAAAAATATTCTATCAACTCAAATTAAGAAATGAATCAATCTGGTTTGTACCCTGATGGCTCAGTTGGTAGAGTGTGTTGCCTGGTGCCTGAGTACATGGTGGCCATGAAGGGTGTCTGGGGTTCTATTCCCGAGATATGAATTCTATTTTGCTGAAATATTACGCTAGTTCTAAATTAAAATAAAAATATTTTATCACGTCAAATTAAGTAATAAATCAGGTGGGTTTGTACCATGATGGCTCAGTTGGTAGAGTCTGTTGCCTGGTGGCTGAGTACATGGTGCCCATGACAGACGTTCGGAGTTCTATTCCCGAGTTAGGAATTCCATTTTGCTGAAATACAGATTGGCCAAAATGTCAGTACACTTTTGAAAATGCTATAAAAACCGGAAGAAAAAACGGTCTTCAGTTTTCAGCATCCTGAGGTATGGGGTTTTTTATAAGACAGTAAAAAAATTTAGTTTAAAATTATATTAATAGATGGAGCCAAGAGACAGGAATTCAATTTTGCTGAAATACTACGCTAGTTCTAAATAAAAATAAAAATATTCTATCACCTCAAATTAAGAAATAAATCATGTTGATTTGTACCCTGATGGCTCAGTTGGTAGAGTCTGTTGCCTATGGTGGCTGAGTACATGGTGGCCATGACGGATGTCCCGGGTTCTATTCCCGAGATCGGAATTATCTTTTGCTTAAATACTACGCTAGTGCTAAATTAAAATAAAAATATTCTATAACCAGGAATAAAGAAATAAATCATGTTGGTTTGTACTCTGATGGCTCAGTTGGTAGAGTCGTGGTCAGTGTGCTGAAGGTACTCAGTTCAAACCCCACTAACCTAACAACCTCTCTCCTAACTCTCTCTGTCTAACACACCATTTATGATTAAACCCAACATAAACTTGTCTATATTAGTATTTTAATTTATTTATATTTCCTGAGTATCTGATGTGCAGTGGCTGGGGTGGCAATCCGGTGACCTAGTTGAGGTCGCCTCGACGGACCTTATCTGCTCCCCCTGGACGAATTGGTGGCCTGGGGGTTTGGGATGGACGCCCCCAGATCGCCAAGGGTTCCAGGGGCATAGCGGAGAAGGGTCCGTTGGGGAGCTGGTTTTGCTATTTTTGAAAAAAAAAATTTTAACTGCAACCGTAACAGTTAATTTATCAGATTGCCTTTTTTAGCTAAGCCTAACCCTTTTTAAACCACCTAAAACCCCCAAATTCAATGGAAAATTATAGTAAAATATTTAGCTGTAACCGTAACTGTAACTGTAATTTTATTTTTAAAGAAAATCATTAAAGCAAGAATTCAACAACTGCCAACCTAAACACCTGGATTCGAACCTATGACTTGGGCATCCAAGCAATTGATGCATCCACTGAGCTACTGTCTCACATAACTATGCGAACAAATAGTAATAGCCTATATTAATTTCTTTAATTTAAATATTAAAATTTCAACCGCTTGCGTTGGATTTGAACTGGGGGTCACCACAAGCTAGCCACACACATATCCACTAAGCCACTGACTCATGAAGGCTGAGGAACAAATAATAATTGCCTATTTTAATTTCTTTAATTTAAATATTAAAACTTTAACCGCTAGCGTTGGATTTGAACTGGGGGTCACCACATGCTAGTCAGATTCGTATCCACCGAGCCACAGACTCTTGATAGCTGAAGAACAAATAATAATTGCCTATTTTAATTTCTTTATTTTAAATATTAAAATTTTAACCGCTAGCGTTGGATTTGAACTGGGGGTCACCACATGCTAGTCAGATTCGTATCCACCGAACCACAGACTCATGATAGCTGAAGAACAAATAATAATTGCCTATTTTAATTTCTTTATTTTAAATATTAAAATTTCAACCGCTAGCGTTGGATTTGAACTGGTGGTCACCACATGCTAGTCAGATTCGTATCCACCGAGCCACAGATTCATGATAGCTGAAGAACAAATAATAATTGCCTATTTTAATTTCTTTATTTTAAATATTAAAATTTTAACCGCTAGCGTTGGATTTGAACTGGGGGTCACCACATGCTAGTCAGATTCGTATCCACCGAGCCACAGACTCATGAAAGCTGAAGAACAAATAATAATTGCATATTTTTATTTCTTTTAATTTAAGTTTAAAATTTAAATCGCTTACGACGGGGTTTGAACTGGGGGTCACCACATGCTAGTCACATTCATATCCTCTGAGCCACAGACTCATGATGGCTGAAGAACAAATAGTAATATATTACGGAAGAGATATAAAGATTTTTTATTTTAATGATAAGGCACTGTTTTATTTGTTTGAAGATTATACATCCTATAAATATTCAAAATAGTACAAAATATCTTAAAAAATTTTATTGTATTTTGTGAGATCAAAAATATCATTTTATTGCATCCTTTTCCTTAATAACTAATATTTTTCCAAAAGATTTCTCAATCACTGTTCTTTGACTACTTTTTTGTTGCATCAGTAGCTTTGTACAAGGCGTCTATTTCCGATTTGAAGAAGTCCTTACAAACAGTCCTCCTAGTTTTGAATGTTGGAGTTAAATGACCACCTTCATATGTCAGCAATTCAGGATGCAGATGCACGGCTTTAGCCTAGAAAGGAAATGGTTCAATAGGATCACCAGTATTATTTTTTTAATAGAACATGGTACATAATAGTATGGTACAAGATACAATGGTTCTCAAACTTTCAAAGACTGTGACTCACTTTAATAAAATTGCCACATGAAGAAAAAAATTCAGAAGTTCTAATAAAATGCTTACTTGTTCAAAAGAGCACAGACCCGCTTCTTTACCTAATCTACACACATCATTCAAGATTAGCCTCTTCAAAATCTGAAAAAGATTTTAATTTCATTTAAAAAAAAATCAAATTATTACCTTTATTCGTAATAGAAATAAAATAGTATACTATTTATACTATACATAACCCAGAGAATTCAAAACAAACATGTATGAATCTGCATTCTGTTGATACTAATTCACAATCCAAAGCACTCAATTTATAATACTTTTGACTTTTAAATCTGTTGCATAATTAGAAGCATTCATGTTTTATTTAAGGAACCAAGCATGATGCACTTGATAGTCGAATACTTTTTTCTTTCTTTTATGTTATTGTTAGAAAAAAGTGGGAAAAAGTAGCCATTTCTAGCTTAAAAGAAAACTTTTACTTACAGGGTTCTTGCAAGCTTCACTCCATAGTTCACACTTCAAGTTTTCTTTTACCCATGGTAGAACAGCATCTTTTTCTGGTACCACGATCGCTATTATATAATCCTAAAAATATAAATGGATTATTTTCACGAGTAACAATAAGGTATGCAACGTATCTTTTATTAAAAATTATACTTATTAACTTGTAAAAGTGGGGGAAAACACTGAAAAGATACTGATAAAAATACCATATGTATTTTTTCCACATAGAAATATTTAAAAATAGTTGCATATTATTTTTGTTTTTTGTAATTCATTCTATAAATAAAATTTTAACCGAGCTACAAAACATTCCTTACCTTCATGCTGTCTCCATAAATCAGCACTTGAGATACGTATGTACTTCTAGAATAGATAGCTTCGATTTTCTCTGGAGCTATATACTCCCCCAGTGAAAGCTTGAAGATATTTTTCATCCGATCCACAATTTTTAATGATCCATCCTAGTTATATAAATGTTCATTAAAGTTAAGCTAGAATAAAAAAAATCTTCAAGTTTTTCTAAACAAAATTCTTTTACATAGCATGAGTACATTTTTCAGTAAATAACATAACTCTCTTATCCTAAGTACCATTATTTTTAAACTTTACCATTATTTTATGACTAAAATCAGAAAGTGAAGCCAGACTTTGAGTATTACTTCAACGTTTTAAATTAAGCAATAATTCCACTTTACAGTGTATCAAAAAGGAAACAAATTTGTAATGGATTTTTAATAATTGTATATAGTAGCAGGATACTGCGAAATAGTTTTGCATTGTAGAAGGCATGTTTTAGGGTAACACTAGTCGCCTCTCGAACGTATACAAGACAAGCTTACCAAAAATGCATTAAGGAAACATGGTAACCTTTTAATGATAAAATTTTGAAACAAACATAAGAGAAAATAGTTATAAATTTGCAAAATCAAAATAGTTACTCGCTTACAGGCAAAAACCTTCCTATGTCTCCTGTGTGTAACCATCCATCTGAGTCTATTGTTTCCGCAGTCTTTTGAGGGTTTTTCAAGAATCCTTTAAAAACCGTATGTCCCTTTACGCAAATCTGTAAAAAGGATGACCAATCTATGTGAATCCACCAAAACAATTGGATATAACTGATTTTCCGTATCATTTAAGAAAACTAAACTGTAGGTATCTTAAAAAATATCTACATAAATATAAAATCTACCTCTCCCTCCTTATTTCTAGCAAAGTATTTCATTTCGGGAACATCTGTTAGTTTAATGATGCAGCTAGGAACAGGTACGCCAACAGTTCCTATGATATAAAAATACATTATTGACATGCGTCATGAGAAATTTCAACATTCAGCTAAATAAACTAAAAAAGTGTAGCCTTAGCAGTCTCATCATAAAGAGCAATGTTTCACAAACTAATTTTTCCTTTTAATAGTTCAGGGCTGCGTTTGTTGATTGTTTGCGCTCTTATTTTATTGAATTTTAAAAAGTTTTTAATATCCTCAGGATAAGATGTAAACGAATTTTATATTTTTTTTTCCCGAAAATTATCACAAATGCATGACGAATAATTTCGTCCATTTCCAAAACAATAAATTTCGAAAAAAAATTTCAATTTGTTCAAATTATTTACTTCTATTTTCTTGAGGCGCATTTGGCGACCTCCCACACCATTTGAAAAATACTGATTTTAGTGAAAGGTTTGCTTTAAGTACTACTTATAATACCTTGATTTTTAAGGAGAATATTTAGAATTTCAACAAAGTTTTTATTTATTTTGCAACATTAAGAGTATAATTTATAATTAAAAAAAACTTGTTCTCTCACCTATGGTTTTATCTTTAACAACGTTTATTGATATTGGTCCACATTCTGTTTGACCGTAAACTTCCAGAACCTAAATCGAAAAGAAAAAAACTTTTTAAATTTATTAATTTTACATATTGGTTATATTTTTTTAATACATGAATTTGTCAATACTTTTTATTTCAGAACTCATCTTTTAGAATTTTTGTCTCTTTTCAATACACATAATTAATACACATAAAACTTCCAAAAACTTTTGTTTTATTTTCTTCTCTAGTGAATTATACTTACAATCATTCATTTTGTGAATTAAAGAAAATTGAATTACCTGTTTTGTACTTGAGGGAAATTCAATCCATTTATTATAAAGATAAATTTGATTTTTGAAAAAGTTTTTTACCCTTTAGCCTATAATCATTAAGTCTGATTTTCTTAAAGCGTATTTACTAAATAAAATATTTATAAATACTTTTTATGAGTTATATTTACGCGCAATATGTTAAACTGAAGTCTACTATACTTAAATTTATGTGCATTCTTATCGTAAAATACAATGAACTTGAAAATAACGTTAGTTCAGTGAAAGGTTGATCTTTATTTTATTATCATGGGGTGATCGTCTCTTAGGAGCTAGAGCATAGATTCCATTTCGATAATAACATAATCTCTTGAGAACAGATTTAAGAGATAATATTTTCAGATTAAATCTAGTCTTCATAATTATACTTCTTGAACAAAAAAATATATTATATTAAGTGCTGTAGGATGTAGAAATGTTTTTTCGTACAAACGAAAACAAATTAAGATTGCACAATGACTAAAGACAATAAAACGACTATAAGACAAATAAAAGTTATTTGGAAAGGTATAAAAATACTCACAACAAATTTCATCAATATGAAACAATAAAAAGGTATGCAAAAAGTTATAAAAAATACTCTCGATTAATTTCATGAATATTATTACATAAGATAAGTCTCATAAATATTACTACATAAACGAACAAACGCTATATTATCAATTCCAAAACACTTCATTCTAATATTTATTTAAGAGTTATCAGTGCGTATATAATCACATTTTCAACCCGTAATGCTCGTCTTAATTGGTGTACAATAATACGTTAAAAAAACAACTGACTTATAATTTTACTTGTTCTTTAATTTCCTACACTTAAAATGTATATCATTACCATAACGGGTCATATAATTTCATTACCTGGTAACCTAAACCAATCCTATAAAAGTTCAAGACTTTTTTGGAGATTTGAGCGGACCCAGAGAGTACAATGCGAATTTTACCTCCCAACATGTTTTTGAACGGTTTGTAAAGTTCGGGATCCAATTCTGCTTCCGGCACAATTCTGAAGAAAAAAAATCCTATGTTAGTAGTACTAGTATCATTTCAATAAACCCCGGTCGAATTCAAATAATTATAGACTCATATTTTAATGATTAATGATTTTTAGAAATTAATTCTTTAATCACAATTACTGTAGATTTCCGTGTAATTTCCAATGCAATTCTTTAAATTTAAGCAAGGAAATATAATATTTATTTATGTATTAATTTAATGTATCAAAAAGGAAGTACATTTTTGTCAGCAGATATAAAAATTGCCTGCTATGCATATGCATATTTAGCGCTTGATATTTTAAAACAGTGAAGTATTTTTTAAATAACCCGTTTTTAAAGTGAAATTAGTTTGAAATCAGCTTTTTTGTTTTTAAAATGATAATTTTGACGAAAATTAGTTTTTCTTTTTTTATTTTCCATTTGGATTAAAATTGCTTCTTGTTACATTTTAAGTCGTCAATAAAATGACTAAATAATGAAATGTTTTAATTTCATATTTTCTATTAAGAAAACTGAAGGAAAAGAAATTCACACACAGATAGCAATAAAAATACATATAAAGTCATCCTCGTTCCATAGTTTTCTTTTCTAAATTTGTTTGTACTCATTATTTAGTGTAATCAAAGCAATTATTTCGTGAAATTGATTCTAATGAATTGTTTAATTAATAACATTATATGGCTTTTACTCTTCACTTGAGTTGTAACTCATTTTTTAAAAGATATATTTTAACTTTGTTTTTACCTCACAAGGTCCATATTTTCCAACTGAAGTATAATGTCGGGGTTTGGTTTACATTTTGGGTGAAAGAGTTCTTGAGCCTGAAATGAAAGAATAAAATCTGAGTCTGCATTTATATTGGATTTTTTTTTTTTGAAAACTATCTCTGTTATTTATAAAAAAATTGAGGCCAATCTCTCTCAGTGTTTATATAAGCAGTGATGTTTCCCGAAGATCAAGATGAGAAAATTATATGTTATGTGCATACAAAATGTGTTGAATTATGATAAAAAAAATTATGAATGTGTCCATACATAATTTTTTTAAATGTGTACTTAAAAAAGGTAAGTTATGAGGTTTGTCAAAAATTAGGGTAATTACGTTAGGGCCCGTTGACCATTCAGGGGCATAGTTAACAGGCTTTATCGAGGTTATCAGATTCAACGGCACGGTCGACGGACTAATGCGTAAAGTACCAAATATTGTAGGCATAAAAATATTTATTTTTATTTATTCTTAGCGTTACTCAAACGAGTTTCTTACGCTCGAACTTGGTAATTAAGCTTAAGAATTTCCATTCTTGATACTATATAGTACAAACAAGGTAGATTAAAGTAAAATAACAGTTAGTTGGGTAGGATTGTGTATAAATATTTACGAACTGATCCAGCAGTTTTCATGAAAACAAGGTACTATACTTATTAGTTTTACAAACGTAGAAAAATTATCGGTATATAGCTTACCTTGTCGTGTAACTTATTCAGAAGGCGAGGAACAGCTGGGAAAAATGTGGGCTGGAGAACTTTCATATCCTCTACTAACGTATTAACACTACCACTGAAAAAGCCGATACTTCCACCAACCAACAGCACAACAACCTAAAATAAATTTCTGAAGGGTAAAACGCATATCGGGATCAGTTATGGCACAAGGCCCTTATTAGGGTACACTGCACCAATTTCCAGATAATATCATATTTTTAATTTTATTGTAATGAATGATCTCGACATTTTTAACATGTCGTTCAATGTTTTTAAAAAATTTTGTAGTGTTTTATTGTCCAGTCCTTCTGTGCCTCCACCACTGTAATTGGATTACTTTTCTGTAGTGTGTATTATTTATCAATAAATAAATAAATAAGAAGGCCAGGGACCGACTGACAGGTTTGGGAGCCCCCGACTCATATTAAATTAAAACTTGAATTTATTTAACGTAAAATAACCGGGTATTATTAAAATAATGCCCGAAGTTAAGGCAGGCAATGGGATATATTCAATGGCATTTATCAATGAGTATATTTATCACTTTGCCCAAAATACGCGGGCATTATTAATAATGCCCGGATTTATCACATTGCATAAAGTTTAATATATTAATTTGAAAGCTTTATAAAGTTTAATATATTAATTTGAAAGCTTTATAAAGTTTAATATATTAATTTGAAGGCTTTATAGAGTTTAATATATTAATTTTAAAAAATCATTTCTTATAATAAGATTATTTTTAAACTCTTTTACATTTTCTCAGCTTCATAATGTTTTTTGGGGGGACCCTTGAAATAGGGGCCCTGGGAAAGTGCTCCGTATTCCCTTTCAGAAATCAGTCTCTGGAGAAGGAACTTAATTCATGTAACGCGTAAGTGCGTAAATGAGTGCATGGATGTTTTTTTAAAAAATTGTGTTGAGATATTATAGTTCCATTCATCAAATTAATTTTGAAAAACATAATTTTTCAATTATTAGCAAACAAAAATTAGTTAAGATTGAGGTAGACATACTTCAGCCAGATGTTCAAATATATGAGCCAGGGGTAAATAGGACACCATCACATCCGTTTCTGTAAGCGTAACACCTTCACTTTCCTGAAATTGGAGATAAAATATTAAGGGTCCTTTTTTTTCGAAATCATTTCAAAATTTGCGTGAAAAAAAACTACTTACAAATAACATCAGAACGGAATATGCGGCGCTTACGAAATATTTGTGCGTCAGTTCGGCCCCCTTTGGGTCTCCCGTTGTTCCACTGGTAAAGCAAACCATATAATCATCTGAAGCAACGGGAGGCTACGGAAAAATATAAAACATAAGAACAAATTTACACAGTACCAGTAGAATCGCAAATTTTTAGCTAATATGCACTTTATAGCTTAAACTGAAAACAACGAAACACATAAATTTCGACTGGTATCGTGTAAATTGAAACTAAGATGCTCTTCCCTTTTAGATAATGTGTCAGTAAAAAAATTGAAGCGAAGCCAATACAAATCAATTTCTACGTAATACTGGTTAATTTAGAAAATAAGTTACGTTTTAAATTATTACTTTTGGATAAGTTTATGCCTCTAATCCTAAATTTATGTTAATCCACGGGTTTCTTTATTTTCTATCTTACTGTGTTCGAACTTCTTCATACGTTAAGTTTTAATTTAACTACCAGTTTATTTCACAAGCACTTAATTTAAAATGCTTTCGATAGACATTTTTTATTTTTATTTTCAATTTTCGCTCCAAAACCGTTTCTCTTTAATAAAACAGTTTCATGCATATAATAACAATTTCTTTAACAACAGTTTCATAAATTGTAAATATAAAGAGTAAGTATATTTTATAAAAATGTACTTTCAGTCTTCCATAAATTCAAATTGATACTTACTAATAGAGGTACAGGTTTTTCCTTTCCCAATGCCTAAAAAAGGAAAATATCCTTATCAATTTAAATCTATGTCAAATAAACAGAATCAAATACATGTTTTTCCTCCTTTTAATAAATCGAAAAGTTAAAAGTAATAACTTTCAAAACATTTTTGATTAATTCAAGCAATACATTTTAAAATTAGCATTTCACTACTATGATAAATTTTCTTTAATACGCATTATGATTCCCTAAAAATGCAAAATATCCACTTTTAGATATTTTGAAACATGAAACTCAGATTGTAAGGATTATTTAAACTATTTCAACAATAACAACACTAACCTTCTACTTTCTTCATCAAATTATTTTTAATTTTATTTCTTGATAATAACATCATCAAAATTTCAAAGACAATCATTATTTTTTATAGGTGAAAGAATCATCAAAATATCCGTAAAGATGACACTTCAGCAGAAATTTAGCAGTTCGAGAGGAAAAGAGCAGAAAAACGTTCACTTACTTCAATATCTTGAAAGGAGTGCAAGTGAATACTCTTTGAGATTCCGAGCAATTTCAGCTCTTCGGTTACGCCATGCATGACAATTATGTGCCTCAGTGTGGGAATTTCTGCCTCCTTTCGCAAAATAAGTTCAGCCTTACTTTCACTTTCACAAATAATAATTTCTAGCTCAGCTGAAAAGAGAATCACGTTTCTACTGAACAGTTTGATGAAATGTGACACTTACTTAGAGAAATAAGATGATAGTAAGATAAAAAAAAAATCACGAAACATACATTTGATGACCTTCTGCTCCCAGAGGACATTGAAACACATTAAATATTTCTTTAATTTATTGCAAGTATGTATTCCAAAGAAATTTCTACATAAAAGAAGATTTTGTACATATTTTGTTTTCATCCCCGATCGCAGGAATAAATAGGACATTTATATGTTTGAATAATATAACATTTAAAATGAACCCCATCTCTTTTTTAGTTACAATTTTCAACGATATTCTTTTTCTTTAGAGTTAATTTACGAATAACATGGAGATTTTTTAATGTTATTCTAAAAAAAAGAGAAAGCTAAGGTTTTATTCTGAACGAAAAAAAAATTGCCATGGCAGAGAAGTAAAATTTATTCATTTCTCTTCTAATATCTTTTTTGGGAAAAAAAACTAATTTACTAATTAATTTATTTATTAATTTTAGTTTTAGTTTATTAATTTACTAATAAACTAGAACTAATTTGGAACTAAACTAATTTAATATCTAAAAATATTGATTTCCTCATATTGCCATACCTAGGAACTTCTTTCAATTTTTTTAGTTACTTCCTTCAATCATTCGAATCTTACAAACAACTTTAATAACTAAGTTTCACTCAAATAAAACTTTATTCTTCAATTAAGAGCACAAAAGAAATAAATTACTTTGCTTTATCATTTGAACAGTAGCTTCTTGTCCAAAAGTGTCATAAATTGGTATGATGACAACAGATTGACTGAAGCAACCATATTCAGCTACCAACCACTAGAATTCCAAAGTAGTATCTGAATTACATTTTGAACCACGTGAAATGACGTAATAAATAGGCACCAAGTGATAGGCTTCATATGCTTACCTCTATAGAGTTCTTTCCATAAATACCAACTGATGTTTTCTGACCGGGAGACATTCCTACATTGACGAGACCACAGCCAAAATCTCTTGCCCGCTCCCTAAACTATAAATCCTTTTGAAATTATAAAGAAACAAAACCTTATTCTTAAATTAACTGAAATTCTTCTAAATTTGTTAAATTCGAGGTTATGGATTCATCCTAAATATTTCGAGGGACTAGTGATGTTTACAATAGGGATTTTAGATTCGAATTCCATCCATAAAGAACCTTGTAGAAATGTCTCAATTATATAAAAACTAATAAGTTTTCATTGAATTCGCCGATTAAAATTTATGGGACTTATTTTGGCTATAGAAAAAATTTAAAGTCGTAAAGTGCCATCAATCTTAGCATCCAAAGTAAAATTTAAAAAATTCTAAAAAATGTGTTCTTTTTTATAATTTTTGAAAACTCTAAGCTCAATGCGCAATGCGTTTTATTCTAATAACATAAAACAACTTTGGTATTCTTGCAGTATGCGATCTACCAGTTTAGTTAGCTGGATTTAGGGTATATGGTGACACTTAAACTAATGTTTTATGAATCCACGTTCCTTCATTTTTTGTACGTTTAAGAATGAAAGCCATTGATTTTTATTCAGTTATTGAAACCGATCAAGCAATCATTCAATTTCTTCGCCAGCATGGATTAATTACATTACAGAATAGCCTTCCTGTTGTATAAAATGTGGCGATGCAACCCGAAAAATTACAAGGAAAAATAGAAACGGCAAGGAATACAAAAGCCTGAGATGATTTGGCAAAGGATACCAAACTTATCAATCTATCAGGAAAAAAACTCCTTTTTTACGTTTGAAGATATTATCCAATCGTTGTAATAGCAAGCAAAATTACATAAAAATGTTATCCTAGGGATTCACCATGACAGTAATTTGCAACGGAATTAAACAGCAAAATCTAAGTCTTCCGATTCACTCTGTTTCAAGGTTTGTTTCTACGAATTTAAAAATTAATTCAAACACCTAAAACCATATGTTCACAAAGTTAAATAAATGTATAAGTATTTTAGAACATATTTTATAAAAATATACAGTTTTTTTTGTATTTTACGCCAAATACGGTACCTAGGGTGTTGAGTATGTTTGAGGTATAAAAGAACTCAAACTGATTACTTTGTCAAATGTTTCTTTTAACTTACTTCAGCATAAGACACCCAGTTGTAAACAGATTTAGAAGTTCTCCAACCAAAACAATGGTTATTGCCTGTCAAAAGAAATATCAGCGGTATTATACACCAAAAATAAAATGTACTTTAGGTATTATAGACAAAATACATGGTGTATTTTAAATCTATAAATTAAATATAATAAAACAAATGAAAACTTCATCGACATTTTGCAATTTGCAGACAGCATAAGTGTTTAGGGTAGTTCAGACAAATCTAATTAATGTTGTGTATTTTTTAAATATATTTATAAATACCACTGCTAAAGAAATTTTTTAAATCCTATATTTCTGATTCGAACTTGCTATTTTATTACCTATTTAGTCTTTAACAAAAGAGAATTTCTGCATATGTGGTGGCTGTTGTAACTCCCCAGTATGTTTTTATGATTCAATTATAAATTATACAAGTGTTTCTGCAAAACCGCCCAAACTCTGCATAGCCAGATTCCTTGTGTGGATAACATAAAAATGCCCAAATAACTGTACCTCTACAACTCATACTTTTTTAGACAACGTGACGTCATATCTGATGTAAAGAAAAATGTCTCCTCGGCGCGCGCGTGCATGCTTTGACATGCTTCATGGATATTCTTCTTACAATCTTAGTCTTTAAACATACACAAATATCTACTATGTTCTTATCGGTAATAAGCTTTTTTGCGTACATCTAATATAACGTCATACATTTTCTCGTAAACTATGCAGAGGTACAGTTTTCTAGACATTCTTGTGTAATCCCCGCAAGGCTATGCAGAGTTTAAATTAGATATTCTTGCAGAAACACCTTGAGATAGCTGATTAACATTAATTTAAAAATAAAAAGTACTTTACCGTATAAACGACACCCTCTTTCCAGAATATCCCAAGCTGATTCCACATTCCCATAGGCTTCAGAAGGGAAGTTAGTGACGTCGGTAGAGAGACAAAGCTTAGACTTTCGAGCTCCCCCTGAGTTCTAAAATTCAACAAAGTAAATACGTATATTATAGAATAGTACATTTCTCAAAAGTACTTTAAAAGTACCGTTAATAACGTAATTTTGATGAATCAATCTTAAAAACTTAAATTTCATTATAAATATGACAATACACACCTTAATTTCTATGGAAAGTTCCTCTTCCATAAATTCACTCTGTCTTTGATTTCTTGTATTCATTTTTACTGAAAAATAATAATTGGTCTTTTATTTTGTTTAAATTTGTGACTAAATTATATTTCAATTAATTGGGAAAGCGTTTTGAAATTTTTAAATGAAAAGAAACTTGAGGTGAAACATTTGTTTTTAAGTGAAATTTAAAAAAAAAAAACATATTTATACATTAGTATAAAATTCTATGAAAATACCATATTTATTAAAATATAAGCAAATTAGGGGGGAATTGAACAGGGGGCGGTTGAGAAACTCTTTCTTGAGAGGGGGCGGTGGTCCAAAAACATTAACCTATGACCGACAGCCTAATATGTCACTCAGGATAAATGTCTCAACTTAAGAAACTCTGTGGCCTTAAAATCTTTAAAATGCTGTTGCATTCTAAAGCCAGGAAAAAAATATGTACTTACGTCATCGAACTCCTGCAAGCTTGTGAAGAACTTTAGAGCAGTAAAACCTCAACATTGGGAATAGTTATAAAGATATTTTATACACCAACATTAAAATTACACTATAAGATACCACTGAGCTATAGATTATTAGGTTGTTGTATATGGTTCAGTGCACTTTACACACCATTGACAAATATTTGGGGATTTTAGACCATTTGAGATAAACTTTATGGACCTTTTTATGTATTTTTCGAAGAATCTCTGGATAACCTAGTTTTGAGCGTACAATGTAGTTGAGGTCATCAACTTATAAAAAAGACCAAAGAGAGAGAATTTTGAGAAAAATCCAACAAATTGTATAAGTAATGGAATATTCGTTGCATAATGACCAAATTTTTACTGGAAATTCAGGACCCTATTTAGAATAAAGAACAATTATCGCAAAATATATAACTGTATTCATAAATATGTTACAGTTAAAAAAAAACTAATGGACTTATTCCCTTTTTCAACTTTATGAAATTTCAACTGAAGGAAAATCTCAAAAAACGCTTAAATTTACATTTAAATTGTATTTCTGGGTAGTTCACAGCACAGAGAAATATCCTAACAGAGGGTCCACGAGGCTATTTTCAAATGCGTTACTGATGTGAGGGCGCCACACTAGAGTCTGGAACGTATGCCGGCCGCTTAAATCTCTCGCCAAATTAGAACTCAGCGCATGCGCAAAAAGGTGTTTTCGATCTCCCATAGGCAGCCGGCGAACGATTCAGACTGGATCCAGACGCTAATGAGTTTAGTGCGATCCCAGCGCCACAATTCTCCCAACCTGTAACAAGATGTCATGATTTTCGATTTCCATTATGGCCTATGGCCGTGGACTCTCTGTTCTAGTACTCTGTGGTTCACAGCATAGGCGTAACGAGAGGGGGGGGGGTTATTGGGGTTGTAACCCCCCCATTTCATCGACGGTTTCTAAAACATGAAAAACTGAAAAAAAATCCCTTTACAAGGAAAGCGGTTCACAAGGAACTGTCCTTTTAGGACGTAACCCAAAGGGCCTCAAAATGAATTTAAACACTACATTGAGAGACGAATTTTTAAAAAATTTCTGGGGGAGAACCCCCAAACCCCCCTCCCTCTAAAATTTTTACGTCTGTGTTATACTGTGTGTTTTTCCCTTGAAAGTTAAGCCTCTTAGATGGATATATAAATATATAAATGGAGTCAAACATTCAGTGGAGAAAAAAAGACAAACACTTGTTAATTAAAAAAATATTTTGCTTTGGCTTAGTTAACACAGTGGAAAGAATAAGAAAAGAAAAACAAAATAACTTAAATTTCAAATTTAATAAAAAATACAATGAATGGACATCTATTCCGCCAAATTCAAAGGAGTATATCTGCCTATAGGGGGCAGTTATTTTTTTCCATCTTCCCACTCATGTGTAGAGCAAAGGTCGCAGATCTTTTTGAGCGCAGCATTTTTTTGACTTATTACCTTTATTCAAACTGGCGATTAAATTATGCTTACAAAAACTATTCATTGATTAAAGTAGGAATAATTCTTTAACTTTCTATAGTTAAAAAAAAATTCTCAAAACCATAAATCCCACAAAAAAAAAGAAAATTAAAAACAGTGAAATACCCTTTATTCTTGAATAACTCTGTTGAAGGAGCTTGTACATCAAAATAAATTTTCCAAACACTAAACTCCCAATATAAATAACAACAATTTCAAAAGCGACGTAAGATTTACACGAATGTCGTAATTGTCTATTATTTTTTATTATGATCTGCGTATTATTACATCAAAGAACAATGAAGGACGTGTTTGGAATTTAATGTTGATTAATTCAGAAATTTCGACAGTTAGATTTTTCTTACATGGTTCAATCAGATCATCTCTTAAAAGTGGATAAGATATATAGTAGGGGAACCCGTGATGCTAATTGTGGATTTACTCGAGCGTCGTTGGGACAATGAGATCTTATAGTTTAGATTTGGATGATAAGAAAGATAAAACGTTTTATAATGTTAGTGTTTTAGTGCTGGAGAAAGCGTCTACAGATGTTCGAAAATGTAAAAAAAAAACCCCTAGTTACATGGACATACTCGAGCGCGTCAGATTGGCTACCAAGACAATTAACCACCAGTTGAGACTACATTTTGTTTCGTACATTCTCCTCGAAAAGAGCAAAAGTGTCTTACCGGTCTTGGTTTTATTTTGCAACCCTCCCACTCCCTTACGTCACGCTCAAATCGTCAGATTAAGAAAATTTACACTTTTTAGCTGGTAATTAACCTACCTTATCTTTATCTGAACCGCTTCTTTAAATCCAGGTATCGAATTTTTTTACTAATCTGACGGGCTGTCCTAGACACCCCCCTACATAAAGGGCTTATATTTGGAGGAGTTACTGAATAGCATGCAAGGTATCCCCCCTATGTTCAACTGCCGCTCTCCAGTAAATCCCCCAAAACACTCTGGACTAGTAAATAAAAATCTGCGAACATTTTAAATTTAATGTGGTTCATTTAAGCTCATTTTTCGCCTGTTGTTCGAAATAGTGATTACTGTTGGTGAAAAAAAAATTTTAAAAGAAAAAAACTAATTACTAAATTATAAAAGCATTTAAAAATCCACAGAACTAACTCTGCAAACTCTATGGATAACATAATAAAGAAGAATATGATTAATGTTATTCTATCATACATAAGTTCCTGATTTTTTATAATTATAAAAATTCAGGAAATTGTGTATGATTTAATAACCCCTTTTCAGCAAACAACTCTTTTTTCTCTTAGTAATTTCATTGTTTTGAGAAACATTGTATCTGTAAAAATACCATTTGAAATTTAAAGAAACAAACTTCCATTTACAGGTATCATTTTTTGCAGTAAAACATGCGTACTTCAGCACTATTTTATAAAACGTTGTGAGGAAAAGATTTTTTTTTAAATACTTCGCGTGATTGTTAGTCTAAAATCTACAACTATCAACAACAATGTACAACTTGTCAAACTTATCAAAACTGGTTACTCAAAATTATTAACGTTATTATTTCTCTACTACTATAGGACCTTTTAAAAATACTCAAAGATACAGGTAGCAAGTTAATTAATTCTTTTTTCCTCTTCTCTTCAGGGTAAAGTCTTATCTCTAGCTAGAACAAAGTAATATCCTTTTTACCTTCTTACACTGATTTCAATCTGCAAAGATTTAATGCAAGATTGAATTTAGTACCGAATTATATTTTCCATAATGTCCTAGCGATAAAAGGAAAGCATTTTAATCAAGCTGGGTATTTTTGTTCTAATTCGTTACAATGTTTTTATGACTTCATCACCTTATGTTCAAAAGGAAATGTGTGCGTATTTGGTTGTTTGTATGATGATGGAGTGCTTGATACCGATACTAGTAGTTGGTTTTCCAATTTTTTAACAATGTTAAAATGCGACTTCGACGACTCGAACGTCTTTAAATCGAACTTGAAGATAATTGATTCGCAAGTTTGAAAAAAGGAATAGTCACGGCTTACTAGATACTTTATACAGGCTAGCCGAATACGGAAATCATTGCAAATCCAGATGGCATTATTGGACAAACTGGCAAAGCATATTCACAGTGTTGAAGGCGGTGGGTGATATAGGTAGGTCTTGTAGCGCTCCAAGCGGGAAAAGTTGTCAAATGGTTTTCATTGTTTAAAACTGCTAGCCTGTATAAGTATAGTAAGCCGTGGAATAGTAAAGACAAAATGACTTTTTGTGCTCAAAAAATATCCCCTAGCTTTTGAGTGAGAAGAGGGAAAAAATAGCCACCCCCTGTAGATTATCCCTTGAATATATCCCTTGAATTTGGTGAAACAGAAATTTAAGTACCTTTCATTCTTAATGTTTGTGTGGTAAACTAAGGCAATATTTTTTTCAATTTAAAAGTGATTTTACCTTTTTTTATCATCAAGTGAATGTTTGACTGCATTGATATTCATCAAACTGCCATAATGACTCTATATCCTTTTTTAATTTTATTTATCTTAGTCTTTTTATTTATCACTTTTATGCTGTGAACTAAGTAGAAATGTAATTTAATTGTCAATTTAAGTGGTTTTTGAGATTTTTTACCCGCTGAAATTTCATTAGTTCGAAAAAGGAAACATGTCCATCATCTTTTTTTAACTGCACAATGTTTTTGAATATACGGGTGTTTCAG
Source organism: Tetragnatha montana (assembly GCA_963680715.1). NCBI lineage: Eukaryota > Metazoa > Arthropoda > Arachnida > Araneae > Tetragnathidae > Tetragnatha > Tetragnatha montana. Next base: position 35,392,612 of record OY796674.1, on the reverse strand, counting down.
ATAAATGTTTCATAACTTCTAGGGGAGGTAGGGTATACATCAAGACGATCAAGAATCGGTCACGATTAGTTATAGTGTTGGCGGTATAGTTGGCGATCGCTAAATGGAGGGCTCTTATTCCAGCTGATCCGAAAATAATTGTACAGACTCTTGATATTCTACAAAATAGCCTTTAATAAACTGTTTTCAACGGCTGTGGCGCTCATTTATCCTTTTCTAAAAGTCTTCAATGAAAATGATGTCTAGAACGCTCGTTAAGTTTTTCTGCAAGGTCTCTGAGTTGTCAAACGAGTAATTGTAAGCAGAATTTTAACCGAGGGAATAGAAATATGTTCGTCGGAAACACATCAGGGTTGTAGGGTACATGGGTGATTAGGTAAGCATTTCAATGCTGTGCTGATGCAGTCAGTTTGTTAACTCTGGGCAGACGCGCGCGATTCGATTCCAATCAATCTTTGAACCATTTCGATGACAAAAATTGGATTAATTTTAATTGTCTATCTCGGAACACAAACTGTAAATGCATCACTCCTCTCTTGGTTTCAAAAGAGCAATGAGTTATGGACTTAGCTCATTTGAACCTTCTTTTGATGATGAGAATGGATAGTCTTCTGTTCAGTCTTTAAAAGCATTGTGACACCTAAGAATTTGAGACTTGAACTCAAAATCCTACACCAAAGCTTCTTATCAAGAGTCTTAGAAGCCAATTTATTTAGTTTGACACACAAAAAATATATGGTCCTGCTGGATACTTCGCTCTGTACTCTGAAAACCTAACGCCTCTTCCAAACATGCATTCTGCTTTTGGAGCTCGCTCGGCCATATAAAGACTCCACAAGCAAGAAACCATCTGGCAAACATTGTAGGTGGGATCTCACACAACCATTACCAGCAAAAAAATCTGTTCCATCATTCCCTTTCTAATTTGCGTAAAATATTCATTCTCATTACTTTTTTTTACTTTTATTCAATCACAAATCATATTTGTGACAATCCTTTTTCAAATAGTATTTTTGTACGTTCCCCCTTTGAAGGAAATTCATGTTGTGTTTCACCATAGAAAAGAACGCACTGATTTTTGGAAAGCATTAGTAATCTTTGTTTAATTAAGAAAATTAGTGCACATGTAACATTTTAATTAAATAAATCTTTTAAAAAAATATAATTGCAAAATATGCATTCATGGCCATAAATAAGAATGTCGTCAATTTGCACGAATTAAACTTTTATACAAAACACTTTTTCCGTAATCTGTAACTCTAGAATTTATTTTTTTGTTTTATAGGTTTCCTTTTGGGCTAAAAATATACGTTGGGTTTATAATTTTAATACGCTTTTTAATTAACCTAAAAATTAGTTCAAAAATTAGCTCTCGGCTATGCCACGTAGCCCCACTGCCTTATACATTTATCAAACTGTTTAAAATTTTACAAGGATCTAAGCAAATAAGAACAGAAGGAATATTGATTGAAATTAATTCCATGAGTTTATTGAATGTTTATGTATGACTTTGCCCGGACATTATTAATAATCCTCGATGGTGATTAGGCAATGAGATAAAAAAAACATATGATTTGTGTCTATTTGTATGCTTTGCTAGATAAATAATCTCTGAGAATAATAGGAGCATACAAAACAAAGGAGGTAAATTTAAAGATACATTAATTGTTTTAAATCAAAATTCTGAGAAAAATTCATAATTCTTGCATTTGAAGCAGATGCACATGTTCTGCACTGCTCTGCGCGCATTGAACAACGACTCACAAAAAATAAGTTTGTTGGATGTGATAAACAATAAAAGTAAATTTGCTAAATTTTCACCAAATTTCAAAAATAACGGTTACACATGTAATTTATCACTTTACCCGTTCTCGGGTGGAAATTATTAATAACGCCCGGTTCATCATTTTCTTGAAACATAGAGATCACATCAAAATATAAAAATAATAATAATGGTTAGCTCTTTATCTCAACTTTAATAATCTTATTGAAGTGAGAGAATTATTATAAGCAAAATGTTTAGCTATACAATAGGGAAAGGCAAATATATCGTTGATTGTTTAATTAAAATACTCGTAAAAAATGCGTAAAAATAAACGGCACTTACGGTTATTGGTCCCTAAACTGGTAGTCCCCAAATAGTCCAGTCAAATTGTGTTCAAATAAGTTCATTTTGGGAAAAACTTGGGGTAGAAGATATTTTTCGCTATCTGAATGTTTTTTGGGGTGCTGAATCCGAATCTGAGGTTTGCCAACAAAATTTCGTGACGGAACATTGTGAAAATTCGAAAAAATGGCAAAAATTCGCCTCTTTTTTTCGTTTTCTGCCCCTAGAACATTACCTTTGCGCTTCTGAGCTAAACAGTCTGTACAAAAAATAAAGAACACTAACCAAGCTACAAAAAAGTCAATTACAACTTTTCTCTCAGAAGCGCAGTTTCGCCAATAGAGCACGTTGAAAAAGGGGCTATTTTCGTTCGATTGGTAGAAAATCCAAAAAATGTCACTAGTATCGCCAAAAATCTGCATTTTTTGGAACATAATACTGTAAAAACTGCTTTAATAATATTCTTCATTAAATCAACCATCTGAAAACTCCAATGATGATTAACTAAATGCATTTTCGATGCGAAATTTCTCTTACGAACGAAAGTTCTATAGGAGATTATAGTATTTCGATAACTACTTTGCTTCTTCGAGATTACATAAAAAAGTGTTCTTTTGACTGTTTTATATGTTTTTCGGGGTGCTGAATCCGAATGTGACGTTTGCCAACAAAATTTCATGACGGAACTTCGTGAAAATTCGAAAAATTGGCAAGAATTCGCTCCTTTTCTTCGTTTTCTGCCCCTAGAACGTAACCTTTGCACTTCTGAGAAAAACAGGCAATACAAAAATAAGGAACACAAACCAAGCAACAAAAATGGCAATTGAAACTTTTCTCTCAGATGAAGGGTTTAGACACTAGGGAACGCTTATTATTGGGAAGTTTTTGTTCGATTGGCGGGAAAATCTAAAAAATGTCACTCATATCACCGAAAAGTGCTGGCCTGTTTTGAAACAGGATACTATTAGAACTACTTTAATAATATCCTAAGTACATGCAATTAATCTTCTTCATACTCTAATGATAATTAATTAAATGAACGATTAATTAATGTTGATATTTTTTACACTAATTTCAATAAATCCAGAAAAAAAAGTTTTATCTTATGAAACGTTTTAGAAAAACAACGGCTTAAAAGTGAAAAATTATGTCCAAGTGATTAAATTACTTATATCCATGCACTTTTCTTAACTTCCAGGGTCCTATAAACTATTTAGAATGTTTTTTTTTTACTTAAAACAACTAAAGGTACACTTTAATATGCTGTAGTAAGGAGTGTTGTGTTATAACTCAATTAGTGTTACACTAATCTATTTCTCTTAGAAATGTTGACTTCATATAATCTGCTCTTACGTTACATAAACGTGGAGTACTAGGTACAATTAGTTATTCCACAAGTTACATAACATTCAATTTTTTACTTATTTTCATTGTTTACATTATAGATATCATTTGGACAAAGTCCTTAACAATGAGCATATTGCAAAAATATCCACTTCTTGATATAGCTCGTTTTTATCGTAACATTAATTAATCGTGCATTTAATTAATTATCATTAGAGTATGAAGAAGATTAATTGCATGTACTTAGGATATTATTAAAGTAGTTCTAATAGTATCCTGTTTCAAAACAGGCCACTTTTCGGTGATACGAGTGATATTTTTTGGATTTTCCCGCCAATCGAACAAAAACTTCCCAATAATAAGCGTTCCCTAGTGTCTAAACCCTTCATCTGAGAGAAAAGTTTCAATTGCCATTTTTGTTGCTTGGTTTGTGTTCCTTATTTTTGTATTGCCTGTTTTTCTCAGAAGTGCAAAGGTTACGTTCTAGGGGCAGAAAACGAAGAAAAGGAGCGAATTCTTGTCATTTTTTCGAATTTTCACAAAGTTCCGTCACGAAATTTTGTTGGCAAACGTCACATTCGGATTCAGCACCCTGAAAAACATATAAAACAGTCAAAAGAACACTTTTGTATGTAATCTCGAAGAAGCAACGTAGTTATCGAAATACTATAATCTCCTATAGAACTTTCGTTCGTAAGAGAAATCTCGCAACGAAAATGCATTTAGTTAATCATCATTGGAGTTTTCAGATGGTTGATTTGATGAAGAATATTATTAAAGCAGTTTTTACAGTTTTATGTTCCAAAAAGTGCAGATTTTTGGCGATATAGTGACATTTTTTGGATTTTCTACCAATCGAACAAAAATAGCCCCTTTTTCAACGTGCTCTATTGGCGAAACTGCGCTTCTGAGAGAAAAGTTGTAATTGACTTTTTTGTAGCTTGGTTAGTGTTCTTTATTTTTTGTATTGACTGTTTAGCTCAGAAGCGCAAAGGTAATGTTCTAGGGGCAGAAAACGAAAAAAAGGGGCGAATTTTCGCCATTTTTTCGAATTTTCACAATGTTCCGTCACGAAATTTTGTTGGCAAACCTCAGATTCGGATTCAGCACCCCAAAAAACATAAAGATAGCGAAAAATATCTTCTACCCCAAGTTTTTCCCAAAATAAATACTATTTGACTGGACTAAAATAGCACTTTACGTTCAGATCATCCTTTCACTCCAATCTGTAATCTTATCTGCATTGCTGACCAATCCAACTTTGTTTGCAGCTGTTAGGTGCTTAAAATTAGAACAGTCGTTTTATGATCAACTTTGGTACACAAATTAACCATTGTATAGTGCTTATAACAATAGGAAAGTTTCAGTTGAGCATACATAATAAAAATATTACAACATAATACTACAAATCAAGAATTTGCGTTCATAGAGTTTACGAAATCGCCTGCAAACAAACAATAGAATGTCAAGAAAAGAAAAATGTAGTTAAGTCTTCGGCTATAATACAGTTTCTAAGATATGAACCATTAGACCTAAATTAAACTTAGTCTAATTTGCACCTTTTTACAAGAGATGTTTGTGAGAGATAAATAACAGGATTAGTGTTTAGTCGAATATAATTCGTCACCTTAATATCAAACACTACTTTCTCCGTTCGGCAAACTTCGGGAATCCCGAATAGCTAAAATAACTGCCACATCTTACCAATTTTTTGTTTTAGCATGTTCTAAAGCTATGTTCCTCCATTTTGTCTTTTTTTCTATTTCCTCCATTTTTTTCCTTACCTTTTACCCTGACTCCTACCCGGTCTGTATGTTACTCTAAACACAAATAAGTACAGCTAATTTCAAAGGCTTTAGTGATATAGGGATCATTTTTAAGGTTGTGTGATTTCTCAAGGCTTTTAAAAATCAAAATGAGGCAAATAATTACATCTTATACGTTCTTATACGTTCATGTTCACTGCCTAAGCTCTATTTTCCTTGGAACGAAGGAATTCGGACCGAGGGAACGCCTCTTCTGTTAATGTTACGTTCACGTTGAAATACTAACTTTAAAACATAGATTTGGACTGAAAATCCTAACTTATCTTCAGTGAAAATAAGCAGCAAGTAGTAGGGGAGAGTGGTGCCCGTGGTGCCCCTTGGGACACTTTTTACTAAATTATTTTTCCAATTTATTTATACCGTTATATATATTCAAACCAGGGTTGGAAAAAAACATGTTTTTTTCTAAAAAAAAACAAAAAACGTGTTTTTTTTGTTTTAAACGTGTTTTTTTTTGTTTAAAACGTTTTATTTGTTTTTTTTTACCCTCGACACAGAAATTCTAAAAAAAACCCATGATTAAAAAAAATTAAATTAAGTTTTTAAAATTGAAAATGGATTAACAAAGCTACCCCTGACATCAGATGGCATCTTGAGCTTTTTTAGCACCTGTTTCTTGGGGCTTGGCCGAAGTAAAATGATTGTTTTGGAAATATGTTACTATGTCAACAACTTCAGCTTTAACATTAGAAATGTCAATATATTTTGCTAAAAGGTTTAAGATACGATCTGAACATTTATAAGTTATTATATGCATATTCTTTTCAGTTCATTGCATATTTTGACGACATTAGCAGCATTGATTAAAATATTAAAAAACATTAAGAACAGGTCAATTATAAAAAAATATGATTTTCAAACAAGTTTATTTGTATTTTTTATTAAATAACTTTCTAGAAAAAAATCAAATAAAGTCAATCAAATAAAAATCAAAATCAGTTGAAAGTAAATACTAAGTTTTATAATACTAATGCCATCTGTTCATAGAAAAAATTACTAAAAAAGTACATGTGTTTTAAACAATGTTTTTTTTTGCTTTGTTTTAAACGTGTTTAAAACAAGTGTTTTAAACAAAGTGTTTTAAACGTAACAACCCTGATTCAAACGCAGCTAATATATATAAAATATATTCCTTTGCGCATCTAATAAAAAATTCTCCGACCAATTATATCTTTTAGGGAATTCATAATAACAAATTTAAAAAAAAAACTCTTTTAATGTCCCAAGTTGCCCCACTAATGGCCCACCTTGGGACACTTCCAATAATAACATAAAAACTTATGTTATTTTGAAAAATATGAAAATAACACATTAAATTATGATAAAGCTACGCCCAAGAATCTCAAATTGGTCATTAATAAAATGTTTTACATTCAAAATTTTTCACTAATTTCCTCATTTTTGTCATGACTTAAATCACTAAATGACTTAAATCACTAACTTAATCACTGTTTCCTTCCAGAAACTTTTTGCACCAATTTCTAAATTATAATCCTCTATATTCTTAAATTATTTAATTTTTTTAATAAATAAAAAAAATTCATCTTTGAAAATTAATCTTTTAACATGTCCCAAGGTGCCCTCACTTGACACCTTGGATATTAAACTTAATTACTCTTAGGTTTAGCAAAAAAAAAAATATTTTTCTTTCCTAAAATATAAATGGACACAGATATTTTAATCTCAACATAACTATAATAATATAAATAAACCTCTTTTATTAAAAAAAAAAAACGCTTTTGAAACCACAGTTGATTGTAACTTTGCCCCACACAAAACAAGAAAACTCATGTAAATAGTTATCCAGACTCACCAAAGATTCCAAAACACGTTGAAGAGTAGATTATAGGGTCATTTATTAGTACTTATTATAAGCACACGAGTTCATAACTATAAAATTGTGTCTGAAATGTGGAGTGTCCCAAGGAGCCCCACTCTCCCCTATTAGAATAACTCCGCAAATTTTTAAAACCGAAGCTTACCGTGTTGCACAACAGTGTTGTATAACACGGTGACAACACTATCAACCAAAACACAGATGATATCTTTCCATTGTGATTATACACAGACAAAATCTGTGATTAACTGTCGATAGAAATGTGAGATGATGATTGATGGAGAGAGAAGCTGTTGTTTTTTTTAACACTGTTGTTTTTTCTTCTTACGTGATGAAAAAACAGCAATGTTTAAAGGTAGATTTTTTTTCACATTTTGTGAAAAAGGTCATCATAGCAGAATCCCTGCCACACATCGACAACTTTGGTGGCGATGTCGATGTTGTTGATATGTCATATCAACCCAGCCCCTAACTCATCATTCTGGTTCATATAGAAAACAATTCATCTCTTTCCTTATCCTTAAGAGAAAATATTTTTAGGTACACAACTAAAACTTTTTGAAGAATCTAAGAATTATGCATTTTTTGCAAGGGGTGCTACTGAATTCAGCTCACAAAGAGTAACAAACTCTTTATCCGGAAGGAATCCCAAAATCCGGGCTCCAAAAACAGATTACAGCTACAAAAATAGCTCCGTTTACGGATAGGTATTTTCTCCACAAAACTTATGTGGTGTACCCGATGTACCATTAAGACAAAAGAATTTTTTTTTTCAGAATGACGTAGCTACTATGTATAATCACACTAAGGTGGATCGAAAAAAAATTTTTTCGTAATCTCAAGGGGCTGGGTGGTGGGTGGCAAAAATTTGTGTTTGGCATCAATAAAAGTCGTGTGTAAAATGTGGGAGGAATATTCTGGTTCAATTTCTGATGTTTCGGCTTTCAGTTCTACTTAAATTTGCACAAATACATACAGGCGAAGCTAAAACAACCTAGAAATCAGTTTCACTACCAAAAGCCTTATTATAGCTTTTAATTTAAAATTTGAACGATTTTCTGATTTCAAATAGTATTGGCCGCCATCTTGAAAAAAAAAACCTTCCTTTTTCCTTCACTTTTAACAGGTTTTTTAAACTATAACAGTAGCTGTAGTAGAAAAAGCTACTAGCTACTTTCACCTTCCGTACATCTCTTAAGATGTATTTAAGTAAGAATTAATCTGTATGAAAATTATTGCTGTCTAAAATTTATTTTTAGCATCGGTGTATTTTTTTTAATACTTTTAGAATTCAAGATCGATGCACAACCTCTAGAAGTTGTCGTATTCTATTCCCCCCTCCCAAAATTTTACATACTTTTGCCACCCCAGCCTCTTGAGATTTCGGGGGGAAAATTGACTCACCGTAAGAATCATGCTTAGAACTGATGGTGGGACCGGATTCTTCATAAAACCCAAAATTATGGGATCTCCGGAGCTATCCTGAAACACCCCTCAGTTTAACTTGACATTGATGTAAGTTATGGCCCTGCAGAAAATTAGTAACTAACACTAGCATCACCAAGCAAGCAAGGTTTAAAGCATTCAATCTTTTAAATGGGACATTCTTCTAACTAGCGTTTTTGAGTTCTGCCAGTGTAGTGTTTTTTACAGTAGCAATATACGATTTAAATAACATTTCCCAGATCAAAGTAATTATCGTAATTGTAATAACTTCATGCATAGCATTAAAGTCACATAGTGCTCAACACTTACCGATAAAATTTTTATTGCAACTGACCATAAGGTGGTATAAGGGGCCATTCATTAATTACGTAAGGGTACCAAGAGGGAGGGGGTTGGAAAAATCTCTACATATTCTTACTTGGGGGGTGGGAGGGGGTCAAACCCATTCTTACGTAAGATTTTCAAAGTTAATGTCAACAAATTCCAATTATTCTAATCAAATTACTATTGTATTGAGTAACCCCAGAAAAACTTTAAAAAAATGCTGACGATCTCTCAGTATATTCTAACTAACCTATTCAGTCCAGATGTTTTAAAAGTGTTATTGGTTTGAAGATTATTTAAAAACTTACTTTTATCTCTACTGATAAATGGTATTCCAAAGACTAGAGATAATAATATAATGGTAATATGTAGTTGACAGAAAGAATATTACTTGCTTGTTGAAAAATAAAAATCTTTGATTTACGTCAAACTGAGAGTTTTAGTGTAACTGATCCTTTCCTAACATTTTATTATTTTCAAAAATGAAATGGAATATTAAGTAAGAATAGGGGGGTAGGGGTTGAAAAATCTTGTGTACCCTTACATGGTGGGAGGGGGTCAAAAATTGCCAAAACCTTCCTTACATAATTAATGAAAGGCCCCTAACTTCTTAAAATTGATCTAATTTCTTAAAATCTTTAAGACAATAGATTATGGATTGCACTATTCAAATATTGCAGGAGAGAAAATCTAGTTAGTGTTAGGGCCTTTCAAATATTACACAAGCATGGTTTTGGTCATTTTCGACACCACTCCCCCTTGATGTCAGCATTAGCAAAGATAAGCAAACTGCAACCTTCCACATAATTACCTAAAAAAAACTGCCCGACCCCCCCTGAGTTTTTTTTACATTTTATTTTGGTTGAATTTTGAAATTTTTTTGACACAATAAAGTGTTTGTAATATCTTACATAAGCATTTCTCATACCCTCCTCTGTCAGGAAAAATGAGCAGAGCAAACCCCCATTAGGTGCATACATAATATTTGAACAGCCCCTTAATCACGCATTTTACCCAGTCTAATGTTTTTCAATAAAAGTTGGTAGAATTTTAAAAATCATGTTACCAGGTCCAATAGAAATTATATGGTATGGGTCATATTAGTGTAATTCTGATAAAAATATGGTTTGCACAATGATTAATTAAATTGTCCCATTGGACTAAAGAATTAAATTTCACAGAAAGAAAATCCTAAATTTAGAAAGAATAAACCAGTAATAGAAGAAAGATATAGAAGGTTAGTTCTGAAATTCAGTACAAATCGCTGCTGATAGGTTCCCGATTTTAAAAAACCTGGGACAGAAATCCATTCACAAAATTTTTAAAGACATTCAGCATGCAATAGCTTGAAATGCATTCTTGTAAGACAAAAGTTTGAATTTTTTTCTTGTGAGAATAAAACTAATATCCTTATATTGATATAGATTCAATAGATGTCATTGTTCAGATATCAAAGCATTGCTCAGCAAAACCAATTATTTTTGAGTGTTTTTAATACCATTATTACTAAAGCCTTTTCGGTACAAAAAAATTCAAGAATTAAAATAAGATTATTAAATTCAAATACAAAGTTTAAAAATGTAGAATATTAAAATATAATTTAATATAGGTGGTACTTTGCTATTTAAAAAAAGTTTTCAATTACAAAACAGTAATCTTAAAAAGTTTCAATTTTTCGTAGAATTAAACTTTAAATGTCTATCTTTTTGGCCCTTGCCTATAACATTCAGATAGAGTACAAAAAATATACAGTGCACAAATCAGTTTACAATTATTTTATTTATTAACATTAAAACAAGGCATGGAATAAACAAGATAATTGAGCATTCAAAAAATGTGAATTTTAAATAATCGATGAAAATATCTTATTGAACTTTGGAATATGTTAATTAGTAGTATTTCATTAAAATGTCTGCAATACATTTACCGATGCAAATCATGGCACACGTTATTCAATCTAGAGAATTTCAGCCCAAACAAAACTTGTAAACATTGAAAAGCAGCTGAAGACTAATGCTTGCTAAAGCAATAGTGGTATAAAAATAGCTTAATATAAATAACACACCAAACTTCTACTCATACCACACTTTGAAATTTTAGATCTTCAATATGAAGAAAGAAACTGGAAATTCTACCGAATTCAACAGAATGATCCAAACATAACTAATAAATAAAAAAAAAACAATTATCAACTCAGCGCTTGAGGAATATATAAAGAGTATAAAATCGATACTTATTTCTTATGCCTAAGGATAAAGGACTAGCTGTTCAGTCAGAAAACAGCTGAAACAGCAAATCTTGCATTGAGTTATATAAAATCTTTAATTACACACGATAAAAATTGTTTTAAATTCAGAAGGATGAAAAAATCACTTGCATCATTTTATAAGAGAAAGTGTGATATCATTTAGAGAGGACTTAATACTAAAGTCTGAAAAGGACTAAAATTTCAAAAGATAGACAAGAAATAAGTAACCAAGACATATTAAAACAGTATTTGGTTTAACCAGATTAGATCTTGGACCCAAACCATTCCATAGTTCAGGTATTATCATAATTAAAAAATGCTAGCTTTGAGAACTTTTAATTTGAACACATACACTAAATGGGGAAAAACGATTACAATATACATTCTAATTATCAATATCAAAGTTTAGCTTAATTTAATCAGTAAAGAAAGCGATAACAATTACTAAAATTTAGAATTTTAGAGCAATTTGTATTAGTAATATATTTGGTAAATGATTGGATTTGCTTTAAATTATAAATACCAGATCATATACTATGTATATATCTTTTGAATTATCATTTTTAGAGTGCCATAACCAAATACTTTTGCAAAACAATGATTCATACAATTCTTACATTTTAAGGAATGATGACAGCAAGACATCAAATGCAAATACTGTATTAATCACAAATACGAGGATGTTACCAGCACCGAGGTGAAACCTTCAAGTAAATAGAAGATAGAGAAGCTAATTAATTTTGCACATCATGTTTCACCGCTTGATTTCTGCACTCAAATGCATACTTAGTCCTTGACTGGAATGTGAAAGTCAAATTGTGTGTCAGGTTTGACACAAACTTAGTATCAGCTAACACCAGTGCTATGTACATTTTGATTAGGATGGGGGAAAGAAATGAAATTATCTCCAAAGCAGGCAACTCCTTGATTGCAAAAAGTGTTTGATACTTCATCCAACATTTTCCCCAGCCTTTTTGGTCCTTCAGTTAGTATTTAACTAGCTTGAATTCAGTTAAGAGATTCTTGAACACAAACGAGGGAAAACTAAACCATGAGCCGGTACATGGAATCTATAATGTCAATAAAGCACTTCCTACAGTCAGGCCTCTTGGTTTTGAGAGTTGGAGTAAGTAGTCCATTATCAACACTGAACATTTCAGGATGTAGATAGATGTCTTTGACCTGAAAGGAAGATCACAATGAAATATCACAGAAAATACATACAAAAGACATACTATCAAATGTTAGCATAACAAGAACTAAGTAAAAATATAGCACAAAAATAAGTTTCAAAGTACCAACCTGTTCAAAGGATTTTAATCCAGCTTTTTTTCCTAAACTGGTAATGTCATTCAGGATCAAATTTTTTAGCATCTATGGAAAAGTGAGAATTAATATAAAATTATCTAATTCATTACAATAAAAATGTAATTATTAGCCCTTGCAACTAAACAAATTCATGCAGCAATATATCTTACAGTGCATTTTGTTTCCTATGAAACTAAACATCCAAGTAAAAATATTTTTTCTTAATATTGTAAAAATTATAGTAGATATATTAACAAATTAAAACAAATATAAAAAACTACTTTAAATAGGCATTATGTGTAAGTAAGTAACTGAAGGTTAATTGATATAAATATAAAACATGAAAGAATTTTTTAACAGCTTAAACCAGTAATTAAAATTGAATTGTTAAATAACAATTAAAAGGTTATGAATACATAAAAAAGTTAAACAAAGAGCTATTAAATTATGAATTTTCCCTATGGCTTCCATGATTAAACATACATATAAAATAGAAGAAACAATTTAACAAAGCCTCATCTGTGTCAACCCTTGCAGGATATTATTGCCAAGTAATGTTACTTACCTTGTTTTTACAAATATCTTCCCAGCTGCCCTCAATGCCCTTTTCCTTACACCAAGCTGGAACAACTTCTCTGTCTGGGACAACAATAGCAACCAAAAAACTCTGAAAATGCAAATACACAAACTATTAGATCTTACAATTACTCTGAATATTTTAATTACAAACATTACACAATCTTTAAAAGACAATTATAATTGACATGATCAATGATGTGCACATACAACTGTAAGTAGGTACTTAGTATTAATATTAATGATATATAGTGTTATATTAATGATTTTTCTATGAATGTATTTCATATTTTATGGAGAGATTTGTTTAATATATTAAGAATGAATTTAAAATCAATTAACACTTTAGTTCTTTAGTGCCATAACAGCGTTCTCACTCAGTGAGGAATAATTTTCTTATTTTAACCAAATATTCTTATATTTCCAAATTTATTTTTCTTATTTTTAAGAACTCCAAGTCATAACTACTCATCCACAACAATATCCAAAAATATTATCCTTTTCAAACAAGTCTGCATTTGGTGGATTCAGACAAATATTTCAAATTAAATTTCATGCACACCAATTCCAATCTGATATTGTTGAACTTAAAAATAGGTTTGGGCACTATTCTAATTCTGCTTTTATTTTTCACTAGTAGATTTTTAAAAACCATGTAAACTGCCCCTACTAAACCATCTTGAGTCGGGCTAGCAATAAGGTATTTATAACAAGTAGGACTGAAGAGTATCCGCATCCATGTTTTTGCAATAATATAAAATACAGTTTTGAAATAATTTAATTTCACTATAATATACCTGCAGACTTTCACCATGGACAAAAATTTGCCCAACATATTGACTAGATAAATAAATATTTTCAATCTTCTCAGGTGCTATGTATTCTCCTTGAGCTAACTTGAAAATGTGTTTCTTTCTATCCACAATTTTAAGTGTGCCATTCTGAATAAAAAAAAAAGATAAATAGTGAGAACATCAATGTTTATTATCTCTTTAACAGTTGATTAAAGCAAACAGACAAATTATAAAGCAAAAGTAAAATAACTTCATTAAATAAAAAGCAGATTTAGCAATCAAATTTTCAAATTTTATAATTGCACACAAAAATTTTTTCTTTCAAACACTGTTTTGGCAGCTCCAGTTATCTTTACTGTTTAAGACAGGCATGGCCAACCCGCGGCCCGCTTGAAATAATTTTGCGGCCCGCGAGAATTTTCGTAAATTAAAAAAAAACCTTTACTCTTCGAGCAATAATTTTCCTTTCAGAAATCAGAACTATGTTTTGTTTCAAAAAATCCCCAAACCTTTCGTTTTGCGATTTTAAAATATCTTGTTTTGCATTAATAATATAGACATCCAAAAGCTTAGTGAAAGAGTTGTAAAAAAAAATATCTACCCAGACCGAGGGGGCCCTGCCACCCCAAATTTCAGACTAGGTGTACCAAAACTAGTTAAAACCCTGTTTTTTAAGTCAAATTTCCAAAAATTTTCTGGGGGAGAACCCCCCAGACCCCCCCTTTAGTATTTGCACTTTTATTACTAACAAATTTTCTTACTTTTAGTTGTGTAGAACACTAATTCTACCTAAAAATTTCTTAAAATCTACATTGGACCTATTAAAAGTGCGGGGGAGAGGCTGAAGAGTAATTTTGGGCCCCTCCCGAATGAATTGCTATGTAAGTCACTAATCTCACCAATACATATTCTATATTTTAATTATTGTCACTATATCATGCATGTATATCATGTATGTGTATTATGTATTAATAAATGTAGTGATTTGCACGAAGAAATGTAGTATCAATTAATTTGTTTTCCTTTTCACTAAAAATTTTTGTTTTGTGACTTTGTGAGCTTATTAAAATGACAGTGTGCCTAACTTAATTTCGAGTAATTCATAATGTTTTTTTTTTCAACGGAACTTGTTTAGTTCCTATGGAGAAGGTTTTCTTGGTACTGCTCTTAAAGGTCAATTTAAAAAATATATTTGACTTAGGAAACTGTCACACTAAGCAAAGGATCAGAAAAATTCCCTATTCTATATACTAATTTTACACTTTTCAACTAATTTCACTGTCATTCCGAGTAGCTCATATCCTAAAATTTTATATGCGGCCCGCGGGAGTATTGTGGTTTTCACAAGTGGCCCTCAAGATCATTTGGGTTGGCCATCCCTGGTTTAAGACAAAAAACATATTTCCAATTTTTTTTGTGTGATTTTTGAGACTTGTTAAAAAAATAACAAAAAAAAATCAGGAAACCTAAATATAAGTTCTCGAAGTAATTAAATCACATTTTTTAAAAGCAGAAAAATTTTCTTACAGGTAACCACATTCCAATATCTCCAGTATGAAGCCAGCCATCTGAATCAACAGTTTCAGCAGTCTTAACTGGATCTTTGAAATAACCTTTAAAGACATTGAGTCCTTTGATGCAAACCTAGAAAGATCATAAACATTAGCATAGCACTTCAAATAATAAATATAGGGGAGATGGGGGCACATTAGAACCAACATATTTCTGTTAAATTCAATTTAAAAATCTGGAGGGGGAAAGGTAGTTGTATAGTATCAACTTTAGCCTGAATTTTCAGAGTAGTGGGCCCATTGGAACCCTTAGAGTTCAAAAATCTCCTGCTTTGGAAGGTGCGAAGTAAATTTTCTTTTATTAGTGTGAAAATTCAATCAAGTTTTTAAAGTAGAAATGTTACCTTGCACTTGCACTCTATAGTGGCATCAATAAAGTTAAATCCAAAAAAGTTTTGTTTCCCTATTTCAACTATAAATATCTAGTTTTTAATTAAAAAGCACTTTTTCCGGGCTTGTTGGCCGTAGTCTAGATGTAAAAGAAGAACGATATGTTTCGACCCCAACTGCGGGAGTCATCATCAGTAGCAATATAAAAGTCTTACTGAATAAGATGTCAATTTCAAAACAACGTAGAAAAAAATAAAGATGGTAAAAATGGTGATGCCAACAGCTGTATACAAAAGGAGGACTAATGCCGAAATGGCATAGTCCAGGCACCTCGACTATGTAAAAAAACTAAAATTTAAGAACAAAAATGTAAAAGTTCCAATTATCCAGCTTAATTGATTGCTGCAAATGTAAACTATGTGCCCCCTCTCCCCTCCATATTTTTTTAATTTCTTTCTACTGAAATTTTTCACACAGCTCAAAAAAATGTAGGCAAATTGTTTGGCATTAGAGGTCCAGATTAATAAGTTAGCTTAAGTTTACAAAATTCAAATTTTCTTCCACATTAATTGATTAGAACAGGTAGTAAAGCTAGTTTAAGAAAACTAATAATGTAAGTATTCAAAATATCAAATTACTTACTTCGCCCTGTCCATTTTTAGAGTAATATTCCATTTCAGGCACATCAACTAACTTCATATGGCAACAAGATATTGGAGGCCCAACTTGACCTAAAAAATGGAAAACAAACCATGAATAACATTAGAAAAATGTTTCATAATATTCTACACCTTTCAAACAAAAATTTAAAATATTTAATTTTATAAGTCCAGAATCATGATCTAGATATAATATATAATTGGTTTGTATGCAATGAACTAAAGGTAAATGTTAGCAAAACTAGTTATATTATTTTCTCTTTATGTTCAAACTCTTTGGAAAATCTTAAATTATACTTATGCAATTGTAAAATAAAAACTTGTTCAAACCATCTAATAAATAACTCCTCATCTCTAAAATATTTAGGTATTCTATTCAATAAAAACTGGAAATTCAAAGATCACATTAATTCTATTTCCAGCAAACTAAGATATATCTTATTTATGTTCTATCACTTAAAAAAATATATCAACTCCGACCTACTTCTAAAATTATACTATGCTTGGGTGCAAGCTCGTATACAATATGGTATATTGATTTGGGGTGGGGACTATTTTTCTAACATCAAACCCTTATTGACTTTACAAAAAAAAATTTTACGCTACTTTCCTTCTAACAAATTCTTAAATGTGCGCCAGTTATTTATTCTTAATAGTCTCATGTTCTTGAAGAAATTCCCTGACTGGGCCACGAAAAACGAAAATCCTTCATACAATCTTCGTAATCATAAATATTATCACGTGCCTATCCCTCACAAAGAAATCTATAAAAAACACTTTCAGTATCTCTCCGTCACTTTTTTTAACAATCTGCCTAATGAAATACAATCAGAAACTAATATTAACCACTTTAAAAAGCTTTGCATTGCATTTATCTTGGATATTAATAATATCGAGTCTCTATTTTAAATTTGTCAGGTATACACATACTTTTAATATCTTAAACTAGTACTTAATTGCCAGCCAAGCCATTATTATTATTTTTTTTATTTAATATTAAAAAGTACTTATTTTTGTTTTTTTTTTTTCTTCCACTATCTCTTTTTTTTGTCCCATCTTATATTTTTATTATTTGATATTCTGTGACCCCATGGACGGGTGTTTGCCCCTTTGGGAAATAAAATTCATAAATAATTTGGGACATCTATTGTGTTGTATGTATTTATGTATTAGTTTTGTTTTGTTCTATTGTTTCTTGTTCTTGTTCTTGTTAAATTTGAAAATTTGAAAGTGTCACAAGACTAAAAATGGAAATCAAAATATCCTTACCAACTGAGTAATCACCCTGGATATTTAAAGTGCAGGGAGCAACACACTCTGTTTGACCATACCCTTCAACAACCTGGAAAACAATTCACCGAATTTAATACACAAAAAATCCAAACATCTTTTGAGATTACTCTCTGTCCAATACTTTATTTTTATACTTACCACACAACCCAGAGCACATCGAATAAAAGTCAAGACATTCCCAGCCAGTGGGGCAGAGCCTGAAACAAGAAGGCGAATTCTACCGCCCATTCCTTCTCTCACTGGTTTAAAAACAATGCGGTCCCAAATGCTATTGTTTCTGATAATCAGCCTGAAAAAGAAGGAGACAATTTAATCTTGGTTGCTTGAAACAGTGGCTTAAAAGGAAAAAACAAAAAACTGAACTTAATTTGAAAAATATGCATCATGATATTTTTTACCTTCTAAGTTCAGATTGCTTCATATGAAGAGCCAAGTTGAAAATGAGCCTTTTGAACATGCTGCTGCTAGCTCGTGCAACAACCTGTTAAGCATTTTAAAAATTATTTAATCTGTTAAGGTACATACAATATAAAGGTCATAGATTTATTTAACACAATTAGCAACTAAAAGAAACCTACCTTATCATATATTCTGTTCAATAATCGAGGAACAGCAGGCATAATGGTAGGCTTCAGAGCTTTCATGTCATCCATTAAGCCCTTGATATCTCCTCCATAAAAGCCTATGCTGCCACCATTGATAAAAACTGTAACCTAAAATAAACAAGCCATGTAATTATTTAAAAATTTACACTCAAATCTTAAATATTCCCCACAACAAATGAGGTGCTTGGGGTAACAAGCCAACTCCAATATTAAGGTAATTTAATTAGTTTGTTGCTACAAGGTCCTCAAATATATTGCAACTGTAATACTACTTATAAATATTTTTTCTTCAAAACTTTATTTGTAAAATTTAAAACTATACAAAAGGGCTTTCAAAACCTTTTATTACATCAATCTCTTCATTTTCAGAATAGAAAAAAATATTTTAATGCATTCATCATGTTAAACTTCATAAGCATAGAATAGAACTGCTTTATCCAAGGATTTTATAACTAACTAATTAAATTCACAAAAGGGTACATTCCATTCATTCTATTGAGTGAACATTAGCAAAGAACATCAAGTCAGGAGTGATTGGAGTTATGTTTTTATATCCAACTACTTTAAGTTAAGAAACCTTTAACATCATTTTAAATTTCTTGCAATTTCCAAGTTTCTAACTATACCAAAAAATCAAATTTGAAATTGTCAAAACATTTTTTGAGTAGATACAACTCAATAGAAAAGAAAATCTTTAGAAACTTTATTTTGACTTTGAAACAACTATGAAAAGCGGCTGTTAGTATCAAATGCCACTGAGATTACTTTTTATTTTGAATTTCTTTATTTTCGTTAGTGTTTCATCATGCACAATTTCCAATCAGATTGGCATATGCGATAACAATTAATAAAGCTCATGGCTGGACTTTTGACAAAGTAAAAATTAACTTTGATCGAAATTCTCCAAACAGGGGTATGTCCAGACTTTTTGTGAAGGGTCTGGTTTTTGTAAAAGTTGCGAAAATCTACTCGTAATTTTGTAAATTTGAAGTTAGCGGTAAATTAGTTTTTTTCAGCCAGGAGCAGGGTTGGCACGGTTTAAACCATTTGGTTTAAACCAAATGTTTTTTTTCATAAAAAAACCAAATGTTTTTTTTTTTGGTTTTTTTTTCAAAAAAAAAAACTTAGCTAAACTTTTGGGTTTAAAGTCATTTATTGATTCAAATATTGTCTTTTGAACAAAATATATTGAATGCTTCTGACATTAATGCTGTAAAGCTATGCAATTTTTTGAAAACAATTAGCCAATTGAAATTTTCTTTGAAAGACTTGTTTTTTTATAAAAAACCTGGAGTGGTTTGGTTTTGAAACTTGTTTTTTTTTAATTCATTAAGAACTAGATATTTGAATGCATAATAAAAATCAATTGGTTTTTTAATCAACTAATCACCGGATTTTTAAATTTGCATTATAAAGAACCACTTGGTTTTTTAATGTTCTAAAAAGACTCCCTTGGTTTTTTTTTTTTATAAAAAAACAATTTGTTTTTTTTTAATTCATTTAGAACTAGACTAGATATTTGAATGTATCATAAAAACCGATTGGTTTTTTTTAATCCATTGGATTTTTAAATGTGCATTATAAAAACCAGTTGGTTTTAAATGCCCTAAAAAGACTCCCTTGGTTTTATTTATAAAAAAAAACTATTTGTTTTTTTTAATTCATTAAGAACTGGATATTTGAATGCATAATAAAAACCAATTGTTTTTTTTAATCAAATAAGCACTGGATTTTTAAATATAATATGCATTATAAAAACCAGATGGTTTTTTAATGCTCTAAACAGACTCCCTTGGTTTTTTATGGTTATGTATAATTTTAACTTTTTTAATTAAATAAAATTAATTTTAATTAATTAATTAAGTCACTTAGTTAATAGCTGAATTGATGAACTATTTATTCAATGCATTCACAAATGAAAACAATCAGAAATATTTGTATTTATGTGTTAGGGAAGAATTTCAGTAAAAAACCCGGTTTAAACCAAAAAAACAAAACCGGGTTTTTTTTAAAAAAACCTGTTTTTTTTTTCCAACCCTGGCCAGGAGCCTGTTTTTGTGAAAATAGGGTCCATATTGGTAGTATTGTGAGTATATATTGGTAGTATTGTGAAAAATAGTGTCCCTTAAAGGCTAAAATACCTTGTGAAGGGTCCGCTTTTAAGGTAAAATATTTTGCAAAGGTATATTTAGACGAAAACTATGCTTGACATGATGTCGTATGTATGTCCAGTCCATGTTTAAGAATTAAAATCATTAGGATAAAGATGAGAAAGAAAGTTTCTTGGGTAAGCATTTCATATGGGTTGGTGAGGGATAGCCGAGGAGAGGTCAATAGCCCCCTAGTACTAACAGAATGCTTTAAAAATAGAACACAATACAGCTATTAAAATAAAATCTGCATTTGGAGTAACTTTTGATTTCTGTTCTTATTATATTCAAGTTTACAAAACAGCAAATAAAAACTAAAATACTTACTTCACATAACCTTTCTAACATATGAGCAAGAGGAAGGAATGACATCATTATATCAGTCTTTTTAGGTGCATGTTCACCCTGAAAAAAGAAATTTAAAATTCTGCATTTCAATTTGGAAAATTTTATTCTTGGCACTATTTATACCAAATTCAAATAAAAAAAGCTGCAATGTTACAAATGGAAACTGAGCACATGCCAGATTATTGATTTATGTTTGAGATTCAATGAACCTTGAACTACTATGGACAGGGACATAACCAGACTTATGTTTCGGGGGGTTGACCCAACATTTTTCTGAGATACCTTCTTACGAGAGTACTTATATACGTTAAGTTTTAGATTACTTGCACATAGGATTTTAATTTTGTTGCCCCAAAATTCAAAATTGTGCCAACAATATGAATCCCAGTAAAATTTGGGATCCTCCTCCAGAAATTTTTTGGAAATTTAATCTTCAAAATAGTATTTTAACTTATTTTGATACCTTATAGATTACACCCAAAGAGCACTTTGCATTGTAAACGGCAGAATTTCCAATGGAAAACAGTTAAATAGAATTATAAATGGCAAAATTTCAGGGGGAGAGTTTGAGGTTCCTACTCCAGACAATTTTTGGAATTTTGCCCCTAAAAGTGGTGTTTTAACTCATTTTGAGAGCCATTTAGGTTACAAAGAGGACCAATCCTCATAAATCACAAAGCTTTTCAAGAAAACAGTACAAAATAGATTTCAAATTTTCAAGGGAGGTTTGGGGGTTCTCCCCCAGAAAATGTTTCCAATTTTTACACTTCAGACATGCAAAAGTAGGGTTCTGACTCGTTTTGAGACCTTTTGGGTTACACCTGAATGGGATCGTTCCTTGGAAGTCACAATTTTCACAGGGGAAAAAACTTAAAGGGTGGTTTGAACCTCTAATCCCCCTTGGGTACAGCCCCGATGATTGAATAATCTTGCTGAAATGGTTCATGAAAACTGTCAATTAAATTTCTAACTGTTCTTACTATTCCAGCACTTAATGATGTATTTTCTGTACATGTGCTGGGAAGTCAAAAAGAAACTTCAAGGACATCTGAGCACCTTAAGACAAGATTCTCACCCAATTTTAGAAATAAAATTTCCAGGTCACTTTGGAAGATTTTTAGGTAAAAAAAATAGCAATTCACTTCATTTTTCGGATATTTCTTGCTTTTTTGAACATTTTTAAGTATTTTTCTTTAATTTCTTAAGCCAAAATTGAGATGCAAAAATTTAAAAATGATTATATTCAGTATCATTTACCAGGGTTTTTAACAAAAATGAGCAACCTTTCCTTTCCCTGATTTATTGAGCGCATACCTTTAAATAACAGTACCTGAAATTTCATTTTGATATGCTGAAGGTTAAGCCTCCAAGTGCTCCGATATCCTTTGTTTCTTTTTGACCATCCAGTAAAAACCAGAAATTGAATAAAAACTTACTAGTTGCTCAGTGACTGCAGATGCATCAATGATAATGTTTGCATGCGTCAGCATAACTCCCTTTGGATCACCTGTAGTCCCACTTGTGTAACATACAGTGGCAAGATCAGATGGAAGTGGAGGCTGAAAGTATAACACAAGTTTAAGAATACAAAATCTTAAATAAAATAAGATATCTTAAATAATAACTTCAGAAATACTAACTCACCAAAATAGGAGCAGGATATTGTACTCCAAGATCCTATAGGACAAAAACACCATAATCAATTTCCTTTTTAACTATAAATAATGCTAGTTAAACAAATGTGTAAATACATTTGGGTAAAAATCCATCATTAGGTTAGCTATAGTAGATTCAGCAGTAAAGCCTTTCTACTTAAGACAAAAACTCATTCCCACAGTTTTAGTTTTTTTTAATCTCTTTTCTGAAGGCAGTGACTTTAAATATTTTTAATTAAAGATAAAAAAAACCAGTTTTTGAAGAGTGGAACTGCTTTAATGTTTTAGAAAATCCTTTTACAACCCCCAAGATCAAACACTTAGAACAAAAGAATACATTTTCAACATTCCCTACCACTACCATAACATACTAAAACTTTTCTCTTACCTCAATCTCTTTCATAGAGCTTAGCCTGACATTTTTACTCTTTGCCAGGTCCTTTACTGCATTACTAACATTGTTTACAACAATAATTGTCTTCAAGCAAGGAGTTTCATCTTTCTCTTCCAAAAGAGACTGAACTTTCTCTTCTTTATCACAGACAACGATATTAATTTCAGCTGAAAAAAAATTTATCCCCATTACTTAATATAATCATACATTAACAAGGAGAGGATCCCAACGTGTCATCACCGATTTGGTTCATTTTTGGTGTAGAAGTAGTGCATGACTAGGACATCAATTTGTGAAAATATTAAGAAGCAACTCTCAGAAATTTTGGAGAAAATCGCGATTAAAAATTTTAACATGCACTTATATATTTAATAAGATTCGCATCTTGTAAGAGGATCGTTGTGTAGCGGTAAGAGCTGCGATTCCCAACCCAAAGGTCCCGGGATCGAGTCTCGCTGCATACCATAACTTTTTTTTTTAATTTTCCACGCAATTAAGAGCACAGATGTGAAATAAAGTAGTACATAATATTTATAATTATCAATTTTAAAACATTTTTTAAAATATTTTTTTGAGGGAAAAATCAGATTATCTGATAATTATACAATTTTTATAACTGGATAATATGTAATCATATTTATAAATATATTATTATTATATTTATAAGGAAGGTATGGGATGAAAAGGGTAAACACCAGAAAAATCTACATGTTCATATCTTTAAATAATTTTATTGAAAAAATCTTCATTCCTTGTTTCCCCAAAAAATAATTATTAAATCCAAATTTTTATGATCCTATTGTAAATACTATACTTACCAAAAAAAATGTTTATTTTAACTATCAAATCAGACACATAACAAACCCTTCTAGCATAACGAAATTGCGTACTTTCTTTTGGATAGTTAGGGATAAATTAAGGTAAAACTTCATCTATAAAAATAATTTTTTTTGTTTTGAAAAAATCTTTTCATTCCTTGTTTCCCAAAAAAATAATGATTAAATCCAATTTTTTATGAACCTATTGTAAATATTATATATATACCAAAAAAAATATACAAAAAAAATACTTTAAAATTAATAATTAAATATTATTATAAGTGTATTTCATATCTGTGCTCTTAATTGAGTGGAAAATAAAAATAAAATTAATGGTATGCAGTGAGACTCGATCCCACGACCTTTGGGTTGGGAATCGCAGCTTTTACCGCTACACCACAATCCGCTTGCAAGATGCGAATCTTATTAAATATACAAGTACATATTAACATTTTTAATCGCAATTTTCTCCAAAATTTCTGAGAGTTGCTTCTTAATATTTTCACAAAGTGATGTCCTAGTCATGCACTACTTGCACACCAAATATGAACCAAATCGGTGTTGACACGTTGGGATCCTCTCCTTGTAAGATATTTCAGCCTACATAAAATTGCCATAAACAAAACATTGCAACTAGCTATACTGAACAATATGGTTTGCTAAGAATTTAAATAGCAGCTATGTTAAAAAGGATTCAATACCCACCCACTTGCTAATTGCTTTTAACATGCAGGTTAAATTTAAAGAATTGTGGCTCACCATGGATGAAAGTTAAAATTTTTCCAGGATGGAAGTGGATTAAATCTTATTGTAAAAATATTTATCATCCGTCCCCACTACCCAAGAGTTATTTATCATAATACATAATGAAAAGTGCTAGAACCGATTTCTGATCCTGGACAGAAAACTTTCATTCTCATGGCTTAAAATATTATAGTAGGGGAGCCCATGATGTTAAATGTAGATTTACTCGAGCGCGTCAGATAATCATAGGGGGGATACCTTGCGTGCTTTTGAGTAACTCCACCAAATATAAGCTCTATGTAAGGGGGGTTTGTCTAGAACAGCCAGTCTAATATGTAGAAAAAACTAGTTACATGGACATACTTGAGCGCGTCAGATTGGCTACCAAGACAGTTAACAACTAGTTGAGACTAGTTTCCTGGCTACTAGTCTATAAACATTTTGGTTTGTACATTTTTCTTGAAAAGAACGATAGCGTCTTACCGGTCTTGGCTTTACTTTGTAACCCTCCCACTCCCTTGCCCACCGCTCAAATCGGCAGATTTTAGAAAATTTACAATTTTTGGCTGGTAACTAACCTACCTTATCTTTATCTGACGCGCTCGAGTATGTCCATGTACCTAATTTTTTTTTACAAATCTGATGGGCTGTTCTAGACTAACCCCCCTACATGGAGAGCTTATATTTGGTGGAGTTACTCAAAAGCATGCAAGGTGATGATTATCTGACGCGCTCAAGTAAATCCACAAAAACACTCCGGGTTCCCCTACTATTATAGAAAACCAAGGTATGATAGCAAAATTAATTATAAAGAATTTTGGCTAATACACAATTGATATCAAAACTGAATTCTTTCCAGTTGTCAGTTTGAAGAAATTGAATTTTACCATCTTTCCCCACCCCTTATGCAAAACTGTCGAGTTTCTATGTCTAAAAGACACAAGTCATTTACAATTTACAAGACCTTAGAAATTACCCTAAAAAGCACAGGATCCACTGCTTACAAGGAAAGTTATTTATACAATTATGATTACAAGATCAGATCTTATTAATGAATAAAAAACCAAAATAAACAAAGATTAGATAACAATTTCCCTTACACATCAGAAAACCATTTGGGAAACATTCCTTACCTTGGTTAATAATGAAAGAACAAGCATGTGGTCCAAGAGTATCATATAACGGTACTATCACAGCAGATTGATGATAACAGGCATGTTCAGTAACAACCCACTGAAATAAAGAATTCAAGGTTAACCTCAAGAGAATTTCTTTAGTTACTGAGCAGGTACTAAGGTCAAAATTTTGTTAATATATGGCTCTTAAAATTTATAAACTTACCTCAACTGAGTTTTGAGAATAGATTCCAATGAATGAAGATTGCCCAGGTTTCATTCCAACATGTACTAGACCAGAGGCTAAATTTTTAGCACGTTCCAGCAACTGTAATGAGAAATGGTTTTTTAATTGGTGCTGCAAATTTAGATTTAAGTAATTTTTACTATAGGAGTATTACTCACTTCACTGTAAGTTATCCAAGAGTATTCGGTTTTAGTACCTCTGAATCCCAAACAGTTTCCATTATCTGCAAAGTATAAAAAGTTTTTTAGCACTTATAGATCAAAATTTGATATTTTAATTTAATAATAAAAAATTAATTATTTTAATATTTGTGGATTTGCTAAGAATTCACAACATTCATCTGCTAAAACACCTAGTTAAGAATAGATACTTAAAATTAGATTTGTGTGGCAAAGGAATTCGAATCCCCAAGGTTAATCAGGAAAAGGACCCTTATTTAGTTTCTACATAGAGGTTAATAAAAACCTTCACAGCTACAAAATATAATCAAATGTTTGTGATAAATCCTAAATATAAATTTTTTTAGTATTTTTAAAATGGTGTTTTAGGTTTAGAATGATTAAGAAAATCATAAAAATAAACATTATGTGGAAAATGATAAATTCCTTACTTGAAACTCTGTGCCCTCTCTGCATCATTTCCAAGAGAGTCTTAGCATCATCATATAAGAAGCTTGTTACTTCCCCAGGAGGAGCAAGTCGGGATTGCCTAGCACCTCCAGAATTCTGAAATTTAAAATTGCGCCACACCTTTTAATTAATTTATTCCCTGTGAAAATATTTTTTTAACTATATAGTTTAACTTATGTTTCTGCTCGAACCAATCAAATTATCACATAATTGGGTATTTTTAAGAGCAAGATTAGGAAAAAGAGTAAAACACACTTTAAGCTGTCAATTTTCCTGTCAACGACTTGGAAATAAGAATTTAATTAATAAACATGTCACTATTAAAACTTAGGTATTTTCAAATCAAACCTTTAATATTCAACACATTATTTCACAAAAGATCAAACTTATGTAGAAAAAATCTGAACTCACGGGAATTTCTACTGATTGGTTATTGATATCCACAGGAGGGGATATCGGAGTAGGAGAACAAGCCATGTAAAATGCAGTTGCAGCAGCAGCCCCGGTTAAAGCCGCTATCCCTACAGTGCCACCAACGTACTGGACGTAGTCTTCCATTGTTTTATCTGAAATAAATCATTTAAAATAAAGATACTACTTCATTACTTATTATACTTTTACTAAAAGACATCAGTTTGAAAAGATCTATCA
This sequence comes from Tetragnatha montana, assembly GCA_963680715.1. Taxonomy (NCBI): domain Eukaryota; kingdom Metazoa; phylum Arthropoda; class Arachnida; order Araneae; family Tetragnathidae; genus Tetragnatha; species Tetragnatha montana. The sequence goes on along the minus strand of OY796674.1, from coordinate 35,365,593 downwards.
GTTTTATGTTGCCTTGGCTCTATTCTTTACAAAACCAAGACATACATTGCTTGAAAAAACTGATGTTTCGACCTTCACAACTTAAGAAATTAAACCTAGAAGCTAAAAGTGGCTTACAATTCAACAATAATGTGTATAATATAATAGGGAAGTTTAACTAGAATGATATCAACCTCAAAATGCTGAGGTTCTTTTAGCAGCAACAATTTAAGAGTTATGTCCATTCTTAATTAGGAAAGTTCTCATTTAAATAGAAACCATCTCCGTTCTGAAAAACAGTACACTAATTTGAAATGACTGGTTTAGTTATCATTCAGCCCCTGATTAATGTATGCCACATAATTCTAAGTGTCCATTCAAACCTCTTAAACGATTTTTTAAAATTATTCAATTTCAAAGAGGCAAATAAGAGAAGGCAGAAACTGCTAAAAGATAGGATTACATCAGCAGTTACTCCAACTCTGTAAAGCAAACCATCTTTCTGGCAAAAAGGGAGATATCCTTGGGGCCGGGTCTGCAATAGTTCGGAATTAGTGTATTCTACGGCAGTTCTGTCGTCCAATCTCCGCAAAATACAGTAGACACACCCCCGTTTAACAATCCTCGTTTCTGCGGAATACCGCGGACTTTCCGCGTGTGCCATGAATACCAATAATGAGGAAAGGGTGAGTCCACCTAGTTTTACCGGGCAATGGAGGGAAAACCAGGCCCCTTTCCACTACTCGTAGAAATTTTCTATAGCTTTTCAATAAATGCGATGTAAATTCCCGCCAAGAGAGTGTCAAGGCCCCAGAAAAAAAATCTAATCTGCGACCGGCGAAACTCAAAACAATTCTAAAAATAGCTTATCTGGTCAGGAAAAAGGGCGGAGAGAACAATGACTGCCACTTCAGATATTGAATGAGGAGGTTACTTGCAAAGAGATGAGCAATAAAGCGTGAGGAAATATAACAAAAGGGAGAACATGCCGGTCGGGAAGAAAGAGGTACGCAATGATTATTTCTAATTTCAAAATCCAGATATCTTTTACTTTTTAAATTTCCGTTTCAGTGGCTGAATGCAAGACCAGATTAACCTTACCGTAAAACAATAAGAGAGATTATATCAATCCACCAAAAATTGGGAGCAGAACATAAGATAATAAGTTTTAGTGTCATCAAAAGTTAACAATTTAGAATTTCTTAGAATATTAACTTCCGCTAATACCGTTAACCATCAAGAGAAATCACAAAAGAATTTGATAAGTCATTTAATTTAATTCAATTCAAAAGATCGTTGTGGTTTTTTATATTCTTACACTGAGATAAAATAATCATATATATACTATTATTGGAAATGGATCCACCTGACCATAAAGATAACATTGTCTAAGCTCCAAGGGCAAGATAAATTCAAAAGAAACGGTGATAAAAAGCGCATTCGTTACTATAAATAAAACTTCCCTAAAATAGAAAATCTTAAAAACTTACAAAGGTCATACGATATAAACCGAACGATATTCAATTCCAACAAACAAAACAGTACACACCTGTATAGACTGCATGATCCTAACTAAGTATCCAATTCAAAAGGAATAAAACCAGAAAGAAAAAGGTCACCACAAAGGAAAAGGAACTGAACCTCACTCTCTGACAGCCCACATTAAAATGATTCCAGAATCGATCATAATACCCGAACCACTTGCTAAACCAGATTCAAGTTTTTTCTTCTAGAGCTCCGAGGCCTTGGGACTGGCCGATCGGCAATCACGCCATTCCAGAAAAATACATTTCCCCCAAGCAGAGAAAGGGGCATTTCATGCCACGTACGAGGAAAGATTTGAAAGATCTATCTCGCTTAGGCAATCTCAGCCTTTGTAAACCGACGTCCATAAGGAAAATCCATCACCCAACAGATCATGATCACTGCTTCCCGGCAACTTTTTTGCCCTGCATCTTGTTGACAATTCTCTTTCATCACGTCGAGGAAAACCTGGGAAATTGTTCTCCGGCAACAAGATCATGTCCGAGTTTTCCCTTTGATTATTCTGCTCATAGTGATTAAGCCAAGCGATTAAAAAACATTTCGACCAGTAATGAGCATGTGTCCATTCCATAGACATTTATTCAATTAAACTACTTCGTGAGTAAAAAAACATTCTAAGCGATTAGTGTTGTTTCCTCAATTAATTCATACAGGCGACTTGTAAGATCGTCCAAAAGTATTACTTATACATTATTAATTTGTTTTTATAAACTCAAATCTGCATTTCTTCCCATCACTCTAAACATGTTAAGTTTTAATAGTTAACTTAATAAAAAAACTGTAAATGGATAAGAGTATTGACTATATAATTTAGAAAATCAAGGAGACATCGAGTCCTCCAGTAAAAAAGTATAATACTCACTCCAGTGTAGATCCATGGAAGATTGGCACTCAAGTGTCAGATGCCCCATAACTCAAAACAAGTCATGTTTCACGAGACAAAAACCAGACGTAGAGAAATTCATACTTCACGCAGAGAAGGAACAAACAAATGCGACACCATTTGCCCACGTCACCCGTTATTTTAAATGCTTCCACCCGCGAGAACAGAAAAAAAAAACGTTGACACGGCATTGAGCGAAATATGCCAGTGGCAGTAAAAACCCATTCAAAGGTTCATTGAATCTTGCGCACTTCCAAGAATTTTTAACTAGTATACTAATCAACAAATATACGAGTGGTAACTATATACTTCGGCCATTTGAAGCAAATCTTAGGAACGAAATAAATTATTACCCGTGAAAACTATGACCGAGAATTTAAGAGCTTTAGTTTTCTTTAGTGTATATGAAGTGTTTACCATCAGTTTCCAAGGTAAATTATAAACAGGTACCTTCCACTAGTCAACGATGTTTTTGTCAACCTAAATTTAAATCGGTAAGGCCTTAACTTACCGAAACGCCTTTAACTTCAACAAGTTAACCTTCATTCTCTGTTTATGCCTAACAGGTGTTTGTCAAACGCCAAGCGTCTGATGCGTTAAAATTTCCTCGATTGAAAACTGAACTAACAGAAACGTCACTATACACATGTCAATTTATAAAAGAAAAACGAGAGCAGCTTTATAAATGGCAGTGGAGGTGAACTGAACATCTACTGTTGGAAGCTATGTATAATGCATAAGAAGCTGACAGTAGACAAGTTAATCTTTTTAGGAATTGCAACACAAGTCATTACCAACAGTTTTAAATTGAGACAAATTTTAGATATTATTCCTATCAAGTGACTTGCTTAAGTTTTTCAAGAATTTTCCTATCAGATTGTTTCAAACCCAGACCAACCAGAACTACTGGGAGAATCTGTATTCGATTTGAGACGTTCAGATTTTGAGTTTGGTCATCCTTGGGGTGTTCGTGAGGCTCTTCCTCTTAGGGGCCATTCATTAATTACGTAAGGATGATTTTGGCAATTTTTGATCCCCCTACCCCCATGTAAGGGTACATAAGATTATTCAAACCCCTCCCCCCTATTCTAACGTAAGATTCCATTTCGTTTCTCAAAATAATAAAATGTTAGAAAAGGATCAGTTACACTAAAATAACTCAGTTTGACGTAAATCAAAGATTTTTATATTTCAACAGATAAGCAATATTCTTGCTGTCAACTACATATTACCATTATATTATTATCTCTAGTCTTTGGAATACCATTATCAGTAATTATTAACTTTGAAAATCTTACGTAAGAATGGGTTTGACCCCCCCACCCCCCAAGTAAGGGTAAGTAGAGATTTTTGAAACCCCCCTCCCCCTCTGGACCCTTACGTAATTAATGAATGGCCCCTTAGAAATAACCTCTATCTCAGTTCTCTATCGGAGAGATACTGAACCAAAATAGAGGTAAACCATAAAAGTTTAAAAGGTCCTCTGAAAAGTTTTCCTACTATTGTCTCAAATTTTATGTTCGCATATTTGAGACACTGGTATCTGGGACGTCTGAAGTGAGGAGAGCTTTAAATATTTCGTCAATCTTTCAGTAATTAAATGACCGCAGCACATAGAATTTATAATGGCTAAGGTAAATGTGGGTATAGGGGCCACCTAAATTATTAATTTTAAAAATACGAGTTGCGAGGCAAAAATAACGTTAAAATTTATAGACATAGTAGATTATGGTATCTGGTAAGCAGTTAAATAACCATCGATACCATATACCAGCATGGGAAGGAAATTAAAAAATTTTGAATATAAGACCATCGGACGAGTGAGTGAAATTTGAATCTGCTTATTGAAACCCTTACTCGAACTCTTTCTGGCCTCAAAAGTGAATGAGTCAAATGATTTGCTCTCATGAATCAATATGAACAGGGAGAAAGATACAAGACCGTAATACACCAGTACTTCACATGATTATAGGAAAATCGTTGCTCGATCACTTGCAATCTAAAAAACTGAATTGAATGACTAAGGAACTAAGGTGCTAAATTAACAGTTGTTACGACGTATGGAAAAAAGCAGTCCGATGTATATCATCCGCTGATGCAACGCCCGCAAACACTCATCAACAGATCAACAAGAGCATCCCATTGTGCGTTGTCAAAAACGGATACGCGAATCATTCCCGAAGGAAAAAAAACTGCATTGTCAGTATCACCCCACCTAAAACCTCACGAGACACGGCGACTCATCGCTCTCCGAGCACTTCAACCAACTTTAAAAAAACACGTGGCTCTTCATTCCGCGTCGCGCGATCCACCTTGCAGCCGGATCAGCAACATCCCCCAACAAACAAAAAAAAAGATAACAGGTAAGTACTCTCCGCCGGTCGAGTCGATACCTCACACGTCATCCGAAAGCGGCGGCGAGTCACGCCACCACCACCGGCGGAATCACCCGATTCGTCGGCTCACACGTCAACGATTTTCCGGGCAAGCTGCCAGATGATGCAGGTGCACAGCACAGAAGAGGCGATTGGAGGAAGGGGACGCACACACCCTTCCTTCCATCATCCGAGATGCGGCGGAGACACACTCCGTGATCCGAACGCAGGCTATTTTCGGCAGGGAAAAAAAGGACCTCGCGAGGTGGGATAATCATCGCGCCACTTCCGAAGTGGGTGACGGCTCGTGGCCTCGTGGAGCGTACAATAGATCCAAAACACTAGCGCCAGAATGCGGCCAGAAGCCAAATATAAGTCGTAGAGCCCGTAAACAGGACCAATATCATTCAAAAGAGGACGAAATTCCTTAAGACACCCAAGTCCTGAAAGAACTATAAACGAAAAAACTGGGAGAGGGATAATCATGGGAGGATTTATAGGGGTTATAGGGGCAATGGCCCCTAACTTTTTGAGAAAATTCCGTTTTGGTATGGGAAAATCATGTTTCCAAAGCCATCAGGGACAGCTTACCCCCAAGGTTTCCAGTGTGCCCCAGAGGGTCCACCACCTAAATCCTCCCATGGAGACAAGATGGAGGGTCCTCAGCCCCTCAATATGCTACTCAGACCCATGGTGCCTCTTGGAGGTCCCCCCAGCTACAGGGGTCGATCCAGGTTTTATTTTTTGGGTTCATTTTATTTTTGCGGGGGGGAAATTGTTTTTGTGAAAAATTGAAGTCTAATTATATTTTAATTTTTCAAGTTATCGTAAAAAACATTTTTGATTTGAAACATAAGGATTTTGTGAACGTTTTCTGGCAAATAATCATTAAATACAATTTCAATTTTGTGTAAGGGTCGTTTTTATGAACTTTAATTTTGTGAAGGGGTCGTTTTTAGGAGGTGGAATTTTGTCCATGGGCGGAAGGGGCAGCAAAAAAGCCCAATTTTCAGCTGTCGACCCCTAAGCTAATAAGAACAGCAAAAGCATGGCAGGCCTCATTTGTAAAAATAATTTTCAGCCTGTCTAAAATGTAGCTATACAGAAATTCCAATTCGTAGTCAGTCACATTTAAACTAGAAGTACTGTGACTAAAAATAAACTTACACGCCATACAACGTGAATGCCGTCAAAGGGAAAACCGGTCATAGAAGATAATTTTAGCGTGTACGTTTGGGGGGAATCGGGTACGAGACATTAAATATGGCGTCGACATAAATAAGGTAGGAAAACTTGTTTACTACATCTCGAGCTTGTTAACATGCCATTACCATGCAATTTATATCTGCGTATGATTTCTTTACGATTGCAGTTAAATTTGGAACGAGATGACAATTCCCTTTTCACGCATCTCTCGTCAAGAAAATAAAAACGTTCGTTGTTTTAGAAGTTCGAATTCATTGTTTAATACTAAAAATTGTAATAGGATAGGACAACGTACAGTTTTGGTCAAAATACTATTGCAATGCGTTTTCGCCAAACCAATTTCATGACAGTGCTTTTTTAATCTTGCAGACTGCAAACGTAAAAAGGTGTAACATAAAAATTTAAAAAAGAAAATTAGTAGTACCACAATGCACATTAGGCAACTAAATATTAATATTTAGCTCCTGCATTCACCTTTAGAATCTCCGAGTGCTCATAAAAAATTGCTGTGGGAAAATTAATATCAACATTAGGTAAATTGAATCCAATTGCAACCCAACAATAAAGTCGAAGTCATGAATGACCAAGACTCAAAGAGGGAAAAACTTGGACCAATCGAAAAGCGCAAAATACAAAATGGACAATGCGTGCACTTATGATTAATGGTAGGAAGTGGCGTTTTGTTTCGAAAATGACCTTCAGTCCAATCCATTTGGAAAGACTAAGCACAGCTCATCCCATAAAAGCATGCAAAACGTGATGACAAAACGCACGGCCGTATTTGAACGCCAGCAATGATGAGCTGAAACTTTTGGCACTTGAAAATACAATATAGGATGGCAAAATTATGAAATAGGAGAGTCAACCATTGCACTTTCTCAACTATCCTTGATTAGCTGCATTCATCGATTAAATATGCGTAAAGCACCAAATCGCTCTTTTATCGAAATTCATGATATGGAGGTCTCAGAATTAAAGTGGACAAAGTCCACTTTTTGTCATTTTTGAGTTGGCAACGCTATAACATGCACCAACTATGTAAAATTTTAGTGCAATAAAGAACCAAGTCCTAGTTCTGATAATATCCGCAAAAAATGTTAATTTTAAAATCTGTTAACATTAAGTTTCCTATGTAGCTTGAACTTTAAACCTCTGTAGCTCAAAAGTAGCTAAAGTGGACTTGGTTCACTTCTATTCTGAACCCTCCATATGTTACTATTAGAAATTGATACTTAATTTAAATATCAATTTCTTTAACAATTGAATAAACTACGAGCTAACTACAATATTAGAGAGCTCTATTTCCCAATACAGCTTCAATAACAAAATGGCAAAATCGGCATACTTACAAAGATTTTTGCTTTGATCGACTGATCATAAATTATGTATTCAATCTTTCAAACAAACAAATTCAGACGAGCAAATTAAATTTAAAACTGAATATTTCAAAGCAGCTTTTTAGCAGGAAACTAAAACTGATTTTCCCCGGGTAACTTACAGCAAAACAAGGACAAAGCAATAAAGAACTTAGAAAAACATCTTAAATTCATTATTTTATATTCAAGATTTAACCAAAATTTTAAAATATTTTACAGCTAAATAACTAATTTATGAGTCACATCACACTTAAGTCAATTTATATGGTTGGAATGTTTATCACACTACCTTCAGCACGATTAGACCATCTCAAAACGAATATAGAGATAAAATTTAAAACACAATTGAAAGCAACACAAGTTTCTCAACATGGGGAAATAACTCCAGACAAAAAAATCTATGAAACATTTTTGAAATCCTACCAACAAATCCCGGTAACCGCACGAGTTGGGACATGGCTGTAGTAAGTAACCTCGGAGACGCGGAAAAGGGAGAAGAATCCGCGACAAGTAGATCGCGCATGGAACTGCACACAATGCACACGGGGCGACGTCTATCTATTTGCGGGACAAGCCACTAAATATAGCCACGATAACTGGATGCGGAAAGATAGGGGTTGCGCATCTTATAGCAGACCCCGGTCTCAAAGTTCAGGAATTCCGGAGCGATTTCCACTTCAAACATCATCACTCCATGCTTATCAATCGAGTGGTGTAAAAACCGGCTTATCGCATGCAAACAGAAACACGCTTCGGAGGACATCACGAGAAGGCATCTTCCGAGTCACCAACAAACACTGAATCACTTCTACTTGAAGAAAAAAAATCAGAATAATTTTAGGAAAGTTTAATGACATTAGACGTTTATTGAGAACTTAAACGCTTCTCAGGGTTCCCACTATTTTAGAAATAAAATTCCCCGACTTTTCCGAGTCAATTTTGAAGATTTTTCGGTAAAAAAAAATAGCAATTCAAGGCATTTTATTTCTTGCTTTTTTGAACATATATTTTCAATAAATATAGTCTACTTTTTACTTTTTTAATACACAAAATTGAGACACATGCATTAAAAATTTATCATTATCGAGGTGTATTCTGTATGATTTTCCAGGTTCCTGGCTAAAGTGAGCTATTTTCCCGGACAATTTTGGTGAGATTAAAATTCCCCGACCCGTGGGAACCCTGGCTTATCTACTATCTATCCATTACAAAGGGAGGGACATTGCCTTGAAGAGTACTACAGGATTTTCCAAAGGAGTTATTTTTCTTAGTCCTATGCACAGTTAAAAATAGAAAAAAACAATCTTGTTATAAAGCTACATTGAGCACATTAAATATGCATGCAAAATTTTTGTTGATCGATATTAGTCAATTATTGAAGTGGTATAAATCGCATGCGAATGAAACTAACCACCTTATTTGACGACATGTGATGAATCCATTTTAGGTTTCTATTTAACGGGTAACTTTGCTTATTAGTGGGCAATCCTGACGCTAAATGAGTTTAAGAATCTGGATCTAAATATTTACAATCTCTGATTTGGCTCAAGAACCCCGGAAATAATCACGACATTTACGGAGATTTCATTTTGTTTTTAACGCAAGGAGAATAACTCCGGTACTACACTCCACAAATTAAATTCCATCTGCGCAGCTCATTTTGTCAAGAACACTACTCGGAACTAGGCCACGAGCGGCTTCCCACGACCAGAGGCTTTGTTTTTCACTACGCGTTAAAAACAATGCGCTTCATAAATACGAGATTTTTTTTGTTTGTCTCTGGACTTTTTTTCCGTCAACTACAAAATCCCTCTAAATAGAATCTCTCGGGAAAATAATTTATGGCTTTACTAGACAGCAACGTTTCCTGGCCATATGATGACGTCATTTCGCAGACGCAGAAACTGCGTAAACAGAAAGCCTGTTGGGTTGCTACGAGGAGTTTCGGAACTCAAAACGTAATAAAGACTAAATATACTTGGGTTTAACAAAATAATTTTTAAATTGACCGTTCTTCACTTCACTCCAAATTCAACTACTTTGTTAGTGACGTCATAGGGTCAGGAAACGTCGGTCTAGTATAGCAAGTCTGATCAATTCGATTTTGACGCCAGGAGACTTTAGTATCACAACTTTTATATCCAAATCAATATAATTTCAAACGGGATGGAATAAATTACATACACACACTGAAGATAAGCACCCAACACACGCTTGACCATAACAAACTGTTCTATATCAATGATATTGATAATATTTCTCAACAGCAAACAAAGTATTCTTCCCAAGAGATAAAAAGACAAAAATAGATCACGAAAGTTTAAAGTGGCATTCCGATAACCGAATCATTCAATAGCCACGGAAAGGGCAGCACTTATAAACATGGAAAGATGGTCAAAGAGCAATCGACTTCTGGGCATGCGTGTGTAGAAGGTTAGTCGACTGAACTTTCGCCTACTTTGTTTTAAAAAAATGCTCATTTCCAGAGTGTCCACTACGGGTCAGCGGGAAGGAAAGAGCGTGGATAAAATAAAAGAGAAAAACTCACTACTAATTGAGCAGGAAGCTGAAGAGAACTGCCGTCCGACGATGAGGAGGAGGAAGCAATACGTTTGACGAGGTTGGAACGAAGAACAACTGACGGAGTTACAACAAACTTGGGATCATACGGCTACTATGATAGAAAAACGTATCGTTTCCGATGTTCTGGCAAACGTACAGGAAAGGAAGTTTCTCGATTTCAGCAGACGTACGCATCTGCTGTCCAAATACAGATGGGTGAGACAGGTGAACACATTCAACCACTCCCATCACAACACATAAGTGTTCTGCAGATCTATTTCTCCAGTGGGGCTGTGCAATTTTGATATTTAGGAAGTCAAATTTTTGCTAGGGGAGAAGAGCTAAAGCAAAGCTAATTTTAGCTTGTGGGTCTTTCGAACCACAACAATGCTTTTTCCATCCATCACATTCTAAATTATTTATTTCCGATGAAATACAATAATTTCTACACGTCAATTAGATTTTTCCCATTATTTGGACTTTTACATTGATACAAGATCAGCACAGCTGAATAAGGAGTTAAATGCCAAGTACGATTGAATGATTTAAATATCATCACGAAATGCGTACGACCGGTTTCTAACAAACTATTAAAATTATAATGATTAGGTCGTTAATCTCAAGTTTCCTTTCAAAGAAAATTGGATAGTTTATGCATAGTCAGAGTCAGTCACAAAGACAAACGAAATTAGGAAACTGATCACAAGGGCAAAATCATTCCAGAAAGTTACAACTGTTTTTAATTGCTTAAAAACAGAAGGTAAAACTATAGCTTAATTCACGTTTTAGCGTTTTACCCTCAAATACGTTTTAAGCAACCTCCATTACCCGTCAGTTTTTAAATATCCTGAACTTCTATTAAAATATCCGAGAATTGGATAACGCTCCAATGCAACAAAGCTAGACTTATATCTTGTGCAATAAGTACGTAGTAAAACTTACTACTTCCATCCACAACAGTGCACCATAACAAATCCGAGGGATACGATTTAAGTGCCCATCATCTGTTTGGTAAGCAAGGAGAAGAAACAGGAAATTGGCTTTATGCCACGCGTGTGTGGGCGGTTCACTTTGTAAATTGAATCTTCAGCTAATAAACTGGATCGAATGAACCGAGAACAAAACAATTAGAAGGTTAGGAATGCTTAGTAAGAAAGGCTATCAAATTTTCAAATAGTTCTTACGTTATATTTCATTAAATTACACAAACACATACATTGGTGAAGGAATTTTTAAATTTTATTATTTATTATTAGTTATTTTTAGAGGCAGAAGTTAAAAAATACTATAAAGGACTTTCATACCAGGAAAATTCAGGGTTTTGGATAGATAGAAAAATTAAAATACAAACTAACAAACCAAATGATTACTTTATCCGATTTAAGATAATTATTTTCATCTTTGCATTAACAACTACACTTTGACATTTCAATGTTATTTTAGTAAAAAAAATTCATGAACAAAAAAAATTAAAAGCCAAGAATATAAAATATTAAAATCAATTTGCTGTCAATGTTATAAATTAAAGCTATAAAAATGTAGTATTGTTAATAACTTTCACTTTTTTAATCGGAACAGTTTGATATTTTACAATGAATAACTATTAATTTATTTTTTAAAAGATCATAGATATATAACAAGTTTTGACATTTGCTCGGTACGGTAACTCTTCCTAAAATTAATAAATTTGATTTGCCCTATTCATTATAATATAAAAATCTACATTTTCCAATCATGTATTGCATGAACAGACTGAAAAAAATTTGAGGGAGCTACATTCCCATTCTTTTCTAATAGTATAGTATTTCACTAGGTACCCTACCCAACCCACCTTTCCTTTGAAGGATTTTGAAACATTTTGGATATGATATTGTTAAATTACTTTTAAAAATTGCAACTTAGTTTTGAATTCTTAAAGGATTAAGAAAATTTAAATATGTAGTTAATTTAGTTTTTTTTTATAATTTTGTATAAAATAGCCCAATTAATATAAATTTGTCCAATTGATTCAAATAATTGGAGTTCTACTGTAATTATATAAAAGATAGAAAAATAAATTTCACAGGAATGAAGTAACTCATTCAACAGGAAGTAAAATTGCACGAGGACTTCTCAGTTTATTCGCAAAGACAATAATGCCAAGATCAGAGTGCTGTGGTTAGCTTACAAGGCACTTTAATAGCGATATTCACTGCCATCAGGGTTGGTGTTAACCAGCAGCTAAAAAGAAAAAAATTAGTTCTTCACTGACTGTTATCGGTGGAATCCTTTAATCAAGGACTTAACACTTAACTACACCAACACCAATGATGGCTGTGAAAATGGCCATAAGAGTCAGATTAATCAACTGGAGCATAAATACTGACAAAAGCAAATTCTATAACTTTAGAGAATTATACTTTTGAATTGTGACATTTGGATCAGTATTGCACCGTGGCTTGCATTTGCCACAACCTTTTCAGTGCTGATTAACTGGCTTATTCCTTGCATTGATTATTTTATTAAAAGGTTCCAAGTTTCGTCCACTTCAGCATATAGACGTAGAAAACATTTTTATTTTGTGTAAATCGCATCAAACATTGCATTAAAGTTGACATGTCAATGCATTTTTGGACCAGTCTAAATTCGCTGCACCCATTTTGTGCAGTGTTTTCAGGTGCAATTGAGGCTATCTGTGCAAGAACCAGGTATCTCCACTTTCAATTCACAAATTTACTTACTCAAATTTACAAAGATGATTTTTGGCATGCTTTATAGTTACTGTATAAACTTTGGGTGTGTTAGATAAATACGAGGGTCAAAACAACAACCCTTGTATTTGTACTACACAACCTTTTTTGTGCATAAGAAAGTTTAAGTTTGTAATTGCGTTTTTTTTAATTTTTCCAGTGAACCTCCTTGGACTTATTTTTAAAATGTAGCTACTTATTGATATTACCCTCAATCTTAAAAAGATGTATTAAACACTTTATTTTATTTACACTCAGTTATGTCTCCATGATAGTTGAAATGAGGCTCCAGTTTTTTTTTTGGTAGATTTACAGTTTAAGAACAGCTATATCTGGCAACAGGCAAAGATCAGCATTTTAAGCCAACAATGATTGAAAGTGTATTGCTAAATTGGCAAATCTCTAGGTAAATAAAAAAAGTTGAAAGTTAAAATTTGAAAGTTGAGATACCTGGTTCTTGCCCCGAAGGCCTCAATTCCTTGTGCAAAAAATAACGTCCTTTTTTCATCCATCTTACCATAGAGGGCACATTTTGATTATTTCTTAAAGAATGCTTTCGCAGCAAAGTTTAAGCTCCGACACTAATTTTTCCACAGTGAAAAGAAAGATAGGTATTGATAACCCTTACACTACACATTTATGATTTTAAAATTAATATCACAGTTGGTGATATCTTTTTTAAAAAGAACTATCACTGCTAGATACTACTTGTTATTTTCCTACTGTTGAAAATAAGCTCCCTTTTACTGAATTCCAGCCAGAGCAACCTAAAACTCATACTTAATTATCAATACGAGGGTAGTCTAACACAAATACCACTTTTCTCAAGATTTTAGATAGCAAAAAAGTTTTCAAAGTAGATGGTTTAAAGTTGCATGTCGGCAGCCGACTCAAAACAATGCAGGAGATCAACAAGCATTCACATGAATACCAGGTTTAACTCCACTTAACCCATCTTTTAAACAATCTAAAATGTTGTGTTAACTAGTTCATGTAATAAATTATTATTAGTGACCTATATCTTGCATCTTTCAGTTTCTGGCTTAAAGCCGCTTTGGAGGCATATAGTGTGTTGATGAGTTTGTTACCATACAATTCTTGTTAGTGTTCAATTCATCTGTTTAAGACTCCAATAATTGGAAATATCCCCAAAATATCCAAACCAACTAAATAAAACATAGTTATTTCAATAAATGGGGCATGCAACTAAAACAGCTTGGAGATATTAAACGGGACAGATAATGAAATTTAACCATAGATCAGTATAGTTCTCAAACTTTGGGTCGCGACCCACTGGTGGGTCGCCAGTTAGTTTTTGGTAGGTCGCGACAAGTTTTTGAATTCAAGAATTTCCTTAGGAAATGATGTTGTAATTGAAATTTATGCTAGATTACCAAAAAAAAAACGAGTTAAAACACCGTTTTTAAGAGTCAAATTTCAAAACCCCCCCAGACCCCCCTTCTGACTCTGGAGCTCATTGTTGCTCCCACAATCAAACAATTGGATACGCTTAGGTTCAAATATTTCTTTTTAAATACCTAAAAAGTTAAAATAATCTCTAATGCATTGGTCCCCAAGAGGTGGTCCGTGAGACCATTGGAGGTGGTCAAAACTCATCCAAAAATTGGGTTGAAATTTCAAAAAAATAGATTATCTTATCACACAATCCAAGAAGTAGTCAAAAACCATAGATGTAAAAAAAATCTATACAAGAAAAATGTATTGCCGGAAATGCAAAGTTTTAAACAGAAAATATTATTTCTTTTTTTAATCGCTCGGAATACTACTGTTATGATTAAAGTAATGTTAACTTATCTTTTAAGTGCAATATATTATTTTATTTCCAGTTCCATTAAGAAATATATATTTAAGAGTTGGTTTCTCTTACTTCCGAAAAAAAGTAAAACTTCAGACCCTCTGTGAGAAGTGAATGCATAGAAAAAGGTTAAATTTATAAAGATAAAGTTGTGTGGATAGGGATGGTCCCCACGAGGTTCAAATTTAAGTTAAAGTGGTCCGCAGACATATTTGAGTTGGGAACCACTGCTCTAATGTAATTTATTATTGTGTAACAAAATAGAAGATGGCCTAATGCCACACTTACAAAGTTAAAGTCATGTAGAGGGGAAGTTAACTGAATATGAGGTGGGTCGCGTTATAGTTTATTTATAAAAAGTGGGTCATGATGTTAGAGAGTTTGAGAGCCCCTGCCCTAGATTGATGTTTCCCGACCTGTGAAAATATGTAAAATTACTTAACGCTTTTGAAGTACCATGTATTATAAACACTAAGTTTGTTTTATGTTCTTAGCAAAATGTCCGAAACAGCGTAATTTTTCATGGAATACCTAGATAATAGAAAGTACCCTCACTGTTTCAACAGTATACAATAGAGAAACCAGGACTCAAATGTCTACAAATTTTTATGGGAACAGCTTAGCTTTAGAAAGTGTCCTCCAGCTGCTATGTTTACCCATATGTCAAATGATGACCACTGAGCTATATAATAACCAACTTATATCTATACACAATGAGCTAAATATAGGTAATAATGATTTTCATAATGTTATGTATAAAAAGTTTGCACTCCAGGTTTATAAACAACTCAGTGAAGATGACAACACTTAAAAGCATGTTGCTTAGGCTGGGTCGAAAAAAACAAATTTTCGAAATTCAAAAACATAGGGGTCTCAAAAGTTGCGTCTTGGCTCGCTGATAACTGGAAAAATAATCAAAAAATTCCTAAAAATATCCCTGAAGAGCGCATCGGGCCTAAAGTTTGAGAAAACTGACAAAAAACACCTTGCAATGGAAAAATTCCCCAAATTTAAAAATTACGTTTAAAAACTTCAAACTAGGTGGAAGTACATCCTTTTAGATGCTTAAAGTAAATAAAATTATTTTAAAAGTCTTACATTATTTTTATAATCCGGGGTTGTAGGCCCAAACTTGGAGAATTTCTCTAGAAAATCGAAGATTTTGGCATTCACTAAAGAAAGGCAATATTGAATTCAAAGTCTTACAAATGCCTTTTTATTGATGAACGTCCTTCATACATTACTTATCTTTCATTTGTATTGTTATTATAAGCATATTTTAAAAAAATTAGAATTTTTATAAAAACTAAATATACTAAAGAAATTATGTTAAGTTATGCTTTGTTTTTATATATTTTATATAATTGTTACAAAAATTACTGTCTTATAATTCTGTTAATCAGCCTTGAAGTGAAAATTAGTCTTAGAGTCAAAATTTGGCCCGGACGATCTTGACAATAATGTTGCATATCCTTCCCTATTATCCTTTCCACATAATTTATTAGCAGACTCAGTCACGAGCTTTACACATCGTTCGACAGCTTGGGCGTGGCAAAGGATAGTTAAGAAAATCAAATTGTGGTACAATAATTTGTTCATATTACATGATATGTCCTCAGTAGTTAAGTTTTCCAAGATGGATGGACCATCATCATTCACGGGTGAAATTGGCAAACAACTTCATACTTGGATGTGAAAAGTTACCTGTTGTAAATTTCAAAGCAATTAATTAGGAATGTAGAAATCCGAGTATCAAAAAGTGATTTCAGCAAAGATCATAAGTACCTTCTCTACATGGTGAAGATATTTGGTCCTTTAAGACACCCGCCATGGCTAACATGTGCCAACCGCATTTTGAGATTGTACGTTTCTCAAAGTACACCCAGAAAAATCTAAAAATCCTCGTAAATTATATTTTAAACACATGCTCCTGTGGGGTTTAACATTATAATGTATAGCTCTGTTAAGTATGGTCCAAAGCAAGTGTTTGAAGTCATAAAAACAACGAGATATTTACCGAAAAAAGTTATAACCATTATTGATCCTGTGATACAAAGAAATGCTTATTTTTGTCATCCAGAAAATTTGTTATTAGCAATGATAGTGGATGAAAGACACAGGAAATTAGAGAGTTAGGTTATAAAAGAATACTAGAAGCTAAAAATAAGAAGAATGAATCAAAGGAGGTTCGTACTTTTACTTTTTTCCTGCCATTATTTTGATGCTACTGACTATGTTGATGTCATTCAGTGGAACTGCATACTCTCTCCCCCACCCATCTCGAAAAACTTAACTACTGAGGACATATCATGTAATATGAACAAATTATTGTACCACAATTTGATTTTCTTAACTATCCTTTGCCACGCCCAAGCTGTCGAACGATGTGTAAAGCTCGTGACTGAGTCTGCTAATAAATTATGTGGAAAGGATAATAGGGAAGGATATGCAACATTATTGTCAAGATCTTCCGGGCCAAATTTTGACTCTAAGACTAATTTTCACTTCAAGGCTGATTAACAGAATTATAAGACAGTAATTTTTGTAACAATTATATAAAATATAAAAAAACAAAGCATAACTTAACATAATTTCTTTAGTATACTTAGTTTTTATAAAAATTCTAATTTTTTTTTAAATATGCTTATAATAACAATACAAATGAAAGATAAGTAATGTATGAAAGACGTTCATCAATAAAAAGGCATTTGTAAGACTTTGAATTCAATATTGCCTTTCTTTAGTGAATGCTAAAATCTTCGATTTTCTAGAGAAATTCACCAAGTTTGGGCCTACAGCCCCGGATTATAAAAATAATGTAAGACTTTTAAAATAATTTTATTTACTTTAAGCATCTAAAAGGATGTACTTCCACCTAGTTTGAAGTTTTTAACCTAATTTTTAAATTTGGGGAATTTTTCCATTGCAAGGTGTTTTTTGTCAGTTTTCTCAAACTTTAGGCCCGATGCGCTCTTCAGGGATATTTTTAGGAATTTTTTGATTATTTTTCCAGTTATCAGCGAGCCAAGACGCAACTTTTGAGACCCCTATGTTTTTGAATTTCGAAAATTTGTTTTTTTCAACCCAGCCTAATGTTGCTGTAGGAGCTGTGGTTACACATGGCAGCTGGAGGACTCTCTAAATTTGTTCCTTTTTATGGTTGTCATTATGTGTTTGTTCATTAATTTGTTATTCTATATTTTTTGCAATATTTCCTATTTATGGCATCCAAAATAACTTTTAGATATATTTAACAGCACAATTATTGGAATTTTTAAAAAAACTATATCATTATAAACAGGTAGGTATCCCACCATATTTTCTATTGTCTTCATGGTTCAATTCCGTTAAAGTTCCCGCTAAATATCGCCTGGTTCTTTTGGATACATTATATCCAAATATCAACAATTTTTTCTGATTTTTATTGATAAACTGAATAGTTATTGATCTAATCAAACATTTTAATTCAGGAGTTTGAAATTATGAATATTTTTACTTTAAATACTACTATACTACCAGGCGACATTCAACGGGAACTCTAACGGAATTGTACCGTTTTCATCAACTATATATCGTCGGCTTACAGTCGAAAGGCACTAAGTCACTGTTGGAAGATATTTTGAAAGCGGTGGAATGTCGCCAACGAACGAGCGGACTCTTGGCTCATCTCTAAAATCTTGTCAAACTGTTTAAACCAGAAAGAATTCATACAGTAAAAAGCTTAAATGTTGGTCCGCGATTAATAATTTATTAAGTTGAAATTATGTTATATTTGAGTTATTTTCGGGATTATAAAAGATTTTATAATTCGATTTTTCAAAGGTTTTATAATAATATTTTATTTTTCATACACTATAGGGAAACTAGGGAGGTTTGACCATAGGGGAGGTTTGACCCACCCCATGTTTTTCATATATACACATTGTTTTAACTGATAACCACTAGATGGCAGTTTGGGCTTGAGTCAAGACAGAAGTTGTTCTGATTGGTTTGCCATTTTCTTGCATATTTTGGAGGCAATCACATGTGATCACTTTTTCAGCCAAGAAAGTAAATTTTTTTGTTGCAAGTTCTTCTCTCCTGTACTTTTTGTACTTAACATTTAAAGTAGTAAGTTGTTTGTTTCTATTCTTTAGTTTATATTCTCATAGACAGTGTATTTATATATTACTTTTGTTTTGAATTTGATTTTTGGGAATTGATTTTTTAAAAAGTGGCTAGTAGGGGAGGTTTGACCCACATCATTCTGGGGAGGTCTGACCCGGGTCAAACCTCCCTATTAATTTTATTTAATGGTACAACAATGTCTTGTATTGCAACATTTAACTTGTATTTAAGAAAATGTTATATTAAGGTATACTGTAGTGAACAAAAATTGGGTTTTTAGTAAACAACTAACTATTATTATGAAATACAAAAATAATCTTAGTTAATTCTGGTTTGTGCTTGGATTGCTAAAACTGTTTTTCTTTGTAAAGAATGTGAAAGTCATTTGGAAAGTTGTGAATTGAGGGTATATAAGTTAGCTTTATAATGAAATGAATAAAGTTAAAAACATTCTAAATAATTTTCCTTCACAGATGCCATTTCTTTATAAATCAGAGAAAAAAAGACGGCAGATATCGCCAAATCGTATGAAGTCTGCTGTTTTATCAGTAACTGAAGGAGGAAAAAGTGTTAGATCTGTTGCTACTGAATATGAAATCGACAGAAAAACGTTAGGTAGATATGTAGAAAAATATAAAGCTTCAGAGGATGGTAAGATTGAATTTAAAGCGAATCATGTGTCCTGCCAGGTGTTCACAAATGAGGAAGAATGTGTGCTAAAAGAATATTTGCTGCATGCTTCTAAACTTAATTATGGTTTGACTTCGAAAGAAACGCAAATCTTAGCGTACCAGTATGCAGTTGCAAATAAAAAAGTAATTCCTGAAAACTGGTCAGTTAAGAAAACTGCAAGTTATGATTGGTTGAGAGGATTTTTAAACAGACATTCAACCTTATCACTACGACAACCAGAATCTACTAGTTTGACCAGAGCAACTGCTTTCAATAAAAGTACTGTGGGAACATTCTTTGATAATTTGCGTTGTATTTTGGAAAGAAAGAAATTTGGTCCAGAAGCAATTTATAATGTAGATGAAACCGGGGTAACCACCGTGCATAAACCAGGGAAAGTTCTTGCAATGAAGGGAGAAAAACAAGTTTCCCAAGTTACTTCTGGAGAACGTGGAACTTTAGTCACTATTTGCTGTGGTGTATCTGCGATTGGAGCTACAATTCCACCCTTTTTGGTGTTTCCTCGTGTACACGTAAAAGAAAGCATGACTAAAGGTGGACCGCCAGGAATGCAAGCTGCAGCTTTTCCTAGTGGATGGATGACTTCCGAGAACTTTTTGTTGTACCTTCAACACTTCATAAAGTTTAGCAAATGCAGCCTGAAAAATGAGGTTTTGATTATACTAGACAACCATGAATCGCACATCTCTGTAGAGGGATTGAACCTGTGTAAAGAAAATGGAATAACACTATTAACTTTACCACCCCATACAAGTCACAAATTACAACCCCTTGACAGAACTGTCTTTGGCCCCCTGAAGGCATATTATAATTCTGCTGCAAGTAATTGTATGGTGACGAACCCAGGGAAACCACTCACTATATACGACATTCCAGATTTGGTTCGACAATCGTTTCCAAAAGCTTTTACTCCTGAAAACATCCAAAGTGGATTTGCTTGCACCGGAATTTGGCCCTTTAATTCTGATATCTTTTCAGAGTCAGATTTCCTTTCCAGTAGTGTCACAGATAGACCAGATCCTGATGTTTCAACTCCTAATCCATCAGCTTATGTGATAAACTCACAATCCCCGTTTCTTCCATCAACATCTGGTAGTTTTAAAGGCGTGGCCACTTCTGATTCCCCTGTTCCTTCGACAAGTACAAGTTCTGTAAGTCCCTGTTTTCCATACCCATCAGTAACACCCGAGGAGCTCCGTCCATTCCCTAAAGCGGGACCTAGAAAAGGTAGGGGAGGCAGGAATCGGACAAAGTCACGAATTTTAACCGATACTCCAGTAAAGGCGGAAATAGAAGAGAAGCATAAAATGAGAAAAGTTAAGATGCTTGAACTGAATGCAAAGAAAACCAAGAAAAGTACAAAAAGGAAAATAGTCATAGATGTGTCTTCTTCTTCTGACAGTGAACAAGAAGAGTTTAACCAATCAATGGATGAAGACGACTTAGATTTCCAAACAAAAATAAATCCAGGAGATTTCCTCATTGTAAAGTTTGCAACAAAATCGAAAATTATGCACTACATTGGTTCGGTCATGAAAGTTAACGAGGAAGATTTAACAGTCAACTTTCTTAGACGGTCGGATCCATTCAGCTCACATTTTATTTATCCTGAGAAACCAGACATTGCTACAGTGAGCAGGGATGATGTAATCAAAGTCCCTCATCCAATGATTAGTGGGGGCACTGAAAGAGTTGCACTAAAGATGAAATTTAACTTCAACATTTCCGACTATCAGAACCTGTATTGATAGAATTTAAATTTATTAGTTTATTTCAGTTTCTTTTCAATAGTTATTTCTTCTATCATTGTAAAACAATATATTTTACTTCTTTACATGTTCATTACAAGAATTGTACAGAAATAAAATTAATGCTAACTAATTTTTGCACTTTTAAATTCTGTGGGTCAAACCTCCCCGGTAGTGGGTCAAACCTCCCTTATGTTGGGAGGTTTGACCCACTTGAGACAGTCTACAAAAATATCCAATGGGGCAAGAAGTACTAACTTAAAATTGAAAATAATAATGTAAAGTGATGCAAAACTGTTTGAGCTACCAACAGACACAAAATTGGACCTTTAAATATGCTTACAATGAAAAATATAGCCATTTAAGCAAAAAGCGGGTCAAACCTCCCTAGTTTCCCCTAACTAGAATGGCAACGGTAAAATGATAGCCAAATTTGGCATAACCTCGTACGGAGTAGTTGAGCATAAAGTGACTTAGTGCCTTTCGACTGTAAGCCGACGATATATATTTCAAGTAGTTTAGAAATTTTGGCAAAATTTCAAAGATTTTGCATTTGAACCTGCTTAGCAATTTATTGCGAGAAAAGATAAAAGTCGAGTAGATACCTATTACATTTATTTTAATGCTGAGGGCTATTTTTAAAGCCCTCAGGAAGAGTATGACATCCCATAACCCTATATCAACAAATGTACACTCATGGTTCCCACTCTTTGAAAACATTGAAAATCAAGGACTTTTCAAGGACCTCAACAAAATTTTTAAGGACCTTTTTTCGCAGACACTTAAAAATTATAATCTTTCTAGAGCAATTGAAGTTGTTTTTAAAATGCCTACTGACTCCAACTTAATGTTCTACCTAGTTTGTTCACTTGCGGAACCGATGTAGAGGACGTTACTATCATAGTTTTACGGTTTCAAACATTGCTGTCAAATGCGGAAAGGAAATTTAGATAAATCAGCGAAAGGCGGCTGGAGTGGATTCAAAATTCAAGGATCTTTTCCATTTTTCAAGGACTTTCAAGGACCTCTTGCATTTTTCAAGGACTTTCAAGGACCTAATTTTAACAGAAAAAAATTCAAGGACTTTTAAGGACAGTGGGAACCCTGACACTATATACTTACGATTTATGCATGAAATGAGCTAAATCAACTTACAAATTCTTAGACCACAATTATACAGAACCTCATAACAAGAACTCCTAAGTTACAACCAGGTAATTAATAGTACTATAGTAGGTAGTAATTAAAATGACTACATTGTTGGTCCCAGAAAGGGTCAATCTGTAGAGGTTCTACTGAAATATCCCTTCTATGACTGAAGAGTTAGCAGGTAATATGTAAATTTAATATATATATTTTACCTATGGTCATAAAAGGGGGGGAGATGTGTACCTAAAATCCCCTAACTACACCCCTGCATAATGATGAAAGAAATTATTGCCCAATAGAGGCACCAAAAAAATCTGGACATAACTGCATTTTAACTGAAACCAGATCTTTATTTTATGTTTAATTCAACATGGTAATCAATATTATAACTCAAGATTAAGACAGCTCCTTATGTTAAACTCCACTGATTTGTTCAATATTGTATTTGAATTAAATTCAGTAAGGCGGCTTTATACGAAGAGAAATAACTAAACAAAACAATATGTTAAAAGTAAATTACACAGAAATGTCCCAAGCAGTTAATCATAAGTAATATACTACAATTAAAGGTCGTATGCCCACACGAGATCCTAGCTACAAGAAAAAATAAACGCAGTAGGTGAAATTTTAAAGTATTTTCAATAAGTTTAAGTTTTATTTGATAAAACTAAAATTGACGAGTGGTTGAACACCTTTCTCGAGATAACACGCAGATGAGCCATGCTTAAGTTTACCAATGCCGGCTGTGTTTTTGTAAATGACGCAATGAGCATATAAAAATTGAAGTAAAAACAGAATTGAATACATTAGGATTCACTAAAATGCTCTAGCAGCCTTGAGGCTACTCATTAATAACACATAAGTCCGATCTAATGTAGTAGCCGGTCCAACCCTTTAATTGACAAGTTGTTTTTGCGAAACCGATAGAAAATGCAATGGAGATGTTTACAAATTGAAAACCGACACTTACATGTGCGAAGCTCAATCAGGTGGAATCGCTAATCACAATAAATCAGTCACTGTTGATAACGTGTCACAATTTACTATTTTTGTAAATTATCACTGAAACAACGCTTAATTTGTGGTCAACTGAGATGCATTTGTAATTTTACCACCAGCATCAATGTAAAGCACAATTGAAATGGGATTGGCTTAAAAATAACACACACCACAGAAAACCAATGAAAATGCACTCACGAGAAGTGTGTCGACCAACCAAAGGAGAGGGTTCATCGTACGATCACTGACGTCACAGGTATGACCATTGCCATGCCAGTGTTGATAAAATGATGCTGCAAAATACACTGGCTCTGCAGACAAAATACATAAACATCAAGGTATTATTTTTTCGAAGCAAAATGAAAGTAAAAGCGGTTTGAAAAAACACTAGAGACTGATAAGATCGATAAGATCAAGCTGGGTTTGTTACCGAATCTTCATTTTGAATTCATAGCTGTTCATCACATGTGTGTGGTGTGTGTAAGAGAGAGAGATCTATGAAAAGAAAGACTGTGCATTATTTGATCTTATTCCATAAACAATATGCATATTAGGTGTTTTTGATAAGTGTGAAATCTGTTTATTTTCCCTTGCCTAAATTCAATGTTCAATGTCTTGTAGCAAAGGGTTGTACGTAAAGGGTAGTCCACAGAGAAATATCATAACAGAGGGTCCACAAGGCTATTTTCAAATTCTGTACAGGTGTGAGGGCAGCACAAGAAACTCAATGATTGACAGATAGCTAGGCAGTGGGTAGGCAGAACATTTTGGTGGTCACAAAGCTGTGATTGGCTGCGACGTGTTCATTCAATCTGTCCTTTCGGAGGGCTATTGGGGGATCGAGTTTTTTTCTCCGCCTCTCGTGACGTAACACGATCCCAGCGCCAAAATTCCCCCAACCTGTACAACATTTCATGCTTTTTCGATTTCCATTACGGCCTATGGCCGTGGATACTCTGTTTTAGTACTCTGTGGGGTAGTCCTCCCCACAGAGTACTAGAACAGAGAGTCCACGGCCATAGGCCATAATGGAAATCGAAAATCATGACATCTTGTTACAGGTTGGGAGAATTGTGGCGCTGGGATCGCACTAAACTCACTAGCGTCTGGATCCAGTCTGAATCGTTCGCCGGCTGCCTATGGGAGATCGAAAACACCTTTTTTGCGCATCCGCTGAGTTCTAATTTGGCGAGAGATTTAAGCGGCCGGCATACGTTCCAGACTCTAGGGTGGCGCCCTCACATCAGTAACGCATTTGAAAATAGCCTCGTGGACCCTCTGTTAGGATATTTCTCTGTGGTCCTCCCTGGGTATGGGGATTTCCCCCTCTTTATCATAGGGGGCTAAGTGCTACAAGGGGGTCAATAATAGAAGTCTAAAAATGAGTTGGAAAGCTAATCTTTTACAGTTACTAGGGTCTGGAGGGGTAAAATGGTTTATTGGGGTAAAATGGATATAGGTATTTTAACAGTTTACATTTATTAAAAAAATTAATGTTTTTTGGCATGCTATTTTTTCTTGAGCCTCAATAAAAATATTATTTCATAGAAGGTATTTCACAAGGAAACCGAATAAATTTTATGGCGAAGAATCTACTGCAGACCAAACCTACTATATGGCTAGGCTGACTACCAGCAGAAATGCGTTCCATAAAATTTTCTGTTTAGTTATTACAGTTACCGTTAATATTCGTACTTCTATTTAAACACTTATTTTAAGGGTCAAATTTCAAAAATTTTCCTTGGGGGAAGACCCCCAAACACCCCTACAAAAATTTGGCGTTTTTTATACAGTGTCTTTCTTTTGATAATTCTGTCGCTCACTAGAAGCAGTTCCCTTTGATTACCCCAGATTTTCAAATTGAGATAAAACAGTAAAACACTAGTTTAAAGAGGTGAATATGAAAACATTTTCTGGGGGAGGATCCCCAGCCCCCCTCGAAATATTTAATTCCATTTATATTTTTCCCTTGAATATTCTGTGGTTTACAATGAGTTGACCCCTTCGTATGTAACAGAAAAGGTCTCAAAATGAGCTGAAGCACTACTTTAATAGGCAAATTTTCAAATCCTTTTTTGGGCTGGACTCCCAACCAAACCCCCACTTTTACTTGGAATAATTGTAAAATTTGACACTATGAACAACATAATTCAAATATTAATTTTTTAAATGACCTAAAACTTAACGTATAAATCTGCTAGTTAGGGGGTACCTTAGAAATAACGTTGAGTAGAAACCCCTCCCGAAACAAAAGTCTGGTTGCAGCCTTGCCCGGGGAGATAAGTCTCAGATTATTATAAGCCAGGGGCGTCATTTCAGTTTTTGGTTGGGGGGGCAAGGATTTTTTTTAAGTGGGGCTGAGCCACGCCGTAACCAGACTTGTTTTTTTTGGGGGGGGGGTCTGGGGGTCACCCCCAGAAAAATTTTTAAATTTTGCTTCATTTTTACAACATTTAAGTTACATCCGAAGTGAACAGACCCTTGTAAACCACATAATTTCTAGAGAAAAAAGTTACAAATGAACGTCAAAGTTTCAAGGGGAGCCGGAGGTCCTCCCTCAGAATTTTTTTTGAAAATTTCCCTTTAAACTAGGGTTTTATCTCCCTTGCACCCTCGTTGGGGAGCACCCAGAGGGAACTGCTTGTTGTGAGTGGCAGAATTTTCAAGGAAAATATACTGTATAACATAATATATATTTAAAAATTTTAAAGGGGGGTCTGGGGGTCCTCCCCCAGAAATTTTTTTGAAATTTGCCTCTTTAAAGTAGTGTTTCAGCTCATTTTGAGGTCCTTTGGGTTACATTCAAAAAGAACAGTTCCTTGTAAACATAGAATTTTCTAGGGGAAAAAAAGTTATAAATAAACATAAAATTTTCAAAGGGAGGCGGAGATCCTCCCCCAGTAAAAATTTCTGAAAATTCCCTTTTAACCCAGACTCCTAGGGGCTTCAAACTCTTTGGTTCCCAAAGGGAACTGCTTCTTGTAAGCGGCAGAATTTTCAAGAGAGACAAATTGTATAACAGACATCAAAGGTCAGGAGGGGGATTGGGGGTTCTCCCCCAGAAAATTTTGAAATTAGACCCTCAAGAGTAGTGCTTTAACTGCTTTTGGGATGTTTTGAGTTAAATCTGTTGCTCCTTGTGGAAGTTACAAAATTTTCCAGGGACTCGCAGCAATTTTTCACTTAAGAGTGGAAACCTTGGGGGGGCAATTGCCCCCCCCCCTGCCCCCCCTAAATGACGCCCATGTTATAAGCATTTAAATATAGGAAATTAACCAGTGCGGCTTGTCTGCTATGTGGTCTGTAGACTCATGATGGAATTATTTTCTTCTGCAGCTGAGAAATAAGTTCGAATTTTAGAGGAACTAGCTGTTTTTCTCAATTTCAATAAACATATTTTTAAATAGTAACGTTTTAAGTTATGTTGAAAATGATACAAAGCTTTATTAATAAGAAATTCGTTTGGAGGGGGATCCCAACAAATTGTTTATTAATTTACATCGAATTTTCCTGCTACCTACATGGGGGTGGGGGTTATATCTACCCAAAATTACGGTTCATGTGTGCCAAATTCTTGTTGATTATTTTTTTACTGAATATTGAATTTAAAGCAGTTTTCAACTTTTTGTATGTCATTTTATCGTTGTTCGTTTTACCCCACTTTAAAAAAAAATCCCGGCCCCTCTCAACCAAAAACTGAAATGACGCCCCTGGATCAGACGCAGCTTCAGAAAAACGAGTCAAGCTACCTTTTGAAATTTGGATATAAAAATTAGTTTTTAGGGTTTATCACAGGCATGGCCAACCCGCGGCCCGCTTGATATAATTTTGCGGCCCGCGAGAATTTTCGTAAGTTTAAAAAAAATTTACTCTTCGAGCTATAATTTTCTTTTAAGAACAATTTTTAGTTGCAAAAATACCCCAAAATTGCCCACCTCAAATGCATCTCCAAAATTTGGACAAGGTGTACCAAAACTAGTTAAAATTTTGGGGTTTTCTTTAGTCAAATTTCAAAAAATTTTATGGAGGAGGACCCCCAGACCCCCCTTTGGTACTTGTTCCTTTATTACTCACAACTTTTCTAACATTTAGTTGTTTAGGACGCAAATACTACTTAAAAATTTATTAAAAAGTTAGATTGGACCTTATTAAAATTGCGTGAGAGAGGCTGAGGAGTAATTTTGGGCCCCTCCCGAAATAAATTTCTACATATAAGCCACTGATCTCATCAATACATATTCAATATCTTAATTACTGTCACTATATCACACCATACTTGCATTCATAAATGTAGTAATTTAGACGAAGAATTAAAGTATCAATTAATTTTGTTTTTATTTTTCACTAAAAATTTTTGCTTTGGGACTTCGTCTTCAGACTTGAGAGATTATTAAAATGACAGTAGTGCGTATCCACCTAACTTAGTTTCGAGTAATTCAGAATGTTTTTTAACGGCACCTGTTTAATTCCTAAACTCCCTAATCTAAATACTCATTTTATACTTTTCAACTTATGTCACTGTCATTCTGGCAGCTCATACCTTAAAATTTTATATGCGGCCCGCGGGAGTATTGTGGTTTTCCAAAGTGGCCCTCAAGATCATTTGGGTTGGCCATCCCTGGTTTATCACATCTGCTGAAAAGAATATATTAAACATGATTCTATTACAAATGCTTGTTTTAGAAATGTTAAAAAATTTAACATTAAGAGGAGAGGAGCCACACATACCATCAGCATCCCCGTATTCATGTATGTAGACTTTTGATTGTTTTAATTCTATTATTCTATCCAAATAAAGGATTTTCGCTATTCATCTTTACCTCTACTCATCCGTTGGGTGAGGCGATAAGAAATTTGGCACTTATCACATTCTAAATAAACATTTGTTTAGCAAATAACACATCTTTGTTTGGAAAGTGATAAAGTTAGAAATATATAGATAAAATAAAGGGAACATGCCCCGTTTCCATTACAAAAAAGAAGAAGAAAAATGAACTGAATAATTATTGAAATTAAAAATATATTTTTCAAATTTTAATTAAATGGGTTTAAAAAATAAAATAAATTAAGCAAACTTCCCATTGCTGGTTTTTTTTTTTTTAGTTAACTACAATTTCAAAGAAGACATTTCTAGAGGAAAAACGTTGGAATTTCTCATTTGATTTCAGATTTTCTTCTTCATTTAATTTTTTCAAAATGTTTGGATATTTCCCCCCCCCCACTCTCTTTTAAAAAATTTTCTATAAAAATTACCTGGAATTTAGTATTAGCACTAAAAGTTAACCTGTAAACACGCATTCCATTCTTAAGCCTGTTAGCCAATACAATACAATTTATAATTTTAAAAATTTAAATATAAAAATAATTAACTTTTTAGGATATTTGTTTTTAAATTGATAATTTTTAAACAAATATTAATAATAAACAGTAGGGTCACTTGGGGTAAGTTGGTCCCTGGGGTAAGTGGGTCACCCCCCTCAAACTAAACTATGTAAAGGATATTTCACACTTATTCACATTGATCATGTTACATTTTGTCACACTGATGGGTTTTGCATATATTAGAGTTTTGTGTCATTTCTTTTTAAGATTATAGAACTATTGTAAAAAAATTTCCATAATTTTTTTTTTTGGAGAGTTCAAGATGCATTTTTCCAAAAAGTGTTTCCAGGAAAGTTTTCCCTATATTTTAATGTTTTTTCAACTGTTGTGCCAGGTTTGACTTAAAATACATACTGCAATTTGAATTGAGGGGGGTCCCACTTACCCCGTAATTTAAGCAAAGTAGGGGTAAGTGGGTCCCCTCATTATGGGGTAAGTGGGACACCCTAGACTCACCATTTTAATGTTTATTGAAACATTTATAAGTAATTTATTGAAATTTTATATTAATTTTGCGTTTTAATATAAGCTGTGGTAAGTAAAGAAAACTATTAAGTTGGGGTTTTTTTTTATTCACGTTGCCGAGAAATTAATTAAAACACACAGTGTGGTGGGGGAATAGTTTCAAGGGTTTCTTTATAAGTCTCCCGAACCATTCAAACATGAAGAAAACATTCTGTAATTGTAGTGATCCAAAAAGGGGTCCCACTTACCCCAACCAACCCTATTAATTTAAATGTGAGTAGATATCTCGTACATGGATTAAGTTACAATAAAATATTTTGTACCTAAAACTTCTATACTTTATCAAGTAAGACCCACTTACTCCCTCTTAAGTTTTGCTTGCTTTCAATCAAAATAAAAAGGGGGTGACCCACTTACCCCTTCCTATGGGGTAAGTGGGACCCCTGTCTCATTTTTTACAAAAAGACCAGTTAAGAAAAATGTAGAACATTATTTTAGAACCTAATTATAAATTTTTGTTTATTAATAGTGTCTTAAATAGAATATGTCATCAAGTTCAAATTGAACCTCTTCAAAAAAATTTTATGAACCTTCAAAAATGTACTGTTCCAAAAAGGGGTCCCACTTACCCCAAGTGACCCTAATTGAAATTAAAAACATGTTCTTAAAATTTTAATTTTATGCAGGTTTAAAAATTAAAAAAAATTAAACAAAAACCCAGTTGGCCCAACTTGGCCCAGTTGATTACTCTACCTAGTATGGTAACTAATGATATGATTTAATCATAAATTCGGATTCTTCTACACTATGAATACATAACTACATTCTTCATTGAAAAATAGCCTAAAAAGTTTGTAATATTTCTGATTTGAAAAATAATATTGAATTTTTGGCTTAAAAAAGGAAAATTTTTAAAATATTAAATTTTTTTATTGTCCAATTCACATCATTCATTACGTCATTTATAAGGGAAAACCGTTGAAATCACATCTCTAGCAACTTTTGGGGGGTTAGAGCTTCGTTTTAATTATTACTAAGGACAAATTAAGTAATTAAATTCTTCATTTGATAAGTAAATTTTTTAATGAAGTGGAGTATTTATATTTAAATTGCTCTTAGAATGTTTATTGTTATTAGATCTTAAAAGAAATTTCGGGCTTAAAAAAATTTTTTTTTGGTAAGTAGGATATATCATTATTTAGGTCTTTTTTCAAGTGAAAACCTCTGAAACAGCTTTTATTGCAATTTGTTTGAGGTTCGGCTCTTTGTTGTTATTGTCATTTTCAGTTACAAGTAGTATTGCCATGCAATACAACATTAAAACATCCTCCGCAAAAACTTATGGGGAAGACTTCCCTGCAACAGAAGTTGCCTTGCTACAAAACAACATTTACAGAATTCAGATCCTTGCTACAAAACAACATTTACAAAATTGGGATTAAAATACATTTTTGAAATGAAAGTGGCCTTGCATAGTACAGCGTTTAAACATCATCAAGCTAAATTTGGTATTACTGATTATTAGATTAAATTAAAATTAACTATTTAAATTAATAAGAACAAAACCATAAAAAATTTCGTACTTTACTGATCCTTGAGGTTTTTTTAACGTATCATTAAAGTTTATGGATTACGTAACGACTTAAATTGTCCTTACAAAAAAGAAGGGATTTTTAAAGTCATTACATATTATAATTTATTTGGAAATACTTTAGTGGACTCTGTCAGACTTCAAAAGTAATTACGGTAGAACTATAATTAACATTCTTTATTAAAAAACTTTAAAAAGAAAATCACTTAATTCTATCATCTCATATATTATTCTCATCATATATGACATTGTTATCATTCAGAATTAGTTTTTTTTTAACAACAATGTTGGAAAATTTAAAAAAAAATTGTATTTTTTTTTTTCATGAAAAGTGTACTTTAAATAAGTTATTGCATATTAAGATTGAAGTGTGTCACTTCTTTGCTTAGTTATTGGGGATTGAAAAAAGGCGGACCTAGGTACACTATTATCTCCTATGTTTTCTTATTTTATATCTATAAACATATTTGTAAAAGAATCTTCACATTTTATCAATGAATATTTTTTTTACCCTAATTTATTTTAATAGTAGGTAAGCTAATTTCTAATGTGTCATTTGCCCAAATTTTAGATTTCTCTTTTTATGAAGGAAAACACCTCGTTTATTCAGAAAAATGAATATAAACACAACATGAAGATGTCTTGGTAAATCAAAAAAAACATTTTTTTTTTTTTTTGACGAAATTCGGTGTTGCCAGTGCCGTTTATTGGAGAGTAAGTGCTGGGTTGCGAGAATCCACTATTTTATCGTCCTTTTTGGCGTCAGACCCGTTTTCTTTGGATTACCCGAAAATTTAGTTTTAAAGTTACATAATCTCAAAAAACTAGTATTTAAACTTATGAATAATTTATTGATAACTTTAAAACTTGGAGTTGAAAATAATTTACGAAAGCAAAAATTATCTGACCCTTTTGAGGGGTATTTTCGTAAAATATTTATAAGTATGGTAAATGAATTACCACATTTGTAATTTGTCACGGTGAACGGTTCAAAGAGAAACAGGGCAATGGTGGTCCTTGAATGATGATGATTTAGACTTAGTGATTATAACTAGATTCTTCGAGTAGGTAGGGAACCACTGATGTAAGTACTAATAAATTGACATGTCGGAATATCGAACTGCTAATGATGTTTAACAAAAAAATCGTTCCATACCAATCAACATGTATTTTGTTAAATTCATTATGTAAAATAGGATGGAGACGCAAGATTCGACCTCTGTCTGCTGTTCAAGTTCATAATTGAAAAGAAAAAAAAATGTGCTTGTGTCTTCATACGTTTCTTTTACGTCATTTTTCATACAATCAATGATGAAAGTGCATTCTTCGACGAATGTAGAAAAAACCTGGTGAAGCCACTTTTTCCTTTCCTCGAAGCCCTGAGTGTGGAATAGGAGGAAAGTTTTGAGACACTGGTTCTTATGCCTTTGGGCAAGAATCGTATCCATCGAAGCAAATTTAATGTCAAGGTGATGTGATGGGACAAACTGAAAATACTCGTATTCGATCTTGTTAAAATTATTACTGTTCTAAACGCCTCAATTCTAAACAGTCATGAAGGCATAGAAAAGATTTAGGATGTTCCCTGTGTTCAGTGGTCACAGTGAAGGGAGAAACACTCTCAACTAACCTTGACTCTCAACTACCCTCGAAATACAGTAGACAGCAAACATACGCCCGTTAAGATTTATAATACACGGAAAATTCAGTGTATACTCTGTTTCTTACTCCAGACGATATTCATGAGGAGTTCTTACTTAATGTCTACTGCCTTACATTAAGTTGGCGATACATAGTTTCACTTTATTTCATACAATATATATATTCATATAAAAACAATAACACTTTTCTCCCCATTCTTCTTTTTTACTAGGGGAGTGCGATTCCGGTTCTACTGATGTGAATGCACAAATTCTGAGAATAGATAGATGAATAAATACCTGGAAGATTTCAACGGAATACGATACTGTGACGAAGTTAATTATCTGTTTATTTAATTTTGGGGGATTGATATGCTCTTTACCCAGCTACGATGCATTCATATTTTGTCCTTCTCTTTATAATAAAATGGAGATTTTTCACCTTTTATCTAAGTTTTTTATTTCTCACGAATTCAGGTGCTAGAGAAAAAACAAACAGTACAGAGGATATTTTTTTCGTGACGTGAAAAGTGTCAATTCATACCACAGCACCGGGAACGAGGGAAACTAATAACTTTGAAATAATACATGGCGTTTCTATAGCTATAGGCAATGGAAAGGCGGGTGGGTTCTTTACTCTATTATAGCTTTTTAACTTTTCAGAACCCTATCAAAAATATTTTTGTGAATGGTAAAAACGGCATTGAGTTTTAATCTCGATTTATCTAGTTTTAAAATTTAATAAAGCTCTTTCTGAAGTTTTGAGAACACAGATTAAGAGGTAATATTCTATATGTATTATTTATTCTTCATGATTTAGTACATGCTATTCATATATTTTATACATAATCACTAAAGCAGAGCTGTGGTTTAGAAAACTGATATTAAAATATTTAAAAGTAAATCATCATTGAAATTATGTTTAATGAAAGATATTAATATATCCATATTGAAAACTCAAAAGTTGTTATAAGTATAGTTTAAAACAACCGTTCTATTATAATTCAAAGGTAAGAAGACTGATATCTACAAGTTTTGACAATTCATTCGCTTTAAAGTTTTCCTCTAAACTATTATGAAACAAGGCTAAGATAAGGCATCGAAAAAAGACTGATTCATTTACATGTATTGTTTAATACTTGCTAATGTCACTTTAATTTCCTCTATAAAATTATTTTTTTTTCATTTCATTTCATTAGTTTTAGATAAATTGACTTGGGATGAAGACAATTGTTCCAGGTAACTCATGCGTATCCAAAAGCTTTTGTTCATTAGAAAATATGAATTTAAATACTTATCCGATCTTTTAATAAGTAATAGAGAAGATACTGTTGTACCCATATAGAGATCTAATATTATATAGTATTAGATCTCTATGGTAGTACCTAAAGACGGTTGTATCTAAGGACACTTAATTTTAAAATTCGAAAATTAACAGAAATAAGAATTGATGGCAAAAGTTGCCTTTAGCTATCAGTATCAATATGTGAAAACCGGAAATTGTTCAAAAAATATCTTGAGGTACCACAAAGGCCTTGAAGTTTTGAAAAAATGCGGATTTTTTACAAAACAACTAAAACAAAACAACTAATAAACATTAAACCCTCACATTTTGCTCATAATTTTTTATAAAGTACTACTTATAGATATAATGTTAGAGATTTATTTTTTTATCACCCCTCTTATGGTAGCAATAATTTTTTTAATGCCAACTAAATTTTGTACAGTTGTTTTTTCCTGCATTTTTAAACAGCTAACAACTCTAGAACATTAAGTAGTTAGGAATTTAAGGTGTTAGAGGTAAAAAAAAAGTAGATGTAAGCATAAGCATTAATCTATTCTAAGGAATATTAAGGTGAGTTCGATACATTTAAGAATTAACCTTAAGTTGGGAGGTTGCTCTGTAAGATTTTGAGTAAAACCTGTTACGAGTTGTATTTTCTGAAAATTATGTTAATTTTTTATGCTTGTTTTGAATCATATGAATACTGAGCGATTTTTCATTAAAAGATAAAAATTATCAATAAAAAATGCTCATTTTTAGCTTTTTTCAAATAAATTTCTGTTTACGCGTTTCTGTTCATAGGTAAACTGGGTCTGTAAGTAGGGAGAACGGCTTGTTGTACCTAAGAACACAAATTTTATCAAGTTATTTAAGTTATTAAAGGTTCAATTTTCGCTACTAAAATATTATCCTATTTACAAAGGCTAAGACTATAGGTTGCTTGGGCAATTTAAATAGTCGAAATATGAATTTATCTGTCTTAGAAAAATTAAAACAGGAATTTTAGGCGTAGGTACAACAGTCTCCCCTACTATTGATAGCGTAAAGCTTTCTATTCCCTCTGAGGTTTTAAGAAAATCCAAGAATGGCTATAGAAACTTTTACCATCACTCAAGTTTAATTCAAAAACTTACAGACCTTTGTCAACAGGAAAATATAATAGAATAAGCAGTAAAAATTGTTTAATATCTAAAAGAACTAAACCGTTCCTCTAAAATAGCCTATTTTTCTAAATAGTGACAATATTTTTCCAAATTAAGTCGATATTTTTTTTTCAATTAAAAGTTTTACTGAATATTTTTTAAAGTTGATTAAATCATTTTAAACTATCACAATAACCCCAAATTGCTCTTTGGGTTAAATTTACTTAAATTGTTTGGGTACTAACTACGAAATGGATTTAAAATACCGAATCCGATTGTTTGTCAATAATAAAACTCACTTCCTATTGTAAAAGAATATTTATTCATGTATGTATGTAAAAAACAGTCACATAGCCGTACCATTTCCAAAACAAACAAAATCAGATGATTTCATCAATAAACTATAAAGTATACGATAGAAATTTTAAAAATGCACATATTAGTAAAATTCTCAGTATTACCTCAAAAAAATTATAACACAATACTCTTCCATATATACATAATGTCATGGCTCATCGACAGCAATTAACAACATATAAACGAAGTGAACTGTGAAGCTTCGTTTTATAAAAGTCTTTGACTTATGTCAAGTGTTTGTACATTTCCTCAAGCTGGGCGCTGAAATACTTGCGACAGTCCGGTCGCTTCGTCTTCAGAGTGGGAGTGAGCAAACCGTTTTCGATGGAGAAAAGTTCGGGGTGTAGGTAAACATCCTTTACCTAGCACGAGAAAAACAAATTTTTAGTTACTGGGAAAGAATAATTTTAGGGGTTTTATTTGAAAATAATGATGAAGGCACCAAACAACCCCTTAAATCAAATTTATTCGAATAATATCGAAAACTTGAGGAATGTGTAGATAAATGTAGCTACTTAGGCGCCCTGATGGGAACAAGACCTGGAGTCATTTGTGTTAGTGCTAGAATACAAAAATGTGAAATGTTCACCCCTTCTCTAATAAAATATAAAAAATTCTGAATATTGTTCTTCTGAAATACTTTGGAAGATATGTTTGCGAAACCTTTAATAATTATATTATATTTGAAGCTAAGTTAATGTTGATATAAAAAAACTGTTCATGTTGGAGAAAGTCATGGGTGGGTTTCCTTTGGGGATTGAGCCATGTTGACTCACTGTTTTTTATCTACTCCAAAATGACCTCTTTGGCGAAAGATATAGAATGGTTTGCTTTGACTAGGTTTAAAAACAACTCTCTCGATGTACACATAATTGACTACTCTGGCTTAGATTGGTTTGGTGTGGTGTGGTAATTGTTTTATAGCGCAAACTCTAGCTTAGAAATACACAGCTTATGGATTATAGTAGATACTTCAAGAAACAAACTTTCGTGAACAGAGGTGTTTTAAAAACATTTGAGTAAAATATATCTTTAGGAATAAAAAAATAGAGAGCTGATATTTTTTTTAATTCTTACCTGTTCAAAAGACTTTAATCCAGCTTTTTTACCAAGTTCAGTCAATTCTGTGATGATCATCTTTTTAACAGCCTGAAACAACAGAAAACATTTTAACTAAAATGTATAATTATCTTTTATTAATCATAGTTTATATCTCATTAATTATAATGACATAAATTATGATATAGAATTTTGAATTTACTTTTTAAGAAGATATTAAGTTGAAACAATTTTTACGTGCATTTTTTCTTTTTTGAAGAAAAGTAACCTTGATATTCATGCAATAAGAAATGCCATAAATTCATTAACATTTAGCTACGATTGCTTCTTTTATTTTAAAAACTTCAAATGGTAAAATAATTTTACAATTAAACCTTCATATAAAGAAAATTAAGATATTAGCTTTTTGGCAACTTCTTCTAGAAAGGGAACTTAAGATTTTTTTAGTTCCATTTTCGTACTTTCATTACTACACGTTGCATACTGGATAGTCAAGATGTGTATTGTAAAAAATAAATTTTGTAATAAAAACTAAAGCATCTACATATAATTGGTAAACATTTTATGTGCAATTCACGAGTTATTTCATTTGTCAAATGATTCATTTTTAATTTATTAGATTTTTGTAAGGAAAATTTTTTCAATTATTTATTGGTTGTTATTAATTGAAATCGTAATAACATTTAAATACAAACAGGAAATTTTTTTTCATCACATCCGTAGCTACGAAACTACTTCACATGAATACGGAAAGATTAATACATTTATGTCAAAAGTTGCTAATGACACAAAAAATATCACAAACGAAATATTCATACCTTATTTTTGCAAATATCCTGCCACGTTCCTTCGACTTCATTCACTTTACACCAGTTTTCTACTACCTTCTGTTCCGGTGCAACAATAGCTATCAGGCAAGACTGGAAGAAAGATTTTTTTAGTTTAGTGCCCAAAATAATAATTAATTATGGTGAAAGTCGCTAAACGATGCCACTTTAAATAATATTATTAAATATCTATGTGTTTGAGATCAGGTAAGAATGATAAGATCCTACGATTTTAACGTTAGGTACATACAAGAAAATTATATTTTAAGTGTAAAATACTTGTAAAAATCCACCTTTCAAATGTTTCAAATTAAATGAAGGTTCATAAAATCATAAGTAAGCTTTAACGTTTAATTATTTTAAATCAAGGTTTATAGTTTTTATTTTATTTTACATTTTATTCCAATTTTCAACTTAATTAAAAAATTATGGTTTTACAGTCTTTTTCCTGTTTAACAGAAGATTTACTTGATTTTCTTTTGGGTGCATTTTACATTTTTCTTGCTATCAATAGCTGCATGTGATTCAATTTGATTTCGAACCATTTCATTATAAATATTTATAATGAAAATATTTTTTTTTATAAAATCATTCCATATGTTTTATAAACATGGATTTATGAAATTAAATGTTATTTGTTTAGAAAGGTTAAATGGCAATTTCAGCTTACTTTCAAACTGTCTCCATGTACAAATAGTTGAGCAACGTAGGGGCAGGTTAAGTAAATGTTTTCAATCTTTTCTGGAGCGATGTATTCTCCTTGAGCTAATTTGAAAATATGCTTCTTTCTATCAACAATACGTAAAGCTCCATTCTGAAATTACAAAAAAAAAAAAAATGTATTTAAAAATCACAATGAAATTCTACTTTCAGATTATTGTTTATTAATGTACGAGAGTAAAACAAAGTTTTGAGCAATAAACTACAGGAGTTCTTATCAATGAAAAGATGACAGTTTGACATAAAGTGAAAGAACTTCGAGCAAGTATGCTTATTATAATTCCTAAAACACTTCCTTTTCAAGCTAGTTAAAATTTGATACAAATAGTATCAATAAATTTGTATCAATTTATCAGCTACTCGTAGTTTTTATTGAAATAAATATAAATTATACTGATAGTTTTTAAAGAGATAAAGTTCAAGATTTAGGAAGAGAGTACAAGAAGCGTATGTTGTAATTTTTATTTGATTAATGAGTATAAAAGAACTATCTTTTAATTTAAAAAAAAAACTTTTTCAAGGTCATTAAATATATCTCTCTCGTCCCATTAAAAACAAATAAAGGGTGATTTTTCACTTGAAAAGTCGCCTCATTTTATCAATGACTGAATCTTTCTGGATATTCCACTGGTTCAGATAATACCCACATTGTTTATTTATGGAAATCAGATCTATATGGGGTGATCAGTTTATCGCTATAGCTATTTTAAAGGAAATATGGATTTTGCGAAAATACTCCGATGATAAGAGAATTTCGACTTTTCTAATCTCCATCATTGCATGCACATATTGCTCAATGAAAATGGATGATATTAATAAGGAAACTGGTATTGTTTTTTTTTAATGAATTGAATTCTACGTCAGAGCACAGTTCATTTCGACGAAAAGAAACTGTTAGAAAAAGCAGTTTAGCGTTTCCAGAAAATAAAATATTTTCCTTCAACTGTTTCAAAAAGCAAACAAGTTAATAACATGACTAATAATTATTATCATGTTATTAACTTGTTTGCTTTTTGTATGCATAATTATCCTCTTTTTTAAATGAACACTGTTCTAGATTGATTAATATTCCTTTTCCACTGCACGAAACATAAGTGCGTATCTTTATTTATCCACAGATTCAAGCAAGAAAACATAGTGCTACTATAATGATTTTTAAGAGCGAGAATATCCAATAGCTCCCAAACTCATAAACTGTATTATTAAAATTGAAGTAGATCAGGAGTTCCCAAACCCCGTATGGCTTGTCTCCCATTACAATCTTCTCTTTTTCAAGAGACATGCAATACATGCAGACATGCATTACAATGTCCATCACAGAAACATCGCAATTCTAAAGATTTTCAAAATGTCACAATTTCACCTCTTATATATTTTTTTTGTCAACAAATCTTGTTCTACTGAACTACGCATCAGCAGCATAACTCATGGCTGGAAACGATTGCACGTTTTGATTAATAGCCAAGCCCTAAAAAGTGAACATTCCATGAGAAATAGTGCCTGGCTATTGGGCAAAAAAAAATCGTTTGTATTCTCCTCACTCATCGCAACCGTGCGGTTTCTTCATATTAGTCTGCACTTTGACTGTCATGGGTCAATAAACCTGCCTGTAGCTAGCTCTCTGGAGGCGGAGGTATTGTAAACGAACGTGAACTCAGGCTCTTCCACTTTCTCCTAGTCCTTCTTTCTAC
Organism: Tetragnatha montana; assembly: GCA_963680715.1. Taxonomy (NCBI): domain Eukaryota; kingdom Metazoa; phylum Arthropoda; class Arachnida; order Araneae; family Tetragnathidae; genus Tetragnatha; species Tetragnatha montana. The sequence goes on along the minus strand of OY796674.1, from coordinate 35,326,267 downwards.
CAGTCTTTTCTTCGATTTGAGATGAGGTTTACATCCGCTCTCTGACTTCTACGTTATAAGAGATTGACTTTGAAAGATGTCCGGAGGTAGATTATGAAATGGAAAGTCGACCTTCTCCAGTTCCTTGGGCAGTTCAAGTTCTTGGTGCTTACATACTAACTGGAATTCAGAATATTCCATTCGCTACCTTTAAACCAGGCCTACACAACTTCGAAAGAGATGCCCGCTAAATTATTACCACTTACCTTATCGCGGATCAAACAATCTATCTTGAGTCTGATCAAGCTGGCCAAATTATTGATTAAAATTCTCGTTTGCTTTTTCTTTACATTGAGATTAATTACAAATAATTGAAAATGATCACATAGCAACTTGTTTGTTCAAAGATACCACAAGTTTATGCATTAATACTTGCATAAAATTTCTATTCTTTCAAAAATTTCATAGCTTCCATTTTATATAGGTATGTTTTTGTACTTGGTGATTTAAGTAGTTAACAGTTTTCCACGAGTTAACTCTTAAAGATTTACAAAATAAATGCATGTTTATAATTGAACTACCTCAATTATAATTATTCCTGACTTATCGGGCCACATAAAGAGGGGTAGCGGGACACATCCGGCCCCCCGGGCCATATATGTTGCGCAGGCCTGCTTTAAGCGATTTAATAGATGGGTTGGTTAAAAGAAACATTTCAACTTTCTTTAGAAATACACCTTCAAAACTGTGAAAGTGTTGGAATCAAAGGTTTTTTTTTATTAAATTACCAAATTTTATTTCAGGAGATAACTGTATCACGATAGATAATTACCGTTTAATCCAAACAAGAGCTAAAATTAGTGCAAAAGATTAGATTTGATCAGTCTATGATTAAAAGAAAGTTATTTACTTAAAATTCTCAGAACATCCATCGTCATAATTAAGGAGGAAAAAACTAAGATGACGAAAGCATAAAACTTAAACATTTCTTTGACTTTCAACGGGGTTTCATTGCACTCGAACAAAATTATTTTATTTGAATCCTCTTCGTAGAACTTTCTTCGTACAGGTAGTATTTGTCTTCCCACATAAGAAAAGCACTTCTTTACACTATTCTCACAGAGCATTTTTTCTTCCAGTCAAACAATTTAATAATTTGAGAAACCTTACTCTACTGCATATTAGGAAGGGGAATTATTATAAAAGATATGGTTAAGTTTATTTTTGGGGAGAAGCAACACGCTTTCATATTTATATTGAGAAGGTTTAAAAACATAAATTTCTTAAACGTGTGAAAGTGCGTGAGAAAATCAAACAATTGTCATGCTTTAATGTTCTATTTATTTATTAATTACTTCTTTAAAAGATTACTTTTAATTTGTAAACATTACTATGATCATCACAAGGAGTCTCCTTTCTTCTGTTCTTCTCAAATAAAATGCATTCCTATTTCTTACTGTACTCAAAACTTTTCACTCCACAGAACAGTTCTATGGACACTATGTCATTGTGCGGAAGTAGGTAAGGGTGTGGTGAGATGAGTCTTCGAAAACCGTATCACAGGTGGTAGTCATAAGCAACGAACCATGAAGGGATGGACATCCGTATATACAGGAGGGCTCTCTCCACGCGAATACTCAAGAATGCAGTACATTATTGTTACATCAAAAAGAAACAATTAAGTTAGCGATGACTGTCTTGTTAAAACCTCATTTTGCTTGCGTATGAAGATTCCATAGATGTTGCATTGTATTCAAAGTATTGAATAGTCAGTTTGGAAAAGGGAATAAGTCCATAAAATGGACAATTGACTTTTTGTTCTCAAAAAAAAATTCCAAGCTTTGCTCTACAGATGAGTGGTAAGAGGGGGGAAAAAATAGCTACCTCCTATAGGCAGATATAGCCCCTTGAAATAGGCAAAGTCCATGTCCATTCATTGTATGTTTTGATTAAATTTGGAATTTAAGTTAATTTGTCTTCAAAATAAAATTTGTTCTTAATTTAAAAGTGTTTTTACCTTTTTTATCCAGTGAATGTTTGACTCCAGCAATATTATTTTAATTTTATTTGTCTTTATCTATTTTTCACTTTTGTGCTGTGAACTAAGCAAATGTAATTTAAATGTCGATTAAATTGGTTTTAAAGATTTTTTTCAACTAAAATTTCATAAGTTTGAAAAGTAGAATAAGTCAATCAACTTTTTTCAAATGTGTATTTTTGAATGTAGTACTTAAATTTTTTTCAATGATTGTTCTGTATTATAATTAGGGTTTTTAATTTTCAGTAAAAATTTGATGGTTATACATCGATAATTCCATTACTTATACAGGCTTGGGTTTTTTTTTTTCGATTTTCTCAAAACTTGGTTTTTTATTTATTCCTTTTTTCAAACTGACGATTCAATTAGTGAAGACAAAAACCTTGTCAAGTTAATGTAAAGTTGACTTACAGGGCATAATATTTTAGAAGAAATTGTAATTATGACGCATAATTTGTTAAATTCTGTAATTAGTTATTGATGGTCTTTGGAATGATTTGTTAGGATTTGTTTTTAGATCGAAATTTTGGGCATAACACAAACTACCTGAAACTGAAAATTATTACTGTTCAAACTTGATCTAATGCAGCCAAGACGTAAAACAATAACAAGCGTGATTACTTTTAATCGTACCAACATACTATATCAAAATAATGAACATATATCGAATTAAATATTAAAAAACAAAATGTAAACTAACCTCCATCCATATTCCTATGTCTCCGGTATGCAGCCATCCATCTTTGTCAACGGTTTCGGCGGTTTTTTCAGGATTTTTGAGGTATCCTTGGAAGACGTTGAGGCCTTTAATACAAACCTACAATAAAATTGGAATGAATTTAAAAGTATAAATAAAGAGAGCCGATTTTCAATCAAACTGTTTTAACAGTTTGATTGAAAATCATGAAATTTCTTTCAAAAATTCTTTCAAAAATGGTTATTTATTTATTTATCTTTGTAAAAATCTAGTATAGAATAAAAACTGACTTCGGCAATTATTTTATATCTCTTTATGTTACAAAAAAAGTATAAAAACAACTAGCATTAGAACATCTCTTATTATAAGATACAAAATAATAAATATTTCCCCCTTTTACATAGCAGGTGCATTAGTTTGTTTTTATAGAAAACTAATGATGGTTGATCTACATTATTAAAAATCAACTTCATAAATTTGAATGCAAATCATTTAAAATTTTTGTACGTTTCTTGTTATTTAATTTGCTTCGCTTCTTACTACCCCATTATCTCCTAATTTGAAAAAACCTGCTTTTTTATATATTTCATAAGAAACTTGTATTTATTTACTGTATTATGCCATTTTTAGATGCATAGATAAGGTATTGAGGTATTAAGTTAACTTAATTCCTCAATACCTTATCTAATTTTGAATAGAATTTTATACATTAAAAATTCAAGAAAATATATAGGTAGTACTAAATTAATAATACAACATTAACGCACATTATTATGAACCCTTTTTTTCTACAAATAAACGTATTATTTTAAACCCTTTCGGGTTTTGGAAAAAAATATTGTGAAATTTTGACATTTATAAACCCTTATTAATCGAGGTTTTTAAAGAGGGTATGGGAGTCAGGAAAGTTTAGGGTCTTTAAGAAGAAGGGAATTTAACTTTTAAATATTAAGATACGTAATATGATATTTTCCAATTGAAATTTTAAAGTAAAAATTATAAACATCTGTATGGTAGAGATTAAAAGGTTCTTTATGTTTCCAAACTTTAAAATGTTTCTTGTACTTATAAGTGATTGGGTAAATCAAACCAACTAAAATTAAAACGTTCAGCTGATATTCTTAAATTATAAATTTGAAAGAAGGAACATACTATATTTTTGTGTAAATGCAAAATCAAAAGTATGTTTAAAAAAAATAAATCTTTTGACAAAAAGAGACAAACCTCTCCTTGACCATTCACAGCATAATATTCCATTTCAGGAACGTCAACCAATTTAATATGACAGCATGGTAATGGAGGACCAACATGTCCTGAAAAATAAGAGGCATTTCAGCAAACACTGCTATTATGAAATATTCTAATAATTTTATTTCACTGCTTCACTCGTGCCGAAAAGACAATCAATTTTTAGTTTGTCGTTTCTCTACTGAATGCCATAAGTCAAGACGTGGGTGTTCAAAAAGCTAACGCAATAAAGCATTTTGAAAAGTAAATTATTTAGTATCTTCTGAAAATTAGAAAAAATACTCATTTTTATTTTGTTAATTAAAAAGTACTTTAAATTTAAGTGTAACTTTCAATTTTTTAAGACTATAAAATTATTACAACAAATTAACTTTATAAAAAATAAATAAAATCGATAACAAACTATTAATTAAGGAGTACTTGGTTCAAAAATATTTAAAACAATTTTTTCAATGCTTACTAAAACACGATACTTATATGGATTGAGGTTAACGTATTTTTAAATCTAAGAGATTATGTTAAAAAACATGAGTAAAAAAATTGTACAACAAAAAGACATTTTTCCGATAAAGAATGTTACATGATTTCTAAAACTTTTTAAAATTAGATGAATGGGCAATTTTTTTTCAATAAGATGACAAACAATAAAAAATTAATTCAATAATTTAATATGTATATTATTTTTTAATTTTAAATTTTACTTTTATACCAACTTCATGTTTCTTAATTTTTTCATGCTTCTTAATAAAATTTATTATAAATTACCCTTATCTGATAATACCATTTCTAACATAAAAAACTTATTCAAATTATTAATATCCAAAAAGAAATAAGAATTTGATTCTACACTAGACAAGAAGAGTATTTTAGTCAAAATCTGCATACTGACTTTTTAAAATAAGTAATGAATCGAATAAAGTTGATAGTTTAAGGAAGAAGCCGTGATGTTTACGATATTAATAAAAGAATCCAAAAGGATTACAATTTAATAAAACCGGTCTAAAAAACAATAATTATCATTGTTTGTTTAAAGAACAATATTATTTAGAACGTATAAAAGTAAATTTTATTACATAATAAGACTCCTATAACTTTTTTAAAACCAATGATCAGATAAATATTTTATCAAGAATTGAATTTAAAAAATTCTTACCAACACTGTTGTCTCCAATCAGAGTCATATTGCAAGGTGCTACGCATTCCGTCTGGCCATAACCTTCGACAATCTGGAAACAGGAAATTCCTGTTTAAACTCTCAATCAAGAAATATATATTTTGTTTAAAGTGAAAATAACATGAATAAAACCAATTTCATAACTATTATATCAATATAGGATATATTAGATTTTTAAAATTTTAGATTTTAAAACTTCTTGAAAGCATAGTCGTTTTATCATAAAATTCTGTGTTTTGAAATTTCTTAAGCATTAAATATTTGTATCGATAAAATAGCTATGTGCTTTAATTTTATAGTACTTTACATTTAATTATATCTTAAATTAAGATTCAATGTGAGAGGATTCTAAAGAACTCGTATTGCAACAGTAAGTTGAAGATAAAATAATTATAATGAGAGTGTGAAATTTGATTGAAAAAAAAAATACTATGTTTCCTCTTAATATGTATAATGTATTGAAGGTATTATAAAGGAAAAAATCTACAAATCTACACAGGAATTAGTCCGCAAACTTAAAACTTTATATAAAAATTTTATTTTTGAAGATTTTACTAAATATATTCCATTTGGTAAATAGATTCAAGTTTTTTTTTATTTTATATTTAGGCCATTAGCTGTGCTACATTTTCTTATATGAGAAATAAAGAAAATTCCGCCACCAAATACATATTGAAGTAGGTATACAAATTAGCAACACAATTTCTTGCATCATTTCAAAATGTCGTCCAATAATATCAACTGTCATCATCAAGATGAAATGTTTATATTATGCTGTATCTATTTTTAGTAACAAAATATATTGATTGGAATGTTTTTATAACATCTTGATTGAGTAAAGAAGATAAGAAACTAAGAGCTATATTTATCCTTCTAGGAAAATTCAAGTAGTAGAAAAAAACTTATCCAGGAAAAAATATCAGAAAGTAAAAATTATTTTCCATGTGTTTTTTCTATATTAAATCCATTTAAAACTATTTGTTCTGATTGTACAATTTTAATAAAAAAGGAAGGAAAACGGAATATTTTAGACACTGAAAATAATGATAGGATAATCCGAGAAGCTGGTTAATCGATGGGCGAGTAATCGAAGTTCAATTGAGTTATTATTTCAGCATTTGATAACACTTAACGTCGCATCAGTCTCACAAAACTTAAGACGACATCAAACACATCGAATACAATTTACATTAAATTTATTTTAAAAACGTGAAGATATAATCAGAGAAATTTACATGTAAAAGAACCTGAAACATTGAAATTGACTTCGTAACCCATTTGCATTCTTGGTATGCTCTACGAGTTGTAAAAAATCCCCAAGGCTGTGTTTGTATCACGTACTTTTTTACTTTTGACCACCCATTAAATATGACGCAGGTATCAAATTCCAAATGACGTTTGGGGGCTGGTCTCAAGACCAAATCGATCAATTTTTTCTAACTTTAATATGACCTTGCTACAAACCATCTTCTTCCTTTTAGCCAATGAAAGCAGACTACTTTTTTATAGTAAGATTGGATATCAGCGTCGATTAGCATAATTTTCCCCCTATAGTTTCCCCCTTTTATATTATAAACACAGATTCTCAGGAAGGTGCCCTTATACTAAGACCATCGAACCGGTCCTGCCGACACTCAATGATGTAGAAACTGTTTTTTAGTTGTGTGAAATCGGGAAACTATTATACACATCACGTTCCTTAAATGAAAGAACCGGTCTCTATATTTTTTTCTTCCGATCATTGAGAACATCTTGAGAACATTTTCACTTTAGCTCTGCCGATTTGGAATGACTTAAAGTTTGTTTACAAAACTCTACGGCTAAAAATTCGTTATTAAACAAGTTCATTTTGATCCCTCAAATTAAACTAGCTATGTAATTAAAGTTTTTAAAAATACACGGTTTAAAAATGTCAAGCTTGTTTTCAATATTTGGTTTAAAGATTCATCTACTGCGGTGTTGTGTGTGCTCATGTCTCATTTAAATTCATTGATGATTGCAATACACGTTCTTAACGACGCAGTCGAATACTTTGAAAGTATAATAAGCATCATTAAACATTATGAAACATTTATGTCAATCAGCAATAACCAGGAGTTTTTTATACCTTATATTTAATTTCCTTAATTTTCAATACAATCTACTAATTTACGATTATCTCTATTCCAATGAGCGCAGATGCACTCTATTTTCAAAATTTCGCATTAAATATCTATGAAAACAATAGTTTTTAATCTGAATTCTAAAAGGAAGAAGAACGGTCAATGATTATGTCAAATTTTTACTTTTTCTTCACCTTTTTGTACCATTTAAACAGAAGAGTTCTAAACACTCCAAACTAACATTACTTTTCTTGCATCAACATTAGAATGCTAATATTTTCCTTCAGTTACATCACAGACGATTGTTTTCATGTTTATAAAACGATAATCAAATTCAATATCAGATACATTAAACAAATGGACAACAAATATTATTCCTAAAAATATTGTAACATACATATAATTCAGTACCCAGTTATTGATCTTAATTTTATGTTCAATGAATTTGGTACGTTTACAAACAAAATTATAATATCCTTCTTTTAAATTAGACTAACCTCAGTAAGGTTACAATAGGAATTCATAGGATGCAGTATGTTGCAGTTTAAACAGTCTTTAGTAAAAGAATTTCTTATTCACTTTTTTCTTAGCCTCTTTTTTCCTGGTAGTTATCAGACAATTCTACTATAGAAATGACATACGGAATTAAGAGAATTTAACTTACCGTGCAACCCAAGGCACAGCGAAGGAACGTAAGAACATTGCTAGCCAAGGGGGCAGACCCGGTGACTAATAATCGAACTCGGCCCCCCATGTTTTCTTGGACTGGCTTGAACACGAAGCGATCCCACACACTTTTATTCGTAACGATGTGTCTAAAAGTACAGTTTTTATCATAAAAGATTTTATAGAATAAGATTTATTCAATATAACTTTGGTTTTGTAATTCAAAAACCATTAAAATAAGAGTGAATATGTGAGACCCTTGGTAAAAAGTATAAACAAGGTTTATTAAAACTCAAAACTACAATATAATCTAATTTTATCTTACTGATTTTCATTTAAAAATTATATTTAAGGAAGAATTACTTCTAAACTACCTGCTTTAAAAAAGCACAGTTTGTAAAGTTAATTATGTAAAATAACGTAAAATAATCTTAGGAAATCAAATCGGTTTGTTCATGAAATTTATTTTGATATTCAATGGTTTTTAAAAATTTAATATTTTTGAACACACTCTAGTATTTAAATATCCTATTCTTGCTTTCATAAAGTTTCTCAATTTGTATAAAAACAAAAGGAACAGAAATTGCATGATTTTGAATGATTGAGAAAGAAATTTCATATTTTTCTGGTATTCTCAGTATTTAGTTAAGAATTTTAAGAATTATTTTAACCATTTTAAAATGAATTCCTAGGTAATATGAGTATAACCGTACTGACCTTTCTAGCTCTGCTTGTTTACTTGTTAATGCCATATCCATTATCCACTTTTTCAGGGAGCTTCCTGTTACACTGTTTTGTATCTAAATTAAAAATAAATTTTGGAATTTTATATATTAGTCCTCAAAAATTTAATACAAAATTTGAATTATGTATTAAATTTGTATTAAAATAAACATATGGTATAATTAACAATTATTATTATTTGTAATGGCAATCCATAAAAAATAATGTAAAAGATGTTTTGAGTGTATAAATATGATTAGAATATATTTATACACTTCAATTTTAACCTCTAGGGTAAAACTTTTCCCCCAAAGAGTATGACTATTGGAATCAATTACCAATCTTGATATAAGGTTTTACCCATTATATTGAATTGAAAAGCAAATTTAATCCCAACGAAACATCCATTATAAAAATGTTTTTTTAAGCATTTTGATTTTATCAATGTGAACAAATAAATCAGATTTTTTTTAAGCCACTGTAATTTTTTCCTCTACAGATGACTTTTAATCACGAGAATTTTTCATAAAACTGTTAGAAACTTATTTACTTTAGAACCTATTTTTCTGTGGTATTTCTCGAAAATTTGGAAATTCCGAACTGAAAGTTTTCTATGAATACCATGAGATAATTAAAGAGTCCGTGTTATGGGTACTATACAAAAATGACCAACAAATTTGATCAACTTCTGTTGTTTTAAAAAATAAAAGTATAACGAATTGCCTTTTAAGTATTAGGGAATCCAAATATCTTTTCACATCAACAAAAGGTAATAGCAAACGACTTAAAGCAAGTTTTCCTTGACAATATATATACCTTGCACTCAACAAAAAGTTTTAATCTGGCTCATAATATCCAGATATTCCCTCAAAATACATTACATTCTTAAACAATAACTGAAGTCGGTAAATAGAATAAAAGCAAAAGTAGGCTTATGGAAAATGAAACACTTTTTTTTTAAATATCAATTGTTCTTAAGAAAACAATTTGCAAATAGCCTGAATACTTCTTGTGTAGTACCTGGTCGTAAATCCTGTTCAGCAAACGGGGAACAGCTGGGATGAAAGTCGGCTTGAGTGCTTTAATATCGTCTGTTAAAAGCTTTATGTTCCCTTGAGAGAAACCTACGCTTCCACCTGTCATGTACACTAGCACCTGAGAAGAAAGATTCAAAGTGGTCAGTCTCTGAATAGCCATTACCGTGGACAATCAAAAGATCGAGCGTATTATATTCTTATGCATACAGTTTGAGTTTAAATAAGCATTTCTAGTATGGCTTGAAGAAATAAAGTGGTTAAGAAGACTTCGAAATAATAATAATAATAATAATAATAATAATAATAATAATAATAATAATAATAATGTTATTATTTTTACTCATGTTGATACAGTTATAAGCAACAAATTTAATTTTGAAGAATACGGAAGTATAGGAAAAATCGAAAGTTTACCTCATAAATTAATATTTAATTAAATTCATCTGAAGTGACAACTACCAAGCCAATAAATAACGCCCAAATTAGAATATTCAATCATAATTGATTTAACATCCTTAAAAAATAACTTATAACATACCTGGCATACTCTTTCTAACATGTGAGCAAGAGGTAGATATGAAATCAGGACATCTGAAGCCGTGGGACCATGGATTCCCTAAAAACGTATAATAAAATCGATCAGTATTTCTATACACTAGGTCAAATAACTGATACATTTTTCTGTGTTTTAAGCTGGGATAGATAATAGCTAAAGTTATAAAGAGAGTATTTTTTCATACCATTTGTAGAATGACAGCACTGCTGCACGACATTACGTTTGCATGAGTGAGAACAACTCCTTTAGGGTCACCTGTTGTCCCACTGGTATAACAAATTGTGGCTATATTTGGTGGAGTTGGCTCCTATAACAGACCGTGTAAATGAATCATGCTATAGTATTTTTTTTCTATTTTAAAAGAAGTAATGCAAAATGTATCTCTTTATACAGTCGACTCCGCTTATTGTGATCACGGATAATGTTATAAATCGGAAAATGTTATCAAACTTGACTCCTATTTAAATTAACGAAAAATGTATCGTTTTATGTTATCAATACATCGCTTAATGTTATTAAAATCTGGTGAAATACCCTTAAAACCCCTTTTTCCCCGTTTGAAGGCCAATTTTAATACATAATCATACAAAATGAATCATTAATTTATTAGTGTTACATGTTCCACTCTCATACTTTTCTTTAAGAATGTAAAAGTTTTAAAATATATTCTAGGTAATCGTTTTAAATACTTCAATTGGGACTAAATAGTTGTGATATAGTTGTTAGTATAAAATCGCTTATTATTATCAATCGGATATTGTTATCATTCTACCCTTGGACAAAAGTGATCACATTCAACGGAGTCGACTGTATTTTTAATACTTTGTAAATTGTCCATCATAACATTTCTTTAAAATAGAAATAGATCTCAACATACACTTTCCTTTTAAATTGCTTAAGTAACCAAAACAATACCCTAGCGTAAAATTTATCTTAGGTGTTAGAAGTTATCACTTAAATATCAAATAGTAGTTGTAGTGTACTCTGCCAAATACGAATTAGCCGTCTAAAATTTTTGATAGGTTTTTATTATGTCTATTTTTCAGTACAGATACAAATTGAAAGGTAAGATAAATTTTCTAAGTCTCCCTTATTCAAGATATAAAAATATAACGTACTTCAAAAACGTTCCTGAAAATTTAGAAGGAGATTTTAAAATACCCGTTTAAGATAAAATCTACATATTTAGTAATACATTTTAATAAATAATTTTAAAATTAACAGTGAACAACGATATGTATATATTTAAATAATTGAATAGATAAAAGAATACTTTATCTTACCAATGGTTCACAGGGGTGAAGTTTTCCAGCTTCCTATGTAATTAAAAACAATTAATGATCTATTGAATACAGAAGGATTTATACTTATTTTTTATTATTTGAAATTAACTATCTTACCTCCACTTCTGTGAAAGATATGAGTTGAAGTCCCAAAGTCTTGGCTCGTATCCTCAATGTGTCAGATACTTTTTCCACTACGATAATTTGTTTTAGGTTTGGTGTATTTTTGACTTCATTGAAAAGACATTTAACTTTACTTTCGCTATCACACACAACTATTTTGATTTCAGCTGTAAAAAAAATAACCTTAGGTTAAAATTGAAAAACATCAAGATGTAGCATCATACTAATACATAGTTAGTAAGAGTGAAAGTCAGAGAAAGTTCCAAAATTACCTTGATTGATGATATATGAGCAGGCATTGGGTCCTAAAGTATCATACAAGGGAACTATCACAGCAGATTGTCGAAAGCAGGCATGTTCAGTAAGCACCCACTAAATAAGAAGAGGATATGTTTTTCATGAAAGTTGAATTTAACAATCTACGATATTTTACAAATAAAATCCAAACCCGAATATAATTTTGATCAATAACGTGATTTAATTCTATTATATGAGTTACATAATAAAAAGAGTTTGTATGTTTTATTTATAAAACAATATTCTTAAAGATATTCCCTTTAAAATCCCTTTAATACACTGAAAAAAAATTCGTCTTTTTACGGATTCATTTCTGTGATTTTCTCACGGTTTAATTCTGTAAGCTAGAAAACAGAATTTTACTGAGAAATGTTTCACGAACTCCTCCACTGTATTTTTACGTCTAACACAAAATCTAAACTTTTCATACTGAAACTACTAAAATGTTTTTCAGGGTTAAAGTGCGGTTGCTTAAAAGATAAAGTTTTACAATCGTTTAAAAGTGAATAAATATTTTTAATATTCTTAAATCGCAGCAATTAAAATCCACAGAACTGCTTTTTTCTAACGTGCACGACAACGGAGATATAAAAAATATTTTATAATTTAGATAATTAAAAAATCCATTCACCAAAAAGTTTTTTTAAATTGTTTTGGTAATCCATATTAAGAACTAAGTATAAACAGTTTCAGAAAACCTTAAAACCATATAAAAGAAATCTAAACCTCTTAGCACTATTTTTCCTTCATTTACTTGACTAGTTTTTATAAAATATTTTTTATAAACTGTTATTAAAAATAATCTAGCCTGGTAGTCAAAATACGGGAAATCAAATCCAAAAGGTTGCGCGGTCGGTGCCAACCAATAGCAGTATTTATTATTAGCTTAGAACGCATTGAAATCATATGAAGAAAAATGAAAAAACGGACGTTTCCTCAAATACAAGAAAGCAAAGAGACGGACGTTTCCTCAAATGATAGAAATAATCTGGCAACAACGCTGCCGTGCATTTTCCGTTTCTTGAAGAAAATTTTCTTTACAGAGTAGTAATATGTGACTTCTTTTACCTCAGGACTGTTCTTTGAGTAGATTCCGACGAATGTTTCTTGGCCAGGTTTCATTCCAAGGTGAACCAAACCATCTGAGAAGTGTCTGACTCTGTCTAAAACCTAACGAAATAATTCAAAGTTATATTGAAATAATTTTTGTTTCCCATATTAGTTTTTTAGTGATAGCTAAAAATAATTTGTGCGCACCTCTTTGTAGGTTAGGAATATATACGGGGCATCTTTCTCAGGTCTCCATCCCAAACAGGGTCCGTTACCTATAACGTAAAATTGAAGCCACATTGGTAAAATATATATATTTTTAATGAAAATCAGTTGTAAAATGCAAACAGTTTTGGTTGAAAAAACATTCTTATGTAACTATTTTAAAATATTTCAATGAAACTTATAATTTCTAAGTTTGTAAACTAAAAAAAAATCACCCATTTAAGGAAATCTCCGAATTTTAATGTAAAACTATCCAGTTTCGATTTTTTTTTTCAGTTTTTTCTTAAATAAAATCATTCATCAATAGAAATTTGAAGACGCTTTTAGGACCGATTTTTTTTCTCCACGCTTTATTAATTTCAATGCTTTCTCAAATTTCTATGAAAAGTTATAAAAAAATGGTACTTTCGTATTTTAAATTAATGTATGTAAATGTTATGTATTTTTAAAACTATTATTTTATAAATATGAAGAAAACATAAATGTGTTTTAATGGTCTCAATCTTAAATAGTTTAAGATAAATACAGATGAACTAGCATTTCTTAAGCATGTACATATTTGGATAATTTTCAGTTTTTTCAAAAATGTTTACTTAAATGATCCGCAAAATTGAATATTGAGTAAGAGTTCTTGTAATATTGCATACAAGTTCTTCTGCTGAGTTATTTGACTATTTTTTTATAAGAGGAAATGAAATCCACCTCTCAGAAGTTTCAAAATAATGATGGATATCCCAGTTGCACAAAGAGGAAGTATTGCGTAGCGTAAAGTTAACAAGGTGATTTTATAAAAAAAAAAAGTTTAGTGTGTATGATGAATAGGCATGGTGAAAAGATTTTTTCGGGAAAAATGACAGAAAGCTGAAAAATAGCTCAAGGAATAACGTCGCAATAGCTGCTACTTTATAAAGCATCTTTTGAGGTTCTTTGAAAGGAGATATTTGAATAATATAATTTGTATTCTGCTGTGATTGTTTACACTTCAGTTCCGGTGGCTATTGTTTTCGGTTTTGTGTTATTGTTCAGTCGGAAGTATAGGTCTGTGGAGGGGGGGGGGGATAAAAAACTAACAATACTTGAAATCCGATGGCCTCTATGCATCATCTGGTACATAGTCTTGGCGTCTTCGTAACAATACTCGAGGAATTTGCCATCTGGGTAAAATCTGGAAGACCGTGCTTTCTCTGGGCCCTGTTGAAAATAAAAACTTTGTTGAATGCAAAGTTATAATTTATAAAATTAAGTATCATAAACTGAATTTATTAGTGCACAGTAAAGCCTGCACTGATGGGAATCCGTATATTTATGCGGTTTTTGATATTCCACCAAAAATTAAATGGATGTATGGAAAACTTTGGGCGGAATAACCTCTCATGGTCACCATCATGATTACTTTCCCTACCAAAGTTCCAAATTCTCTTTTAGAAAAATTGTGAATTAATTAGGTGCTACCTAAAAATATCTATTTACCAACTTTTAAATATTTTGTCACTGTTCAAGTGTTAAAAAACATCAGTCAGCACTCTCTTACCGATCTCAGAATAATTTATTTTAGCTATTTAGCGACCAGTGGAATAAACGACTGGTTGAGAGTATGCCTCGTAGAGTTACTGTGGTAAGTTTCACTCGCAAAGGAATAAAAAATATATTTCTCTTTTCTTTGAATCCGCAGGTGGTTATTGCTAGTGGGCAAACAGCTCTCGTTAGAGTTGAAATTGTTATCCTTTCAGTAGACGAGGACACATTCTAAAGGGATTCTCACCGGCAGTTCTTTGGACTGTTTGTTGACGTCGATGGGAGGTGTGAGGGGTGGTGGCAGGGTGGACATGTAGAAGGAGGTGGCGACAGCGGCTGCCCCGGACAACGCGGCGGCCCCCATCACGCTGCCGATGTACTGCAGGTACTCTTCCATTCTGCTGCTACTGAGGGTTCACTACTGAAAACGGAAAGAGATGGTAGATTATAATAGTGTTCTCTAACAAGGAATTTGCAAGCTTTTAAGTTAAGGCACTTGGTTGTTTCCACGAAAGTAACTACTAAACTGTACTTCAATCTCGCTATTTTTGATAAATTACAAGTTAAATTAAAGCAAAATACTCAAAAGTAGCAGCCTGAAATCGAACGGGGACCATTGGGTTACTAGACGCACACTCTACCACTAGGCCATCGGTGCTGATGCCAGGATTGACAAAAACATAATTTTATTGTTATAAAACACGTAATAAACTCCTACTACTGCGCATTCTTCAACTGTCGTGGAAACAACCACTTCTTTAAGTTAAATCGTATGTTCTGTATAATTGAAGTCAGGGTAACTTGAATGCATGAAGCGGGTTATTTCATTCAGTTACCTCTTTCGATACTACCACTGGTGAATCTACCTGTTATTTGATGGTAAATCGGACTGAAAATATGTATTTAAATTTAAAAGAATAAATTAATATGAGGAATAGGATGTTCTTTGAGCGTCTTTATTAGGAAACGATTTTATTCGTGAATTAATTTCAAGGATAGACAGAATAATTATAATGTATACTTTCATAGTAAACCGAATGAATCTTGATTACTAACTACTATTTAATATTTTACTATCGTTTTTTTTTACTTTAGAGGTAGTAAATAACATTCCTGTGTTATGAAATAATATACCATACATAAAATGTAATTAAAAGTGTATTTATAGAAAGGATTATCTCCCTGAATACATAATATCTTCCTTTTAAACGTTCAAGATTATTTGTACATGTGCATACGCTTCAAGCGTAAAATGACTAGAGAAATATTAAAAATAATATCGCTTGACCATGATTTAAATTTATTCATCATATCATTAAAAGTAATTAAATTTACAGTGAGACTTACATGAATTATAAAAGTTTTACCTTTGAAGGAAAAGGAGTAATTATATGTTATTACGTATATTTTTTCTTCTCTAAGTCAGGGTTGTACTTAGAATATGCAAGTGCGATTGCTGAATGTTTGTTGGTGAACGTTTTGAAATGAAGTTGAAATGAAATAGTTGAAAATGTTTTGTTGAAGACTGACAAAACACTAAATTTCCTAAATATCCATCTCTCCAATCAATGGATCTGTCTGTAGAAATTAAGAAAACTACAGCCAATATGAGGTGCGGACTCTTTCAAAGCCAATCATTTTAATACTTTTCCTTTCCAGATTGAAAAATTGTTACGCCTTGCGTGAGAGTATGTTATAACTCAAAGCCAACTTACGACAGTAAAAAAAAATATTTCTTCCTTGTACTGGATGTGAATTATAGTGGAGCTAAAGAAGGAAGTGTAAAATAATTAAAAGGACAGAGAGAATTCAATAATCCATACAAGCTAATTCAGCACAATAGTAATATCGGAAAACCGTTAACATATGAATGGCAAAGCTATCCAAATACAAAAAAAATAACGAATCAAAATTCTTTGAATCTTAATAAGTCAACGTATTTTTCAATGAAATTTGCCTGTTCTATTAGTATAAGTATTAAATTAAAATTTAAAGCATTTCAGGACATGGTTTTAATTCATTCCTTTTTGTTCAAAATTTAAATTTATGCTCTAGAGACCACTGTTTGTAAACCTATGTAGTAACTTCATTCTCAAATTATTACGGAAATAAAAATGTAAAAATGTTTTAATACTTTCTTTACATGAAAAGAAATTGCATGAGCATTGGCAACTGTGTAAAAGTTGGTCGTAGAAAAAGATATTCTTCTTTAGAATATCTAATGTTTCCAAAGCGGTTTTTCTAAAGGTTTTAAAAAATATCAGACGTTAATTTTATTTTATGTAATAGCAATTATAATTATTTTATTTTAACATGAAATTTACAAACCTTTTACGCTATTTATAGTTACTCCTTTGAGAATTTCCAACAAAGTTTCAAAAATGTCCTATTGCACTGCTTCGTTGTAAATTTCTAATCAATGAACTGTCACGTGATACTACAGTGTCAAAATAGTAACTCTACTTCAAGAGTCATTATCCTTAAAAATATGCCAATTCTTCCAAACTCGCAGAATCACTTGATGATTACCACTTTTAAGAGCAAAAAAAAAATAATTGTTATAAACAATTCCAAAAATAGAAGTTCCTTATTACGCAACAAAACATTCAGTGACATACTTTGTTTGTGACTACGTTATTTTATTTGTTCCGATCGTTCTAAAAATAGCCCCGGCTCTTGAAAAGATCGCAACCGGACTTTGATCGGTCGTTGTTTAATCAGCAAGGCAATTATCTATCAGGGCAACACAACAGAAGCTTTTCTTTCTTCATTCGATTCCTTTTCTTCCAATGTTGCCAAGACGGTTTAATAATATCGCATATTAAATTCCAAAGGTTGTTAGGAAGAGATTAGGCTGGCGTGGTGTGATGTGGCTTATCTCGCTTCAAAACAAGGGAGTTCGGTTTTATCTACCAATTCAACACGGTTTGAAGTGCAAATTGGTTATCGCGGAGGCCCTTTTTTACAACTTTATTATCAAATCCCTTTATTTCTCTACTTTAGGTTACAATGAGCGGTCCATTCAGTATTCACGAGTCTTACCTTATCCATCCTCCTGAACAAATACAACTTCTGATAAACCGAAGGGAGGGTGTATCGTTAGTGATTTACTATTAGGATTGAATGAGGTTTTGAGTTAGATTTTCCATCAATTAACTATTTTTATACAAAAGAGAGAAGGCTTCATACACATATTCTTATTATAATAAAAAAATAATTAAATTTCGGAAGTGAATGGCCATTTAAATCACATCCCTATTGGAAAATTTTTCCCAGTGTTCCATAAACCAGTATCAAATCATACTGGATCCAGTATCATTTATACTGGTTCCAGTATCATCTATACTGGTTCCAGTATCATTTATACTGGTTCCAGTATCATCTATACTGGTTCCAGTATCATTTATACTGGATCCAGTATAATTTGATACTGGTTTATGGAACACTGGGAAAATTTTTCCAGTAGGGCTACTTCCTCTTGGTGAAAGCAGTCGTTCTTTCCAAAAGTAGGAACCAAAGGATTCCAATGAAATAATAGGTCAAAGGTTTCTCTATTAAGTTACTTTAGAACGAATTTGGAATTTGGTTAATTTAGGACTTAAGCTAGTCAAATATTACGGTTCGGTATGGGGAGTTATTAAGATTCTTTATGAATTTTTAAATTTATTTAGCATGTTATTTGAGTTTTTTTTTAATTTTATAAATTTAATAAGAGTTAAAAATAAGTTTCTCATTTGATTTTAATTAAAAAAAGGTTTGTAACTTTTGATTTGTAAAAAACATCTTCAAAACTGACCGTAAACTTTTAAATAATGCCTTCTTAAATTCCAAAGGATATTTGTATTTTAAAAAATAGATCAATTTTGATAAGTTTTGACAATGAATTGATTTCATAAGTCAGAGATAGGGGTCTCCAAAGTATGATTAAAGGGTCCGACTCATTGACCATATTGGAGACCCCTATCTCAGACTTCTAGATTGGCTTAAAGCTTATTTCCCTTTTTTAGCTACCAATTAGAAGTTTGGATTCCAGGTTAACCTTAGGTTAGGTTAGTAGTGGTGAATTCGGTGAATGTGGCCTTGGCCTGCGGTTTTAAGCTATTGTGCCTGGTATCAGGGCTTCCACAGATTGTAACACAATCAAATGTATATTTGAAGTCAAAAGTTCAATTGCATTGTCAAAAAAGAAGAAGATTTAAAATATAATTTGAAATGTTTTGCCATACTAGATAATTTTTTTAAATGTGACAACTTTGTCGAAATGGAAATGGACCTGAAATTTATTATATATTCTTTCTGACTAACAAGGAGAGGATCCCAACGTGTCATCACCGATTTGGTTCATTTTTGGTGTGGAAGTAGTGCATGACTAGGACATCAATTTGTGAAAATATTAAGAAGCAACTTTCAGAAATTTTGGAGAAAATCGCGATTAAAAATCTTAACATGTACTTATATATCTTATAAGATTCCCGTCTTGCAAGCGGATCGTGGTGTAGCGGTAAGAGCTGTGATTCCCCAACCCAAAGGTCCCGGGATCGAGTCTCGCTGCATACCATATTTTTTATTTTAATTTTCCACACAATTAAGTGCACAGATATGAAAGAAACTTCTAATAATATTTAATTATAAATTTTAAAATATTTTTTCTTGTGCGTAAAATTTTTTTTGGTAAATATGTAATATTTACAATAGGATCATAAAAAATTGGATTTAATAATTTATATTTTTGGGAAACAAGGAATGAAAAGATTTTTTCAAAAAAAAAAAAAAAATTATATTTTTATATATGAAGTTTTACCTTAATTTATCCCTAACTATCCGAAAGAAAGTACGCAATTTTGTTATGCTAAAAGGATTTGTTATGAGTCTAATTTGATGGTTAAAATAAACATTTTTGTTGGTAAACATATAATATTTACAATAGGATCATAAAAATTGGATTTAATAACTATTTTTTTGGGAAACAAGGAATGAAAAGATGTTTCAAAATTGCGTTCAAAATTGCGTTCATAACTGCGTGGAAAACAAAAATAAAAAATACGGTATGCAACGAGACTCGATCCCGGGACCTTTGGGCCTTTGGGTTGGGAATCACAGCTCTTACCGCTACACCACGATCCGCTTGCAAGACGGGAATCTTATAAGATATATAAGTACATGTTAAGATTTTTAATCGCGATTTTCTCCAAAATTTCTGAAAGTTGCTTCTTAATATTTTCACAAATTGATGTCCTAGTCATGCACTACTTCCACACCAAAAATGAACCAAATCGGTGATGACACGTTGGGATCCTCTCCTTGTAAGTGCAATTGGGAATCGTCCTAACAGTGAATCGTAATGCAAATTTTTTTTAGGTTTTAAAAGGATTTAAAAGTTAACAAACAGTATCACTACCTGTTAAGGGGCGAAGTAATTAAAATGCTATACTTAAATTAACTACATCAAAACATGATAGTTTTTTTAATTAAATGTGTTAAATGATTATGGCTTTGAATTTTGCTGTAATGAAGGGTAGTGTACTTTTAAGCTAGGTTTTCGCGGATTTCTTTGAGTTGGGAACCATAGATACATTATTAATTTTGCCTGGTCTTTTCTCTCAATTTCTGATGGAATAATCCGCAAAATCATGCAGAGATCATGCAAGAATAGCCCGCAAGAATTTGGGTAAATAAGTGTGTGAAGTAAAATGTGTATACTTTTTCAAAAATATTTTTCTTTTGTAATTTTCATATGTGTGGAAAAACAAAGTAAATTTAATAAAAATACAACGTGAAACAATAAAATAATGCGTGTAAAAATATTTGAGCTTAATGTTTTTTCTGTCAATTCTATATTAATTAAACCTTCGTTTTACTTAGAAGAAAGTCAAGCAAAATAAAAAATTATTAGAATTTAGTTTGTGCCAAATATGAGGTTCAATTCTTTTTTCATGACGAATAAGGTGGTGTCAAATAACATTAAAAGTTGATACTTTTAAAATAAAGTTGGAGTTTTTAAGAATTTTATGAAAATTATTTTATATTTATCATTTTAGTAGCTTTTAACTAATAAAATTGTGAAATGCAGATGTAGCAATTTTTATCATTATAAAGTAAAGATATTGGGAAATTTTCTCAATTTCAATTAATTTAAATATCATTCAAAGCATAAAATTATAAGAAAAGAACTTTTTTTTTACTAGAGTTAATAAACATCTAACGACTGCATTTTTTTTCACACTGCTTTTATACCAGGAGGATGTCAGCAATTGCAAAACCACTTTATGAAATTCTGACGACTTTGGGTTAAATCAATCAACTACTACCAAGGTACCAAGTTCCATTCTTAGAATTTTGTACAATTAATCTGGAAACACTCTGGGTATTACAAAATACGATTTTGCTTAAGAATATTTCCCGAACGGTTTTTTAACCTGTTTTTAAAGATTATGTCATCTGGGAAGTACAGACAGTATTTTTTATTGATGAAAAAAATGATCAATTTTAACTTTTTTATTTTAAGTTTTGGAGAGACCAAATAAGACAAAAAATAAGAGAGAGACTACTTGGGAAGAAAATAAACAGCATTAATAACATCACATGAAAATTATTTAATACGAAGAAAATTAACATCCATCTTTTGAACTGTATGCATGTAAATAGTCAAAAGAAAAATCCGTAATTGCAAATGATAAAGATCTACAATCATCAAAGCTTATTTTAACTTACCAGAAACATGAATCAGATTTGATCTTTTTATAAAATTTTAACTACACAATTAAATGAACAGTCAGTAAACAGAAGAAGAAGAAAGTAGATTTGGTTGTCACACAATCTGCCTCTATCTCCCCTGGAGCCAAGAATCTGTGTGTCGCTGCTCCTGATTCCAATTGTAACTATCTCTAAATGGACCTTGAACGACTATCTACGCCCATTGTGACTATGTTCCCAAACCTGTTCTTACAAATTTCATTATCAGGAGCCGAAGATATGGATTAGAAGCGGTAAAATAATTCATTTCACTGGGAAAAGTTTTCGATAACCCCCTTCCGAAGAATTGGTGAAAGTCCTCTACGAATTACAATCATCCCAAGGACCAAGGAGCCTGAAAATCTTCGGAAGACGGAAAACTTTCAAATGTGGACAGTTTTGAAAGATCATTGCAAGTAGTGCACTTTCCAGAAGTAAATGTTTTGAGTAGTTCAATGGACTTTTGCCAAAAGCTTACAGAATGGGTTTATGGAAAATGCATAAGGATAACAGAATGCTTTAAATTTTAAATATTCAATTTTAAAATAATAATAGTAATAAATGTTTCTAAAGTTATTAGGTATTATATATCTTTGAATGAAACATTTTTTTTCTGATATTTTATGTTCATTCTCGTTCGAACTTTAAGGAATTTTTAAAAATTAAAACTTTTGAGCATATCTTTCATAAATTATTTAAATGCATAAGCCGATTTTCTATCCTAAAGTACTATCTAAAGTAGTAGTAAAGTAGTATTTAGTACTAAAGTAGCATCGGTAAATCCATAAATAAACCCATGGGAAATTCTTATTGAAATGAAATAAAAACACAAAACTTAAATTATTTTCATAGGTTTAAACGAAAAACTGTGTAATCAAAACTTAAGTTAGAAATAAAAAACATCCTTCTTATTACACAAAAATAACGCGAATCTTAGTTTTAAATGAAGTGCTTCGTTTTAAAATTGTAAGAAAACCTCCTTATTCAATTTAAACTCTTGTTCAGTAAACAGTAATAGATAGGTAGAATAACAGATAGATAGTCTTTAACTTTCTTATTTTTACTCATCTTCTAACAGTGGCGTATATAGGAATTTATTTCGTGAGGGGCCCAAAATTACTCCCCAGTCTCTCCCCCACATATTTAATAAGTCCAATGTAGCTTTTTAGATGACAATTTAGGTGCTAAAAACTTAATATAGTAAAAGTTGTTAGAAATAAAAATACAAGTACCAAAGGGGGGGTCTGGGGGTCCTCCCCCAGAAAATTTTTGGAAGTTTGACTAAAAAAACAGGTTTTTAACTAGTTTTGGTACACCGAATTTTGGATGTACATTTTTTATGAATTTAATATTTAAAAAGTTATAAAAATAGAGTTCCAAGTACAAATGGGGATCTGGGGGTCCTTCCCCAGAAAATTTTTGGAGCTTTACCCCTAAAAACAGAGTTTTATCTTGTTTTTGGTACATTTTGTCCGAATTTTGGACATGTATTTTTTGGTAGATTTGGATTTTGGTGAATTTATTATAACAAAGTTGTTAATAATAAAATTCCAAGTACAAAAGGGGGGGTTTGGGGGCCCTCCCCCAGAAATTTTTTTGAAATTTGACCTCAAAATACAGGGTTTTAACTTGTTTTGGTACACCTAGTCCGAATTTCGGGGGGGGGGCAGGGCCCCCTCGGCCCCCCCTTATATACGCCACTGTCTTCTAAGTTAAATCCAACAATCTTAGCCAAGTTATCTCTTCAGCTTAAAAAAAAGTTCTGCAAATAATGTTACAAAAAGATCACATTAAATTTATCGAGATCAAAACAAACATTCTTAAAAATAAATATTAAGTTTCAGCATCAAATAGAGGAAATTTTTAAAGAAATAGTTGTTGACTATATGAAATAGCTAGTAGCTTTTTTTTCCAATTTACAGATAACACTTTTTACCAAAACTATAGCTTCTGTCAGTTGGAACGCATCAGTTTTTATACTAACATCGATGAAAAATGCACTTACCTTAGATCTATTTCTTCTATCCTATCGATATGATTTACACCTTTGCTTGATTGTTTATTTGTAGATCAGAAGATCATTTAATATTGCAGTCTAGGAGAATCTATTTAAAACAAACATCGTCGTCGAGAGAAATCAACGTTAACTGAGTTGACAAAGGAGGAAAACTTGTCAACAACATCCCTATGCAAAGATGGTAAGTTTGTCGAGCGAAATCACCAGTCCCAAGATGGTCGTCCTTGGAGTTTTTCTCATCAAGTGATTCTGGTTATACTAATACCCTAAAGCATATTCTAATTACCTTTCACTCACGATAATTTCTACATAAGTAAGAAGATGTCCAGCGAAAGATCCTTCAACGAGCGAAACTTGTTTTATAAGAAGAGTACGGGTCCACAAAAATAAACGTCTGGTTCTGTTTACAACAGTTTTGCTTTTAACCACAGATAGAACGAATATGTTTCTCTCATTCTGAGTTTGCAAAACTTTTCACTGTGAAACCTATTTGTAGGTAATTGGGTCATGAATCAAAATTTTCCATTACCGGTATAGATTTGATTAGCTTGCACTTGCTAAAATACTAGTTTCAAATAAAACTGGGAAAACCGATGATTACCAACGTTAAGCCGAGAATGAGAAAGATTAATTTTCAAAAAAAAAATTAGTGTGCCATTCTCCGACAGCTATTTGAAACCGAGCTCGTTAAAAAGCATTTTGGAGAGTTCGTTTTGAAAGAAATATTAGGCAACATCATACTCTTTGATTCCGTACCTCGGATTAAAGCGAACAAATAGACAAGTTTCATCTTCTAGGGCAGTGTTTCTCAACCGGGGGTACGCCGAGAGCTTTTAAGGGGTACGACACGTGTTCAGAAACCCCGAAAAAGTAGCTTAATATCACTTTTTAATAAGCTGAAATTCAAAAATTTCCTGGGGGAGGACCCCCAGACCCCCCTTTTACCTATAGTTTGATATATCAATAATTTATATATTTTTTAAGATGAAAGCAAGAAATTTTCAGATGGAGGTTCCAAAAGTACTTTGGAGGTAGCAAACGGGGCATACGCCTTGGGTATGCCCCGCCTTGGGTATGCCCCGTAACCACCAAGAGGTTTCACTATGTTCAAAAATAGAGAAAGAACTATTTTTGAATCAAATTTTTAAAAAGGTAGAGTTTATTATTATCCTAAATGTTTCAAATTAAATTTAGAAGGTGCATAGAAAACTTAACTTTTGAATATTGTCCATACTAGCTTTACAAAATTGTATTTCACTTGGTTATAAATTGAATTCTTTTCATAACAGAACGTTGGTATAAAATTCTATGAAATGTAAAATGCAGGGAAATATGGCAGGGAAATATATTTTTCCTTTGGGGGTACAATCGTGAAAAAGGTTGAGAACCACTGTTCTAGGGAGGGTTTCTTTTCTTAAATAATTTGCTATAAAATCCTGTCCCATGGTCTACGGGCGTATATTAGGGGGGGGGCTAGGGAACACAGGTCCTCTCCCAAACTTTGGATAAGATGAACTAAAACGAGTCAAGACCCCGTTTTTAAGTTTTTAATATCCAAAAATTTTCTGAGGGGTACCCCCAGACCCTCCTTTTTTTGCATGGTGCTAATAATAATTCACAAAAATCTAGTTAAAAACCTGTGGATGTACGTCTAAATTTTTAGAAGGTATTTGGGCTCTCTCTCCGAAATACTTTTCACAAGGGGAGAGTTGGGATAGTTAAGCCACTTTTAACAGTTTATTTTTTTTAATTTTAAACTTTTTTTACAGCAAAAAAAATATTTGTTTGAAAGTTTGATATTTTTCCTCTAAAATTAACTGATAGTTATTTTCATTTGGACCATTTTTCTATGTCAAATAACTACTATTTACATTTTCTATTACACTGGTTCAAGGAAGATGAAGGGATGCTTTATTCACTTAATATATGTTACACCTTAAAACAAAACTTTCATCACAAAAATTTGGTAAAAAATAACTATTAGTCACAATACTTTTAAAAATAATACCAAGGTATGGGATTTTTTATCACATGAGCAAAACTATAAATATGTTCATATGTTAATGTAAATGTTCATATGTTTATATAAATGTTCATATGTTTATATAAATGTTCATATGTTTATATCAATGTTCATATGTTTATATAAATGTTTGCGTATGTTTATATATATGTTCATATAAATGTTTGTATATGTTTATATATATGTTCTGTTCATATAAATACTAGTTTTGGAAAGAAAAATTATCATACACTGAAGAAAATAGGGTTGGGGCAAGTAACTGCAATTCCCCCATACTCTACTGTGATGTACTCAGAATACAAAGACATCACTTCTAACTAAGTCACTGAAATTCTTTTCATTTTAAGTCCAAAAAATGATTGGATTCGAAGTATACAAATTAGTCTGATGAGTAAGAAAAAACTAAACAGTTAACACTTCACACTGTGCCTCATTTTCCAAAATAAACATTTATGCCTTAATTCTATATTTAAGAAAAAATTTATTTATTGTCTGTAAAATTAATTTCGACTACTTCCACATACGTGTAATTTTTTTTAAAAGCAATTGAATGAAACTACCTACATTTTTCACGTAGTTTCAATCAGTTTTGAACCCCAATGTCAATTTTGATTGACGATAAAGGTTAGAAAAAAAAGATATCAGATAAGGTTTACTCCCAAATATCCTGATAAAGATTCCCGATTTCGAGCACACGTGTTCTCAAGGATTCAGTCCGTCTCATCACGCCAGTTCGATAAGATTACCTGCTCTGGCCGTGTGCTACTGGCAAAAGGTTCCAACCCCTTCGTAAAATAATAACACTGACGAGAAATTCATCGATACTTCTGATTGCTAGAAGGTTACATTTTCATTTCCTAAAATATTGAGTCGGATATTTGCATGAAGGTGCCCAGTGAGCTTCATACTTCAACACAGGGGCATATATGTATAGAGATTTATTTCGTGCGGGGCCCAAATATCCTCTAAAAATTTAGCCATTATAAAGCCCAAAACTGGATTTTTGTACTGGGGGAGAGGACCCAAAAGTATTCCTAAGCCTCCCTCCCGTGCATATTTAATAGATTCAATGTAGCTTTTTAATATAATCTTAGGCAGGATTTGCATCTTTATGAAGGGAGTATTAAAAACAAATTGTGAATAATAAGAGTTCCTAGCAACAATATAGAGGTCTGGTGTTCATCCCCCAGCAAAGTTTTGGGAATTTAACTTGTTCCGAAATTTGACTGATTTTGACCGGAAATTTGACCGGTGAAACAGAGTTTGAACTAGTTCCTAGTTCTACACCTAGTTCCAATATAGAAGGCGGGCCCTCTCGACCCCCTCCCCTTATATTTCTTATATATTCCCCTGCTTCAACACTTTTTTGAACACCGTCTATTGAGTTGCAATCAATTTTCTTATCAGTTAGTAAATCTTTTTATAATCTCGTTAAATCTATTAATTATTTTGGAATAACCTTGGAAATTTTTACCTTAGTATCAGTGCAATTAAACATTAAATTTGTTCTTAATGTATTGGATTTTACTCAGACATTAAAGATTAAAGAACCAAATTTTTAATTAAGCAGAATTAAATATGTCGTATAAACTACCTAGTAGAAGGGTTTTATAACTTGAAACACAGCAAAGACTGATATGAAGCGATAATGAAAAAAATCATGGTTTATTTAACTAACATTAGTGATAAAATTTTAAACTCCCAAATGAAAATTGTAGAATTTTGGATAAATATAAATACATTTGCAGTAAGGGGCCGTTCAAATATTACGTAAGCAAGTTATTGGTCATTTTTGAACCCCCTCCCCCCAGCAAAAATAAGTTAACCGCGAACCCCCCTCTCATAGTTACGTAAGAAAACTGACCGACTCCCCCTTTGTTCTTTTTTGTACAAAATCTTTAGTAATGCTTAGATTTCTGAAATTCCTTGTTCTCCTTGAACACTTAACCTATCGTTAAAACTAAAACACGGCTTATAGATACTTATACAGGCTAGTCGAGTACGGAAATCATTGCAAATCCAGATGGCAATACTGGACCAACTGGCAAAGCATATCCACAGTGTTGAAGGCAGTGGGTGATATAGGTAGGTCTTGTAGCGCTCCAAGCGGGAAAAGTTGTCAAATGGTTTTCATTGTTTAAAACTCGGCTAGCCTGTATAAGTATCTAGTAAGCCGTGGTTAAAACTTTCCTTGTGAAAAATGCTTAAAATTTTTTCCTAGATAATTTTTTTTTCTGTGAAATTTATTTTTGGTTGAATTTTGAAATTATTTATGTAAGAAACAAGAGGCTTTCGCAAATGCAGTGCTTGAAACATCTTATGTAAGTATCACTCATACTCCACCCCTTTGTCAGGAAAAATAAGCAAATAGAATGAGGTGACTACACCTCCTTGGTGATACAAAAATGTTTTCCATTTTTTGTAATTTTCTAATAGTTATAATGTAATAATAAAAAATTGATTGATTGATTGAGAACCCCCTCCCCCCTTAGGTGCTTAGGCTTACGTAATATTTGAACGGTCCATAGTATTCAAATTAAAGTGTTATAGAAAGTTTAATAACATTTTCCCTAATACCTGTCCTATCATACCTAACTTAAAAGTTTAAAAACTATGTACACACTGTAGAGGCGTAGCTCTACTTCCGTGGTACAGAAGCTTCAAAAAATATCTTTCTCTTTCACTTTAAAAAGTATTTTTAGGTAGTGAAAAAAGTTTTTAAAAATGCAAAACCCAGTTTTGAAACCGTATTTTTAAAATATAATACTTAATTATAAGGAGTTTGAAGAAAATTGAGGGAATATATATAGGTTATATCAAAATAAAGGACCCCTAGTCATCGGAAATCGTTAAGTAATTTGTATGATAGTCTTAGAATAAAATGATACATAATATTTATAAGGATTAGGGCGTGAAAACGTTTGAATTATAAATACCCTACTTTAGAAATAGAAACTTATTGCCTCATGCCCTTTTTTATATTACTTATTCAATCGTCTCATTGTATATAATCAGTTTTTAACTTCTTTTATGAAATAGCGATAAGTTTGATAAAACTTGACCCTATAAGGCCTCCAATTAAGTATTTGATTAGAAGAATCTCTTACACGTGCTGCACCGTTAACGTTTCTTCATTCTCCTATCCTGAAATTATGTGTGAATCTTGTCGTAGAGATACTTTACTATTTATAATTCTTGTCGGGGAATGCCTTTTCCACACAACATTCTATAAATATATTACGGGTAAAGTGATAAACCGGGCTTTATTAATAATGCCCGAAGTGAGGTGGGCGGTGTTATAAATTCAATGACATTTTATCAATGAGTATTTATCACTTTGACCGAAATACGGGGATTTAATGCCTCTCATCTTCATGATTTCTTTATCCTCTTATCATCTTAAACTTAAACATCTTGATCACATTATATTATCCTCTTTATCCCACTTACCCATCTCAATATCTTCTCCCCTCATCTTTCTCTCTTTTGCTTCTCTTCATTCATAATCATCCTCATACATTTCTATCCATCTTAGTAGCTTCATCCCGCTTATCTTCTTTATCCCCTCTGATCCTCTTTCCCGCAATCACTCCAAAAAAAACCTAACAGGCAATTTTGTTAGTCCTAAATATTAGTTCTTCTCAATTTAACAAGTTTTCTAAAAATAAATGAAGCCAAAGACCAAAGTAATGAAACTTAACAGCAATAGAAGTGAAAATATTTTTTATAAATGGAAAAAAGAAATTGAAGAAACTGATTCTTTTGTGTATCGGGAGCTAATGTATCAACCGAAGGAGGAACTGATAAGGATATTGATGCCAGAATAAGAAAAGCACTGTATATGCCGGGGATGGAAGGCTGTGCTGGCGGCTTCATATGCGCCAAGTTTAAATTCTAATACAACATTTATTAATATACGTTTTAGTTAAAGTATAAATAGGTAGCTTCTTATAGAAGTTATTAATTTGAATTTTTGTCGAAAGCCTTATTTAGACTTTTCACTTTCGATATTCATTTGGAGGAATCATCCAAAATGACACGTGAAAATTGTCGTTTCAATCCTCCGATTTCCTATGCAAATGTGTGATTCCTCGATGAGGATCACTCGTAATGAATATTGAAAATGAATAAAAAACAATAATAAATGAGCCTTAAGATGATAGAAGGAAAGTAGAGAAGTTCGTATAAATGATTTTACTTTTATGCTGGACTACATGGTGCGCGGTTTTATTCCGAGCTTGGGAAATCCTTCGGTGAGTGGTACTAATTACTATCAGAAAACTTACTTACTTAATTTAATAGTATGGTATAAGAATATTAGCCACTAAAAAAGATTTAAATTTAACTGCTCAAACGAGCAACATTGGATACGAGCAACATATTCTTCTTCTTATTCCTCAAAGGCCTCTTATAACGACGCTGGCCATGCCAAAATGAAAATGACTTTGTTTCATTTCTATAAATCCATTCTTGTAGTAAGGAAAACTTTGGATACAACGAAACGTTTTCTAAGTGAAAGTGAGTTATCGAGTAGAAAACGAAGGACGGTAGCTCCAGAAATAGAAAATAGAAGCCGGTTTTGACATTATTTACTTCGATCCTGTTTCGACACACGTGGGGCTTCAGGGAAATTTGTCCAACTTCCTTTTCTAATAAATTTGATTTTTTTTTAAATTGATTGAATTCAATTGAATTGTAAATAATTCTATTGAAATAAATCGAATAATTTTTATAAAACTTGTGGGTTTTCTGTTAAGGTTGACGGTTCTGTAAATTGAGTCAGTTTTGAAAAAAGCTTAAAAATAGGGATGTATAGAAACTGATGCTGATTTTTTTTGTTTAAAATGCGATGGGGAGAGGGGGGAACATTTAAAAAAAGAATACGTTTTTGACTATTCCTTCATATTGTACCTCCCAAAGAAGACTGCTCCAATATCCGAATTTGAAAGATCCAGTTCGTTCTACCTTGATAGATTGTACCAGATTGATTGTGTCTATAGCCGATTTGGAGTGGTCTCTTGAACAATTTAGCTTGCCCAAACCAGCCATGTTTAACCATGGCTAAACTCAAAATCAAGTGATCTGTTACTTGGAAAAAGACTATCACAAGATCACAACTAAGTTAATGGAAAGGGTTGGAAATGCAATCCTAAAGATATTTTATTTTAAAAGGGCTCATTCATATATATCGTTCAGAAATTGATCATTTAGCTTTTTTAAGATCAGACCTAAACCAGCAAAATCGTCTTATTATTACATAAAACCAATAAAAAAGCTAAATCTAGAAAATATGATCGGATGTGTTAGACCATGGGTGTCTAAACTATGACCATTTGAGGGCCACTTTGCAAAAAAAAAAAAAAGAAAGAAATTTCTGGGCCGCACACACAATATTTTTTGTCAGAGATCTTTGTCCTATTTTTTTTTTTTTTATGCTTCATTCTTCAAAGGTGATGGAGTAAAAACCTCAAAAAGCATAATGTTGCCAATATTATGATTTACTGACAGGAAAAAGACCCATGGAAATATTTTAAATATTCAATGATATATTAATTACTAAAGTTGGCACTTTTTTATCTTTGAAAAAGGGATCGTCCACAAATTTATAAACTTCTCCGATGTCAATCGACGAATTTCAACGATTGAATTCAAACATAAAAGAAAAATGTCAAATTTCATTCCCTTTCTGTGGAATGAATGCATTCATGGGCGTCCTTTAGGGGTGGCAGGGGGGGCAATTGCCCCCCCCCCAAGGTTTCCACTTTTATGAGAAAAATAGCTGCAAATCCCATGAAAATTCTGTAAGTTCCACAAGGAGCATCGGGTGTAACCCAAAAAGTCCCAAAAGGAGTTAAAACACTACTTTTAAGGGTCAAATTTCATAAAAATTTCTGGGGGAGGACCCCCAGCCCCCTCACAACCTTGACTTTCATTAATAACTTTTTCCCCTTGAAAATTCTAAAGTTTACAATCAACTGTTCTCTTCGGGTCTATCTCAAAGAGCCTCGAAATGAGCTAAAACCCTACTTTAATAGGCAAATTCCAAAAAAATTTCTAGGGAAGAACCTTGAAACTCCACTCTAAAATTTTGATGTCTGTAATACAGTGTTTTCCCTTGAAAAGTCTGTAGCTTACAAGAAGCTACCCTTTGGGTGTTACCCAAACAGTTTGAAAAATAGATAAAGCAGTAGTTTAAAGGGGCGATTTTCAAAAATTTTTCTGGGGGAAGACCCCCAGCCCCCTCGAATCTTTGACATCAATTTTTCCCTTGAAAATCCTGAAGTTTACAAGGAGCTGTCCTCTTCGGATGTAAACTAAAGGACCTAAAATGAGCTGAAACACCATTTTAAGAGGCAAATTTTCAAAATTTTTATGGGGGTGACCCCCAGACCCCCTACTTTTACTTCGATCTAAAGATGTAAAAATTGTTATATCATTCAAATACTTCTTTTACGTAGTCTCAAACTTAATTTTTAATGTACTCGTTAGGGGGTACTTTAAAAATGACGTTGAGTCTTACCTCCTAAAAAACAAAAGTCTGATTACGGCGTGGCCCAGCTCCACTTAAAAAAAATTCTTTGCCCCCCCCCCCAACCAAGAACTGAAATGACGCCCCTGAATGCATTGATAAAAAGGTTAAATTTTTAAAGATAAGGTTGGGGATAGGGATGGTCCGCACAAGGTTCAAATTTAAGTGAAGTGGTCCGCAGGCATATTTGAGTTGGGAATCACTGCGCTACAGACTTTTGCAGAAATTATTTATTAAATTGTGAAATAATTAGAAGATATAATATTTGTATAATGAATATAAGAATTTTAATTCCCAGTGAAGATAAAAGCATTATTAGTAGCATTAGTAGCTATATATCAGGTATGAGGCCGTCCATAAATGATGTCACACTTTTTTTGCCCATTTTTGACCCCCTGCCCCCCCTATGTCACATGTCACGCTTTCAATCGATCAATATGTCTAATACATAGAGTTGTAAAATTTCAATTATAAGGTTTGAATTGGTTTGTTCAACAAAATCTTAGAAAAAAATTCTGTTTTTGTTATTTTTGGTTGATTTTCAGTTTTGGGGGGAGGATGTGATGTCACAACTTTTGAACCTCCCCTCCCCCTTGTCACAAACGGTCACAAATTGATTAACCCCCTCCCCCCTCTCTAAACGTGACGTCATTTATGGACGGCCCCTATAGAGCATTCGCACATGACGTCACAGGCTGTGACGTCAGAGGCTTGGATGACAGACAGTATGATGGAAAACTATAGGATGCACATCGTTTATTTGTTTACTTTTGATGTGAATTTTGAAAAATAAGGATGTTTTATGTTTTTCTCCAAAGTTTACTTTAAAGTAACCTTTATTTACTCTAAAATAGCATCTCTGCATATTATAAGTCATTCAATAATACTACATTTTATATTTAGCAGTGTTCTAATTGCTGAAACCATTTCTGCCAGTGTTCTAATTGCAAGTACCATTCGCAATGCTACTAACATATTTTAAAATTCTTAATTATTTATTAATTATTCAATTTTTAGTTTCAGTAGCATATTATAAGTATTTTACAGATGTATCGGACTCGCATATTGTTCTAACAAATGTAAACAAAAACATGTCACCTCGTAATAAGTCTTTTTCTAAATTTAGCTTACCACTAAAACACAAAAACATATGCACTTACCTTCAATAACTATTAATCTTTCGTTCCGATCTTTAACCGAGCCTAAAGAATCTTTTTAAATGAACTTTTCTTATAAAAACTAAATGCAGCGCGTATTCTCTATGGGAGCCTAATGTTAAAGAAAAGTTGTCTATCCTCCAAGCCAGCTTGATCACGTGATCGGAGACACGTGATTGAAAATGCTCTATAGTTCCCAGTTCTCTAATTAGAAGCGCTTAAAAAGTCACAGATTCTCAGACAAAACTAAATCTTTCTGTGGCAACGCTTTTCATTACAATTACTTTTTATTTATGGCAACGTCAAAAGCAAAACAGTTTTGTTGTTGCTTTGAAAAATGGCGTCGCTCATGGAATCGTTTGAGCAACAATATGCTGCTTTGTCAGCTGAAATCACATCAAAAACTAGTCGATTATCCAATATGAGTGGTGGTAATAATTGTGTTTTTCTTCTATATTCAATTTTGCATATTTTTTCGATGCTACTCAAAAATTTTCCTATAAATCATAAACTTTTACTAGTAGGTATTGACGAAAAAGTATAAAATTTATGCTAAATCTAGGTAAATTCTTTGAAGTGGGTTTGTGTTGGCACCTCTTGGTGCCATTTTTGTCACCAATTTTACTTTGGTGCTATCCAAATACCAATGGCGCCGTTTATAAGCTAAAAAGCAAGTCTAATTGATATACTAACTCAAACTTGAAAACGATTGCAATAAAGAAGATAATTTTAAAGCCATCACACGTATCAAATGATCGGGAATACAATAATTATCCCCTAATTGATACATCCCCATAAATACCTGTGCAAATTAAAGAAATTTTTGAATTAAGTTCAAGAATTAAAGAAGCTGATTTATTTAGGAATCAGCATTGGTAATGCTGAACTTTTGGGCCCTATTTGGTACTGATATTCAAAAATATGTTTTTCCTAAATTCATTCTACATTATTTGGCAATTTTTCACTTGTGCTCGGCTAACAGATAAGTACCTTTTATTCATTTAAATAAAAATATACAAAATATGGAAGAAATTATTTAAAAGGGTTGTCCTTAATGGGCTGATGCTGATGATGCCAAAAATTTAAAAATGTGAGAAAACCACAAAGTTTTTAGAGAGAAAGAAAGAATATTTTATGAACTCTACTTAAACAACTAACTTTTAATCACGTTTCCTAATCCAGGGTGTGAAATTTCTGCTCACCATTGATTGGTATTCAAATACTTAAGACTGGCAAGGGATTTTCTTGTTTTAAAATCTTGTTTTTCAAATACTAGAACTTTATATGCTCAGATTAGTTCCTTGATTCTGTGGTGAATAAAAATATTAATCTAGTTCAACCTTTAGGACTAAAGTTACATGTCCTGTCTAATCCATAGAGAAGTTTAGCAGTCAAATATTTAGTTTTCTGCTAAAAAAAATTACTACAAACAGTAAAAAAAAATGTTTTAATAATTTTATTGATGACTGTCATGATATTAAAGGGTGACCAGTAAGGTATTGAGACTTTTTTTTAAATATTCAAAAGCCTGTAGTTGCATTCAATGAACTTTAGTCCATACAGGGGTGCAGAATATGCCCGAACGAGGTTCGGGGGAAATTCAAGCACTTCTGGGGAAATTTTTGCCTAAGTTTATAAAGAAAAAAAACATCAACAAAGCAAAGTTGGTATTGTAATAAATATTTTGGCTGGTGACAACATCATACCCTCCAAAATCTATGGAAATTAGGTGAAAACTACGGATCTACGCTTTAAATTATTTTTTTTTCCTAATGGCAGGTAATGTTTGAACCGTTACGGCTGTAACTTAAGTCCATCAACCCATGTCATGCCGAAGCAGTACTTACTTTGCGTTACCCAGTGGGCCGAGGGCACGGAGGTGAAGTACTGTTGCCCACGCCACACACACATTCACACAGGCACAACCTCTTTTTACAGGGGGGCCACACATTCATCCATCACACACAAGGACAGAAACTAACATCCATGCCAAACGGGGATTCGAACCCCAGACGTACAGCTTCGCAGTCAGATGCTCTGACCACTAGGCCAGTACGTCGGCTATTAAAATTATTGATTATTTGGTAATTATTGAACTTGACAGAAGTTTATTAATTTCGAAAATTATATTTTATAATAAAAACTCTTTCTACTCTAGTTCTCTAGTAGTAACATAAACTGGAATGAAAATATGGGGAAATTTTTGGAGAAGATTTACAAAAACATACACATTTTTTGGGGGAAATTTTGGACAAAATTAATTGTGTTCTGGGGAAATATTGAGCCCTGAAACATTTTCTGCACCCCTGAGTCCATATGATAATTTTAAGGTATTTCCTTGGATTAATAAAAAACCTACCGCGCCTAACATCATTTCAGTTTTCCATATAGCAATCATACATAAACTGCACAACTGGCGTCAGATAAAAGTGAAAAGTTTTTCTTTTTGATAGTATTTTGAGAAATCTTGGGTCAGGCATTGCTAGGTGGGTAGAGTGCCCCCTATTTGTGAGGGAACAAGTCTAAAGTAAGTTTAATGACAAAATATTTAACAGGGAAATGGCTTGTTTGAAAGGAATAGTTCCGTGTGATCATTTTAATCTGGACCACTAAATCGATGGTCTCGTTATTTTATTCTGCTTTTATTTTTATCGTAATGTGAAGAGAACTTACATAAAAAATAACTAATGGCCAGTTCTGAAGAATTTAACAAGAATCTGTAACTTTAGTGTTTGATAGGCTTAGTTTATGAAAGTAAATCAGCTGAAGATATCATTCCAATGCAAGCTGTGCTAGATGAATACAATGCATCGAAAAATACCAAAATTATTTTTTTCTCACACCACAGCAGTCAATACTGGTCAAAAGAATGATATTGCTAAGCTCAGAGACAATTGATACAGAAGGATTTAGAATAGCCTCCATATATTGAATGTAAGCATCATATTCTCGACTAGGTTATACGCTTCTAAACAGGTTCCTTTTTCCCAACGAAATTAGATACCCAACATCAACTATGAATTCATTGAATATATTTTGGTAAGATATGTGGAATTACCTTAAAAGTTATCCTTACTCAAAACATGAACCAAAACTTGAAAATCATAGATAGTAAGATGATTTCAAATACCTCTTTGAAGAAGAGGAAATGAGACCACATATAAAATGGCTTTAACTGCTCTTGCCATCAGATGAAATTCAAAGGGTCAATCTTTGTTCTGATTGCTTTTTTCTTTTCCCATAATGAAGAAATCAATCTGAATTTCATTTGTGACTGTCGTTTCTACATGGGCTAATGCTAGGTTTAATGAATCAGCATTAACTATTCTGAAACCATCTATTATGAGCTCTATTCATCTGTATCCAAACTAAAGTACCCTCAGGCCTTAAAACACCTGTGCAAAACCTGGATATACAGGAACCATCTTGATGTGCCTGGTGCCTCGATCCAGTATGGTCACTGAGCGGGCTGTTAAGCTTGCTGATGAAGAAGGGGATGGAAGAACTTTGAAACTTTTGTAAAACCGTCAAATACCTAAACAGCAGGTTCATAAATTCTAATTAACATATTTAAACTATTTTTATTATTTACTTTTATGTTATAGTCTACTTCAAAAGCAATATAACTTAACTCCCTGTTCAGCGTTACACAACATCTTGATAGGCGCACTTGGTTTTTTTACAGTTTTAAAATATAAAAGTTAGTTTTGGACCAATATTCATCATTTCCCACCACAGGCTTTTAAATCTGAAAAAAAAAATCATAACCCTAGTGACCAGAACTATAAAACCTTAAAAATATGACAAAATCCGTGAAAAATGTGGAACTTTTAGAAAATCCTGTCAGGGAAATTTTACAAATCAAGCAAAGTTTTGTAAATAAATTCAACCTTTTTCTGATTTTCAAGTCTTTAAAAGTTGTTTCTAT
Source organism: Tetragnatha montana (assembly GCA_963680715.1). Classification (NCBI taxonomy): domain Eukaryota; kingdom Metazoa; phylum Arthropoda; class Arachnida; order Araneae; family Tetragnathidae; genus Tetragnatha; species Tetragnatha montana. The sequence continues at coordinate 35,289,168 of OY796674.1, read as the reverse complement.
GCACTTATGTACAAAATGAAATTGTAAAATTTCTTTAAAATCTTATGAACTGAAATATTTTCTGCAGTTTGCAAATTAGCATTCCACATTACAAAGCAATCCATTTACTCCTGGAATTATCAGGGACTTTTGTAATAAGTTTTCTCTGGCCACCCTATATTAACAAGTTATTTTTGCTTTATTTCTCTTTAGTTGAAAGAAAGATGATGATTAGTCAACTAGATAGGCAAATGGAAGAAGCACATGAGCTGGTAAATTTTTATTCTTCCTATTGCTTGTATTCTTTGCCTTGTCTTGTAATCTTACCAAACAGTTAAGTTAAAATGTTCCTTCTGTCTACCTCTTTTAAAACTAGCAAATTAAATTTAAAAATTTTTCAAGAACATTTGGAGAATTACTTTTAATTGACAGATATTTTTAATAACTGTAAAATTATTTAACTTTGGGGGGGCTGCAGCCCCCTGGATTCGCCTTTGACTACAACTTAACTTGAACCTTAAACTGTTAGGGTTCTCTTTCTACACTGACAAATTGTTTTTTGAAAATTCAAGCAGTATCTATTTAAACTCACATTGTTTATATCTTATATGGCCTACAAAATTCCATTTGAGTAAGTTATACAGCATATTTCAACTAGTCGGTCCTAGCTCTTAAGAGCCAGATTCCTTGCATGTGTAAAAAATGTCCTAAAAACTGTACCTCTAGAACCCATAGTTTTCTTGAAAAATGCAACAGAAAATGGTATGATGTCTTATCTAGTTTAAGCTAAAAAAAAAAGGGTTTATAGACAGCATGAACATTGTTATTTGGATATGTTTTTACACTAAAATGTTAAAAAAATTTACCACGCTTGCATGCTGTAGCCAAAGAAGGAAATAAAGCTTATATCAGCTATGACGTGACATTTTCCTTAAAAAGATATGCACCTTAGAGGTACAGTTCTCTGGGTATTTTTATATACCCCATGTAAGGGGGGGGGGAATATTTCTATGCAGAGTTAGGACAGGCTTGTTAAAACTCTCTGAAAGAGAACCTTCAAAAGCATAGCTTTTCATCAAATGTGGTTGGTTCCAAGTCTCACAAGAATTTTGGCATTTAAAAAGAATGTGTCAACCCACAATAACAATTAGCAATAATACATAAATAACAATTGTTAATCGTTCTGTAATGTTATGTTTCAGCTTGAACAAATGGATCTTGAGGTCAAAGGCATGCCACCAACATCTAGGCAAAAGTATCAAATACGTTTGAAAAGCTATATAGCTGAACTTTCACTTTTAGACAAAGAAATGGTAAGATAATTTTATAATGTATTTAATTTTAACTAAAATACAACTTCTCATTGGCACTTGGAAACCAGTATACCTATGTATATAAGGTTTTTCAACTCCCGTTTTGCTCTCCGTGCACACATTTTGCTGGAGAATCAATGTGGTCATGTTTATTAGCTGTAGCTCAACACTGACCAATGCCTGGAACTTGGCAGATACGGAACATATGTTTTAAACATGCACAATTGTAGTGTACTGCAAATGTCACTGGATTGCCAATTGTCGTTAATGCAAACAGAATTTGAAGAAAGATAAGTTCTATATGGGCTGGAAAAAATTAAGTTCAAGGAGCGCACTTGTGAACTTGATAACTAACAGAAAAATTTCTGATATTTTCCTGTAAAGATGCCAATTGATTGTCAAGGATGTACCTATCTACCAGGAGCAGAATTATTTCAAAATTCTTATTCCTGATTCTTAATTCCTGTCTATTCTTACTATTTTTTTTTCAAACAGGAGTCAGTTGGAAAAAAAACAACCCTCGTATTTAGAAAACCACTCACACATGTAGTATGGTTAATTCAGCTAACATATCAGAATTTCTAGGGAGATGTTCTGATATCCCTCTTATTTCTTATCCATTTTATATTTTAAACTAGGTTTAAGAAGTTATACTTTGTTATTATTTATCTTTTTTATACTAAACATGGAAATAGTTTATTGGTCTCTTTTCTGTCAGCAGAAAGCAAGAATTAATCTTCGTGATGAAAATGCCCTCCGAGATGAACTATTCGAAGGAGACTATGTCAATGACGATCAGGTAAAAACTCTTAATTTTTTAATCTAACAGAGTATTTTTTGTCTAAAAACATATTAGAATTATTTTTAAAATTAGAGGCATTTGCAGCAGTGACAAGCTAACCCTAACATCTTTACATTGGTGTTGCAAGATTGGTGTTGCAATTACTTGATGTGGCAAGCCCCTCATTTCATATTCTCAATAATTCATTACTTAAAAAACACTTAAGCAAAATAGTGATTAGGCCACATGTATACACAAAAATATGTGATCCTCTTTTCCCTTCCATTCAATTATTTGTAATTTCTCTCAATGAAGAGCTGTAGTGATTTTTGGCTGATCTTTTGTCCTGTGAGCAGTGTTATTCCTAGGATTTTTTTGGAGGAGTAAAAATACTCCTTTGTTTTTTTAGGAGGAGTGAAATTCAATAAAGAGGAGTGAAATACAGAAATAGCATAAACTACATACACAGACAAAATTTCTATTAAAGACGCTTACAAATTTAATGGACAAAATGGAATTGAGAAGAAAAAAAACGAGGATGCTATTTTGGGTATTAATCAATCAAACTCCCTAATCATCAGAACAATAAATGGAAAAAAAATACTTTGGCTGTATGAAAACACAATTAAAAAAGTATGATAATCAGGATGTTGTGGCTGAAGGCTTAAGCTGCTAAACCTTTGTGAAAAATTCAAAGAGTGAAAATACTCCTGTCTAGTTTTTTAAAGAGTAATTCCGATTTTCAGAGTGAAATATTCTCTCAGAGGGGTTAAAAATATCTCTACCTGTGAGATTGACCTAAATAGATTTTTTCACACACAGCTTTTAAGGTTTGCATAATTTGGCCCTCATCACAGTTAAAGTTAAGCAGGCCTACTGTAGTTAATATTAAGTGGAAATTGGAGGGAGGGGTTCTTCAATTCCACATTGCTTACATAGTTGGATAAAACAAAAAACTCTGCACACAAAAATTCCATCAAATATTATCCTGCAAACTAATTAGTGGCCCTAGTTGTTTGAATTTTCACTTAAAAACATAATGACAGTCTCATTGTTTACCTAAATGCTGTAATAATGCTTCATAAGCAACAACAGCAAGAAAAAATCAATTTATTTACCAAAATTTTAAATTATTTGAAAAGATTTTCTGCAAAATTTTAAAGCTAGCTGCGCTCGGAGTGCACAGGTGCTTCTATGTTATCCAAATATGATTGCTTATATCTTTACTAGAACCAAATATTTTAAATCAATTGATATTCTTCAGCAAGGGTTTCCAACTTAAGCGTATTCAAGGGCTGCAATTATAAGCACAAGTCTATTGACGGGCACAAAATAAATTTTACATAAAAATGAGAATCGCCCTCCAGAAAATTTGTGTAAATTTCCCTAAAAAATAGTTTTACCACATTTTGGATACTGGCCCCTCTTCGGGGGGAAATTACTACCTCCCCCGACTTTCAAACTTTATAATTTTACCATAATAGAAAAGACCAAAACTACTCCATAACCTAAGAGTTAAATGGGGGGTTCGGGGGTCATCCCCTGAAAAAATGTTGCATTTTAGTATGCTGAAAGTATTAGTAAGCTACTTTTGGGGAGTTTTAGGGGAGCCTTGCAGGCTGTTGGTTGGAAATCCCTGTTTTACAGGCTGACAAGCATAGAAACCTGTTCCCCTTTTTTCTTCAGTATTTCTTTTTCTGTAAAAATTAAAAAGCGTGCAGCCTATAGGTCATCACATAAAGTGGGCCACTATAGTTTGAAAGGTTGCCGACCCTTGACCTCAAAATGCTGGTTCCTACTTAACCCATTAACGCCCAATTTATTTTTTTTCGGCCAAATTTTATAAAAATCATGAATCTGGTGTATTTTGCCTTCAATATGGATATTATAAACAAATTTTGTAAAAACAATCATTAGTTTCTTTAAAAATAGCTGATCTAAAAATAGATCACTGGGCGTTCTGGGATATTTTGGTCACTAAGCTAAGTAATAGTAGAACTTCCAAAAAATCTTTAAAAAATATAAAGGTAGAAACTTTAGTACTTCTCCTTAAGAAACACATATTTATTCATAAATATGTAGAAAAATAATTAAATAATAATAAAATTAAATAATATACCCAAGATAAACTACATAAATAGCTTATGTTGGATGTATTTAGTGGGAAAATGGGGAAAATAAACCAAGAACTTTAAATTGATGAGTATGTTATAGAAAAAAAAATATGCCATAAAATTGAACACAAAGTAAATTAAAATGCATTAGTTTTAATGTTACGTAAATTTTATGAATTTGTTTTACCATAAAATGAAATTGCTCATGAAATAAAACGAAACTTGGTCTTACTCAGCCAACATTAAAAAAGGCTGCGTCTTTGAGCTTTTTACCTGAATATTCCAATAATTTATTTTACCACAGCATCAATTTTAAGGTTGCAAAAGTTGAATTATGGAGAATTTTAAATAATTATAATTTTCCATTTGATATTTTCTCCATCTCCTCGAAAAAATTTTATTGTCTTATAATTTCCAACATGAACTATTTCAAAACAAGATAATTGACTTGTATTGTACTAATAAATTTATGTGAATAAACACAGATAATTTTTGCCACTATTTGCAATGCTTTGCTTTACTAGCAATAAATCATGATTGTCTACCCTCCATTTATCGACCAAAAGAAATTATAAAATTTAATTACCAACAATATAATTTTCAATTTCATCAGAAAATATATATTTGACTTCATCCTGGACATAACTGAATATTCTCAGACTCATTTTTTAGTTTCAATTGGGAAAAACTAAATAATCGTATAGTAAGCAACACAGGAAAAATAAATGCCCGAACGCCCAGTGATCTAATTTTAGATCAGCAACATTTCGGCAAGAATTTTTACCACTTAAATTTATTTTAACATAACACCGCTTTATATCCTAATAGCCACATCTATGAAGATATTAAAACACCAAAATAAGTTTATCTTTCTGGTACCACTTTAGCTGTTTCCAAGGTTTATGCAAAGAAACGTCGAAAAACTGCGGAACGAAATGGCGATGCCAACTTTCTCCTTATCGCTGTAGATCAATGACCAAACCAAACCAAAAAAAACACGTGTTGTAAAACAGGTGCATGCCTTATCTTGCCCCCTGGGCAGTTTGGAATGTGTGGGGTGGGTAGAAGGTAATTTAAAAGCGAGTTTCCCACGCTATGTTTAGTGATCTAGAAATAGATCAATGGGCGCTAATGGGTTAAAATTAATATGATTCAACTTGAATAATTCAAAGTTAAATGGACAACTAAAAAAATTTGAATTAAAAAAGCAAAATGAAACTTCAACACAAAAAAGTTCCATCTTTTACTCGTAATTTAAAATTCAGCTAGTGATTGAAAACACATTGGAACCTTGTCAGAGTGACCCCTCATGGAACCAACAATCAATTTACAATTGTTTTAATGAATGGACATTATATTGAATAAAATTAGCATTATGATAAAACAATCCATACTTTTCTTAACGTTCGTTGTAACACTGGGGTCTCTATATCGGAGGTCAGTGTAAGGAGGCTCTACTTTATTACTTTCTATTAAAATATTACTTTCTATTTCTTGACCTATTAACAACCTTTTCTATTCAGAAGTTGTTGAATTCTTGTTCACACAAAGATGTCGTTAATGTTCACTGAAATTTTCTCGAAAAGTAGTGATTTTCCTTTTGTTATTCTGGTTATAACAATGAATGTCAAAAAATCATTAGGATTTCAAAGTTTTTTAAGAAAGACTTAGAATTATGTATTATTATTTAACATTAATTTAATGGCAAGTTCAAGGAACCAAAAGAAAACATTGAATTAAAGATGTTCAAGTTATATAAGTTGCACTATATTGCTTTTATTATTTTTTAAAAATTTGATCTTCATTGTGATGACTATGTGCTAAGTATTTAGTCTTGGGTGAGTACTAAGTGATAATATAATATTCCAGAGATATGAGATGGTCTTGCAGAGAACCAATAAATTGATTATTCATATAGCTATATTTTGAATAAATGGGAGTTTTTTCATATTAGTTACTAACTCTTGAGTTTTAAATAATAGATGTCTTTTCTGAATGCTTTTAGAAACAGAGCTTATTAGACAACACTGAACGGCTTGAAAACTCATCTCGGCAGCTTGATGGGGGCTATAAGTTGGCTGTTGAAGCTGGTATGTTTATTTATCCATTTATTACTAGATACTGTGTTTGTTAATTACTGGTTTAAAAATTTTACTACAAATGAATGTTTAATGATTTTATTTAAATTCACCAATTTTAATCCCATTGTGATTCATAGGTATAGTTGTTTGTTGGTAATACTACTTGGCTACTTATTTTTGAAGGTTCTTTATTATTTGCATTAATAATCCCCCTTCATTTAATTTTCTCTATTAACCCATAATAATATGAATAGCACATCCTTATAATGTTATTATGATAATATCTCTATAAGTATATAGTATTTGACAAATATTTGTTTTCTTTAGAACAAATAGGAGCTCAAATTCTTACTGATCTAAATTCACAACGAGAAACTATAAAAAAAGCTAAGTCCAGGGTAAGTATCAGCATCAATTAAGATCTCTTTAGCTCTAAAATATTGAAATTGTTGGCAATTTTAAATTTCTTTTTCAAATTGAATAAACATTATTAATATAATTCCTCAATTGAACATGCATTTCTAGTATTTCTGTTATGCATAAGAAAGGGGAAAACATATTAAGGCATTAAAAAAAGACTGTCAGTCCAGTACTACAAATCTGAAGTGTTGTGAGGTAAAATCTTTTCACAAAATCTATTATAAATAAAATCTGAAATAAAAAAAGAGAAATTACAGAAAAAACACCAAATAATGAAAATGCAGAAAGTTACACAACACATAGCTGCTGTGTTATAAAATCACTAGAGTTGCAAATGATTGCTTGCTGCCTGAATGTGGGTATAACTGTAAGCCCCTTGTTTTACAAGTGAAGGGGTTTGTTTTCATAAATAAAAGGCAACACAAAATTTTAGGGTCTGTAGTGATTCCAGATCCACCATTAACGAATTATGAATAGATGAAAACAGTATGTTGCATCTTAGAGCAGAAATAAATAGTAATAGCATTTTTAAATATATTTGACAGTAGTTATGGGTAATGAAGGGGTTGAAAATCTGCACCAGTTGTGACAAACTGATGCAAAATTCCTTGCCACATTCTGCTACAAAACATTTTTGCACATAAAAGGAGAATTATAGATAAGTCAATCCTAAATTTCCCTTCTATTTACCCCAGTAATCATTTTTAAAATTTCCAGTCTTTGTAATTTAAATTATTTTTTAGGTTTATATACTGATTTTGAAGTAGTGAAAATTGTATCTGTACCAATTTAGAAAAATTATCTTTTCCAGAAATTGTAGTTGATATTATGATCAAGCAATGTTAATTCACTTTTCCTTTTATGCCTGTATCTGTGTGTATGTTTATGTTAGTAATAAGTACTTCAAAATTAACTTGGACATTTGGAGAATACTTTTTACTTTTATTATATCTTTATTTTAATATCTGGAGAATTTAAGACATAATTTAGGGTTAGATAAACTAAAATAAATGTAATTTTTCCTAATTATCCTGCTACTTCTTCTTAATTATTCTTATTTAACAAAATAAATACATGTTGAAGTTTCACTGAATAAGGTGCTAAAATTCCTTCCAGACTCAAGAGACAAATTATGACTTGGGGCGAAGTTCCAGGATAATAAATGGCATGATAAGAGGGTGAGTTCTAGATGCATCCATATTTCTGTATTAGTAGTATGTGCCCCACTTGGTGCCACGGAAGTGACGTCATCAAAAGGGGGCGTGTCCCTATTGTTTAGGGGGGCGTGTCCACCTATTGTCTTAAGGGGGCGTATCCCTAATTAATTAATTACCTAATTAAGCCTAATTACCTAATTAACCCTAATTTGGGGGAGTTGAGTTGTTTTTTCCTTCTGCTGGTTTTGGTTTCGTTTTCTCGGATTCTGCTACATTGGACTTGTATTTTTTTCGATCTTCGTCTGCTAGAGATGGTTTCGTTTTCTCGGATTCTGCTGCATTGGACTTGTAATTTTTTTCAATCTTCGTCTGCTAGAGATGGTTTCGTTTTCTCGGATTCTGCTGCATTGTACTTGTAATTTTTTCGATCTTCATGCTGGTTTTGGTTTCGTTTTAGCGGAGTTGAGTTGTTTTGAAAGTTTTTCCTTAATGGCAACGGTTTACATTTTTACACATGCTGCCATCTAGTGAGGAATATTGAAATAACTATTAGAGATGTATTTCTTTTTTTTAAAAAATAGTGCTGCCATCTAGTGAACATTTTAAGCAATTATTGCTTACCAAAAATAGGATTTTTACCTGGATTCGAACCCGGGACCATGGGTACTGTGGGCCAGTGCTATACCGACTAAGCCATTGAACGACTTACATGTGGAGAGTTTTTTATTAATACATGTCTACCTGTACACTAGTGTTTACCTTTTTGGACTTGTATTTTTTTTAATCTTTTTTAACTAATTAATAGAGTATTTTCAATCACATGACTCTGCCTAACAACGGCCTTAGCAACGTTGTTTTATTCCTCCAGTGACATCATGTGCGAATGCTGCTATTGGATACTTCTATGTCCCGCCCCTAACAACAGTCTTAGCAACGTTGATTTTGTCCTCCAAGTGACGTCATGTGCGAATGCTCTATTACTACTCATTATTATTTAGTAATTTTTGGACTTTAAATTTTTCTGCTTTATTGGAACTTTTTCATGGAACACCTCGTAGTTACATTTTAAACATAATTAATATTATTTACTAATTTTTGGACTTTTAACTTTTTCCTTGTATATTTACATTTAATAAACATTTTTTATTTTTTTTCCTTGATGTTATGTTTTTGGACTTCAATGTCATCTAGTTACAATTTTAAAAAATTAATATTATTTACTATAAATTTATCGGAACTTATACTTTTTCACACATGTCGCCATCTAGTGAGTAAATTGAGTTTTTATTTTTAAACATAAATTTATATTTTTTAATTTTGTTTACATTTCTGGACTGTCATTTTTCTGTTTATTAACGTATGGAACATGTTTTTTGTAGTTGGTTGGTTGGTTAATATTTTCCCACTGGTCTTTGAACGAACTGCGCCATTGTAGGTTTCATTTCTTTCAGGTTTTTTCTCTCTTTTTTGTAATTTTTAATATATTTTTCGAAATAGTTGTTTTCTCTTAATATTTATTTATTTAATGTTAAGAATATTTTATCTTCAGTACATTTTTAAAAATAATAGTAATTTTCTATTTTACCAGACAATCACCTTTATTGGCATTTTAAAATCAAAGTACTTACAGTTTTCATTCAGCATACCATGTTTTAGTTCATTTAAAATATTTAATTCATTTAGATTTTTTTAAAAGAGTATGACTTTTTTGTTATTTCTAAACAACAAGATAAACTTATTTCCTCATTAATACTTTAAAACATTTTACGATAAATTTCCTTTTTCAACTAACAAGTCAAATTTTTCGAACAAAACAAAATTCGAACTCCAACATATAAATATCGGCACATCATTTTCACTGTGTATTCAAAATCAATTACAATTTTTATAAATTTTTTGACAACTCACAATCTTATGGTGAGACTGACAGTTTGGGGTACCCCGCCGTGAACAAGGGGTAAATGCGCTGTGAGCTGTACTCCATTCGAGTGGCGTGGAAACCAACTCTTTTTTTATTATATTCATGTTAATTTCAATTTATTATATCTTAAATACAATGCATGTTAAAAAAAATAATACATAACACAAATATCATCAAACAAAAAATCTTTATTATAATTATAAAAAGTTACAATTTTAACCAAGGTTCTTTTTTCTTTCCAAGTCTTTTAGGTCTAGCATACATAGTTTTCACTTTTTTCAGATGAACGTTTTTTATATAATCTTCAGGAAACTTGTGCATATTTAACACATCTTTAAACCTTTCAAAAGCTCTCGGTCTTTTTGTACTCTTTCTTAGTAAGAAATTGACAAGATTAACAATATTGGTTTCTGGAATGACTTCTTTATTGATAACAAGCTCCTTATCCCGATTCCAAATGATGTTACGTTGCTTGAGAAATTCTATGATATTCTTTGCAGTCTTTTTATGTTTCACAGGAACAGTTTCCAGGATAACATTTTCTTTGAGAACAGGTTCTAATTCTTGTGGTTCGGGTTCTTGTGGTTCGTGTTCTTGTGCGGGTGTTGGAGGTTCAACGGGTTTTGCAGCATTCACAGATGGAAAGGTAACATATTTTTGAAGAACGTTATTGTACAGTTTAATTTTTTCCGAATCACTCATTTTACTTTTCAAAATACTATGAATTTGTGAGTCTAACTCATTCAAATGATCTTCTTCAAATTCTTGCATACGATCCATTGGGACCAATGTATATTTCCTACTGTACTCCATCTATTTAGACAAAACGTTCAGGGCGGTTGGAATAAGAAAGGATAAAAAACCCCGTCTCCCTTTTGTATCAATGGGCGTCTTTTTCTGTACAGAGGAACTCGTTTCTGAACCAAAGTTCTCAGTGTTTTCTAAACTGAGTTAGTTTATTCTTTGAACGTTTTCTAATTGGTAGGTCCCCCTGTAGTAAATTTAAAAATGTACTGAGATAAAGGGTAAAAACCAATAAGAGAATACATGAGAAAACTGACCCAAGTTTGTTTTTAGTTTCTAATGAACAACATAAACTCTTCAAAACGCAAGAGTAAATCAATTAAGACTCTTGAGAAAATGGAAGGTATCATCCCAAAACACCCAGAAATGTCCGATGTAGAAAAGCGCCTGGAGACTTTCAGAAGATGGTATAAGGAGAAACCAAATATTAAGAATATGGCGGACTCTGGATTATATTATATTGGTGTTGAAGATATTGTAGCTTGTTTTACATGCGGTGGATTATTGGAAAATTGGATGAATGACGACGATCCCATGATTGAGCATAAAAAGTTTTTTCCCGATTGTGAATATATTAATTTCAGGATGAAAAACAAAGAAAGTGTTCTCCCTCAAACAAGGGAAATCTCTCCAAAGTATGATGTAAGAAAGAAAAGTGTTTCAGAGACTTTCGGTTTAGTAGAAGAAGTGTATGCTACTAGTAAAACAAAGAATCAATATGGAATAAAAATTTCAAAAAATAAGTATCATAAAAGTGAGAGTGAATTTAAAAAGGAAAACTCATTTTTATGTAGGATTTGCATGGATCGAGAAATGTGTATTGTATTTCAACCTTGTGGTCATCTTGTTGCATGTAAAGAATGTGTGAAACAATTATGTAACTGCCCTCTTTGTCGCAGGGCAATTTCTTCAAAAATAGTAACTTTTATAAGTTAACTAATGTCATTGAATAGCTTGTTTTACCTGTGGTGAATTATTGGAAAAACAATATAGAATAAAGAAATGCACATATGAAAGCCATCCTTTTTTCCACAAAAAAAATAAAATTATGTGTGTATTACATCCTTTCGCATATGAGCCATACATAAAGTAAAACTATTCTAGTAAAAAAAAATAAAGGGGAAATATAACACAAAAAGGAAACTTATATTTAAAAACCTAAGAAATTTATTATGGAAATGAGAAAAAGAAAATGTTTAAACGTTTATCACAGAAATAAAAACTTAGAAACTATAAATCTAAAAACTTTGAGAAAGATAAATAAAGAGGTAAACATAAAAATATAACAAGAGGAAACTGTAAGAAACTAAATAGATTGTGAAAGACAAAGACAATTGCAGTAAAATAACTAAAAACTTTTGAAAAAAATATAGACAAATACAGAAAAATAATTAAGAACTTTGAAAAAATAAAGGTGAACATATAAAAGAATCACAAGAAAAAACATTATCCCATTGCATGTAACTAAAAAACTTTACTTAAAATGAACTAGAAAACGAAAAATTTTACAAGAAATGAAAACTTATGCATTAAAGCTAAAATCTGTTGAAAAAATAGACAAACATGGAAAATAACTAAGTACTTTGGTATAAATGAAGGAAAAAAACTTAAAATAATACAAAAATAAAACCTTTGCTTGCATAAAACTGAACAATTTTCTAAAATAAAGACTGATATCGAAAATAACTAAGAACTTTGAAAAAAATAAAAATGAAAACATAATAATATTACAAAAAAAAATATTACTACACTGTATGTATGAAACTAAAAAACTTCACTTAAAATAAACTTGAAAACGAAAAAATTTTACAAGAAATGAAAACTTATGCATTAAAGCTAAAATCTGTTGTAAAAATAAAGACAAACATAGAAAATAACTAAGAGATTTTGGTATAAACGAAGAAAAAACAAGAAATAAAAACCTTGCTTACATAAAACTGTAAAATATTACAAGAAATAAAAACACCATACTGTAAAACTTAAAAAATTGTTAAAAATAAATAAAGATTTTGAAAAAAAAATCTTACAAGAAATAAAAAGTTACACTAAAAAATTAAAACTTTACCAAAAATTAAACTGTAAAACTAAAAATTTGTAAAAATAAGTAAAAAAACTGAAAAATATTACAACAAATAAAAAGTTACACTGCAAAACTTAAAAAAACATTGTTAAAATAACAAAAACTGGAAAATCTTACAAGAAATAAAAAGTTACACTAAAAAATTAAAACTTTACCAAAAATTAAACTGTAAAACTAAAAATTTGTAAAAATAAGTAAAAAAAAAAACTTTGAAAAATATTACAATAAAAAGTTACACTGCAAAACTTAAAAAAACATTGTTAAAATAACGAAAACTGAAAAGTCTTACAAGAAATAAAAAAAAGTACACTACAAAACTAAACTTTACCAAAAATTAATCTGTAAAACTATAAAAATAAATAAAAACGTTGAAAAAATCTTACAAGAAATAAAAAAGTTACTACAAAACTAAAACTTTACCAAAAATTAAACGGTAAAACTAAAAACTTTTCGAAAAATATATAAAAACTTTGAAAAATATTAAATCAAATAAAAAAGTTACACTATAAAACTAACAACTTGTTAAAAATAAATAAAAACTTTGAAAAAATATTACAACAAATAAAAAAGTTACACTATAAAACTAACAATTTGTTAAAAATAAATAAAAACTTTGAAAAAAATATTACAACAAATAAAAAATTTCACTGCAAAACTGAAAAGAAAACTTTGTTAAAGTAACAAAACTGAAAAATATTACAAGAAATAAAAAAAATCACACAGTAAAAACTAAAAACTTTGTTAAAAATAAATAAAAACTTTGAAAAATATTACAAGGAATAAAAAGTTACACTGTAAAACTAAAAAAAAAAACTTTGTTAATAATAAGAAATTTAAAAATAAATAAAAAATGTGAAAAAATATTGCAAGAAATAAAAAGTTACAATACAAAACTAAAAATTTTGAAAACTTTGCTAAAAATAAAGACTAATACAGAAAAATAACTAAGAACTTTGAAAAAATAAAGGTGAAAACATAAAAGAATTACAAGAAAAAACACATTACCCCTAATATGAAACTAAAAACTTTGCTTAAAATGTTACAAGAAATGAAAAATTATGCATTCAAAACTAAAATCTCTTGAAAAATAAAGACAAACATAGAAAATAACTAATATTTTTTATATGAATGAAGGAAAAACTTAAAAATAAAACAAGAAATAAAAACTTAACTTGTATAAAACTGAACAATTTGCTAAAAATAATGACTAATTTGGAAAAATAACTAAGAACTTTGAAAAAATAAATATGATAACATAAAAATATTGCAAGAAAAAAACATTACCACACTGTATGAAACTAAAAACCATTATAAAAATGAAGGGGAAACTCATACTTTTTATTAGATGTCATCGTTATGTCTACGATCTCCTTCATTGCGAACGTTTTTTTATTATGAAAACTAGGTGGGCTGAGAACCCCTTCTATATGAAGAAGGGAAATTAAAAAATCTTGCTTTTAATTTGTTCCAGCCCACCCGTTTTACATAATAATTAAAAAATTGTTCGCAATGAAGGAGATCGTAGACATAACGATGACATCTAATAAAAAGTATGAGTTTCCCCTTCATTTTTATAATGGTTTTTAGTTTCATACAGTGTGGTAATGTTTTTTTCTTGCAATATTTTTATGTTATCATATTTATTTTTTCAAAGTTCTTAGTTATTTTTCCAAATTAGTCATTATTTTTAGCAAATTGTTCAGTTTTATACAAGTTAAGTTTTTATTTCTTGTTTTATTTTTAAGTTTTTCCTTCATTCATATAAAAAATATTAGTTATTTTCTATGTTTGTCTTTATTTTTCAAGAGATTTTAGTTTTGAATGCATAATTTTTCATTTCTTGTAACATTTTAAGCAAAGTTTTTAGTTTCATATTAGGGGTAATGTGTTTTTTCTTGTAATTCTTTTATGTTTTCACCTTTATTTTTTCAAAGTTCTTAGTTATTTTTCTGTATTAGTCTTTATTTTTAGCAAAGTTTTCAAAATTTTTAGTTTTGTATTGTAACTTTTTATTTCTTGCAATATTTTTTCACATTTTTTATTTATTTTTAAATTTCTTATTATTAACAAAGTTTTTTTTTTTAGTTTTACAGTGTAACTTTTTATTCCTTGTAATATTTTTCAAAGTTTTTATTTATTTTTAACAAAGTTTTTAGTTTTTACTGTGTGATTTTTTTTATTTCTTGTAATATTTTTCAGTTTTGTTACTTTAACAAAGTTTTCTTTTCAGTTTTGCAGTGAAATTTTTTATTTGTTGTAATATTTTTTTCAAAGTTTTTATTTATTTTTAACAAATTGTTAGTTTTATAGTGTAACTTTTTTATTTGTTGTAATATTTTTTCAAAGTTTTTATTTATTTTTAACAAGTTGTTAGTTTTATAGTGTAACTTTTTTATTTGATTTAATATTTTTCAAAGTTTTTATATATTTTTCGAAAAGTTTTTAGTTTTACCGTTTAATTTTTGGTAAAGTTTTAGTTTTGTAGTAACTTTTTTATTTCTTGTAAGATTTTTTCAACGTTTTTATTTATTTTTATAGTTTTACAGATTAATTTTTGGTAAAGTTTAGTTTTGTAGTGTACTTTTTTTTATTTCTTGTAAGACTTTTCAGTTTTCGTTATTTTAACAATGTTTTTTTAAGTTTTGCAGTGTAACTTTTTATTGTAATATTTTTCAAAGTTTTTTTTTTTACTTATTTTTACAAATTTTTAGTTTTACAGTTTAATTTTTGGTAAAGTTTTAATTTTTTAGTGTAACTTTTTATTTCTTGTAAGATTTTCCAGTTTTTGTTATTTTAACAATGTTTTTTTAAGTTTTGCAGTGTAACTTTTTATTTGTTGTAATATTTTTCAGTTTTTTTACTTATTTTTACAAATTTTTAGTTTTACAGTTTAATTTTTGGTAAAGTTTTAATTTTTTAGTGTAACTTTTTATTTCTTGTAAGATTTTTTTTTCAAAATCTTTATTTATTTTTAACAATTTTTTAAGTTTTACAGTATGGTGTTTTTATTTCTTGTAATATTTTACAGTTTTATGTAAGCAAGGTTTTTATTTCTTGTTTTTTCTTCGTTTATACCAAAATCTCTTAGTTATTTTCTATGTTTGTCTTTATTTTTACAACAGATTTTAGCTTTAATGCATAAGTTTTCATTTCTTGTAAAATTTTTTCGTTTTCAAGTTTATTTTAAGTGAAGTTTTTTAGTTTCATACATACAGTGTAGTAATATTTTTTTTTGTAATATTATTATGTTTTCATTTTTATTTTTTTCAAAGTTCTTAGTTATTTTCGATATCAGTCTTTATTTTAGAAAATTGTTCAGTTTTATGCAAGCAAAGGTTTTATTTTTGTATTATTTTAAGTTTTTTTCCTTCATTTATACCAAAGTACTTAGTTATTTTCCATGTTTGTCTATTTTTTCAACAGATTTTAGCTTTAATGCATAAGTTTTCATTTCTTGTAAAATTTTTCGTTTTCTAGTTCATTTTAAGTAAAGTTTTTTAGTTACATGCAATGGGATAATGTTTTTTCTTGTGATTCTTTTATATGTTCACCTTTATTTTTTCAAAGTTCTTAATTATTTTTCTGTATTTGTCTATATTTTTTTCAAAAGTTTTTAGTTATTTTACTGCAATTGTCTTTGTCTTTCACAATCTATTTAGTTTCTTACAGTTTCCTCTTGTTATATTTTTATGTTTACCTCTTTATTTATCTTTCTCAAAGTTTTTAGATTTATAGTTTCTAAGTTTTTATTTCTGTGATAAACGTTTAAACATTTTCTTTTTCTCATTTCCATAATAAATTTCTTAGGTTTTTAAATATAAGTTTCCTTTTTGTGTTATATTTCCCCTTTATTTTTTTTTACTAGAATAGTTTTACTTTATGTATGGCTCATATGCGAAAGGATGTAATACACACATAATTTTATTTTTTTTGTGGAAAAAAGGATGGCTTTCATATGTGCATTTCTTTATTCTATATTGTTTTTCCAATAATTCACCACAGGTAAAACAAGCTATTCAATGACATTAGTTAACTTATAAAAGTTACTATTTTTGAAGAAATTGCCCTGCGACAAAGAGGGCAGTTACATAATTGTTTCACACATTCTTTACATGCAACAAGATGACCACAAGGTTGAAATACAATACACATTTCTCGATCCATGCAAATCCTACATAAAAATGAGTTTTCCTTTTTAAATTCACTCTCACTTTTATGATACTTATTTTTTGAAATTTTTATTCCATATTGATTCTTTGTTTTACTAGTAGCATACACTTCTTCTACTAAACCGAAAGTCTCTGAAACACTTTTCTTTCTTACATCATACTTTGGAGAGATTTCCCTTGTTTGAGGGAGAACACTTTCTTTGTTTTTCATCCTGAAATTAATATATTCACAATCGGGAAAAAACTTTTTATGCTCAATCATGGGATCGTCGTCATTCATCCAATTTTCCAATAATCCACCGCATGTAAAACAAGCTACAATATCTTCAACACCAATATAATATAATCCAGAGTCCGCCATATTCTTAATATTTGGTTTCTCCTTATACCATCTTCTGAAAGTCTCCAGGCGCTTTTCTACATCGGACATTTCTGGGTGTTTTGGGATGATACCTTCCATTTTCTCAAGAGTCTTAATTGATTTACTCTTGCGTTTTGAAGAGTTTATGTTGTTCATTAGAAACTAAAAACAAACTTGGGTCAGTTTTCTCATGTATTCTCTTATTGGTTTTTACCCTTTATCTCAGTACATTTTTAAATTTACTACAGGGGGACCTACCAATTAGAAAACGTTCAAAGAATAAACTAACTCAGTTTAGAAAACACTGAGAACTTTGGTTCAGAAACGAGTTCCTCTGTACAGAAAAAGACGCCCATTGATACAAAAGGGAGACGGGGTTTTTTATCCTTTCTTATTCCAACCGCCCTGAACGTTTTGTCTAAATAGATGGAGTACAGTAGGAAATATACATTGGTCCCAATGGATCGTATGCAAGAATTTGAAGAAGATCATTTGAATGAGTTAGACTCACAAATTCATAGTATTTTGAAAAGTAAAATGAGTGATTCGGAAAAAATTAAACTGTACAATAACGTTCTTCAAAAATATGTTACCTTTCCATCTGTGAATGCTGCAAAACCCGTTGAACCTCCAACACCCGCACAAGAACACGAACCACAAGAACCCGAACCACAAGAATTAGAACCTGTTCTCAAAGAAAATGTTATCCTGGAAACTGTTCCTGTGAAACATAAAAAGACTGCAAAGAATATCATAGAATTTCTCAAGCAACGTAACATCATTTGGAATCGGGATAAGGAGCTTGTTATCAATAAAGAAGTCATTCCAGAAACCAATATTGTTAATCTTGTCAATTTCTTACTAAGAAAGAGTACAAAAAGACCGAGAGCTTTTGAAAGGTTTAAAGATGTGTTAAATATGCACAAGTTTCCTGAAGATTATATAAAAAACGTTCATCTGAAAAAAGTGAAAACTATGTATGCTAGACCTAAAAGACTTGGAAAGAAAAAAGAACCTTGGTTAAAATTGTAACTTTTTATAATTATAATAAAGATTTTTTGTTTGATGATATTTGTGTTATGTATTATTTTTTTTAACATGCATTGTATTTAAGATATAATAAATTGAAATTAACATGAATATAATAAAAAAAGAGTTGGTTTCCACGCCACTCGAATGGAGTACAGCTCACAGCGCATTTACCCCTTGTTCACGGCGGGGTACCCCAAACTGTCAGTCTCACCATAAGATTGTGAGTTGTCAAAAAATTTATAAAAATTGTAATTGATTTTGAATACACAGTGAAAATGATGTGCCGATATTTATATGTTGGAGTTCGAATTTTGTTTTGTTCGAAAAATTTGACTTGTTAGTTGAAAAAGGAAATTTATCGTAAAATGTTTTAAAGTATTAATGAGGAAATAAGTTTATCTTGTTGTTTAGAAATAACAAAAAAGTCATACTCTTTTAAAAAAATCTAAATGAATTAAATATTTTAAATGAACTAAAACATGGTATGCTGAATGAAAACTGTAAGTACTTTGATTTTAAAATGCCAATAAAGGTGATTGTCTGGTAAAATAGAAAATTACTATTATTTTTAAAAATGTACTGAAGATAAAATATTCTTAACATTAAATAAATAAATATTAAGAGAAAACAACTATTTCGAAAAATATATTAAAAATTACAAAAAAGAGAGAAAAAACCTGAAAGAAATGAAACCTACAATGGCGCAGTTCGTTCAAAGACCAGTGGGAAAATATTAACCAACCAACCAACTACAAAAAACATGTTCCATACGTTAATAAACAGAAAAATGACAGTCCAGAAATGTAAACAAAATTAAAAAATATAAATTTATGTTTAAAAATAAAAACTCAATTTACTCACTAGATGGCGACATGTGTGAAAAAGTATAAGTTCCGATAAATTTATAGTAAATAATATTAATTTTTTAAAATTGTAACTAGATGACATTGAAGTCCAAAAACATAACATCAAGGAAAAAAAATAAAAAATGTTTATTAAATGTAAATATACAAGGAAAAAGTTAAAAGTCCAAAAATTAGTAAATAATATTAATTATGTTTAAAATGTAACTACGAGGTGTTCCATGAAAAAGTTCCAATAAAGCAGAAAAATTTAAAGTCCAAAAATTACTAAATAATAATGAGTAGTAATAGAGCATTCGCACATGACGTCACTTGGAGGACAAAATCAACGTTGCTAAGACTGTTGTTAGGGGCGGGACATAGAAGTATCCAATAGCAGCATTCGCACATGATGTCACTGGAGGAATAAAACAACGTTGCTAAGGCCGTTGTTAGGCAGAGTCATGTGATTGAAAATACTCTATTAATTAGTTAAAAAAGATTAAAAAAAATACAAGTCCAAAAAGGTAAACACTAGTGTACAGGTAGACATGTATTAATAAAAAACTCTCCACATGTAAGTCGTTCAATGGCTTAGTCGGTATAGCACTGGCCCACAGTACCCATGGTCCCGGGTTCGAATCCAGGTAAAAATCCTATTTTTGGTAAGCAATAATTGCTTAAAATGTTCACTAGATGGCAGCACTATTTTTTAAAAAAAAGAAATACATCTCTAATAGTTATTTCAATATTCCTCACTAGATGGCAGCATGTGTAAAAATGTAAACCGTTGCCATTAAGGAAAAACTTTCAAAACAACTCAACTCCGCTAAAACGAAACCAAAACCAGCATGAAGATCGAAAAAATTACAAGTACAATGCAGCAGAATCCGAGAAAACGAAACCATCTCTAGCAGACGAAGATTGAAAAAAATTACAAGTCCAATGCAGCAGAATCCGAGAAAACGAAACCATCTCTAGCAGACGAAGATCGAAAAAAATACAAGTCCAATGTAGCAGAATCCGAGAAAACGAAACCAAAACCAGCAGAAGGAAAAAACAACTCAACTCCCCCAAATTAGGGTTAATTAGGTAATTAGGCTTAATTAGGTAATTAATTAATTAGGGATACGCCCCCTTAAGACAATAGGTGGACACGCCCCCCTAAACAATAGGGACACGCCCCCTTTTGATGACGTCACTTCCGTGGCACCAAGTGGGGCACATACTACTTGTATTAAATACTAATCCCCAACCATCTTTGAAAATTAATGTGTCCCAAGTGAGTAATAACCTGTAAAACAGCAATTGATTACTTAATTTTGAATACATTAAGTCAAAAATTGTATTGTAAGGGTTGAGTGTTGAGTGCTTCATTTATAAGTAATTTTTTTTATATATTGAGTTTTAACCCTTTCACTCCCAGTGATGCCAATTGGAATCATGGTATTTGGGATTTTTTTCGTCTTTCCTAGAAATACCAAAGACTCCAAATGAATACTATTAGAATCTTCATCCAACTCTCCTTTAAAAAATATTTTATTTTTTTTCTTACCATTAAATTTTCATTTCACAATAAATGATCAAAATAGAGCTTTTTGGAAAAACATTTTTTTGCTAAATCTGTGTAAAACAATTTTAATTTTGAAGCAATTTAAATAAATTAAAGTAAAATAATACTGTTTTATTTTGTAAACTAATGATTGTAGAGAGTATATTGATCTTTTAAAATAATACTCCTCTAAAAATTTTGGTTTTAGAATTTATTGAAAAGTCATGATTCCAAATGGCATCATTGGGAGTTCAAGGTCAATCAGCATCCCTTACTTTCCTGTAGATAATATGTTAAAAAAAGCTATAAATCAAATGTAAAGCTATATTTCTGATAAATTACTTTATATATTAGTTAAATGCAACCATAGAAATAAAAAAAATAAGATAATTACGTTATACTCTCGATATCTCGAAATTCGTTATAACGAAAACTTCGTTATTTCGAAAAATATTTTACCCCATCGACCAATTATGTTATAGAAAATGACTGTTTTTATCTTAAAAATAGAGCATATCTATTTACAGTATATCCTCGATACTTCGAAATTCGTTATCTCGAAAACCTCGTTATTTCGAAAAATTATTTTCGCTAATTTTGTATCATTTTTTAAAAAAATGGATAAAAATGTTAAAAAATAGTCTTATAACAATAGTTTATATCAATATTTACCTATATTATCATTTATGAATTCTCTGAGGATAAATATGGCATTAGATTCAGTACCACTTTTATACCCCTTAACTCCCAATGATGCCATTTGGACTCATCAAAGATTTTAATGAAAAAATTAAAATTAATTTTTTTCCTTTGAACCCTGTTGTTCTGACTGGTAAATAAGCATGTTTTCAAAATTTTAAATTTTTTTGATGAAAAATAAAATAGTTAGAGTGAAAGGGTTAAATTCTTCATACTATCAAATTTTCAACAGGGGAGATAGTACTCTCGATGTTTTCTAGAAATCTTAATTTTTTAAGTGACCCTTCTGACTATATTTAAGGAACTTGGGGGGGTTTCCTACTTTGATGCTTGACATCTGACCTACTTAGGGGTTTCTCCTAAAATAGTTTATGAAGCATCAATATTTTACTTTCAGAAAAGTTAAGTATTTGAAAACATAAGCAGTCCAGTGTTCAAACTCTTTTTGAAAACATGTCTTGTGTACTCATTGTAGTTTTCTGGGGGCTTTCACTCTTGATCACCATCACCTCTGATATAAGCTTTTTTTTTACAATAATTGGGAGGGTTTATCCCCTGCCTACTATTGCTCACCAATCTCCATAACTGCTTACACAGCAGGGGTTTAAGGTAGAAGAAATTCTTTTAGCTAGCAGAAAAGCTATAATGGAGAAAAAAGCTTTAGCAAAATGCTAAAAAACAACAGCAGTTTTAAACTGGAAAAAATTAATTAATAGAAACTACACAAAAAACAAACTTGATTCTAAATATTTCTTTAAAATTTCTATGTTATATTTAAACAAATTAAAGAATTTAAATTCTCCAAATTTTTCATTCTTAGTCTTGCAAAATGGTCTAAAATATTTTAGCATTCAGAGGTTTTCTTTCGCATTATGTTAAAAAAAAAGCTGCCTTCTACCTGTTATACAGTTCCTTTTATTAATTTTGAAAATTATTTTAATTTTGTATTGTAAAACACCTTAAGAAGTTGATTCTTTAAAGTTTATTTATGGACGAGTTCAACCAGAACAACATTTTACTTTGAATTGAAGTTGACCACCTCTCATTTTATCTATATATAACTAAAACTGTTTGTGGCTGTGTGTGTGGGTATGTGTTACATCTCCTCCCAAATTACGCCGCAGGCGTACACAAAACTTGGTATATAGACGTATTCTGAGGCGAGGATTATCAACACGAACTTTTCCAAGTTCGAAAATCGAATATTTAAGAGTAATTAACGATTTTATGGTCAAAAACGCTTATTTCTCCATTTCTCTACTAGAGTAGACCTGCTTGACTCACTATTGTAACAAATGAGATTAAAACATGAAAATTACATCTCCTCTCAAACTACGCCGCAGGCGTGGACAAAACTCGGTATATAGACGTATCTAGAGACGTGGGTTATAAATACAAAGTTTTCCCAAGTTCGAAAATCGAATATTAACCTGTAATTTAAAATTTTTATGGTTAAAAATGCTTATTTTTCTACAACAGTAGATCTGCTTGACTCACTATTGTTAATGCTTATTTTTCTACTAGAGTAGATCTGCTTGACTCACTATTGTTAATGAGATGAAAACCTTAAAATTAAATATTTTACTAGGGGAAACTATAAATGTGCAACGTAGGAACTGGATGGATTTGAGTAAATATAAACAGTTGGAACCGGGATGAAAAAGGCGCCGGGAACACCAACAAGAAAAAAGACACCGGGAACGCCGGGATATAAAAAATTACCAAGAATACTGGAACATGAAAAATTACCGGGAACACCGGGATATAAAAAATTACCGGGAACACCGGGATAAGAAAAACTACCGGGAACACCGGGATATGAAAAACTACCGGGAACATCGGGATGATCAGTAATTGAGGTTACAGAAAAATTAGACATGTAACTTGAGAAAAAGTTTAAAAAAATAAATTTATACACTCTACCCGTGCAAGGCCGGGCATATCAGCTAGTATTCTATAACATTGAAGATGAAACGTATTTCCAGTACAAAATACATAGGGGGAAGTCTTCTACCGTTTTGTGAGGTTAACAGTTGAACTCATCTATAAATATTGCTGTTATTATTTTCGCTACAGGTCTGTTTTTTTCTCTAATTTTTTATCTGAAAATAAATTATCTCAAGTTATAAAAATGTGTTTAAAACTACTTATTTTTAATGTTGTATAACTCTTATAAATGATTAATTTTTTAGAAATTGTATTATAGATAAAAATTGATTTTTCAAATCAAATAAGCCCCTCATTTCTATTTTTTACTAGGTATTCTTTTGTTTTAGTGTTGATAGTTCTCTGTTTTCTTAAAAATGCTTTTCTTTTTTCTACTATATAAAATACTATTTTGACTTTTTACTTTCAAAAGTAAATGAAACCATTTATAAGTAAGTGTGTTATCATACACACAAAAATTAGTTATAAATTTATTTACTTTTCAAACAATTTGTGCAAGCATTTTCAATTTTGCCTCTTATTTTCAGAATTGTTAAACAAAAACTGATTCTCTATGCTGTAGCAGCAGTCATGCTTCTTACCATTATCCTAGCTATATACTTCACAGTCCGGAAACACAGCTGAGAATCAAGCTCCATGATTCTTTGAAAACTCCTTTCACCACTGTAGTATATGCAAAGCATCTGTTGGTCATTTAATGAATTAATTATTGTATCAACTTGGTTGTAAACTTAAATATTATAACTAGGTATATATTCAGGGCAGTATATGGAAACGTGAAGCAAATGTTGAGAAAAGCAAAAAAAAAAAGAAAAAAAAGCCAATTGTTTTTTTTAAAAGTACAGTCATTTCTAAATATCCACCCACAATTTGTCCTTAAAAATAGATTTTTTAAGACAGTTAAAATAATAGTTTGTGAAAAAGAAAGGGATTGGTTATGTTACTGTAAATGGTGGCAAATACACTTAATACAGCCCTGTATATATTTATATATTGCTATCTTATCAATGATGTTACCTTTAATTCTTTACATTTATAATTCATTTTGTCCCAGTAGTAGCCCACAAGTGCAATTATGTGTTGTGAGAGATGTGTTTAATTCACCAATTTGAACCATGTATAATCATTGCTATGTTTTGCCAGTATTAACTGTTAGCACCAATTATTTAAAATATTACATATAAGTAATTGCGCTAAATTATTTACTTATTATATGCTAGCCAGAAAATAATTGTGATCTTATAAGAGTTTACAAGTATTTTCTACTCTTCTGTATAATATAAGAAATGATAATTTGCATTAAGAAGTAATGGTATTGCCTGCAACTTATAAAAAAAATGACCTTACTGTGTGGCTGAAGTAGAGCAGCTGGGATTTCCAGGTCCGAACCTTCACCAGTTTACTTACACTCTTACACATGTAAATAAATTATGAGATTCTCTATAAAAATTAACTGATAATTCAAAATCGAATTCAAGAGCCTTTTCAACTCTATACAATGTTTATATTTTTATTTTCCTTTGTTATAAAATGACATTTTGAGCAGGGCCGTGTTAAGGGAGGGGCGAAGGGGGCGTCTGCCCCAGGCGCAGTATTCAGGTATTCAAGAGAGGCGCTGAATTTGTGCCCGAATTTTTTTTTTTGCAATTTATTATTTTAGTATTTTGCAATTTATTATTTTAGTATTTTGCAATTTAAAATTATTTTAGCATTGGACTTCGTAGATTCTTCAATACTTTCCAACGGAACCACGATGAACGTGTTCAGGGGGCTCCAAATTTTTGCCCAAACATTTTTTTGCGAATCTATCTAAGAATAATGTAAAGAAATGATATTTGGGAGGGGGCGCAAAAAAGCCAGGGGGGCGCCAAAAAAGCCATCCGCCCCGGGCGCGATTTTTCCACAACACGGCCCTGATTTCGAGTGTTTCTATTTCTGGAAAAAAAATCAGTAGTGGCTAATACTACTAAGAATCTTTATAGGTACTTCCTTAGCCCATATCACAAACAATTACTACTTTAACTTCTATGATGTACTTATGATAAAATTCTTATAACAAAAAATATAAAATAGGAGTGTTGCCTATAATCTTTTGCTTGCAAGTACTTTTCATACATTTCATAGCAAAAGCTTTTTTCGGCAGTCTACTATTTTTTTTTTTTTTCAAATGCTGAAAACAACAGGGTGCAGCACAAAATGTGCAGTGTCAACATACAGGGCATTCTTTTTTTAAAATTAGAACTGGTTTTATCTGCTTTAAAATTATTTGTATAAAATATATGATGATGTTGCTTTATTTATTCATTCTATAGAAAATAGAATAAAATATTTACTGAAGTATAAATATTTTTAAGATGTTATCTTAAATTCTCCAATGCTCATGCCAGTAATTGAATGAAACCTAATGAGCTACAATTACATTTGATGTTTTTTAGTTTTCTTACTCATTAGTTCATTTTGAAACGAGAGCAATTGTATAAAATGTATTTGTATTTCTCACTCAATATTTGGTCAGAAAATAGTTTCATCCCCTTATTTTTAAATTTGTTAATGACCATCTTTTTTATTCCATAATTTTAAATCTATTTGTTGATATTGGCATAGATAACAATTCAAGTTCTCAAGTTTCTTTTGAGATTTTTTAATATGTTTATTTTAAGGACCTGATCTTTGCTGCTGATCATCACTAAAAAACCGTGTTGTGCCAGTGTTAGTTTAGTTTGTTCAATGAAATAAATGAACAAACTAAACTAACACTGAATGAAACTAATCAAATTAGTATTAGTTTGTGCAATGAAATTAGTGCTCTGCAATAGCCACTTTCCCCACCTTCTGTTTTCACTCATAACCCAGCTCAATCTATTTTCAAAAATTTCAGATGACTTGATAAATGTTTCTTATTAAGAAGCATATGAGCATGTTATTTTAGAGAACTTTGGTACGTGTAATATTTTCATAGTTTATGAATTAATGAAGCTAAATTAATTCATAAATATGATTTATATATATGTATTTTTAATTCCAATAAGTAGCTAATGAATTCATTCCTTTAGTTTTGTTTTTGAAGCATAATATATGAAATGGCAACACTTATTAAAATCTGAAAAGAATACAAAATATTATGAAGACCTGCCTATTCTTTAGTATAATCTGAAGTGAAAGTATATTTACTCTCCAATCCTTCTTGTATGTTATAGTAGATGTTCCCAAATATTCTGAGTAATGGAGCTCATTTTAAGAGAAAATTCATCACTGAGCACTTTCTAGGAAAAAAGTGTGTGATAGAGGACTCCTTAGGAAAAAAATAAAGAAACAAATGTCTTTGCACAGCACTTACAAATGTTATGCTAAACCACAGCTTACTAGATACTATACAGGCTAGCCAAGTTTTGAACAATGAAAACCATTTGACAACTTTTCCCGCTTGGATCTCCACCCACCGCCTTCAACACTGTGGATATGCTTTGCCAGTTTGTCCAGTATTGCCATCTGGATTTTTAATGATTTCCGTACTCGGCTAGCCTGTATAGTATCTAGTAAGCCGTGGCTAAACACAGTTTGGGATCAAAGAGCATACATAATTGGCTCGATACTTAATAAAAGCTGGTAAAATTTACTTAACTGGGTTTAATGGTAAACATCTTGTTTGAAAACTAATAATAATGTTAATTTGCTTTAATCATTGTAATGTTAGTTTATTATTTGAAGAAAAAAAAAGCTGCTGAAGATGATCCCAACCAATAGGAAAAAATGTTATTAGATATCTTTTTTACCTGCACCTAAAAATGTGAAGAAAAAAATTATAATTGGATTAATAAAATTATAATTGGATAATTGGTCGCTCCAATTATAATTGGAGCGACATCCCTGAAACTTTCCCATTTGGCATAGTTTAATCCGTAGAGATAGTAGAGTAGACTTGTCTGAAGCGAGCCAAACTTCGCACGCTCTGCTCTTTCTGGAGAGGCGATATTTACGTTCAATAAACTAACTCACTGATCTTTATCATATGAAATTTTTAGTTTTACATCAAAGGACATCTTTTTTGAGAACTTACTTCTGAAAAATTCGAAAATTATTCGTTTCAACCACCATTATTGGTATTGAGCGTTTTTGAGCGAAATGACCCTACTTCTCTCCTTAAAATTAGAAAATAGGTCTTTTCCGGTGCACTTAAAAAGTAAAAATTATTTTATCCTGTCTAAATAAGTTCTAAATAACATATATTACCCAGTTTTAACACATGTGAAAACTCAAAAATATTTTTTAAAAAATTCTGAAAAAAAGACAATTTTTTTCCACTTTTTTTCAACTTTAGGGCCCTATAGGTACCCCTTAAAACTAACTCAGGGGAATGAAACTGTATACACTATCTATTGGGACCCTATGGAATAGGAAAAGCCTTAGAGAGTTTGGTTTTTTATATTTTAAGACATCTTTATATCGCCATATTGTATAAAAGGTAGAGCAAAAGTCTTAAAAACTTTATAGTGAAATATATCAAAAACTAGAGCTGATGAGCAAAAATGGATGCCATATTCTTAATCAGGAGGTCAAATATATACAAAATCAGCTTTAATATTCCAGCCACCAAAAAAAAAGTTTTTTTTTTTGTAGACCAGTGAATTAATATAGAGTTGTGTGACTTTTTTCAAGCAAATTTTTAGCTAAGCTTAATTCAAAATATCTTTAATGATATGAGTTATAATTCTCTTATAAAAGTTATATTACTACACTAAAGAGATAATACTAATCCCTCTTTTTGATTTGTAATTGTTTCAATTACAGGAATAGTTACCTTGTTTCTCACTACTTATACTTATATTGATCTTTCAAGATACAGACACCCAGGATAATGTAATAAGATACAAGTGACTAATATCTTTTCGTGTAGCAGATGCACCAGTTTTTTTATTTAAAAAAGCTAATAATAATATATACATTTTGTAAAATAAATCAGCTTTCTAAACTTAAAGAAATGTGTATGATTCTTATTATCTCATTTGCTTCTTACTACCCCATTTTCCTCTTTGCGTTCAATTATTTCTTGGTATTTCAATCTATTTAGCATGTTTATTGTTGTAAATATGTATATGGTTCTGTTTCATGTTATAAATGTACTATTTGTTATTAATATTTATTATTTAATTCAAATTAATATATTTATATTTGGAATGATATTTTGTCATTGCAATGTAGAAATAGTAGTAAACAAATAAACTTTATTTCTTAACAAAACTTCTTCATTGATGATTATTTATTTGTAACATGTTTTAATTTTGAAAGTTGAAGAAAAAAGTGGGTTTTTTTTCCCAGAAAACATATTTCTGAAAAGTGTATCAAACTTTTTTGCTTGTGCCATGCAACAAGAAAACACAATTTTTTAAGAACTTCACTTTGTTAAAATATTTTTTCTATAAAATATCATTTTACATTGTATTTAGTGATTAATAATATAATCTGCATTTTCTTTCTACATTTACTACAGAGTATAAACAAATCAAGTCCCTACTTACCTTTTATTAAAGAAAATTTAAGTGGTTTTTTTTCTCGGTACATGCATAAGGTAAATATTTCAAGCAAAATGATGATAGTTATAAAAGTAACATTCAAAAATGTGTGGAAAATATTTGCCTTGACTTGTTAAAACCTTGTAAAATACTTTTACCAAGTTTTATATGGGAGAACAGATATATCTGTAGTTTTAATGAAATAACCATCATTATGTTGCTGATTTTTAAACTAACTTGCAATTGATGTAAAAAAGGAGCAGAATATACATATTCAATTATTTAAGTACATTACAGAATTTTTAATATCCTCAAAAATGGAATCTATCGCGGAGTCTGCCTGCAAATTTAATTCATTTTTCCCGACTCCCATGGGCGGCTGGCTCTAAGCGTTATTGCTTTTTTGACACTAATTAGAGTCAAGTGACCTCAGATCTTCGAAAAATTATTGGTAAATATCTAATTAAAATAAATGCATTTCTCATTATTTTAATTTTGAGAAATATTTGGAACATATATTGATTTTAGTCAATGTTTGTGTCCTAGACTATAGTTGAGTAAATTATAACAATTATGTTTTAAATAGAACCCCTAAAAATTTAATTGTAACAAAACTTCATTGTAAAAATTAAAATTGTCTCACTTTTGTTAGGCATGAATCAATTAAATTTGAAGGACTAATTTATTTTTGTAACAATATTTATATTTTTAAATTTAGTTAAAAAAATATACCTGCGAAGAAAAAAGGTTACTTTTTTACAATAAAATCATAATTTTTTGGGGCATGAATGTTTCATGGAATGCTATTTCAGAGGTATTGGAAGATTTCTTTGTCCTTTCCAAACAGATCCCTCTTTTCTTGCTATTCCTTTTTTCCTATTAAATTAGTCTTTCAAATCAACCTCTTTGGTATTTACATTTGATGTTCAATAAGTTTATTAATTTAAACTTTTAAAAAACATTTTTAAGAACTTATCAAGCCAATTTTTAATGGTTTATTTTAAGTTTGTAAGCTACTTGTTCACTTTTTACTTTAGCCTCCCCTTGCTATTAACATTTACATTACTTGGCGAAGTTAACTGAGAAGGGGGAGTATAAGAGTCACCCCAGGGGAAAAAAAGGTGTTTTTAAGCTAAATGTGAGGGGGTTGGGTGCTTTTGGGCACTCTCTGAAATCGCCATTGATACACATGAAAACGGGCCTAAGAATTTTTAGGTCAGGCCAATGGGGGGTTGTCCTGTCCCTAGTCAATTTTTGGAACCAAGAACTTTGTGCTTCTTTTGGGACATTTTTCACCAGCTTTTTCTCTGGCGAAAAAATTTTTCAGGATGAGACAGTCAATTTCACTTAAGCAAAATATTAAAATTTGGGCCCATTGATACCCATGTATAACTGAGATTTATCCAACAAAAGCATGGAGGAATACGAAATTTCTGCAAATAAATTTATTATTTAAATGATAAATTGATTTAAATGATTCATGAAAATTATTTAAGGTTAAGTGTTCAATTCCGTTTTTTTCTAGTGAAAAGCATTTCTATATCATTAAAAAATATCGAATTTCGTGATGAAAAGAGAATGAGATTGTTTTGAAAACATGTTATGAAGAAAGGGACGTTATAATTACATATCTGCAAATAAATAAACCTATCCTTTATAACCAATCAACGCGGACTAGATTATTTTCTCTTTCTTTCGACCAATCGTTTAACTCGGAAGAATCAGTCCAGTAGTTTTCAAGATGGCAGCATGCTCAGATACTGAGGAAAAGCCCTCTTCCTCAAATGGAACTTCACCTCTTAAAATTTCTTCTGAAAATACTGTGAATCATGAAATGCCGAAAAATTGTACAAATGATAACAGTGATCTAAAAGAATCAGAAAGCCTAATTAAGGTACAATTTCTGTTTTATTAATGCCTTATATATAGGCCTAGGCTCGTGATATTTTTAGTAAAACACCCCTGGATTCACGAAGCCCCATCCATTAAATTCCTTTCACCTCGATTGATATTTGATCCATTTAAAGTTATATTTTACAACTCTAAATATTTGAATGGTATGGTTTCCAAATTAACTCATGCGTAGACTTGCTGAATCATTTCTCACCCATAACCTGTGCATTACTCATGTGTCTTGAAGGAGAATTTTCTCGCATCTTAACTTAAATTCTTGAATATTTACTCGTTTAAAGACCCGGTAAGAGTGGAAATGTATCAGTTTTTATAAAATTTGATGCATTTTTATAATTTTTACGAATATTATAATGCAGTATTGCGCTACAAATGGGCAAAAAGTAAGCTTCTGGCTTTACAATACCCGTGAAATTGGTTAGTGATAAATTTTGTGGTACCTACTGTATTGATCTTTCATCTCTGCAGTTTGCTTGTAATAAATCGTGTTGTTTTTTTTTATTTCTAGATTCTATCGTGAAGTTTTCGTTAGAAATGTTATGATTTGTTATACGACCTTTCAGGCTGCGCAAATCTTGAGATTCGACTGAAATTTATGTATTCATGTGATCTGCTTTTATGTTAAAATCCTGGGAATTTTTTGTTAGTTACCTAGCATAAACCTAATTTCATTAAAATTACCCGTCTTACATACTCCTAATTTTACGCTGTGATTCTTATTTTTACTTTATTTATCATCGTGAAAATGTACTGCCTACTGTTTTTGTAGATTACCGATACAAGAAATTTCCAAGATCTTGCCAAAAAAAAGCAGTAGCCAAGATTTTATGATTAAAGTATGCCATTTTAAGTTATAACAGTAATAAGCCCAGTTTTCAAAATAAAGGGAGTTTACTTAAGTTACTCTTTTTTAGCAGCCTAATCTAATGATAGTTGGCTATGCTTCCTAACTAGAATGTGTATCTTGTTTTTAATGTATTGAGTGTGTTTTTGCTTTGAGGCTTCCCTGTGCTTTATTAAAAATTGTAGGCATTTTAAACAAAAATTAGTATGAAGAGTGGGTGTAAAAATTCTGTGCTCTAATTTATTTCAATTTACTCTAGCTTGCATAAACAAAGGTGACCTCTTTCTTTTAAGTATAATTTAAGAATGGTATACTTATTATATGATATTCATTATAATTTTAATGCCTTTAAGATTCAAATATTCTAAAATTGTTTCCCAACTTCATTTATATATTGATCAAATACTATTTAAAAAACTAGCCAGGAGTATTTTCACTTTTTGAATTTTTCATAAAGCAAAAAATGCACCACGTGCCCCACCGAAATCAACAAATGATGTTTTTCTACTCAAAACACCAACTGGTCTCAGCGGAGACATTTTAGCCCGACTTCTGGAAAAAGCCAATTTCCAAAAGCCTTGCACCCAAATTATCATACTTTTTAAATGTGTTTTCATACAGTCATAGTAATTTTTTTCATTTATTGTTTTGATGCTTAGGGAGTTTGATGGCAAGTTTCGTGTCTTATATGTAGTTCATGCTATTTCCGTATTTCACTCCTCAAAATTCAATTTCACTTCCTCCTAAAAAGTCAAGGAGTATTTTTACTCCTCCAAAAAATCTTAGGAATAACACTGTCTGTAAGGGTATTCTTGGACAACAATCTAACAATGCTAGTGGGACAGGTGGTGTCCCATTCCCCACAATAATTAAAAACATTTAGGTATATAAAAAACAATATTTTACTTCTGGAGAGGAACTGATTCTCTGAATGTGTCTTTCCCATCTTTAATAGTAGAGAAAGGTGTTAATTTTCCAATGGAACTGAATATCGCCGCGGGAGACTGTCACCCTTTTAATCCTAGGGCACCCAAGATTACCATTCCAATGGGAAATTTGGGACGGCTAGGTCTGAAAGGGTCAAATACACCCTCTGATTTAATATAAAACAGATTGAAAACATTGCTGAGATACGGAAGGATGTCATCCCCTAAAATATTGACTGTTATCCCACAATAGTTTCTGGCAGGGGTGCAGAATATGTCCTAACAAGGTTAGGGGGAGATTCAGGGAGCTGTGGCCTAAGGTTATAAAGAAAAACTCTACAAATACATTTGTAACAAGTAACTATTTTAGCTAATGCCTCATCTTTCCCACCAATTTTATCGAAAATAGGAGAGTGAAACTACAGAGCAGCGTATGTAGAGCTAAAAACTGCAGATCTATGCAAAAGAAAAGATCCCTTGGTGTATACCAGAAAGTTGGCATTTTCTTGTGGCACCTTTCTTTTGATATGCAGGAAAAACAATGCATCAGTGAGTGGATTGTTGATTTTTAAAATTAAATAGGAGAGTTTTACTGGTAGCTCTCTCTAATTGAGGAAAATAGTTTACAACTCAAAATATTTTAAGATAAGATGCACTTTTGAGCTTGGGTGGCATGTATATGTAAGAGAATAAAAGAGGGTATATATCGCTGGTGTCATCAGATAACCTCATATCTTTGATTTGGGGAATCTACAGTATGAGATATTTGTGGTATTTCATGCCGAAGAACGGCACCAATGATAGATTGGAACCCTTGGCATACCTTAAAGCAGTGTGGTCCAACCTTTAGGTACCCGAGTGCCAATTAAAATTTTCATGAGGAGGCGAGTGCCAGAGACAGGAAAATTTACATTTTACTATTTTAAAACAGGCAAATCAAGCTTATATTTCAACTCTGGATCATTTACTTCAACTACAAATACTTACTAAGACACATTTTACTTAAGAAATATCTTTCCTACATTTAAAATGCAATGCAAAAATATTGACTGGGTCTCATTAACATATTTTTTATTTACTGAAGGGGATTTATTTTGTGCCACAACTTAAACACTAATTTACTTGATGTTCAATTTCATGAAATTAAAATTTAACAAATTATTTCTTGGTATTTTTTTCTAAATCGATTATTTTTTTGTTAAAAGGAAAGGTACTTACCTACGTATTATCCCGTCGACCGTTCAGCAGCCGTCTAATTCAGCGGCACAGTAGTAGTAAAGTCAATGGGATTTGATCACGGTTGACAGGATAATACGTAAGTACCAAAGGAAAATTAGTCTGATTTTTAATTAGCCCAATTTTTTTTTTTTTTTTTTTTTTTTTTTTTGAAAATTCGACCCATAAAATCGGTTTTTTTTAACAAATTTCTGAAATAAAAATTACTTTTTGATTAGTTACTTTACTTTATAAAACTTATTACATTTTGTGGCCATGAAAATTTCTTCGAGGGCCGTGGGTTGGACCACACTGTTCTAACTGAAGCCCAAAGTGAATTTTAAACCAAAAATAACTTCCAAGGGGTGTCAGGGGTTCTCCCCTGAATTTTTTTTGAAAATTAGACTCTAAAACCGGGTTTTTAACACTTTTCTGCAATAAAAATTGAAATGTGGAATGTGGATTACATTCTATATAGTTAGAAAACGAATTTAATTTTGAGGCCGAGTGCCACTTGTGGCCCGCGTGCCACGGGTTGGACCACACTGCCTTAAAGAGTATTAATAAAATCTGATCCATTGATGCCAAAAAAGATTGTTGTGGTGTGGTATCTCTGCAAACAATTGTGACACTGCGAGGAATAACCATTTTACTCATGTTATCAAAATAAAGCTTTCATTACTGAGTGAAAATATTCCGTTAAACCACACCTACTGAATTAACAGTGAGCTGGAAGTAGAGCGAGTGGAATACTTCTCAAATTTCTCTCAATGGTGATAGCATTAGAGTAAAAATGATTAAGGAATGACTCATGAACATTAAAAATAGTTTTATGTTTCTCTTGTATATTTGACAAAAAGTTTAAATGTTAGAATAGGTGTAATATTTTTTCAATCCAATAGAAACTAATAAACAGTTTTAAATTTAGAGCAAGCAAAACTATTTGTTCTCTAATTTTCTAATGAGCTTTCCTTTGCTTGTTATTTTTGGATGTCCAAAGAAAAGACAAAACTATTTTCAAATAATGGCTGATAAAACTCAATTTTAGTTCACATTTGGGCCATATGCATTCATTTCTAATCTTTTTATTTTTCTTTAAAAATATTTTAGGACCCCAAAAGGTTTCTTGCAGCAGTGTCCCTCTTTTGAGACATCCAGCCTTGTGCAAATTACCTCATTACCTTTAAAATAGTCTTCTGCGTATTTTGGAGTGCAGGTTGTCTTTGAGTATTCCCCTGCTAAAAATTTCAACATAGTCTTCTAAGGATGTGCTTTATCTGTATGTTAATTGAAGTTGCATTCATATCTTATAGTAATTAATTAATGTGTTTGTGTTTTGCCTCTGCACTTAGATTTGTCATTCGGCATAAGTGTGGCACTAGTGTTTAATTATTTTTATAATACTGACTTATCTATCCAGTTAGATTGGCTAGAGAATCCTTGAAAGAATCTTTACACAGGCTATCCTTCAACCTAATTATCTTTTATAGAAACACTTTTGAATTGTCTCATGGTATGCTTGATTTAATTAAAATAATAAGCTTTCAGAAATTTATTCATGGCTTTATACTCTCTCCCCCATCTTGTGTGATTTCTTTGCTTAGTAAACTTCAATATTAAAATTAGTAATTCCTTTAAATTTTAAAAGTTTTATTTAATTTTAAAGCATCAATTATTGAAGAATCCTAACATCTTTCATGAAATATTATTTTATATACAGAAAGATCTTTGGAACCCCCAATACAGACTAACCTTAGTAGTATTAATTTTTAAAAATAGTTTTAGACCATCTTAAGGTTACTTTACATATCCAAAATTCAGCACTTAACATTGGTATGGAGGTTGAAAAAAGTATCGGGTCTACTAAGAAGTTCTTATTGTAGTCTCTTTGAGAAGTATTGTACAGAATCTTAACCACTTATTTCAATTTCATTTTATATATTTTCTCATTGTGTAAAAATGTACTCTTTCAAATTTTTCTTGTAATTTCAATGCTGGTTCTCAATTTAAAAGATAGAAGAACTTGGAAATTCTGTAAGTTATTTTACCCAAAATTAGATGTGTCTGTCTTATGCTATCATGTTTTAAAGCAGGGGTTCCCAATAAAATTTTGCCGAGGACCCCCTTTACAATTAATTTACTGACGAGGACCCCTTGAACTTAAAAGCTTATTTCTTTTAAATGTTGATTATATAGAATCTACTACAAATTATGAATGTATACAAATCATTACATGAATCACGGCAATTTAGAAATAACAAAAGTCATTCAACACAAACACGAAGCAAAAAGCAAGTCTGCCCTCAGCAACAATCGATTTCAAAACCGAAACTCGATGTATTCAAAACCGAAACTATCGTATTTTAGTCAATAAAAAAATTGCAAAAAACAAAACACGGATTATCTTTGGTGGTAAACAGAGGCTGCGCCACCTACATTAATCTATTTGTACTACAGTGACAATTAACTAACAAAACTAATGAATGAACAGCTGAGTAGGATAATGGTTACTTCAAATTAAGGAAAATAAAAAAATTACTTAGTTTCTCGGTGACATTTCGCGGACCCCTTGGACACAGCCCGCGGACCCCCAGGGGTCCACGGACCACCTATTGGGAACCCCTGTTTTAAAAAAAAGGATTGGTAATTTTAATTTAGCATTTTTTATTTTATGTTTTTACAGACAAGCCACCACTGTATAAGTGGTGGCTTGTCTATTGGAAAACCAGGAGCATGAGGAAGCCTCTATAAAAAATTTAAAGACTAAATTAAAGGGAAAGTGATAAAAAAGTTTATTTTTATAGAGATGAACTTATATGCTTATTATTACTATATTTTATAAAATGGAAAATTTTAAAAGTTTTTAATACATTATGACTTGTCTTTCTTTAATTGACCTAGGGATTTTCAGCCAATGTCGTAAAAAACAGGTGCGTAACCAGAGGGGGGGATTTGGGGATATATCCCCCCCCCTTTTTTTTTACCATAGAAAACCACTTAAAATACCCCATATCCCCCCCAAAAAAAAACCTGACTGTGTATCTTAATAAATACGAAAGTTAACTATAGTAATAATTAAATACTATTAGTAAATAAAAGTAATATTAAATAGTAATTTAATATTATAATTTTACTTAAAAATGTGCATTAATTGTGTTTATTTTACTCTAGTGTTTTTTTATACCAATGTTTCACTATTTTTTAAAAAATAACAGTAAGTATTCTAGAAAATTTTAATAGCTCGGTTAGTGTGAAAATTCTGATGGTCAGGGTTCGAATAATCAAGATTTTACTGTACCTAACAAAATAAGTAGTACCTACAAACTATTAATGGAAGTTAAAAACTAATTGGGATCAAAATACTAACAAATTCATAATGCTTAAGAATTTTAATAATTTCTTCAAAATTATTAATAGTGGAAAAAATTAGCTAATAAGTAATATAAACATCCTTTTAATTTTTTCATAAGCCTTCTTAAAATTATATCCTGATTTATCGCTTGCCTTAAACTTATAAAATTTGTGTTGTTCTTTTGTTCTCCTACTTCATTCTAAAAATATAATTTTCTATTCATGTTGCTTAAGGTAAGTTTCTTTATAGGATGCTGATTTATCAAAGCTATCGGAAGCTGATGTATCAAAGTTGTCAGAAGCTGAATTTCGTGATTTGATGGTTGAAGCCTCTACTTTTAACCAGCCTAAAAACAAAGAAAGCAAACTATTACAACAGTTAAGAGTAATCAATCCTGTGAAAGATACAGAATCTTGTGACAAACTTCTGTTGAAAAACTATTCTAATCATAACCAAAAAAGTTCCAGGTCTCATATTCGGACTGATGGTCGCAAAAAACATTCTAGAAGTAAAGACGATTCCAGCTCTAAAAACAATTTGAATCCTTGTGCTCTTCAAAAAACTATTCAACAATCCCAGTCATTGACTGACTTAATGAGCTCAGGACTATCCAAGACTAAGCAAAAACCTCGTAAAGCACAAAGAACTCATTCGTTGTCATCTGAAGAAGTAAAAGGAATAGTTTCTGATTCTCAGTCATCAAAAAACAACTTAAAAAAGTCTAGTAAAACTGCATCCTCAGGTAGTAGCAATACTCAGGTAGAAGTGGGAACCAAAAATTCTATCATAGGTAGCTCTAATGCTTGTGTAGAATCTGTTACTCTGGACGTGAACAATGAAGTGAGTGTTACTAAAGACAGTCCTGTAACTAGTGATAACAAGGAGGTGCAGAATAGTAGAAAAGGTGCTTTAGATAACACTCCCATTGAAATAGAAATGGAAGAAATCAAATCAGATAAGACTTCTAGCAATGATGACTTTTCCTCTGTGAGCACAAGTCTTGAGAAAAGTGAAAATGGACTTGCCCAGAGTAATAGCAAATTCTATGTTGATAACAATGATATTGACACTACTGTAACATTTCCCTTGAAGGTGAGTTAAATGTATCTTAATTTCTTTAAACTCTAGTTTATTTGTTAGTTTTCAGTATTTTTGTTCTCATTCATATTCTCACAGATGCTAACCATATGCCAGAATTTTGCTAATTAATTCCACAATTACAGAAATTTCTAGAAAATTACAGAAACTATAAATTTTTTTACGAATGGGTTGCTGTGCACTGACTCCTCAAAATGGATGAAAAATCGGATCTATTTTTAATAGACAGTGCATTCAAGCTGTTAACTTCTAAAGACCCTATCGCTAAGAAAAACCTAAAATTAATATTGATGGATATAAAGGGGAAATTTAAAACTTCTCTTTAACTTCTTAATTCATTTCATGTGTAAAAGTTTTCCATCCTGAGACGGAAATCCATCCTAGCGATTTCCCCTTCAGGATGGAAAAAATCAATTAAAAGATAAAGGCATTATTTTTAAAAAATAGGTTTTTAGTCAAATTCTGTCTTGGCAATTTTCTAACTTTCACCTATGCTTTTCTGCAATCATCTATGACAGGCATGGGCAATAAGGTGTCCCAGGCTACAATGGTGAAAAAAAAAGTTTTGAATTTCGCAACGCATACCCTCTATTTTTTTTCCATTTGACTCCATAAACTTAAATATTAAATATTGCGATCGGATAACGATAATCCGTGCCGACTTGACGTCGAAGTTTAGGTTTTACAAGTTTGTATGGAAGCTATAGGGAGATTGTAGAAGGTTGAGTCAAAAAAACACTTTTTTCGAAATTGGTTTGGCCTTAGGGGGGATTTTTGGCCAAATGTCTTCAATAATACATAAAAAATTTCAGATCGATACGACCATTCTTTCACTTGCCGCCGAGCCCCCTAAGTTGAAAATTTCAGAAAAAAAAACGACATTTTTAAAATTTTGCAAAAAATTTTTTTATGGAAATATACTCAATTTGTTAGCATGGATTTGAAGCCATAACAGAATCAATGTAGCGTATGAAAATTTTCAGATCGTTACGACCATTTCTTCAGTAGCCAGCTGGCCCCTTAAAAATGAAAACCACGTCTCTGTCGATGCAAGTCGGCACGGGTTGCAGGGGTGGAAAATCTGCTCCAACTGTGCCAAACTGCTCCAAAATGGATGCCTTGCTCCAATCTGCTCCAAAACCAGCAAAATTCCACATTTTTGCGCCAAACTGCTCCAAAAACATGATTTTCTGTTCAATTTGATTCAAATTTTGAAAATCCTACCAACAGGGAAAGAGCCAATCTTCAGCCATCATGATTACCATCCGCGGAATCGCGATTTTCTGCTTTTTCTCTACCTCTTTCTCTACGCTTTTTCTGAGCCTCCATCTAAAATAGGGATGCACAACCTGCGGACCGCGAACTAATTATTATTTTTCCAGATAATCCCTACTGTTTTTTACCTTCCAGACTATTTCCAAGAAAAATCACGAGTTATTGTGGGAAAATTGTGACTTTCTCGAAAGTTTCGTCTTGCTCTGGGAATTAACATGAAAGTGTAATGCTACAAAAATGCTTGATACGAAATCACCAAAAGGTGCTGCAAAAATGCAAATCATACCCTGATACGAAAACACTAATAGGTGCTCCAAAATTGATTAACCTTGCTCCAAAACTGCACCAAAATTTGATTAGCCTTGCTCCAAAACTGCTCTAAAGCTGCTCCAAAAATGAATTTTTGGTTTTCCACCCCTGGGGTTGTCGTGATCCTAAGTTTTTTTAAATGTTTCGAGACCATTCAAACAAAATAAGAGGGTATGCGTTAAAAAAATATCACTAATTTTTTTGGGACACCCTAATGGGCAACCTTTGGAAACTGAACTATAATAGAATATTGATGAAGCCATGGGCCGTAGAAAAGATAGTTGTAAAAAAACAATCAGTAACCAAGGAAAACTTTTTTTGGAAGGAGTCATTCCATTAGAGGCAGAGTCGTAACTTTGTGGCATACAAGTTTGCTTAAAAATATTTTTAGCAAAATTAATATGGGTGCATAACAGGTCAAACAGTTTTATAGAACATTAAAGAAGATTATTTTTACTTTGTTGTACTAATTATGTCATGTTTATGCAAAAAAGGTTACTTCCCTAGAAAAAGTTCAGAAATTTCCCTATAAAATAGTTTTAACTAATTTTTTTATCTTTGATCCTTTGGGTAATACCCCCTACCCTATATATACTTCCCTTCAATATAGAAGGGGGTGAAAAGATGTAAATACTCCATCCCATCACAAAATTATTGTTCCTGCAACTTTCTTTCTAGAAATCGAGCTCTGCCCTTGGAGAAAAGTCTTCTTAGTTTTGGATAAAGAATTGTTTACTTGCCAACATGAAAGTGCAAATCATTCATAGCAGACTAATTACTCATCCAGCCAATCTTTTATAGTCAGACTTTACCTGTGAAAGTTGTTACTTACTCAAAGGGACACTAGATTGACTACACATGATATCACTCAAGATATTGTATATAACCATGATTCTGCTTCCCATAATTTAAAAAAAAAAGAAAAACATGGACATAATGTGTCTACTGCCCCATTTAAGCAGCATTTTGTTCCTTAACTTATTTAATCGGGCATTAACTAAATAGCTTAGATTAGTCCCAAATAAGCACAATAAGGACTCTTTACATTTATTAAATATGTTTTTTATTGTATTATTTTTGTACATCTTTCTTATTTTAGTTTATGACAAATATTATTTTCTATTTGATTTTATTATGAGCTGTTATACCTGCTTACTCAAGACTAATAAACTAATATTAAATGTTAATAAACTAAATTAATAGTACATAGGAATTTTCCAAACTTCACATGCTGGAAAATATTTTAGTAGTATTTGGAAATTTCCATTTGATTGCATCAAATTCACTCAATGAACAATCTTTTATGATTTTGTTTTTCAGGCTTGAAGGGACAAGATTGCTAAAATTGATTAGTGAAATATATTTAGTACAGTATTAGGTGTCACCTAGCTAGGTATTATAAAAAAAGTTAAATTTTGCCTCCCATCATTGAATTCTTGTCAATATCTTCTCCCCTTTTTCCCTCAATAGTCTGTATTTGAGGGAAATTCAGCAAATGATGCATGCCTTTTAAAATACAGTGAAAAATCACTCCCTTCCTATTTCTCTTTTGAAGCCCAAGGGCATTCATACTTTTATACGTAGTAAATGTTGGTCTTTTTCTCCTTTATTCTTTTCAAGTGGTACTTTGAAAGTTTCCATGTCAATTTATCTCAGATTCCTAGTTAAATGTTTAAATATGTAGCCGACGTACTCGCCTAGTGGTTAGAGCATCTGACTGTGAAGCCGTACGTCTGGGGTTCGAATCCCCGTTTGGCATGGATGTTAGTTTCTGTCCTTGTGTGGGATGAATGAATGTGGCCCCCTGTAAAAAGGGGTTGAGCCTGTGTGAATGTGTGTGTGTGGCGTGAGCAACAGTACTTCACCTCTGTGGCTTCAGTCCACAGGTGTCCACTGGGTAACGCAAAGTAAGTACTGCTTCGGCATTATATGGGTTAGAGATGTGAGTCGAGAATATTCTCCAGGAGCGAGAATTTTGAGAATAATCGAGAATATTCTATTTTTTGATTGATAAATGGAAATAAATGTAAAATTTTTTGATAATATGAAATGGTCATGTAGTATTAGTGTTAGAAACCTGAAAATAATAAATTCAATGAAACTTACCATTTAAAAGTCACCCTACAGTTCAGAGAATATTCTCTGAACTGTAATTTCATTATTTCGCAATTTTTTTTTTTAAATAAGTTAATTTTATTTAATAGAATATAAAATATTTTTTAAAATATTAGAAGCAAGTTTTACTGGGAGAAAATACTCGTACAATTAAAAGAGGAGTCTAAATTATTTTTATTTAGTTGTTAAAAGCAAATGTAATAATACCAATAGTTGTCAAACTGAAGGACCTTTTGAACCTGACATTTAGTTAATTTTGATAGAACTTAGTAAAATTAGGAGACGAGAATATTCTTAAAAGAAGGAATATCACATTAGAATTATCTGTAATAATTACTTTACCTATCAAACATGTTGTCTTATCAATTAAGTAGTGATTTTAAAATATTTTTCAATTTAATTTGGCTTTCTTTTATTTATAACTTTTCATTGTAAAACCTTTAATATTCTTCTAATTTGAAGTTGATATATCCCTTATATTTAAAAAAAAAAAATTTTAGTATTTAGTAGCTTCTAGGAGAATATTCTCGAAAATTCTCCTCTTGGAGAATATTCTCCAAAAGATTATTACCAAGAATTTTACATCTCTAATATGGGTTAATGAATTTACAGCTGTAACTGCTGAAATTACCTACCATTAGAAAAAAAAATGTTTAAATGTTAATTTTTCAAAAAAATGAGTTAATATTTTTGTATCCACATAGATTGTCTCAAGTGCCAGTGATTCAAACAAAGCCATAGAGGATTTTCCTACCTCTCCATGGGCGAGTAATGTTACAGACATACTAAATACTTTTCAAGTAACCCCAGATATCTATAGAAGTAAGATTATCTTCTATTTTTCTTACATTAATTTAACAATCACAACCAGCTTTAATTACAAAACAAAAAATAAATGTTCTAACATCAAATCTTTTCCGAGTTTGAATTTTTTCCTAGTCGTCTCAATTGGGTAGGGCATGTCATTCGTAGGAACAACAATAGCGTTTTGAAGGAAATTTTTACTGCAAGGCCAGTCACCACGCAAAGAAGAGGAAGGCCTAAGCTCCGATGGATGGATGGATGCTATTGAGGAGGATTGTTTGACCCTCAAAACTAGAAATTGGAGTAGTTTGGCTGCTAGCAGGGGCGGCTGGTCTTGTCTAGTTCAGAAGGCCTTGGGCCACCCTGGGCTGTCGCGCCACGGATGATGATGAACATCCAATCTAAATGATATAAAATAATACAGTAGAACTCTTTAAAACTATCCCCGATAAACGACCCCTAGTTATGGCAACTGGTAATAAAAGTACCAAATTTGGATCTCTGTTAAGTAGGGTACTAGTGCACCAACTTGGCGTGATTGCATTAATGTGCAATTAACTTGTTGTATGCTAGTAACTTGAGAAGATTTTCTTCTACATCAAAAAGCATGTAAAATGTTTTAGGGGCCCCAAACCCCCTTGCCCTAACTATAACCAAACTTGTTTGGAAGTGATCAGTAACAGTGACAATTCTGAAA
The DNA here is from genome assembly GCA_963680715.1 of Tetragnatha montana. Lineage (NCBI taxonomy): Eukaryota > Metazoa > Arthropoda > Arachnida > Araneae > Tetragnathidae > Tetragnatha > Tetragnatha montana. Next base: position 35,245,860 of record OY796674.1, on the reverse strand, counting down.
AGGGGGGCTTGGTGCTTTTCAATGTTATACAAAATGGGAAATTTTAAGGGAAAAACTATCCCCTGGATACAGTTAGCTCTTTGTATTACACTATTTAATTTTAGGGTTTGTGAAAGAGTGTTGGAGGCTTAAAATGTGTCCTTATTAAGTTACTATCTATAAAAGTTACCTTTCCCTCATTCATAAAGTGCTATTATTGCACTGAGTTTTAAAAATTAATACCAGCTTATAAAAAGGGGGTCTGGGGGTACTTCCCCATAATAGTTTTGGAAATTTGACCCTTAAAAACAGTGTTTTGTCTAATTTTTGTCCAAATTTCACCAAAAGGGGCCCCCTGACGTTTGTCTGGTTTGTCCCCTCTTATGGGCGACCCTGGGTACACTTTCCTTATGACCTTAGGAAACATTGGTTCCAAATAAAAGCCATGAAACAGACTTTTAAAACACTGTATTTAGGCTAAGTACACATGCATGTAATGTTCCTTAAAGTATTCTAGTAACTTTCTTAAGGATGATAGGTAATTCACGAGGTTTTTTAGAAGACTTGTCTTCACAAAGTAGTAACTCGATTGTTAGGCTTACAAATTGCCTTAGGTTCCTTCTGAGCAGAGTGAAAGAGGAGATTTGGAACACTTTCCTTTCAGCCCTTTTACACCTGGACCTAGAGCCTCTTCTCTGATTAGATTAGTCACTTTGTTTGCAAGTAGTACTATGTTTCATGTCGCTATTCAGGGGTCTGTCTAGGTTTTTTTAAGAGGTACCTATTTTGTGAAAATTTAGAAATTTTGTGAAAACTTTTATGTAAATTTGTGAAAATTTTAGTGCAAAATCAACATAAAAACCGGTACATAATTTTTTAAACATAAAAAAAACTAAAATTTAGTCTAGAATGGCTAAAAATTTAACTAATAAGGGAATATAGCTTAATAGAGAACTTATTTCAAAAATGTATTTTTTGTAAAGGTACCTTTTTTCCTAAAACTGAATTTTTTTATACTAGTACCTATTTATCAAATTATGATTTTGTGAAGGTACCTCAAAATGGTAGTAAAATTGTCCTGGACAGACCACTGCTATTGTTCACTTAGGGGCCATTAATTAATTACGTAAGGATGATGCAATTTTTGACTCCCCCTATCCCAGGGGTCAGCAACCTGTGGCTCTTTGGATGTAAAGTTGCGGCTCTCCAGTTCTATGCGAAAAAATTATTCTTATTATTATCAAAACCCTTAAAAATAAGAAAATATATTTTTAAGTACCTAATTTTTCCAATAGCTTTTATTTTCATAATCTTTAATTACAAATCGCTTGTGTGAAATAAAAACATTCCACAAAGAAAAAGCACTGATTATCCAGAATTGGAAGACAAATGTCTGCAAAAATTCAACTTCATGGTAGATACCACAATGAAAAAAATTAACTAAATCTAAAACTGCTAGGAAAGGATACAGCCTACGCCTTGATTGATGAAGTTGTTTATTTAAAAAAAGACCTTCTCTTTTTTGTTAAAGACATGGAGAGCTGTAAATTACTTCGTTTTAAAAATTTGAAGCAATATCGCGTTGAGACTAATGAAACTATTGACGCAAATGTCTTCAGCATAGCTTTAAAAAAGGATGGATTCGCGCAGAGAGATTCGAGAAATTCAAAACAAGTAAAAGTACTCTCGCATTCATAGTAAATCCTCTCAACACATATGAAGACCTATGGGGAAGAATGGTTTTTGTCCATTTGAGCTCATCTTTAGTATAGGTTGTCGGTCGCCATGTTTGACCTCAGCTTTATTTATTGCTTTTTATATATTTTATATTAATCCGTATTTAAAGCCGTTTATTTTAAATCAAAAATCAATTATATGTAAGCAAATACTATATAATATTGAAACAAAAATTTTTAGTGGCTCTTTAAAAACTGGGAAATTTTGTAAATTGTAACTTTAGGCTCTTCCGCTTCAAAAGGTTGCCGACCCCTGCCCTATCCCCATGTAAGGGTATGTAAGATTTTTCAAACCCCTCCCCCTATTCTTACGCAAGATTCTGTTTAATTTCAAAATAATAAAATGTTAGAAAAGGATTAGTTGCACTAAAACTCTCAGTTTGATGTAAATCAAAAAATTTTATTTTTCATCAGATAAGTAATATCTGCTGTCCTTGCTGTCAACTTAATGCTATTCCAATTATACCTTCATTTTTTAAAAAAAAATTAAAGCTTCGACAATATACTAGATTGTCAGTATTTTTAAGTTTTTCTGGGGTTATTAAATAGTTAAAAACACAACCAACCAACCCCCATGTAAGGGTATGTAGAGATTTTTCCACCCCCCCCCCTCCTCCTGGGGCCCTTACGTAATTAATGAATGGCTCCTTATACCTACAGTCAACAAAGTTTTTAAAAAATTAAATTTAATGGATAGCTTTTTGTTTTTAAAATAGAGGTTAACTGAAACAAAGCAGAGGAATATGTTAAGACATTCTACTTTCCTAGAACTAAATATTGCTTATTGTTATGTTTTATTTATCCTTTAAATTACAGATAATTATAAAGTGTTACATAATAAATAAGGCTCATTTTTTTATCAGATAAACAACTTTCTGATGTGAATGGAAATCCCTTTGCCAGGAATACTCGTCCTTCAAATCTTGCTTCCCTAGTATCAAATTCAATCATGGAACACAATCCATCCTCTCTATCAGAGAATAAAAATCGCAAGAACAAGCGTCTTAAAAACTCAGGTAACAAAGGAGTTTTAGCTGAAAATATTGAGGGCCATCGGGGTACTCTAACAATTGAGGAATTGATGTCGTATATCAACGCTAGTGATGCCAAAAAGGTTGGCAAGACTACTGTGAAAAGCAATTCTCAAAGCCAGATGCTTTCTAATAAAGCGACATTACTTCATGACAATGACAAAAAGAAGTCTTTAGGTCGAGAACTGAAAAATGGCAATAAAAATATTATGCAAAATGTCAAGAAAAAGTTGACTCAGTCTAATTCCCTTGAGGATATTACTAGCAGAAAATTGGTCAATGATACTGCAGATGTTTTTGACTTTGAAACCAGAGCTTCATCTTCATTAAAAGATTCTTGTTCAGTAGATTTCGAGAACCCGTTGCACAGAACCCTGGACATTAATAGTAACAAGGAGAGCAAGGACAGCGTAACGGATGATTCCAGCTCGCGGAACAGTGTGGGGCGCACCTCTCCGGTAGTGTCGAGCTTTCGTGAAGACTTCTACAACAATGTCGAACCCCCACGGCCCCGAACCCCCACGGCAGAGGAGTCTGGGTTCCTGACTGTCAAAAAGAAGCAAAGAAAGAAGCACCAAATCAAGCGGTCGGATGCTTACAGGTGGCGCAACGCTCAAGCGCAGCGCAAGAAGGGCATGATGCTGCCCCTGGCAGAGAGCAAGTGCGGCAAGCAGGACTCGCGGCGGAAGTCGACCAGCAGTATGCCCCACTCGGAACACTCCTCCGCTGACAACTCTGACCTGGACAGTGTCCACTCCCTTCCAGTGCGGGGGTCCGTGCCTCACCCGATGCAGCCCCACCCTCACACCACGCCTTCGTCATCCTCATCCACGCCTCAAGCATCCTATGCGGATATAGCTAGAATGCCCATATCAAAGCTCAATTCTCCCTCTCCCATCACTGCCGCGAGTCAGGAGGAAAAGAAGGCCGACGTGTCTCCAGTAGCGACGGGAAAGCGGGCGACTTCGGAGAGCAACAGCGACAGTTCCACCTCGCCAGACGTGAAAGTGCGGTCCCACGCCAAATCGACTCGAGAGATCAACACCCAAACCGAGCCAGAGAGTATGGTGGTGCCTGCAAAGAAGGCTGATGATGCCGTAAAGGTAGTGTGTAGTGTATGTGATAAGAAGAGTGTGTGTACTTGTCCAAAAAGTGCTCTTCCGAAGACGAAAAGCCTCGATATTCCTCCAGTCATCATGGACAACATCCCTTCCGCATCAAATGCGTGCGATGTTTCATTTGGAGTTGATATTGAGGAAGTGCTTAAGATGACTCCTGCAGACTCTGCTTCTTTCTCTTATCTCAAACTAAAGGACAGCGCCAGTAGTGAGGAAGTAGACTCAAAGGGTGAGAAGACTGAAAAGCATGAAGGCATTTCTGAAATATCTAGTGTAAATAAGACTGCCAATGCCGATTCCTCTTGTAAAAGCTCATCTCCGTTGGATGTTGTATCAAAAACTCTTCATAACAAAGATCTCTCATTGGAACAATCTAGTCATCCCAAACCAGTGTATTTAAGAAGTAGTGGCAAAACGGTTTACTACAAAGAAACTAAAGTGAATACCAAGAAATTTAATAACTCAGAACTAATCAATTTTTTGGACAGAAGTAAGTTGGATGTCTTTTCCTACTAAGAGTATACATAATATTTTTATCTTCCTAGATCTTATAGTAAATGGTTTTTTATTGCATTTATTTTACCTTATCAGATTATTACGAGGGTAGGAGGGATTTTTCAACTTCCGTTTTGCTCCTGAAAAGAAATTGTATTAATTTTGAAATAATTCTGCTACTGGTAGTTAATAGGTACATCCTTCAGGATCAATTTGCATCTTTACTGGGAAAAATCAGACATTTTTTCTATTAGTTATCAAATTTACAAGCAAGCTCTTCAAATTATTTCCTGCCAACCCATAGAGAATTTCGCTTTCCCCTTCTGTGATTATCACCTACCCACCCATTGTTTAATGTTAAATGCTGGGCGAACAGAGCAATAGTGCAGTGGAGAAAGCAAAATTTTTTTATGGGTTAGTGGGAAATAATTTTGAGGAGTGTGCTTGTAAATTTGATAACTGATAGAAACATTGTCCATTTTTTCTAGTAAAGATGCAAATTGATCCTGAAGGATGTACCCAGAGATATTTTTAACTCCTCTGAGAGAGTATTTCACTCCTTGAAAATCGGAAATACTCAAAAAACTAGTCGGGAGTATTTTCACTCTTTGAATTTTTCACAGAGGTTTAAATTAAAAAATGCACCGTGCCCCACCGAAATGAACAAATAATATTTTTCTACTCGAAACACCAACTGATCTCAGCGGAGACATTCATTGTTCTGATGCTTAGGGAGTTTGATTGCGGTTTTTTCGTGTCTCTGTATATGTAGTTTAAGCTATTTCCGTTTTTCACTCCTCATAATGAGTATTTGTATAGGTGAGGGATTTGCTTAATTTTACACTTTTTTGATACATTATAGTTTAAAATTCTCGAATATCAGATTTTTAAGTTCAAAAATATGTTTTAAATCACTTAAAATTCAATTTTATTTTTGCCAAAACACTAGTATTAAATTCATGTGATCAAAAAACGGGATTTGACGACACAGCGCCCTCGAAACTAATGAATTGTTAAAAATAAAAGAAATCAGGGTTGAGAAAAAAACGTGTTTTTTTTCTATTAAAAAAAACAAAGAACTGTTTTTTTTTTTGTTTGTTTGTTTTAAACGTTTTATTTGTTTTTTCTCCCCTCGACACAGAAATTCTAAAAAAAACCCCACAGTTTTATAAAAAAGTTAAATTTAGTTCTTAAAATTAATAATGGATTAACAAAGCTACCCCTGACATCAGATGGCATCTTGAGCTTTTTAGCACCTGTTTCTTGGAGGTTGGCTGAAGTAAAATGATTGTTTTGGAAATATGTTACTTATGTCAACAACTTCAGCTTTAACATTAGAAATGTCAATATTTTGCTAAAAGGTTTAAGATATTATACGAGCTGAACATTTTTAAGTTATTATATTCATATTCATTTTGGTCCTTCTCAGTTCATTGCGTATTTTGACGACATTAGCAGCATTGATCGTTTAAAATATTAAAATATATAAAGAACAGGTCAATTATAAAAAAATATGATTTTTAAACAAGTTTATTTGTATTTTTTTATTAAATAACTTTCTAGAAAAAAATCAAATAAAACAGTTGAAAGTAAATACTAAGATTTATATACTAATGCCATCAGTTCATAGAAAAAAGAATTACTAAAAATGTACATGTGTTTTAAACAATGTTTTTTTTTCTTTGTTTTAAACGTAACAACCCTGAAAGAAATCAGACTTATCATAAAACCAAAACACACATAAAACTCGTCTGTTTCTCTAGTGAACGGCCAGAAAAAGAAAAAATTAAAACTGAATCCTAATAATTCCAAAACCAATTAATATTTTTTGAAAAACAAAACGCCAATCTTTTTATAAAAAATATTTGTATGTGTCTTTAAAATATCATAGTTTTTTAGTTAAAACTTTATGAAGAATAGCAGAATGAAGCAAGCTAAGCATACAATAACATAGCGGGTCCAAGCGCTGTGACGTCACACAGCAGCCATAACAAAATTACTGTTTTTCCCGCCAATACTGGAAACGAAATTTTAAAAATTAATATCTTGAGGAATAGTTTTCAGATTTCAATAGTTTTTACGTCATTTTTCATGGATTTTCATCCTGTGCAAATACCTCATTGAATTTCACTCCTCCAAAAAAAAGTCAAGGAGTATTTTTACTCCTCCAAAAAATCCTAGGAATCACACTGGACGTACCTAACTACCAGTACCAAAATTAATTCGAAATTCTTGCTACTTTTTTTTTCAGGAAAAAACAGAAGTTGAAAAAAAAACCTAGTATAAAAGTGGAAAAAGCAGTGCAACTTAGATAATTGAATAATTAAAAGCATAACTTTTGATTTATCAACCAACCAATCAAACCATTTCTATTCAGGAATTGTTTAATTGTTCTGAACAAGTGGTTAACACAATGCATGCAGAATGTTCATTCTGAAAACGGTTCCCGTAGTCCTTAAAAGTCCTTGAAAAACGCTAAAGGTCCTTGAATTTCAAATAAACTCCTGGCACTGCGCGTCAATTCATCTAAGATTCCTTTCCACAGTTCCCGGTTGCACAGTTTCCACAGTTGCGTGAAATATTTAAGTTCATCTTTGATTACGTTTTATATTGTTTAAAATTTTATTATAAAACTTGTATTCTGTGTGCAGTCAGAAATTGAGGCACTTGATCAATTTTAAAAAAGTTGGAGTAAGCTTGTTTCTGGAAACATCGCAATTGCTTCAGAAGAATTAGGGTTTTTGTATGGGTCTCCTAAAAAGGTCCTTGAAAAAGTTTGTTTAGGTCCTTGAAAAGTCCTTGATTTTCAATCTTTTCAAAGAGTGGGAACCCTGGAAAAGTTGCAATGATCCACCTTTTGTGATAATTTTATACTTTTGTTTGTAACAATGAATGGTCAAAAATCATAATATAGTTCCAAAATTTTGTGTGAAAAATTTAGAAGTTTAGAATAGAAAGTTCTGTTAGTGAACAAGACAAAACTTTGAATTAAAAACATTCCAAGTTATTTAACTTGCACTGTATAATGTATAAGGATAGTAATGAAAGATAAAACTGCTTGCACATTTATTTATCCATTCTTAAATATAGGAATGCACAACCTGCAGGCCACATGTGGCCGGCCCACAAACTAATTTTAATTTTTTTTAGATGGACCCTACCAATGGCGGATCTATGGGGGGGGCTATAGCCCCCCCCCATTATACATTATCCCCCATTATACATGGAACTACACTATATAAAATTGAACTATTTTAACTTTTTTCAGCTTCACATAGCATTAAACCCAGTCCAAGATTTTAGGCCCCCTAGCATTTTTATAAACTCGATTCACTATTTAAGGATTTTTAGAGGTTTAAGCCCTTACAAAGTATTAGCCCCTGCGTGTTTGAAGATTTAATTTGTAATTTAAAGGATCCATTATTAGAAACGTTATTTAAAAGAGTATTTGTTGCTTTTTTGGGGGAGACCAAAAATTTGTGGAATGTGTGTTTCCCTAACTATTAATAATATAAAGCAGCGTTTCCCAACCTTTTTACTCCCACGGAACACTTTTGACAGTGGCCAAGTTCCGCGGAACCCTAGCGTACAGTTGAGGAAATAAAAATCGACTCAGTTGAGTTTTCTGACGAACCACTTGGGTTAGGAAGACAAATAAGGTGTCATTTTTCATGTCATGAAGTATTTAAATGAAAAAAATTTAGAGACCTTAGGGGGTCGTCTTCATATTAAAAGAAACACTAACTTTTGTTTTTCCTATGGGGACCCCCAATTATTATGCGTTTTTCTGAAAGAGCATCTCCATAAACCCCCAAATACCAAGTTTCATCCATGTAAGTATCCAAATAGAAGCATAATATATTTTTTAAAATGTCAACCATTCAATGTGAAATTTGTCAAAATGTTTTCGGCGTAAAAATATGAAACTTTGAATTTAGATCAAATTTGTGTCCCCAAACAAAATAATTATGCTTTTGTAGCGATATTTAATGGTTAATAGATAGAAAATTAACATCTAATTTTGGCCCAAAAATTAAATTTTAAAATCTTTAATATTTTTATGGTAATCGATTCTGGTAGTAATTTTATGTGGAAAACCAAAATTTCAGTCGATTTCATTCAGTAGTTTTGGAAAAAAACGAATTAAACTAAATTCCCACTCTTTAAGGGACCGTATACCGCTGCCAAATGCATACCGGCGAATGCTTTTTCTGGAAAAAGTCACCTTATTTTAATCATTAAACTTTAATTAAAAGGCAAATTTGATATAAAATTTCAATAAATTACTTATAAACTTTTCAATAAACATTAGAGTGGTGAGTAAAAGTCTTACTATCCCACCGTTTTTAGGAAATAGTGTTTACAAAAAATTAATCCTTCTCACTCTGGAGACGACCCCCAAAACGTAAAAGCTTAATTTACCGCACGATGTGAATGAAACTTGGTATTTGGGGGTTTATGGGGATGCTCTTTCAGAAAAGCGCATAATAATTGGGGGTCCCCATAGGAAAAACAAAAGTTAGTGTTTCGTTTAATATGAAGACAACCCCCTAAGGACTCGAAATTTTCCTCATTTAAAGAATACTTCATGACATGAAAAATGACACCTTATTTGTCTTCCTAACCCAAGTGTTTCGTCAGAAATCTCAACTGAGTCGTTTTTTATTTCCCCAACTGTACATGTAACAATATTTTTCTTACTATCTTTTAAATTATTAAATAAAACGGAAAATAAGTAACAAAGAAATCAGTGGCGTATATAGGAATTTATTTCGGGAAGGGCCCAAAATTACTCCCCAGCTCCTCCCCCACATATTTAATAGGTCCGATGTAGCTTTTTAGGTGATAATTTAGGTCCTAAAAAGTAAATATAGGAAAAGTCGTTAGTAATAAAAATACAAGTACCAAAGAGGGCTCTGGGGGGTCCTCCCCCATAAAATTTTTGGAAGTTTGACTAAAAAAAACCAGGTTTTCAACTAGTTTTGGTACACTAAGTCCGAATTTTGGATGTACATTTATATGAACTTAATATTTAAAAAGTTATTAAAATAGAGTTCCAAGTACAAAAGGGGATCTGGGGGTCCTTCCCCAGAAAATTTTTGGAACTTAACCTCTAAAAACAGGGTTATATCTTGTTTTTGGTACACTTAGTCCGAATTTTGGGCATATATTTTTTGGTAGGATTTGGATTTTGATGAACTTTATATATAATGAAGTTGTTAATAATAAAATTCCAAGTACAAGAGGGGGGTTTGGGGCCCTCCCCCAGAAAATTTTTTGAAATTTGACCCAAAAATACAGGGTTTTAAACTTGTTTTGGTACACCTATTCCGAATTTCAGAAGGTGGGTGGGGCAGGGCCTCATCGGCCCCCTATATACGCCACTGAAAGAAATTGTTTATTTATTGTATTTATTTATTAGAATCATTAGAATGCAGCTGTAAGGTTTCAAAAATACAATTTCAAGTATTTAAACAATTTTAGCAAGTTGAAAAAAAAAATTAAAACAATTATTAAATATTAATTAATGTGATAATTTGAGCCTGTTTTTTGGAACTTATGTTTTCAATTCTGGGTCTTATTTTCGAAAAGCATACCCGAATATCAATAGAAAGAAGACGATTTCCTCATTTGTTTTTTATGTTTGTTAAACAAGAAAAGGTTTGTTCACATATAGGATGTGGAAAATTGCAATAATAGTATATTAATTGCTTTTCTTTGATGACCCCCCTGTATCTTAAACAACATTACAACGGACACAGTGGACACATCTGGTTTACCAAGCAAAGGAGAGTGCTGCGCTTTCTTTTTTTTGTAATCTGGAGACCGGCGATCCTCCAAAACTACAAACGACCCCCCCCTATTGGGGAAGAGATACCATATTGATATGGGCTTGGAATTTTGTGAGAAAAGTCCGTTTTCGGGAATCGGAAACAGATGATTTCGAGGTTCCTCGAGAAATTCGAAGGAAAAAAATTTTGTTCTCGATTCTAGAACAACAAAAAATATTTTTTTTTTTCTTTTTTTGGAATTTCTCGCAGAACCCTTGAGGAGGCCTCGCGGAACCCCGGTTGAGAAACGCTGATATAAAGGATGGTGCTAGTTTACCAATGGCACCTAACATAGAGGCATATATATAAGAGGGGGACGGAACCCCATGATTCAGAACACAATTTAATTTGAATAGGTTGAAGCCAGTGTGCTGAGATTGAAAAGATATCCCTACATACAAAATATTTTGTATCTGGCCAAAAAAAAAGAGGGCTAGCCCCCTCCCAAGTAGAAAATTCGATTTTAAAATTGTGTGATCATATAACTTGAAAATAATTTGACCTTGAATTTGAATATTACCCACAATTTTTCTAGCTAATAAAAAACAAATTATACCAAAAATATGTTCTAACAAGGAAACATTCTCTAGGGTGAACTCACAGAATTGGACGAAAATTTTACAGGGGTTAGTATATGACTCAAAACACCTTCTGTAAAAAAATTAGCTGCTAAATTAAAGTAGAAAAGCTGTAAAAAATTATTAAAAATTACCATATTTAACGCCAAATGTAACCCTACTAGGCGAGGATGCTTCCTTTGGCTCTGTGCCAATTGCTAGAATAAACTGGCCACGTTTGAGTTTAAATGATCGAATAAAAAAAAAAGGTTCATCAAATGCAAAAAAAGGATTAAAGGAGGAAAATTAAATTAAAGGAAAGGAAATTAATTAAAAAACTGTTGTTTTAATGGATATTCTGAAGTACTTTTAACAAAATATCTCAATTTCCCGTTAAATACAAATTTTCACTGTAGTATAAAAATATATTATTCCATCTGATAGAAAATTCGCCAAGTGGTGATAACTGAATGCGGTTGGCATCTCAGAACCCAATTTTCAAAGTTAATTTACTCCTTTCCTAATGAAATTTAGCAGCTAATTTTTTCACAGTAAGTTTCTTTAGCTATCTTCTTATGCCTGTAAAATTTTCATCCAATTCTGTGAGTTTACCCTGAGAACGTTTCCTTGTAAGAAAACATTTTTTAACCTAACATGAATGCAGGGAGGGTACTTTTGGGTGGTCCTGGTTATCTGCCCAGGAACAAAAATCTAGTTACAAGCCAGACGATGGTGGATGGATATTTGGGCCCTTGCTACTTGCTCCCTCCTACAGTTATGATCAAGTACAGTTATGAAGAATAACATTATTCCTATGATAAAACAACTAAGGGTTTGTGCCATGGGGTCATAAAAGAAGTCAATTGTAAGAGTAATTGATTGCTTTTTGTATGATAATTTAAAAACTGTTATACATAGTTTTTTATTTTGTGTATTTCAATTTTTTTCAGGAAATCAACTTGTTAAGAAAGAAATGGAAGGTAATAAGTTCAAATATTGTTTTCTGCTTAGTTTTTTAACTAATATTCTTGACTAACTATTAAATTTAAAAGATTGTTTTAGCTGTTTCTATGTTTTTCTGCCCATCCCAGATTTCTTAAAACTAGATTTAAAAGGTTATCTTTATATTTTATCAAAGTGGTTTCAAGAAATTATCTAAGATGCACTATATGTATTAGTATTTATGTGTATATATTTGTTTGTTTTCTAAATATTCTGTTTGTTTCAGAAAACAAAAATAGCTCAATAAAGAAGTATTATGACGAATCTGATGATAAAGCGTAGTTCCTTTAAGCCAAAATGAAATGGTGTGGATAAATGAAACTGTCACAGGGTCCAACATTGTTGAGATTCTTTTCATTGAAGGGGAAAAATGTGCTTGCAATGCTTTAGTCATTTTTTGTTCCTCAAGAAACTTAAAACCTGCCATTGGTGTGTCTGTTTCGTTCCAGAAACTCTACACTGCATTGGGGAAAATGGTTATAGATGTTGGTTTTGCAACATGCTATTTCCAGGGATTTGTTAAATGTGCTATGAAAAGAATTGGCATACAATTGAAACCATGTTTATCAGTATATGCCTTCTGGCTCTAGTGCTGTGATTTTTGACTATTAAAATGGATAGTTATATAATTCTAGCTTATTGAAAATATTCTTTTTAATGAAGATGTATAAGCAAGAGACTAATTATCAAATACTTACACTTGTTCAAGAAGCAATTTTTTTAACATGGAGTGTAGCCTTCGCATCTGCTCGTGGATACATTTGCTGTATTTTCTTATTTGTGTAGTTTTCTTGTAACACAACTTGACTCATCGTATCTGCATCTTTTTCAGATAAAAAATTAACTTGTTTTATTTAAGAAATTTATTGTACTTGTTGGTTTTGTGTTGTGGATTTTCCTTTTTTTTGCAATGCTAGAAGAGACCAAAAAAACTAAAAACTCCTTCTCTATTGGACATGTGCTAGGTCAAAAGTTAATTCAATTGAATATTTTATAAGAAGTAGTGAAACATTTCCTTCTTTTAGATGTGTGGTTAGGAGAAGTTGTATTGTGTTGACCCCAGAATGTTTTTTATCTATATGGTTATTTTTTTCCGAAGTTTCAGTCCTTGTTTGAAAGCCTTTAGGGTAGGAAAAAATATCAAACATCAAGTGAGCTTAAGTGACATTTATTAGGAAAATTTTAAATCTAGGGTGTGTTTCGGTTGCTTAAGACCTGAATAAAAGTGTTTGCTTTAATTTAAAAACTTATACCTGCTTAGTTTTAAATGTTCTTTTCCTTTTATAACTCAAGCTTTTTGTTAATTGTGTGCAATTGGTTGTGAATATTTATTCTTGGAAAGTTAGATGATAATGAATGTTGCTATGAAGACTTGATCTGTCTTGTTTACGAGCTGACTGACTGTCTAGGTTTCTTTGTATTCCTAATCAGAATTGTAATTAGTTTAATTTATTTTCCCATTAGTTTTACATGAAACAATCTGTTTTCAGTCCATTAATCAGTCTCATAGCTTTTAAATAATCTGCCGGGTATTTATACTTGAACTTATTTGACTAATTCTACCTTTTATGTTTGAATTTTAGATATATATATATCACTTATTGACAAGGTTTTGAATACTTGGTATTTTTAAAATGAATCTGAAAGTATAATCTTTGTTGGCCCTTTTTTGATCAGACTGTAACATTTAAGGGATTTAAGTTTAATTGGTTCTTTGCAAGAAACAGATAAAAGTTTTATGCAGTTAAATATTTTTTCAAACCTCTCGAACAAACCACTGTTTTTAGAGATGAAGATCAAACTGTTATCCTATTTAAATTCAAATGTGAAACTGCATATTTTTGTAGCTAGTTTTCAACTCTGAAATTAATTAGTTTTCAAGTTTAATTATTTTAAAAGTTTATTTTGGAAGTTTTATGCATCAAGCTTGTTTTTTATTGCATTGACTAGTATTGTTAACTCAGTTACCTTTAAGTTGAATTTTATGTATAATATTCTTTCATTAAGATATTGAATTTAAAAAAAAAAACAATCTGATACAAAATACTCATATTGCTGTATCTCTGAAGAATTTATTGCAAGATAAATAAGTTAAAGGAAAATGTTAATTATTAAAAATTTTGGGACTGCAATAACTTATATGCTTGTTGTGTGATTAAGTTCAAATCTTGAATCAAAAGTTTTGAATCTTGAAATTTTAAAGTATTTAAATATGCATTTGTTTTTCCTGTTTTCACTTGTTTCAGAAACTAGTAATTTTCAACAAATTGCAAGTAATGAAAAGATATTAAATTCTACTAATTTCTCCTTTGGGCCAATTTAACTAAGATTGCTTTTAAAAATTTAAACAACTTTCAAAAATTTGTTGACAACTCTAATAATAAAAGAAATTTAAACATTTTATAGAAATACCCAGAATTAGCTTCTGAATTTGAAGTATGACTATTGAACATGTCTAAACTAAGTTCATTTATAGTTTTTACAGAATAAATTCATTAAAAGTAAGTTTTCACTCTTTATTTTAGCATAGCAGGTTTTTTTACATAAAAGCCATGTTTATGTACACATGCATGGTGTCATAATTCCATGCTTCACAATTTTTACATTCATACAATTAAAATTAAAGTGAATGCTGTTGACTAGAATTGCATTTTTCTATTAATTTTTTAGCAAGTTGTCATTTAAAGCATTTTATTTCCCATTAGTTAATGAATTCTAACAATCCTCAACAATACTTCATTTATACACAAGATTTTATTTAATATCTGGCTGAAATGTTTTGACGTGATGGTTTTTAAATTTCTATGTTGTATCTCTTCTAAACTTGTGTATAAATATTTTAGTTTGTTTTTTCTTTAATGAGTTTTTATATTTCGAATGAGAAAATCAATTACTTGTTATAAAATTCTCCTTGAACTATTTCAATGACTCATTTTAAGGAGCATTGGTTGTGTTTATTTGGTTTTATAAGGGCATTAATTCAAGAAATAGTCTATTATAAGAGTTTCATGACAATGTTTCTACGTTTTTAAGTCCTATTCTTCCTGAAATTCCACACCATAGTGCATTTTTTTTTGCTATCAAGTTATTTAAGCTGTATAAATTATATTATCTTGTTACATGCTGGTTTAACATTATTTCCAATCTGTAATATTGCTACATGATTTAGAGTCCTTTATCATCCCCCCCCCATTCTGTTTCATGCCCTTAACTTTGAAAGCCTACAGCCACAATCATAAATGCCTTGTCTAGGTAACGTTACTTTTATATGAGGCTGTTTTTAAAGCATACTAGTGGCAAAGTTAAGAGTTGCATGCCAATCTCTAAAACTATTTTGAGATACCGAAAAATACTCAGCTTTAAAGTTGAGCAGAATGGATTCAATATCCAGGAAACTTGTGCAGAATTATAGTGTTCACTTTTTTACTAAAGCCATGCTGCTCTACAACTAATTATTTTTCAGTGTGTGAAAAAGTTTTAGAGATGGAGTGCTAATTCTCATGTTTTCCCACTAGATGTCACTGATAGTGGTTTATCACAAATAAGCATGTTACTACCTGCTGTACCTAGACACTTCTTTTATGACAACAGCTGTGTAGAAATTTTCTTAGACGGTAGTGAAACTGGACTTAAGAAACACCTTCCATGATATACAGGAACTCATTGAGAATTTAATGTTAAATTTGTCTGTAGACATCTCAAACTTTGATAAATATAAAAAACTCTAAATGAAAGTTATGGGTCACAGGTACGTAATGTAATACTTAATAGCATGTCAATGATTAATTCATTAACTGCCATAAAATCTCATCAGTCCAAGTAACTACATTTTATAGTTTTGAAACATGCTTTTAATGTTTTCAGTTTGTTATTGAACACAGAATAATGATTTTTATTCTTTGGTCTTCCTTGTACTAACACATTTTATTGGTTAAAACTAAAAAATTTTATGGAATCTTAAGAAAAAAATGAGTGAGCTAATATTTGTTAAATGGCATGTGTTTATCTGATTAATTTCTTAGTAGCTTTTTGTCTTTAAGGAATAAATTTTGCATTCCTCTTATAAAAAAGGAGCTTATATGATGACCATGTCGATTATGAAATGTTTGTGTTGTGATTCTTGACATTTAGAATGTACAACATTCACACTTGTCATTTTAATGCATGCATTGTTAATATTATACAGATTTATAATTAAACATTAGGATCCAAATGCTATTTGACCATTTTGATACCATTCTTTATTTAATTTCAGCATATCTAAATTCTTTATAGTTGAATTTTGTAAGTATATAATTTAAACTGCATAAATCTCTTAACATCACTGTTATTATTTCTGAGTACAAAAAATCAAATGCTTTAGATTCATCCAACTGATCATAATAGTCTCTGTGTTCATACGGTCAATGCTGCAATTTCGTTTGCGTCTGTAAAACGAAACATTCCACTGCGAAGAAAACCACTGTTTTGTGAGGAGTGGTACCTGCAGTCTATTTATATTGTTACAGATGTATGTTCATTAAAAGAGCAATGTATGATTTGGAATTAGTTTCTTTCTTTAAGAGTGTTGATTTTACCACATTTAATGAACTCTCATTCTGTCTTTACATTAATCCCTGCACTCAATATACAAATGGAGTTAAAATGGTACTTCAGGATTAGCCAGACACAAGCATAGAGTTTTATGCTAAATTGCCTAAAATAATCAAGTATCAAAATACAACACCATTAAAATATCTCACATTATTTGTTACATTTTTATGTGATGTGAAAAAATAAATCGTTGCCAATATTGATTGGATAGATTTGCGCTTGAGTCGACTAAATTGAATGATACTAAAGTACTGTTAAGACTAATAAAGTATCCAAGTAATCTGCTATTTACTAAAGCACTGTTAAAACTAATAAAAGCATCTTAAGATATCTACTATTTACCATAAGCCATTTTCTTTATCCTTGCCTTCTCATTTGAAATCAACTTGCCTCAAAAAATTGTAGCCTTTAATTCTTGTTTATAGGCTTTTTCAATTTGTTCCATTTAAGATTTCGGAATACCAACTCAGCTTCCTTTGGTGTTAAATATTTTTTTTCTTAATTACTTTTTAATGGGGGAATACTAACTTCCATGAAAATTAAGCTATAAATAGTGATATTTTTATATAATTGCTGCTTGGATTCTTCTGGAAAAATAAGAACACAAATTAGGATTAGTTTTACTATACACAAATAAAACTCTTGTAATAGTCAGGGTGCCAACTCGAAAAGTATGTATTGTTGGAGTATGTATGGAATTTTATGACTGTTTCTGGTAGTGTTGATGGTGTAGATTTCAGAATAGATTGATGCCACTCTGCAAATATTGAGGGTTTTTTATAAATCAAGATGGCGTCCAAAATGGCCTCCATTGAAATCAATTTTTCAAAATAAAAATATGGCATGCGATACATCATATATAGTATTTTTTGGGTCAAAGAAACGAAATATAACGTCATTTTTTACTTTAATTAAGTTTGGCATAGGTTTTTTAATAAAATTAACATATTTTGTAAAAAAAAGTAGTGTTTTTTAACACTGAGGTTTAATTTCTATATTTTGTTTATAAATTCATATTTTGCATAAATTTAAAATTAATTGGGTTTATAATAATTATAGTAAAGCATTAAAAGAAATAAATAATTAGTTCAAGATAATTTATTGCCTTTATTTCATTCAGAAGTAACCATCAGTAGGAAATGTTCTGATAAGTTTTTTATGTAGCCAAAGAAATAAAACAAATTATAAGAATTTTTATTTGTTTGAAAAAAAAGTTGTCAGAAAACCAAAAATTTCTAGCCTAATCTATCTAATCTTAAATATTCTTAGGGGACGTCCTTAAATAACGTGAGGTGTTTTTTTTTCTTTCAAATTTTGTACCCCTCCCTCCCCCTTTTAGTGTGATTTTGCTGGACCTCCATGTGTGCTATAAAATATAAAAAAAATATTTAAAGAAAAACATTTTATAGAAACTATAATACATTTCTGTAAACATTACTTTTAATTACAAACTTCAAAATTTCCATTTTTTCCGAGTTAATTAAATTGAAAAATCAAACTTCTATGGGGGAATATGCTTATTATATGGTTAAAATTTCATTTATAAGTACTAAATTACATATAAACATCAATTATAAAACATTTTTAGTTGACATCAATCAGTGTTATAATTCTTAATACAGTATTTTTGACTAAAATTTTCAATTTTTCCGGAAAGAAATAAACCCCTTGGGAAAAAAACCGGTAAAAAAAGTTTTTTTTCCCAAAATTTCCGGGTTTTTTTCCGACCATTCCCATTTCTAAGTGAGTCACATAATTTTAAAGGAAAAAAAAAACAATATAAAACTTGTCCAAATTTCTGGAGGGTTTTGAACCCTTAAACCACCCCCTTGGATACGGCCCTGATGTTACAGCCCTGCATTTATTTCTTTTATTTACTTGATTTTGCGCTTTCTTGTTGAGCTAAAGATTTCCGAAAATTTTGATAAAATCCGGAATTTATGCTGTTAAAAATCCCCGGATAACCGGGGCTACCTAGGAAAAGTAAACTACTTTCTTTGTTTACTTTCAGCTTGTCTCTCCAAGATCAAGTAACATAGCAGTCTATATAGTATAGCTCCTTCCCCATTAAATAACAAAAGCAAAGAATATAAGGGATGGGGGACACAGGTCTGGAGATTTAAAAGTCATAAAACGGGCCTTCCATTGAAAGTTCTTGCATCTGTTTTTAAGGTAGATAATTGTCTTAAAACACTTCAGAGAGTCAAATACATGATTTCATATGAAATCATTACATTTTATTAAAAGAAACTGCTGAAGAATGTAGATTTTAAGAAGGTGCATTCTGAGGAAAACTGGAGATCAGTAATCAAATTATAAAAAGTTGGAACACTCGTAAAGCGGGCAAAAATAGCTCGAGAACAAAATTTTTTTATCAAAATTTACCATATCTGAAATTTAGGTAATAAAAAAATTTAAATTTTTGGGTCCGAAATTCAAAAATAAAATGAAAGGGTTAAACATATCAGCTGTAAAATAATGCTAACTTACGAGTGTTACGGACTTTTGCCAATGCGAATTCTTTAAAAAGCTAGGACACAGCTGGTTTTATAAGAGCATCTACTATATGCCTAAAAGTAGTGTTCAATTATCTTTTCCTTGTGACAGCTTTTTAATCACAGTTTCATTGAGGTTTTTTTTTGGGGGGGGGATGCTCTTTCTAATAATTGGGAGTTGTCTGTTTACTTGTAAAGCGATCTAATCCATTTTAGATTTACATTTTCTAGCGCTCCCTCATCATGGTTTATAGCAGTATTTTTCAACCTTTTCCATGGGAGGGGTGTTGTCCTCTAATTCTTATTTTCCTGACAATTATTTATGCTTGCATTACAGTTTAAATATAGTTTTTTTTTTTAAATGAAAGGTAGGATATGTCCTTTAACACATCAAATGCTAAAGTGTTTGTGAGTATCACCAAGTCTCATGCTATGGAAAGGGGGTCCTCCCCTAATAAGTTTTAATATTCAACTCTTTTTTTTTGTGACCTTTGGTAATTTCCAGCAAAACATATCTTCAAAACAATTGACACCCATATGGACGTGCAGCCCTTGTTGACAAAAAATGTAAATCACAGGGTAGATCAGGATAGAAAATGTTAAAGCAACATCTATCTGGTAATGAAATATGTAAAGATTAAATTTTTCAGAACTCACTTAAAGTAAATGTTAGTATAGTGGACACTTTATTGCTTAAATTCTCAAGAGATATCAACCTATTTGCTTGGAAAGTTGTAATATTATTTTTAGATTAAATGGATCTTCTTTTGATTTTACCAATAAAAATCAGTTATATCAGGGAAAATATTTTAAATTAATTTTTTAAGAGTTCCAAATTGCTTCTATAGTGGCCACATAGATGTATCTGATGTTTCTATGGTGGCCCTCTTGCATCTAATGTGGACACCTCTTTTTCTGCCTTTATGAGCAGGTTTATGCATGAAATTGAGTAGGTATGGTCATTTAGTTCTAAAAAAAATCATCCTAGCAAAATATATTTTATATCAAAATCAAATTAGTTTTATTTGACTTAGAATAACAGACTTGATAGTTTCCGGCCCATAGCCTACCTACGCTGTAGCTGATTTGATAGGAATTTTGCATGTAATTCAATGTTATAGAAACCTTGGTTCACGAAGGCAGAATGAAACCAAATTCATACAACACCCATTTAAAATTATAATAAACAGTTTATGAAGAATAACTGATTCAAATTAAAAATTATTTATGTTTCTTTTAGAAGCCATTGCAGTGGCCACTAATGGAAAATCTACGATTCTGTGTTTGTAAAGTGGTCCCCCCCCCTAAATCCTCGTAAAGTCAAAACATTCAAATAAATTTTCATGAGTATGATTGTTATACTCTCTACTTTATCTTTAAATGAATTTAAAAGTCAACTAAATGGGAATAAATACAAAAAAATTGGTGCCAACATACTTGATTCCTTACGAGATTCAATAAGCAAATTCATATTTCAGTCACTCGGCTGATAGTGTTACTTTCAAAGACTTAAATATCCTTTCCATGCTGATCTGTGGTATATAGTTATTTACCATGATATTATTACCTGATAGCATAATCTATTATGCCTATGAATTTTAACACTATTTGATGCCTCTAACTCATATTATTTAAAATTAATCAACTAGGTGGCCTTTATTGGGACAGTGTCCACTATACCCACATTTATCTTAATATAGTTTTAAAATTTTATCTAAAATGTAGTAATATCAAATTAGATTCCTCTGGATCCCATTGAGATCCCCCCAAAAATCTACTTTTACCACTAGTCAAGTTGCTTGAAAAATAGAGTATGAAACCAGCTGATGAAACTGCAGAAAAACAAGAGTTGTTTTGAAGTATAAAACTAGTCTTTAGATGGCAATTTACAGTGAAAAAGGTAGCACATAAGTTAACAGCAACAAATGAAATCTGTACAAATATTATTTCTTAAATTACAATAACAGTTCATTTTGTAAGACACAATGGTTAGCTTGCTATGGCACAAGCAAGCCTGAATTTTCAGGCTATATAGATTTTCAAACACTAATGCTTTCTATTTACAGAGTATACAGAGATAAGAGAATCCGTGCTTCCAGCTGCCAAGCTAGCCTGTGAATTATAAAAAACCAAATTTTAGAATACAATACACAATACATAAATAAAGCATAAAAAATAATTTAATCTTACTTTAAATGGATGAAAAGCTAGACAGCTGATTGGTCCGATTCTGTTTCCCATGAATCCATCATGATATTTAATTGTACTCATGTTGTCTCCACTTTGATTAAAGACACTAATGAATTGGCTTGCTGCTCCACTGAAATGCAAATAAGATGTGTGAGGCTGTGTTATGTACTAAACTTCTCAAAAATGAACAAGACTCAAGGAAATTACCAAGCTATTAAGTCTAGTGTCGAGTGAATTGCCATGGCAGTCATACCATGAGCTGGAGGAATACATTTGATGCTGTTTACATGCCTAAGGTCCCAAAATCGAACATCTCCAGCAACACTAGTAATACAAATAGCGATTAGAAAAAAATAATCCACTCTCAAACCACAAGATAATTTCAAATAGTACATGGAAATATTTAGAACATTCCACAAATAATCCTACCTAATGCATGAATATCATTACATTTGAATAAATGATCAATTTGAAAATGGTGAAATGTTTTATTTATTTTAAATTTCCCCTTGGAATTTCTTTTAGTGGACAAGCTGCCACTGCTAATGAATTGAAAGGGTTAAAAAGTAAATACAACTGATCAAACAACAAAAATAAGATACCTTCCACTGATAATTTGACCCATGTTCATCCTACTTTGTAACATGACATTGACTATCCATCCAGAATGCTCTTGAAATACATGAAGACAACTGAAACATTTCAAATAAATCAGACAAACCAATTCATTTATGATTCTTATTAATTTTCTAACTGATTCAATTGAAAATCTTGGATTGCAATGCTTAATTTTAAAACTTCTAACCTTTCATTCTGAGCTGCCCTCCTGTCATAAATACGAACTGTACCATCACCTAAGCCTGCAGCTACAAGACTAGGGTAATCACTGCTTGAACTAAGGGAGGTTAGACAACTGTCAGCTCCAGTTGGTATGTCCTAAACCAGCATTAAAAAATAAAAAACTCCTTTAGTTAATTCAAATTTTACTGATTTAAAAACACTATTCTTTAAAAGGCAAATAAAATAATTTTAGCTAAATTTAAAAAAATGGGATAGGACCTTTTAAAATTAGAAAAGTTTTTATGTGAATATCTGCTTTAATTACTTTTCAATTTCAGAATTTCCACTCACTATTAGCAAACAGTTATTAACTTGTAGTAAATTTTGCTATTTTAAAATATTCTGTTTAAAACCTTACTATACAAAGTGAATCTGCTATCAGCAATATTCCTATATCACAAGTTTCCAGCTTTTCCAGTAAAAGAAAAGATGCATCAACTGCCCAATCACCACTTCCAGCGAAAAGAAAGTTTAATAAAGAGTGGCTTAGTAGTTTTGAATGGGTTGTTGTATAATGATAATCTTGCCAGGAAAACTGTCAGCAAGATTTCCCAACAGGCTCCAGTGTCTTAGAGCTTGTGCTGTTTTACCAGTAAGCACAGCTTCCTGTGGAAGAGGCTTCAGTTGCCACAACAGACTGAAAACTGCTTACAGAAACTCACTAAAGACTGAGACACTGGAGGATTTGCTCAGAATTTCCATTAATGGACCCTCTAAAAATGTTGACCCAACAGCTGATATTGACAGGTGGTATTTTAGTGCTGAAAGGCAGCGCTACACAAACATAAGGGGATAAAACTAACAGAAACTTTTATGGCTAAGGGGGTATGTAACAACTTCTAAGACCTGATATCAAATATAGTTAGTTTTATTATTTTTTGCAGTGTATTTTAATTTTACATTATTTTGAAGTTTTACTTTATATAATGTTTCTGCAAACACTATTTTTTAAATTAAAAAAAAAATATGAATCCAAAGTAGTGGCGAGTAAAAATTTTAGTCTGGCTAGTACCATTAGAGCTGAAATTTCATGCCCTGCTATACAGGGTGTTTCAGACCTCACTGTAAAAAATGATAGGATGGTTAAAAGCACAAGCCTATTTTGTATAAGAATAGGGGTGGAGATGCATCGTTAAAGTTCTAAGACAGGCATGGCCAACCCGCGGCCCGCGGGCCGCATGCGGCCCGCTTGATATAATTTTGCGGCCCGCGAGAATTTTCATAAGTTTAAAAAAAAACTTTACTCTTCGAGCTATAATTTTCCTTTAAGAACAATGTTTAGTTGCAAAAAATGCCCTAATATTGCCCACCTCAAATGTATTTCCAAAATTCGGATTAGGTGTACCAAAAGTAGTTAAAATCTTGTTTTTTTGAGTCAAATTTCCAAAAATTTTCTGGAGGAGGACCCCCAGACCCCCCTTTGGTACTTGTACCTTTATTACTCACAACTTTTCTAACATCTATTATAGTTGTTTAGGACGCAAATTCTACTTAAAAATTTATTAAAAAGTTACATTGGACCTATTAAAAATGCGTGAGGGAGGCTAAGGAGTAATTTTGGGCCCCTCCCGAAATAGATTTTTACATAAAAGCCACTGATCTCATCAATACATATTTAATGCCTTAATTTACACCATACTTGTATTCATAAATGTTGTAATTTATACGAAGAAATAAAGTATCAATTAATTTTGTTTTTATTTTTCACTAAAAATTTTGTGACTTCGTCTTCAGACTTGAGATATTATTAAAATTACAGTAGTGCGTAGTATCCACCTAACTTAGTTTTTAGTAATTCAGAATGTTTTTTTAACAGCACCTGTTTAATTTCTAAACTCCCTAACCTAAATACCCATTTTATACTTTTCAACTTATGTAACTGTCATTCTGAGCAGCTCATACCTTAAAATTTTATATGCGGCCCGCGGGAGTATTGTGGTTTTCCAAAGTGGCCCTCAAGATCATTTGGGTTGGCCATCCCTGTTCTAAGACATAATGTAGTACAAGGGTGTTATGAAAAGTGATTTTTACAATAAGTTCTGAAACTTCCTGTATATGCTCACATTAGAACCCTAACCCAGAGGCAAATAAAATGTTGGCGTGGTTCAAACAGAACAAATATATCATAAAAGATTCATAATGGTAGAAATTGTTTTTCTGCATGTACATTCAGTATGCGAAAAATGTTTGAAATATACGCACCTGTATTTTTGTCTCCTTTTCAGCATCCCAAACTCTTATGTGCCTAGCATCACCAGAGGCCAATAGCTGAGATGAATGTTGCTCCCACTGCAGAACTAATCCAGAACCTAGTGAAACAAAAGCTTAGTTTTCAACCATCCAGGAAAATATGAAAAAGAAAGAATAAAATTTAAAGCTTTACATCTGAAGAAAAACGTTCCATAGGAAATAATGATACTACAATGAAAGTGTACACACTAATTTGGTTAAGAGACAGAACAGTAATACTACTATCTCATCTTATGCAATAAATGGTAATGAGCAACAACTAAGGTCAAATTTACACACACACACACACACACACAATTACTATTTTATTACTAAAAGTCTATGTACAATTTTAAATTTAATCAAATGAATAATGTTCATAAAACTTCATTAAAAAATTTATTTGTGCTTAAAGAAACAAGTATTAAAATTTATAAACAAATTAAATTAAATTTTCTTGTTAAATTCATTGATTTCTGTGTGACAAAAAAAGTTATTAGAAAAAATCCACCCTGAGTTTTAAAGAAGACTATTTCTCACATGTCAAGTACAGAACTAAAAAAAGGACATTTGATTCGGAAGCTTTTATACAGAAAATGAATCAATTACACAAAATAATACCTCTTGTTGAAGGTATAAGGTCTGGTATGATGGCAAAAGCTGTTATAAGCTTAATCTCAGAACCATTAGCATAGTTTTTCCAGATCTTTATGACACCATCATCTGAAAATTTGTATTTCAAAGAAGTCATTAACAATTTAAAAAATAGTAAACATAATCATTATATATTTTCTTTTTAATAAAGAGTAAGGTAAATAAACAATCATTATAATGTTTTTTTCTTCAAGAGGTCAAAAAGCAGTGGCAATTCACACATTTTTATTTTTTTATTTGATAGAGATATCCAAAAGAGGAATACATTATTTACTTTTTTTTAAATTATAGATTATTTGTACTTAACGAAATTATTTTTACACATATTAATAAGTTTAAAAAGCATCTAACTCAACTAATTTCATGATAGGGGAGACTAGGGAGAGTTGACCCACAAACTTTTCCAGTTTATGCTTTTTGCCTATTCCTTGTTAAATTAAAGAAAAATTTTTATGAATAGGTTTTTTAGCCTAAGGAAATGTTTCTAATTTTAATTCCTTTGCTTGAGTAGCCATTATTGCCTGGCACTTCTCGAATGTCGCTGCTGATACTTCTGGTTTCCAACATTTCATGGTACAATAAATGTTTTTATTAACCTTTTCATTTGATAAAGTAAGTTTAATACAAAGAGACTTTATGATGTGATAACTGTTTGCTTGATCTTTGCTGTGATAATTTATTTTCATTAAATATTAACTTTAAAAAAAATCTTTTAAGTTTTTAGCCACCTCCACACAAATATAAAAGTAACTTGTTTTTTTTATGTACTCAGTCAAGTATATGTAATAATTTTAGTTAGGCCATTCATTTTAGAAAAGTAAAGTTTCATTAGTAAAATGTAATTAAGAAAACCTCATCAATAAATATTCGAAAAATAGTTTTGTGGTTTAGCCTGTCCAGTCTTCACTACAACAATTTCCTTTTAATGTAAATAAGCTTTTAAGACTTATCTTACTTATAAATATTATATCTGAACAGTTTTCATTCAATATTTTCCTTTGTTCCCATACTAACCTGATCCGATCATCAGTAGAGTATCATCATGGGGGTTTATGAAGTCAAGAGAAGTTATCCGGACGTTTTGATGAGAATGGGAACTATCAGTTCGCAGCAGGTAGCCTTTTTCCCAATTCCACACACTGATGGGTAAAATCAATTAAAGAGGGGAAATTAATGTAAGTTAAAAGTGAAACATTAAAGAGTTAGCCATAAGTTCATAAAAAAGAAGAAAAACTTTGTTTTTCATTCACTTTTACTTCTACAAATGATTAGGGATATTGTGAATTTTTGAGAACATAAAAGAATGACAAGTTTGCTAGTAACACCATAGCAAACATCATCTTAGTTCCATAAATTTAATGCTTTCCTGCCACAGATTTTCTGAAGAGAAATTTTAATAGAATTAAATAAATTTAAAAAACACTTAAAAATTATCAACATAATTGGAGATGGTAAAATGTCACAAGTACCAAAGCCTACATAGAAAGTAATATGCAAATTAATGAAAATAAATAAAAATAAATCAGAATTAGGAACATTCCTTAGCATAAATAAAAACATAAGGTACTACAAATAATATAAATCACAATATTTAGCAATATAGAAATGTTTTAAGAACATAAGGAAGAAAAATGATTAAAAATATAAAAGAGAGTAGTAAGAATCTAATATAGCTAGATTCCATGTGAACAAAACTAAAATGCATGCAATAGCAGTTTCTTTTTTAAACAAAGTCTTCTAATTTTAGTCCTTAATTTTTACACAGCTCAAGTAATACATTTGTATTAGCTTTTCTTCTCAACTAATTGTAAATATAGAGTAGTTAAAATATAAATTATAATGTGTGATGAGCTTGAAAGTAATTATGCCACCTTTTAAAAGAGTAAATCATACCTGAAAAACTCTTTGTCAGCAACTACAAGTTGAGATTCATATGGATGAAACTTAAGAGAGGTGGGGCGACTAGGATTTTTATTTATAAAAACCTGTTCATCAAATTTTCCATTTTCTAAAAACAGTCAAATTGTTGTTTAGAAACCAGTAGAATGTATCATTTTTAAATAAAGAGGACATACTAAAAATTATTATTACATCAAATAGTCTGCCTTTGATTTATGGGCAAATTAAGTCAATATATAATTAGTTAATTTTTCTTTAAAATCAAGTATGGAAGGACTTTGGCAGAAATGTATTTCAGAGCACACATTAGCACAGCATAATGAGATCAGAGTGTACATGAATAATGAGAAAAATATTGTATGGTCTTTTTTTATGCATATATTTTTTATGACATTTAAAGCTGTATTTATCTAAAAATATTTTTGACCAACAGGTTTTACATAGGAGTCTTCTACCTCTTATTAGTCTCGAAACATCAGTTTGTGCAAATAATATTTTAGACCAATTTTAAGCAAGCTTTTTTTATAAGCTGAAATACTTAGAATGGGAAGCATACAAAATGTGAAAAATATTGTTAAGTTCAAATAAGTGAGCTACATTAATTGGTGGTACTGAAGGATATTGAAAACAGAGACAATTTTGTTAAGACCATAATAATGGTTTGAAACTATACTAATGTATAAGTTAGCAAATTGTAATAAAAGTTTGAAAATTACAGCAAAAACTTTGGAGTAATAAACAAATGAATAATTTAAAATTAGCTTTTAGCCTATAAATATTTAATATAATTTAGATTGGATGGCATTTTAAAGGCATTTAATTCCGTGAACTTATAAAAAAGTCTTATTTTTTTAACAATGCGGAACAGTTTAACTTTTGAAAATTATGTGACAAAGATTGTTTTTGTATAGGAGTCTCCTAAAGAAAACTATTTTTGATGAAGATTTTTGCATCATGTGCAAGTATATAAAAAAGATCCTAGATGTCTTACCTAATTTTTTACTTTCCTCATCAACACTTTTTCTAACAGAATCATTTCTAAGGTAGAGCCATTCTTTCTCTAAATGAGAAGGACTATCCGTGTCACTTTCGTTTACCTGGGGTAAAAAAATTAACTGGAAAAAATATTCATATAAGACAGGGGAAAGACTGACATGGAAATACAAACAAGTTAGACAAGAACAAAATAGGTTTTCAAACACCAAAATGCACAAAAGACAGCACAATTAACGTGATTAGAATAAAAAAAAGCATTTGTCACAGATCAAAGTTAAAAGCATTAGACAGAGGGATATTGACATAGGATTGAAACAATTTGATTTACTAGATTTTGAAATTTGGCTTTGCTTTTATAGAAAAGACACATATAAAATTATCTTTATTAAAAAAAGAATTACTTTATAACAAATTACAGCTTAATGATTAGAGAAAACTATTGGCTTAACTTAAAACTATATAAAATAAATTACACAAGCTTAATTAGAAAAAAAAATACTTAAATGAATGAATTGGGAATGTCCATAGACAACTAGCGCCATGCATAGAAAAAATTAATTTGAGCAGTTAGTTGACTATACTCTGTCTAATTGGAAAAGGCGGGTAGATGTCACGTCTTAAAACTTGTCGCCTTGGTAATGATGAAGAAAATATAAACAACACACTTTTATTTTTAGCAGTTAAGGCAGGGAAAGAAATTTCCCCTTCCCAACTTGAAATTGGTGAGTAAATTTAGTCATTTTATTTGTTTTCTGAAAAATAATAAATTAATTCATCTTCACAAAATACTGGTTGAGTGTTTTTTGAAGTTTTGCTATTATGATCTTAAAGATCTACCATAATGACCTTTAAAGTCTGCTATAACAATCTTTGAGATCTGCTATAGTAAAATTAATCTGATTAAAGTTTTTAAAGTTTATTAGCTGTTTCAGCTACCACAGAAAACATATGGGTTACAATAACTACATTTTTTAGTTGAAATTAAGTTTTTCATTATTATAAAAGTATAATTTTTGAACTGACATAGTTCTTGATTAATCTATTTTTATAAATTCAAGATTGCATAATCAATTAAATCATTCTGCACCTCGTGAACATATTTTTTCTTGTTTAAATATTTGTACATTTGAAGTTATAATATACAGATTTATAACAAAAATAATGATTTTTGGAAAAAGTGTCATAAGAAATTATCATAATGTAAATATGTAAATGTTTTATTAATCGTCAAAACCCATGTCTTGTTTCTCATACCAATTCTCACAGAAATGTTCTGACTTGCTTGGCATGGGAAAAATTAAGATTCGCCAAAATCATGGTAACACAGAGGGAAAAGTGTGGGGATTGGGAAAATCTCATTGTTTTTTTTTTCAGCCGCCGAATTAAATTACACAGAGTATAGTCATGGGCAACGTGTTTGAAAGCTCTCAGAGATTGATTAAATAGTACCTTAGATATTTGTGTGCAGAGTGAAAATGTAGATATTTGCTTCTACTGTAAATAAAGTAAAATTGACATTAAGAAAGACCTAAAAAAGGGCTTAGACCAGGGAAGTTGTAGATTGAGCTCTTTTGGTCTGTTTTTGGGCACTAGATCCTTATAAACTACTATATAAATCAGTCATAAGCATATCATAAACAATTCTCCTAAAAAATAGCTTAATAATTCACTCATAAGCATATCAAACAATTCTCCTAAAAAAAAAATAATAATTCACTTTAAAATTGACTGTGTTTGAGTAAATTTAAACTTTCACTCCTAATACTACCCATTTAATCACCCTTATCAAAATCTAAAAGCAAAATTGATATAAAAAGTATTATTAGAATACATACATCGTAGACAGCTTGACTGAAATACTTGGTGCTCCACTCAACAAACTGGGTTGATATTAAAGAAGCTTTAGGTTCTTGAGTGTCCTCCGAGTCTTCTCCAGTTTCTTTGATTTGCTAAATTAATTATTTCAAAATTAGCATATTACATTCTTTAACAGTTTTAATTTTTTTGCAACATATAAAAATATTGATAAACATATGCACATTTTTTTGTCTACATCATCAAATTTTTAAGTTTTTTTACCAATTAAACTTTTTTTTCAATATGATGTTGGTGCTAAAAGATATGTAGGCCCAAAGATTGTATGAACAGCAGTTGTTGACATAGTACTTTTTTAATTTACATAAGGACATAGTACCTTTTAGAAAATTGTTTAAATCTCAGAAAAATCATATATTATTTTGCATGCATTTTGACAAGGTACTTTTTGATTCTTGTTTTAGGTAACCTGGTAAAATTTTTTTTTCAGTTTCTATATTTTTCTATTCCGTAATTCCAGTAATCAGGACAAAAATGGAAAATGATTTTACTAAGTCTAGAAAGGTTGGAATATCTGTCAATGTAATAAACAGAGAATAGAGATGCATGAAATCTGAATGGTGTTATTTAGATACCCCATACATAATAAAAAAAAACTAAAACTAACCTCTGGACCTTTATCAAAAGTCTTCCTTATTCGGTTGAATTGGGCAAAGTATTGATACTGCTGGTAGGGAGCAGTAGAATCTGTCCATCGGTTTGCAGTTTTGTTGTGACGACTAGTTTCTGGAGTGGTTACAACTGATCCATTGGCATGAGGTGGAGATTCACCACTAAAATATTGCATAAAATGATAGTAAATACAAAACTTGGTTACTCATAAGAGGAAAGAAAGTGAGTGAAATATGAACAGTTAAATCATTTGCATAATGATTTTTGCAGTTTTAATGAATATGATAAATTTAAGAAGGTTTCTGATTCAGTTATATTAGTATTTTCAAAATGAATATGAATTCATGGAAAGATATCAGATTTTGAACAGAAATTTTCATAGTATCCAAAATAGCCCTTCACAAACCAGGATTAGAAAACCTAATACTAAAACAATAATTTTTCATAAATTAGGATATGCTATAACAATTATTCTTGTCATACCCTCATACCAACATCCTAATTGAGTCAAAATAAGAAAATTTAAGGGCACAAAGGTTGTTTTGAACAAGGTTCCTTTTTAAAGCTTTTTGACACTGTTTTTAAAACAAAGTAATTGGAAAACCTACGCTAAGAAGGAAGATCTTCCAGAAGGTGAAGAGGGTTCGGACATTGAAGGAATTTTTCCATTCTTCGGAACTTCTGGGCGATTAGCTTCATTTACCTGCAATCGAAAAAGTTTTTATAAGCATTTGAAACACTCACTTAAGTACAGGAAACTACAAATAAAAGTACCAACCTTGTTTTTGATATATTTTACAAGTTGCTCTGCTAACTGAGCAACATCAGGATAAGGATCAGTGGATAAGGAAACTAAAGTCTTCCAAATATTTCCAAATACTGAAGCATAACCCAGAGAGCTGCTTCCACCATAAGGATTATAAATATTAACTGATGACATGCTACTAATGGAGGTGCTTGAACTGACTCTTCTGAGACGTTCCAAGGCTATGCTGTTACCATCCCCTCCAAAACTAACGTCCAATCCCGCTAAAACCAGTCAAGGGAAAATTATTATACACACAAAACATTTAGCATTCATTAATTATTCATACCAAGTATTAAAGAGATCTCTATAGAATCTCATATCAACTTAAACTGGAGAATACATATTAATTTTATAAAACCAACAGCACTTTCCAAATGTTTAAACAGGGTTCCCGCTCAACTAATAACTTCCCACTCAACAATTCAAGACTACTGTCAAAAAAACTACCTACCTATCCACTGCAATTTTTTCGGATATTTCTTGCTTTTAACATGTATGTAACTAACATAAATATACATATTTATTTCTGAGGCAAAATTGAGACTGATTAAAAAATTGCTCATTTTCCAGGTTTTAGCAAAAATTAGCAATTTCCCTGACTTTTAATGGTCAAATTAAAATTCCTTGATTTTTCCACGGTGTTTCCAACCTGTAAGATCCCTATTTCAAGGAAATTAATTACATCCCTCATTTGCATAAATACTTCTTGGCATTAAATTTCAACTTACAAACAAAACCATAAGTTGGAGCTAATAAATCTACCTGTACTATTTTTCACCTTTTACTATTTATACTTTATACAATAATCCCTAAAACTTTATTTAATTTACCTGAAGTACCCTAGTATTCCACAATACCTAGTTCTATTTGTTATACGGTGCAGACAATAACCAAAATTATTTAGTAATTTGTTGCAAACAAGAATGACATCTAGTGAACTTCCAGCACCATGTATGCTTAATTGTAGTTATGTTAGGGTACTTGCCAACAAAAGTCAACCATTTCAGGAACAACATAACTGTCCCCAAAAAGTAACCTCAGAATTATATTGAATCATGTAGCTGCCTTTTCTACTTTTTAGCTACAGTTTTAGCATTAGCAAAATGGTTGACAGCTTCATAAGTAAGTACCTATGTAAGTAAACACAAGTCAATAAACATGCTAAAACCAAAATTTTTATTAGAAATAGAAAATTGAGCAAGGTGCATGGTTAGTTAGCATAGTGAAAAGCCATAAAAAAAATTGTGTCCATAATATCCAAACTTTTACTTAAAAAAATCTCCCAACCTTATTTCCAAGTAATCTTTAAACACTTGCAAGAAAAAAGTATCTGTGTAACTCACTAGATCCAGGAGATCCTGATAAAGACATTTTCAAACGATCTCGAGATGATACTTTTCGCATAGCTATGCCTGCTGAAATTTGAGACTGATTGTCTAGGAAAAGGAATAAAAACCAAAGGGTACTAAAAGCATTCAAAACTACTAAGCAATGAAGTAAAGAACTATGATTTAAAACTTTTATGTAACTTAGACCAAATAGGGTGGTTGTTGAGGTACTTTTTGTTTCTAGTGCTGTTTTTTTGAGTAACATGTACTCAAAATTTTATAAGTGCTTTTTTATAGTGTTTTACTCAACAAAAAAAAAATTCTGCACGTAGATGCATCCCTAAAACTATAATCATTTTTATAAAAACACTTATTCTAAGAAGAGCTAAAAATGTGTAATTGTTAGAACTCATTACTATTAACAAGCATGCAACATTTCATGCAATGACAGTAAATTTTCAAGTTTTTTTTCAAAGCATGGCTTAATTAGTAGCAACCAACAAAACATTGAAAGCAAGCAAAAAGTCTAGTTAACAGCTTCACAAAACATATAACACATAAAAGACAACTCAGAAGCAAAAATAGATTTTTCAGGATTGTCAGGAACTATGCTCTGACTTTATCAGTTGAGAAAGGTTACTTGTCTGATCTATATAATTTCAATCTTGTATGTCTTGATTGCTGATAGTTTTTGATAATTCTCTTAACAAGATTGCATTATTATCATGTTTTTATATTTAAAAGAAACAAAAAGAAGTCACACCAAGACAGGCAAGGTTTTTTTTTCTCTGGAGTGAGTATTCTCATAAAGTAAAAATATAACATCTTCCTCACACACTGCCACATATATACAGCACATCTTAACAAGGGCAATACTTGATCAACACATTCACTTTTTATACACTCTGGTATAAGACAGGATAGAGGGTAATACAAGTGTACAGTAGAGTCTTGATGATTCGAGTCTAAATTGTTGGACTTTCCCATAAACCTGCTAGTAAAAAGAATCAGCTTAGCTCCTAAATAATGACATGCACAACACCAGAAAGAATTATTTTTGAGCTGCTGGATGAATTTTTCATTTAAATAAAAACTGAAATTTAAAAATTGTTTCATAGTTTATTAATCATCTCTATAACCATTTATTAACTTATCAAAATTTATGATTTTGATAATTCGAGTTCTGAATAGTTTGAGGTATGCTCGGTCCTGCCCACCTCGAATTATCAAGACCCTACCGTACTTTAGGATTTGGGAGGTTTTAACCCCCATCTGCTACCTTAGTTAACAAAGCTTAAAGGTTGCTAACACTAAAAAAAAACATGGAATTATTAAACAGAAGAAGAAGAACAACAGTTAAAGCTCATTCTTTAACAAATTCATGCATTTTAAAATTTTGGCCAGTTCAGAATGTATAATAAATTAAAACTGAGTTATTTAGTTTAAATTTTACTTAAAATAAAGGCATCATAATAACAAATTAGAGAGCTGAAGACTTTAAGACTAAAAAAAATAATAAATTGGTTTAAAACTATTCTCAAAAGAGTTTTGTTCAATCATTCAGTTCAGAGATCATAAAGTTGTAATCATGAAAATGTCTAATGCTTTTTTTAATACAATCAAACCATTCTTTATACCATTTAAAAATATTTAATGGTAAGTTTTATTCTTAAGAGTTACTTAGCATGTAGGGAAAAAGGGAAATATAAAAATGGCATTACCTGGTGCAAGCAGATTCATTGATGCCTCTTTAGCTTTTTCTTCTTCCATGTATTGTTGACCCACAGCAATAAATTGGTTTTCAAATATTATTAAAAACCACTGGAGGGCCACAATTACTTCCTAAGTGAAATTTATTTCAAAAATTACCACAAGTCTTTTCTAAAACATCAAACAAAATACTTGGTTTTTAGAGCGTACCATTCTAACAATGGGGCTACCATCATTAGCAACTTTATTGATCAGCATCATACCAATGCTATGGTCAATAGCATTAGCATGGTCTGTTCTCTCAGTAGTGCTATTGAGGAATGTTCCAAGGGCATATACAGCAGCAGCACGTACCTAATTAAAAGCAAAAACTACAGTTAGTAAAATAAAAAAGAACCAAAAGTTTAACAAAAAATTAAGCATTAATATATTTTTTATAACAAGGCCAAGTTAAACAAGAAGGTAGAAAAGATAATTTGCATAAGACTCGCAAGGTGTAAAAAAAGTATAAAAGGTTTCCAAGGTAAAAAACAACAACAATTTTTACATAGAACCTATTGCTGATATTTTGTTATTTAAATAAGAATGGTTTTTAATTTATTAGTTGGCGAAAAGGCTAATATTTCACAACCATTTTGAAAATCACTGGCCTAAGTGGAACAGTTTGAATTTTTTTTTTTTTTTGATGGTATGAAACTTGGTACAGGAATTCAATGCATCTAACATAATAAATGAGTTATTCACCAAGACCTCATTTCAATTTTCCTTAGAATTAGAAATTTTTGAATTACTGAATAATATTTTTTTTGTTGGGAGGAGTATTTGTAAATATTTAGTGTTGATCAAATAATGTCTTTTATGCATAATTTGAGGATATAGAATTTGAACATAGAGCAATGGAATAATTTTGAAAGACCAAAACTGCAAGCAAAGATTAGTCTAATATTTCTATGCTGGAAATTACTTCAGGTTCTGGATCTGATAAAAGGACTTCCAGCTTTTCATGAGCACTATCTCTGACGCCACACCACCTGGCTGGTTCATAATTCGTCCACATTCTTCCCAGACATATGGCGACCCACTGTCTCATTTTAGTGTTCGGATCAGAAAGCTGTTCAAGACAGATGGAAACCACGCTGCTTTGCATAGCTGAAATCTACAAAAAAAAAAACCAACAACAGTCCATTTGAATTCGTCAGAGAATCTTTTTATTGTTGAAGCTATGGAAAATGTAGTTAATCTTAACTATACCTGTCCAGGTTTATAATTATTCACAATACATGATACACAAAAAGCAGCCATCGTTCTATGTTCCGCCTGAAAAATATTTAACAGTATAAATTACACGTAGTTAGTAATGAGAAAGGAGAGAATTTAAGCTCGATGAGTTGCAGATTCATAAAAAATATTATCTCTGAGACAAAAGCTTACAAATGAACAATGTTTTGAGTTGCTATTATTAAGGTTTGTTTTTTTTGTTACTTAAATAAATAAGGAATCCTTTAAAACGATAAAATATAAATTTTTACAATTAAATAGTTTTTTTTTAATAAAATAATACATACAGGCATAAAAGGGTCGCTAAGAACAGCTAAAAAATATTTATAACTTCCATCTCTGACAAGATCACTTTGACAAGTCTGAAACAGAAAAATCTTTAATTTTACACAGTAAATAGTTAAGATAAACAAAATGATATAAAGAATAGATATATTTTGCTCTACCAAAAAATGTACAGAAAAACCTAAGAATCTGTCTAAGGCAATTACAATTAATCTTTTAAGTTTAGTTAACACATCTAAAAATGCAGGATATAAAAGCTCCTATATGAAGACTCATAGAAATTTAAATGAAGAGAAATCTTGAAAATTAGACTTACACTATCTACAGCTAAAACTTTAGCCCATATGAAAACTAGAAATGGACGAAGCTCACGAGCAGAGCTTTGCAGCAGTTTTAACACATATGGAAATATACCAACAGAAAGGGCCTGTAAATGAAGAGAGTTACTCATTAAATGCTTTGAGAAAATTATTATTTTTACAGATGTTCAAAGTTTTATTTGTTTGAAAATACATTTTAAAAACTCTTGTTTTTTTTTCTCAATAGCTTACAGGAAAAAGGCACTAAGTCACTTCTGGCTCAACTACTCAGTAAGAGGTTATGCGAATCAGATCACTTTTTTTTTGCACCATGTAATTTCCCCAGTATACTGACACTTTTCAGCTTGGAGAGAATTTGGAAATCTGATTACTTGTTGGCGACATTCTACCACTTTCAAAAGATTCTTTAAAAGTGACTTAGTGCCTCGCTCTTGTTTACCGGCGATTTATACTCTAATTTTTTTTAGCATTTTCAGAAAAAAACCTGTGGAAACAACCTTGATTGATACATATTTGTAAAAAAATATTGATTTAACGAGGCAATCATAAGAAAAGAAGATCATATACCATCCTTAAAATAATTAGAAACCTGGGTTATTCTTTATTGTACAACAAACAGTAGTACACTGGTTAATCAACTTCCTTCTAAGTAAACAAAGACAAATATTAAGCTTTGATTTTAGCATGCAATAGAATCAAGAATGGGGATATTGATATTTCAATTAGTTCATACTTTTATGAGCTCAAAAGCCAAGTAATCACAATATTATTGACAGGCATAACAGTAAAAAATAAAATGAGAAGATAATTATGGATCTTACCGAGTTCACAGCCCAAGGTCCTAAATCTAAAAAGCGCCCTAAAAGCTCTAGGGCCTTTAATCTGTGAACTTGACTCAGTAGAACCTAATAATAAGTAAGAGTAGTAAACTAAATGTTTAAGGACCATTTTCACCATATGCTTCGATTTCAGAATTTCGACAGGTAATGGGACTTGCCATTTTAAATAAAATATTCAAATAACATATGCTTGTGTTGTTACAAACTCATGTAAAGCTAAAGAAATCTTTATTACATCACTAGTAAACAATATTTCCAGGCTTAAATTTTTTAAAAATGTTTATTTAGTATTAAAAATTACTGTAACGGGGCTTGACATGAATAAAAATAATATTCCTAGACTACAGTTCATTCTGTTAAAAATACAAAGTTTGCGCAGAAGAATAAAAAAAAAATGGTAAAATATATTCCAAGGTGGGGACTTGAGGGGGAGTGAGGGACAAATATTTCATAGATTTGTAAAAATATAAAATTCAAGAAATAAATTTTAACAATTCTCACAACATTTTAATAGTTCCTATTTTCAAAATTTATCCTTTTTCTTTTAAAAAAGTAAATTTAAATTTAAAAAAAATAGATTTTGAACTCAGTTAAACTTTTTAAAGACAAGCATTTTTTTATTAGTTTCATATTTGTAAGGAACTTTATTATCATAGTTTTACAGCCTTTTTAATTAATTAAAAGATATAAATATTTCACTTAGTCTACTTGACTGATATCAAAGCTGAAACAGAAATTTTAATGATGATTAATGGTTTAATTTTCATGTTTTACTTTTACCTGTGGGACAGCAAATGTTAACAAATTTTGAGAATAACCTTTAATGTTAAGCAAAGTAAAATTAAATATTTTCTTAAAATGACATTAGTTACAAATTGGTCATGGAAAAACTAGTCAACATTTCAAATAAATAAATTTCAAGAAAAATATTTAGAGTATATTAAGTATAAAAAAATAACAGTTTTAATGGATAATGGGTAACCTTTAACTAAATGGAGGTTACTTTTATTAGATATGGTCACCTTTCTAAAAATATTGATTTCTTGTAAAAACCAAGTTTTTACTTTATTATATTAAAGGGTTTAGTATTTATTGGCTTCAACTTTTGTGATTGGAACAGGTTAAGAACTTCCTGTTAAATGAATTACCTCATAACTTTGAAATTTATTTTCATAACCATAAATACAAATTATTATAATTTTTATTTAATAGTTAGATTGTTACTTAATTACATTTCAAAACATAATTTTTAACCCTTATTTCAACTACTCATCACTGTATAGATGTATTAATGTATATTAATATCATAACATATCTCATATCTCTAATGTATGTAATGTATAATCTCAATAATGAATATTAATCATATTAAATTCTGAAATTAGACTGGTTAGAAGGTATAAAATAGTTACAGTATGTTAGAAGAATGTTAAAAACACAAAAAAATATGGCAAGTATGAAAGGTTAAAATTGATATTAGGGCAATAATATGGAAAAAATGACACAAATAATATGAATGATGAAGAGAATATTTTTACTAGAGACATAAAATAGATAAATATAAAGTTGTATAAAATACTATACAATACTTGAAAGTACAACCACAAAAGACTAGAAAATGTAGAAATGGGAAACCACTCAGGATTCTCTCAAAGTAGAAGCATAATCAGATAATGGAAGGTATCCAGGTAAGAGCAGGGAATCAACTTTCTAAAATATAAATAGTATAAAGCAACAAAACCTTACCTTAATTGCTAATCTCACCTGAAGTACAATTGGTAATTGTTCAGGCACACTAGTACTTGGTTGCTTTGCAGACAACCACACATGGAATGCAGTGAGCTGTTCTGAGAAAAATGGACTATACACATAAGTAGTAGACGGATCCTTTAATATGGCTGGCAACTGAGAGAGACACGTGTCAACAGCTAGATCCCAAGCTTGCCTGCAAGACGATATTGAACAGTCCCATTACACCAAAGCCAATGGAGAATATCACCACTTATAAAGCTACGTGTGCTAAACTACTTGTTAAAATTGAGAATTCCTATTAAAGAATGAGAGTCGCAAAGAATAGTGAGAAATGGCCAACTCTAACAATCACATAAAGCTGTTTAGGAAACAGAATACTCCAGCCTAAGGCTGTAGTTGATTTAAGATTTCCAATCTAAATAATTAACCTACTGTTAAATTTTTCTTATCAAATTTTAATTAAGAGATAAAGATTGGTTTTAAATATTTGAAAAATATGTTGATTGATTTACTTAACTTTACAAGGCCTTTTTAGTTTTCGGTCAGAAAACTTCAAATTTCGATAATATCTAAAATAAATCTGTTAGAAGTACTTGAAGATGATTTAAAGTTTTCTTAACTTTTCTAAATACAAACCAATGCTGTCTTAACTGATTTGAGATTTTTTTTATTTAAATCAAAAAAGGTAAGTAATTTCCTTGTAAGTACTTTCTTTGCAACATTATCTCCCTCTCTGGCATGGGAAAATCTTTAAACCTGACTCAATCTAACTTCTAAACGAGCTACCCCAACGCCATAGCAGATTTACGATTATTAATATAAATCAAGAAAGTTTAGCTTTTTTTTTCTTTTTTAAGAGAACAAATTTATTTATTGACAAAGAAAGAAGGATTAAGAAAACTTTTTTGTGGCCAAAACAAGTGACACAACTTCTGAAGTAGGATATCACTTATTGGAAAAAGAGTTTACCACATGTTGCTTTTTAAGCAGCGTTATATTGTTATAAGTACCATTGAAAATAGTTTGTTCTCTTACCACATATGATGATGATAGGTCGAAGGCAATGAGGGACTAGACACAGGAGTGCAATTGTAATACCTCATTATTCTTTCGGCCAGTAAAAAGTTTCGAAACAAGCTAGCAACTAAAAGGTCTTGTCGAAAAAGTCTCTGAAAAATGTCTTTTGGCAGCACGTTCCATGCTATTGTATCGGTTATGGCAGTAAAAATCCAGTTTAGTTCTCCCAACATGGTCCGGCGATCAGACACTTGTCCAGGAATTCTACAAATAGTAACACCCAATAAGTTCATAAAATGCAGTTAATTTTACAGAAGCTAGCGCAAAAATATGTTGATAAAATTATGCACTTACTGGTCTATTAAATCAACCGTTATCTCTGGTAACAACTTTTTACTATTTTGAAGAACAAACCTGTCGTTTAAAAACATTGACATTAATAAAATACTTAAAATAGTGTTAAACTAAACAGTCAACTGTTTTCAAAATGGTATATCAGTATTTAATTGTCTTAATTCAAACATAATATTTCACACTTATTTTTAATTCATAACAAGGATAACTTTTGATTACAGGTAGTAACTGACTAAACAATAGAGTACAAAAATCCATGACTTTTGAAATCTAAACTTACCACTTTAAGGCTATTAGTACAGGAGTAGTAAGGCAAGCAGTGAATAAATCAGCAGGTAAATCTGGATTCATAGGTAAAATTTGCGTAGCTCCACAAGCTGCTAGTTGTATACAGGAACTATATGAAGGCATAGGTGGACCATCATAAGCTGTTTTGCTATTATTTACTAAAAGCTGAAAGCACAAAACAATAAATTAAATTCATAGAAATTAGTATAAAATATGCAAAGAGTATAAGAGAATTTTTTAAAAAAAATTTAAGACCTAAAAAGGGATCTCTACCAATCAGAATTTCTAATACATAATATTCTTCTTAAAAATTGTAGTCTTCATTTACATGCACTTACATCAAATTCTCTCGCATGCTGGTTAGCAAATTGCTTAAAAGAATCCACTATAAGCCCAGCACAAGAACAGTCATAGACATAAATAGAAGGGGCACCCATCCATTGTTGCAGATCATACATTGAGAGAGGAATATACTGTGTATAAGTCTGAAAAGAATTATATATTTCAGTAATGGAGGTTACAATTCATATCAATGAAATCTTGAAATTGAACTTGAAACAAACCTTATTAAAAACCCAGATTTCTCCATTTGAAGTAGGTTTAGGAACACCATGACCATTGTAATGGAACAGAACTCTTTCATCCTAGGAACCAAATAAATACTATTTTAACAAGGAAATGAAAAAATATTACAAAAAGAATGTTATTTAAGTTTTAGAAATATGCATTTCTGAGTGATGTAATTCATAAATCACTGATTAAAATCAAATATTTAGGTTTAATACAATCTAGAAGAAAGAAATTTATGAGAATGATAGAAATTTTTGTAGTTATTTTAAAGTAAATACAATTTGAAACTGAAGGGACCATTATAAAACTTCTAAGTATTCAAGATTTCAAATTAAAGAAGTTTAATCTTTTAACTTTAATTTCTGATCAACTAAATGAAGGTAAAGATTGCTTATATTACTTTCAAACCTTTTCTATAAAGAAGTTAATAAATTATTGTTCTGAACAAGGAATTCACATAAAGAGATGGTGAATGTTCTTTAACAAAATTTTTAACACTGCTAATAATGTGTAACACTAAAAATGCAGTTTCGAGGGATCTTTTCTCCTTGCTAACACTGACTTCATGCCAAAACAAAAATGCAATTCCCTTGGAAAAGTCACCAAGCCAAGTGCACAGACTTAAAATTACTTATTAATTTGAATTTAAAATATTTGAGTTATCCAAGTTGCACTGTATATTCCTAGAGCAGCTACTTTTTTAAAGGAAAAAAAAGAGTATTGCAGTGTAATTGTTGTACAAACCTTGGCATTCCTACGCAATGAAGTACATAATCTTTTAACTTCATCAACCGTAGGATCAAGGCTATGCTTATACCTCGCACGAGGCTGCCATTTTTCATATTGCTTTTGCAAAGCAGCGGCAATTGAGTCCAGTGCTTTCTGAGGCACAAGAGATGTGGGGTCTGTAAAATAAATGAATGAAAAAGTTACTAAACACTAAAAAGTATTAGGGGAGAATGAGACAAAAAACTAGGACAATTAATCTACAGTTGCAATCCTTTTACATATATTGATATAATCATAATTTATAGCAATTACAATTTGCAACAATTTCAGAAAAACTCTAAATACAATTAAATTGATAGAAACATGAAAAGGGAATGTTAAAAATGACCTGAAATAAAAAAGAAATTGGGAGTTTCTCAGGTAAATTACACTTTTTTTGAATAGTTACAGTTTGCAGACGAGGAAAATATCATTAGATAGACCGCATTGGCAGATAAGCTAGGTTAATTATGTTATCATTTAAGGGGAAGAAAAATAATAATGTGGTGATGCAATAAAAGTAACTTTGATAATCTAAAAATAGGAAATTTATTATATTAAGTTACCCTTTTTATTCAAAGACCTGATTTCATATTAGTAACTAGATAGCATCTCCTTACATTCAATATTGTTCACCAATTCAAACTTAAGACTAACAGAGTCTTCAATCAAAAATGATTTTTAAGAATATATTCAAGAAACAAATAATTACCTATCCAACATTCTAGCCTGGCACAGGGCTGTGTCTTGATAATATCAGGAGGATCTACTCCGACATTCAGACATAAAACAAGAGCAACACTGACAGTCTTCATCTGAAAAAATTATTAAATACTGTTGAGGATTAACTCAACAGGCAAGAATGGAGAAAAAGAGGGTAAATTGACATTAAAATTCTTATTTTTAGACAGTTAAATTTTCTTAAGGAAATATATGATTTTTGTTCTTGTACTTTTTAGTATGACATTGTACTTCAAAAATACACTCTTTATTATCAGAATACACTAAAATTCATTGTAAGGGAGAGTGGGAATGAATGAGATGACAACTGAGTTTTTATACCTAACTTTACTTTAAATGTTCTGGTATTTCACCAAGGAAATAGTAGTACCAAGCCTATTCAACAAATTGTGTTCATTAACATTAGCTTCCATGCTTGTATAAATTGGACTATTATATGTGTTTTCCATACCAAAAGTAACTTTTTTCTTTTACTTCTATAAGAGTAAGAGTTCATTAAAAAATGAATTTAACTAAACCTAAAAATTTTACTGTATGTGTTGAAAATGTAAATTAGTAAAGAGTTTACAATTTAAATGGAGAAAATTCATGGTAATTTTACCAGCCTACTTTTAGTTTTTTAAAAATAAGTGGGTATGGGGATGAAGGGGACAATAGTTATGGGGATGAATGGGCAAGTTCTATCATCCCTTCCTTTTTGGTTTCAAAACTTTCCATCAATATACTCAACTTATTTTATTAATTTCTGAAAAGGTAACTAAAATGGGTAAAAAAAATTTATCACTAAACTTATGTTTTAACTTGTGAGCAAATATGCAAATTCTTAATACGTGAGAATACTTGCAGCTTTCATCACAAATATATGTAATGATTAAACCATTATTTAAACAAGGTTGTTTTAGAGTCAATTTTTAAGAAAAGTTCTTTCATGATTGCAGGAAAGGATTGGCTTTCGGGGGTTTTGTCCAGACATAAAAAAAAAATCTATTTCACTCCTATAAGTACAGAAATAACACCATGCCTTAACCATAAAGAATAAAAGGACTTGTATCAGTTGATGCTAATTTTACTCAACATGAAGTTAAATAAAGTAGGCTGTTTTTCCCTTTAAAATGTCTTTTTTAATTTTTTTCTAAGTAAAATATAAGTGTGCTGTTCCTTTTAAAAAGTTGAATGTCATGTAATATTAAATATAGCATTGATATTTTGTAAATTTCTAATATTTTTTTTAAATGTCCCATTCATTCCTATCACAGGGTTGAATGGGAATGGGAGGGTTATTAGATTATATAAACCGGAAATCATGTATCCATTTAAAAACCAATTTGAGTTATGCTAACTAAATACCATTGAAGTTTTTGTATGTCCATAGATTTTAAAAGAAAAAAAAGATCTCAACTAATAATAATAACATTCAAATGTTGACACCCAAAAAGTAAACAATCTTTATTGTCATTATTTATTGGATTTCATTCATTTTAAAAATTCTATTTGTAAACAATCTTGGTGAAAGCACAATGGAAATATACTTTTTTAAGACTTTGTTTCAACGAATTTCAAACCGATGTGTAAAGAAATACATTTATCAGGTTACCCGATCTTTCATTCTCCATTTCCCAGTATCGGTGTTGTTTCCTTCGATTTTTTCAATGTGTCTTTTATTATTGAAGGCAATAGGAATTTCCCAATCGGAGAGAAAACTAGCTTCTTCATTACAAGAAAAATCCATCATTGTCACTCTTGAAATAATCAATTACACAATAAATAATCTACGGGAAAGTCATATCACATTATTATAAGACAACATGACGAATTGTAAACAAGCAGGCAACATGCTTCCATACCAGTTTATAAATTGATGCCATGCAATTTTAATTTATTACTTATCGGTGATTGAACCCCAACGATTCAAGTAACTTCTACAACAACTATCCACTGAACAGCAGAACTAGTCATTGAAACAACAACAGCGAATTCTTTAATTAGCATTATGAATTAGTTTACTTCCTGAAGGATGATAAATTGTTTTATGGCTAAGATTTATTTGCAAAACAAACTCGTCATTTTTAGGTTGAGCTCAATACCGTGAATCCGGCTATCGACCAATAGGCGCAACAGGAACCCGCTTAGCTCCTCCTTCATACATTGGATAAACACTTGCACACGACGGCGTTTATTTTCAAATAAAATTTTACTATCTAAAAAAAGTTTTCATGATTTTTTTATTTTATAATTTTTTTAAAACAACATTTTTAAAACCCCTCATCTCTCATATAAAAGCCCACGTCACTCACTGACTCACTGACTGATTCTGGAACGCTCGCACACTATGATGCCATCTCTCATATAAAAGCCCACGTCACTCACTGACTCGATGCCATCTCGCAATAATCAGAAAAATAAATAAATAAAAGTAATTAAAATTTTAAAATAATATAATAGCTTTTAAATAAATATCTTTCAAGAAAGTTGGTTTACTTAATAAAGGTTAAAAAGTTACTT
This sequence comes from Tetragnatha montana, assembly GCA_963680715.1. Classification (NCBI taxonomy): domain Eukaryota; kingdom Metazoa; phylum Arthropoda; class Arachnida; order Araneae; family Tetragnathidae; genus Tetragnatha; species Tetragnatha montana. The sequence goes on along the minus strand of OY796674.1, from coordinate 35,201,168 downwards.
TTAGGGAAGTTGGTTTCTAATTCAACAATAATAAATTATTAAAGTTAAACTTCTTATTTAATGTATAATTAATAGGAACTTGAAGTAGTAACGAGCGAAGCTCGCATAAAAGGCTAGCCTAGCTGTAAGACCCGGCTTTGCCGGGTCGTAACAGCTAGTTTTAAAGATAATTTTACAATATTGAAATATCGCTCGCCAACCCCCGCGCGAACTGCTTCCTAGTTCGCTTAGGATCGCTTCGTGATCCTTACAACACCCAGTACACTGCGCTCACTTACCTTACAGACAACAAATTAACTTGTTTTGTCTGATATAAAAATTGACCAAAAACTCTTAAAAAAAACTTCTTCATTTTTTTTTGTAAATATTTATAAATTTTTTGTAATAAGTTTTGTATATATGTATATAAAGTGTTAGAGTCACCCCTCGTTTTGAAGAGAATTTTACAAGGGTTTATCTGATATAAAAATTGACCATTAATATGTTAGAAACCTTTTTTTTATGATTTTTTGTAAATATTTTTATATAATAAGTTTTATATATAAAATGTTGGTGTCACCCCTCCTTTTGAAGATAATTTTACAATTTAATTACAAACAACAATGGATATTCCAAGTGGCATAAGACAACAACGACAACAAATACAAAATATTTTTTTTTGTCTTTATTGTCGATTTTTTTATAATTATTTTTACGTATTAAATTTAATACATAAAATGTTTCTGTCACCCCTCGTTATAGAGAGAAACTTACAAGGTTTTATATGATATAAAATTTGACTTTAAATACGAAAAAAATTTATTTCATAACATATTTTTGTTACAGTCAATACTTTCATTTTTTATAGAAGGATTTGTCAGTCAATAAAATTACGTTCAGTAAAATTTAGAGGCTTCGGCTTTTAAATTTCCAATTTAATACAAGGGGAAGAGTCTCCCAATTACGAAGGTAGCTGGTGCATGCTTACTTTTGACCTCACATCCTGTGTACTTTTAGCTCCCACTTCAGTTTAAAGTACGCACTCAATTTAATATTTTCTTTGTGATTTTTAACATATTTTCGTTAAAGCTAATATTCTCTTTTATTGTAGGTTGATTTGTGAGTCAACAAACTTACGTTCACTTAATTTTTGAGGCTCTGGCTTTTAATTTCTCGATTTTATAGCCCATATTAATCACTTTTGTGCGTACTCTTACCCTCCTTTCCCCTAATGGAATATTTATCATTATAAGAGTCAATAAAAAATGGACAAATCATCAGTCCAATGTATTCAAGAGAAAGAACACAAATAGTAAAACAGTAACTTTTATTACAAACACGATTCATATTGCATTTTATATTTCTGAACAATCCAACTTCAAGTCATAATCAAAATTTTAACAGCTGAAATCCAAAATATATAGAACAGGCTTGGCCGTCTAATATGTAAATTATCTACTCTATTCAATAATAAAAAGTTTATAAATCACTGAGGCATGCAGGAGTTTACAAATGGCCTTTAATGCAAAGAAAAAAAAAATTCTAGCTGATCCAAGGTTTTAACTGCTAAATTTGTTTTCATTTGTGTGAATGAAACTCTAAATAACATCTCAACATTTCTCATATCCAACAAGCATCATGAAAAATAAGTTTTTTTTGTTCTCACATATTGTAATATTCTTCACTAAAGTCTGTGGAGAAACTAATAAAGTAACTTAACCCTTTCAGTCCTATAGCCGTCCCCAATTTTCCATAGAATTCAATAACAATCTCGGGAGGGTCTAGTATTGAAAGGGTTAAGGGGAAATATATATGTTATGTACCGAAAATTACAATGCCATTATAATTAGTTTTATTAGTAGTATCCTATGTATGAGGGTTATGTTCTGCAAGGTTGTTAAGTATTTAAATACTTAGTAACGGAAATACTTTTTAAATACTTTAAAAGTATTTAGTTACATTAGTTACTTTTTCAGTATCGAACTGGTATTTAACTACAAAAATTTTTAAGTAACTAACTCTTTGTTACTTAAATACCTATGCTGTACTTCAGTTACTTTCTAAACCCAGAATTTAAAAAACGGAATCCATCATTGGAGAGGGGAACAAAACACTTCTTCCTGCTTAGGGGAAAAAGTGTTCTCGGCGGTGTCCGACTGCCCGACCGGACACAGCGACAGCGCTGACAATCCTCTCCCGACAATTTATAGCCCCCCTGTGTTGACAAGGAGCGGGCGCTTGTGTGTTCTCTGGGTGGCCGGCCGCCTTGCAGGTCGAATTGCAGTGCAGGAGATGGAATAGCCGATATGGCACCGTTTTATACTTTTATGGCCACTAATTGTTCGTAGTTTCTTGTTTTCCCACCCCACCTTCCACGAACCAAAGGGAGGGAGGGCACATTTTCAAGGGCAAAAGCAATCAAATTTTACCAGAGCCTCCTTCAGCCTTCAGTCCCTTTTTGTTTGTGCTCTCGAAAAGCTGCAAGTTTCCTGCCTCCTGGATAGAAGAAGTATATTTATTTAAGAAGATCAACTGCTTAGAAGTATAATGTCCCAAAAAGAGCTAGGTTGTGTTTATATTTTTTTTTAAAGTAGAGTGAAGGGATTAAGGATTTATGTTTTCTTTATATTTTTATCTAGATAATTACAATTGATTTTTATTTTTTGATACTTGTATATGACATGGGACTTGAAAATTCTCCAGTTTTTGCTCAAAAGGCCTTTTATAAAACGTCCTACTCTCAAACTAATGTTAATGTAGTATGCTTACAAGATTCTATGAAAATATTATTTTGAAAGTTTACAACTTTCTTTCTCCCCTTACTTTTATAAATTCATTTGTAATTGTTCTAATAGAATATGTTCCTTTTTTGAACTTTTTTTAGTGGACGTTTCATAAGTGCGAAAATTCCGGTCAATGTAAAATAAAAACCGTTAGGTTAATAGGGTTGTTTCCATCAACTGAACATTCGTATTTCAACAGTTGAAAAACGAAGGAAACCCCAAAAAAATAAGAAAATCAAGAAAAGAAAATTTTTAAAACGCTTCATTAGTTAATTAAAACGCTTTAAAAATCAAAGCTCCCAAAATCGGGGCGTGGCTTCGTGTGACGTCAAAATATCCACCGCTATATATCCAAGGCTTTGATAGTTCTAATACTGGTAGATATAAAGAATAATTGAATCGTTTATTTCAGAAACAAGTTAGAGCCCATTGGATTAACACAGCGTTTAACTTGTTTCTGAAATAAATGATTCAATTATTCTTTATATCTACCAGTATTAGAACTATCAAAGCCCTGGATATATAGCGGTGGATATTTTGACGTCACTGCGCAGTGCTCCGATTTTAAGGAACGCATCTGCGCTGCACCTTTAAAAATTAATTAAAAAATAAATTGAGGTCCTAGAGACTTCGGGTTTTTTGTAAACATATTTTTTCAATCTGTTCTTCATAGAAAAAAATAGATTAAAAAATGGGAAACAACCCTATTCCAGTGAAGAATTAAAAAAAATTATATAGCTTTACCCATGTAATAATTTTGTTTTTACTAACCGGAATTTTCGTATAACCATTTGTATAGATTTTTTTAACAAGATACTCTGATTAAAAAAAAAATTAACTAAATAAAAAAAAATTCCGAATTACACTATGTACCCAAATCTAAGGGTATTTTATTTTTTCATTCCATAAGTTTAATTTCATGAAAGCAAACAGTTTTAAGGAACCTCCAAAACTGTATTTATGAAGAAAAACTAAGCCCCCCCCCCCGAAAAAATATTATCATCCTTTAACTTTTTTCATATTGATTGTATTTTGGTAATTAAAATAAAATCCTTCCATAATAATAAAAAAAAAACAGTTAAAACTTAAATATTCATTTTTTATGGTAGTAAATAAATTGTGTTGTAATTTATATATTTAAACTCGTGGACTTATTTTGAAGTTTAAATATAATTTCTATGAAGTAGTTTCAAAAATTAATCCATTCCTGGGAATGACTGAAATTCTGGGGATTTCCCGGGAAGATTATACTATGACTAAATATACTAATGACCTGAAAAAATACTATATTATTTATTTATTCATTTTTGGGATTGTTGGTCGTGTCTTTAGGAATTTAAATCCATAGGGGAGAGTACCCCAAAGCGGGTATGCTGACTTTGAAAGCTCAAAAACCTTAATTATTGTTTGATTGTAATTACATAGTATTTGATTTTATATAATACTTTTGTGCTTCTGGGGAGAGGCTTTTCAGCTCTTTTAAACTAATGGTGCCCCCCCATGGGGCGAGGCATCATAATTTTAAATCAATTTTAATTCAAATTTTATTTTCTTATTAAAATTAGAAATTGATTTAAAAATAAATTTTATTAATTAAAATAATTTTTTAATTTAAATTTTAAAAATTAATTTTATTAATTTAAATTTTAAAAATTAATTTTATTAATTTAAATTTTAAAAATTAATTTTATTAATTTAAATTTTAAAAATTAATTTTATTAATACAAATTTTAAAAATTAAAATTTTACTGGTAAAGTAACTGAAGGTCGTCTTAAATACTTTTCATATACTCTATTTGTACTCTATTTAGTTACTTTTTTGGGGTATTTGTATTTAATATTTAGTTACTTTTTCTGAAATACTTGTATTTGTACTCAAATACTTTTTAAAAGTAACTTTAACAACCTTGATGTTCTGTAGGGAAAACGTTTGCTGTTTCGGTTTGGCATCTTCGTATATATTTGTACTCATTTTTATTTATAGAAAAAAACCCTTCGTATCTACATAAAGTATTGAAATCATAAATTTCCACTAACACTCAAGAGCGCCATTTGTACTTTCTAGCTGTTTGCTTGTCCATGTGTCTAAGAAACAGTTTATTAATTTTTAGAAACATGAATTTCACAGGAGATAACTTCCAGAGCCTTCGTGAACATTACAAAAAAGAGAAGAAAGCCGCAGAACCGCACTTGATCACTGCACCATCAGGACCGAAGGCGGTTTGACGGATTTGATGGGGGCAGGCCGGAACTGGGTCGGGACTCCGGCGTTCCAAGCTCTAGGAGAGGCGTTGAAGTTGTTAAAACTCAAAGTCCTTCGGAGGGAGGATGACCCCGTATCGAGGGTGTGTTTGAGGGGCAGAGGGCTCTCGGCACTGAGCAAGGAAGGTTCTTTGGCTGGATGACTTGTTGGTTGCACCGGTAGAGGGGACGCTGCGATTGAAAATGAAAAAGTTAGTCTTTGAGAACATTGCTTTATGTATTCAAATAACCATTATAGTATAATAATCATAATTAACCACATGATAGGATTGAAAATAATTGACTAATGGAATAGTATTATTTAAAAATGTACTTATTCACCAAATATTTAAGCAGCAATGGACCAAATTATTACTTGAAAAACCAGGTAGTAGTACTTAAGTAGACAATACTTGGGAGGGTTGTGTTAAAACTTTATTAACTCTAAAAGGGAAATGAGCCAAATAAAGAAAAATCACTGATTTTGATGAGGTTTGTTTTCTAGCCGATGTCAAATATCATCTGAGACTTTCACTCCCTATATTACCCATATTTGAGCTTATTAGGAGACTTAACAGCTGAGATGTAACCAGTGAAAAACTTGGTCACAAAAGTTAGTCATGGAAGTTCAATTACTGTTACCATGCTGGGAGAGATAATCTGAATTCATGGAGAGTAATGTAGGAGTATGAGCCTGAAATCTTTTTTAAAAACCCTAAAACTTTTTCATGAAGCGACAGTAACGTTACTAGCCTATTCACCAGTAGATTTAAGTGGTCATAGACTTCAAGATATACAGTTGTTTTCAATTGTAAAGATTCTTCTGCTATAGAACATTAGGAACCGGAAGAACCTCCAACTAAGATCAACATATACAACAATGACAGATTAAAGTCGATCGGCAAACAGTTAATAGCCAACTTACGTGTCGATCCCGTCCATCCTTTAGGGAAGCTGTACTTGAGGGAATCGGCGGAAGACCTCTTCTGGAAGACCTCGCTGGAGGTGGCGGAGTGGAAGAGGGCGCCTTCGACCACGCTGTCCATCCTGTCCAGGGACTGGATGACGGGGTGGTGGGGGACGGCATTGGGGTAGGTCATGACCTTCGCCTCGGCCGCGCGGATGACCGACTCGGCCACCGACTGGGAGTTGATCTCGCTCAGAGCCTTCACTCGGGGGTGCATCAGGGGTTCCGGAGGCTCGGGGGAGTAGATCTGGTAGCGCTCCTGCAGCAGGTGGCGAACCTACGGAGAGATGGAGAGTTGGATTGGGTTGTCTTGAGGTTTAAAAACTATATGATCGCCTTGAAAGTAGAGATGCAAAATTCCCGCAGTTTTTGAAACATGGGAAAAAACCCGGGAATTTTGGGGAATAAACCCGGAATTTTGGGGAATATTGGGAATTTTGAGGAAGTTTTGAATATAAACAAAGACGGCCATCTTTAGGCTTAAGGTTAAAATTTTCACTTCAAGAATTCTCGTAGCTAAAAGTTATTTCGTTATTTCAAACTATTTTTTCTCAAAACTTGTTATTTTTAACTTATTAGTGTCTGTAACTTTAACATTAGTTCAAGCGATTCGAATCGAACATAAAATCGAATCATTCATGTCCATGTGGGCACCAAACCATGACAAAAACAGAAAAAAAATGTATGTAGATCGGTGATTTGGTATTTGCCAGAGAATTATTTCAATTGTTTAAATTTGAATATATTTTCTAAAGGTCACAACAGTTTTAGCGACAGGCAGATTTTCCCTGTTTATGATATGAAGTTCAAAATAAATTTTAGTCATCATATTAAGCATAATTTTGATATTTTACTACCCGTGTCTTAAAATTTGCTAACTCCCGGGAATTTATAATACTCCACATTGAAGAGAAAATCAACATAAACACGATTTCTTAAGCGAGTTCAGATGTTTTTTCCTTCTCCCGTGTCAAAGGTCAAAATTCCCGAAAACTCCCGGAAATTTTCAAAATTCCCTTCCCAAAAAACCCGGTTTATTCCCGGGTTTAAACCGGGGTTTTTCCAGCCTTTGCAACACTACTTGAAAGGCGAGCTTGCGTGTCTGTCCACACATTGCATCACTTGATTTATGCTAACCAAACCTATGCTTCTTGTATTCAAAATAGGAGCATAAAGGTCATGCTATTTTCAGACTCTCAAAACTTTTACATTTTTCGTTACAATAGTTTTATCAAATCTAATCTTTTGTCTTGCCATGCCAAGTTAGTACTCAGTTAGAAACACAAGCACCGATTCAATTTCCAGATACTCTCTAACCCAGTGGCTCCTAACAGATGGTCTGGAGACATAAGTGTTCTTTGAAATAATTGGAAATGGTTCGAAAAAAAGTGGGGCGATACGACCCTTTTTTTTAAAGTAGCGGTTACCTAGAGAAGTTAGGATATCTGTGCAAGACAGCCATGCATTTGTATAAATCAAAAGAAATAAAAGGGATCCTGTGTCGATAATGCTTAAGAGCAAACCGATACTGAAGCGAAAAGGTATGCTAAATGGCAATTGGATGTTTAAGTGCAAAAGGATGATGGAGTGTGACTGCACACCCAAGAGTAAAGAGAGACTCAAGAGCAAAGAGGAAAAGAAGAGAAAGATTCAACAAATATACTGAAAAGCAATGGGATGCACTGAAGAGGAAAATGATGCTTAAGTGTTAAGAGATGCTAAATTACTGAAGTGATAAAATATTGTAAAAGCATGCACAAGAGTAAAGATAGGCTCAAAAGCAATGGGATGATGCTGAAGAGCAGAGAAATGTTAAATAGCAAAGGGATAGTAAGAAACATAAAGATAAGGGTATGAGAGATCCGTGAATGGTGATGGCAGATTAGTCCGTTAATTTGTCGGATCTGGGAACCACTGCTCTAACCTTCAGGAAACAACCCCGACTTCAAAATGCAATTTAATTTACCTTGTCTTCGTCCACAACCCACTCCACGCTCTTCTTCTTCCTCTTGGCGAACAGCTGCGCCCCCTTGCCGGTGGGGGAGTTGAGGTCCTTGACGATGTCGTGGCAGACCTCGGGGCTGACGGCGTTGTGCTCCACGATGTCCACGCCTTCCTTCAGGAGCCGCTTCATGTCCACGATCTGGCGAGGGTCCAGGATCAGCTTCAGCTTGGGCAGCCCTTTGCCGGGCCGCACGTATGGGATCTTGGATGGGTCCTCGGTGGGTTCCTCCTCGTTCGGGACTATGGCTGGAAGAGAAGATGGAAATTTTCAAGGGAAATCGTCGTTTTCCACGTTGTTGGGATTAGAGAGAAATATCTATCCGGAGATGAATTGAGATGAACTCCATCCTTTGTGAAAGGATGAGGATTTTTAAGTGCGGTGAATTTACTCTCTCGAAAAAAAATTTCATCAAGTCATGAGTAGGCGTTATCAAAACTCAACACCTCTATAAGTAGATTAAAGCAAAACATGATAATTTTTATAGTAATCATTATCGTGAAGAAACGAGTAGTTGTTAAAAATATACAGGTCCGAAACGCACTTTCCCCGGTCTTACGGGGTCTTCTCCGTGGAACTGAATGGGACTCTTGGACCTTTTCTGACTTTTTATTACGTATTTTAAATTATGAGTTATATTTATCCTATTTTTGATTGTTTTTAAATATACTTGAACGTAAGATAAATATAATCCTGCAAACTGGATCAATATCCGACTTATAAAAAAATTTCAAAAAGCATTAAAAAAGCGCCCTATTTACTAACACTATCTTTTAGACAATAAACAGAGTGCGGAAATCATTCATTAACGATTAGTACTTCTCATTGGCGAATAAATATCACGTTCATTTCAATGTCGTTGGAGTTTCATTGATATTTATTATTTTAAATAAGTTTCAAATAGAACGACTTGATTAAGAACTTTATAAATAACGACGAGTATCTTCTCCAGAAGCGTTAGTTTACACTCTTTAAGTGAGTGTAAGAGATTCAAGTGGGAAAGTGAGCCTGAAGATAGTATCTCCTTATAAGAGGAGATATTTTCTCTGAGCCTTGCTTGAGGTCCATCAGAGTCACAAGTGGTGTTGACAGTATCTGAGAACAATAGCATTCCTCTCTCCTTCAAATTCTTATAAGCAACACTCCGTTTCTTATTTCTTCCTAATAGAGCTAAAGTTCAATTTTCTCTGTATTAGAAGAAATGGGAAGATTATACACTTAAAATAACCTTTTGAATGTCAGTTTATCACTCTCGAGATTGGTGAAAATATTTTGAAGTAGCTCTCGAAGACTTTATAATTTTAAAAGGAGGATTAAAGTAATGCAGTTAATAGGTACTTTAAATATTGTTCTAGTTAGTGACTGAGGTCATTGGTTTGCATAGTTAATTTTCAACATTTAATCCAGTTGTATTACCTACGAAAGGGTTTCTCAAACTTTTTCATGCACAGACCCCCTGAAAGAATATAGAATGGGCCATAGACCCCTACCAAAAATCCAATTTATTCTTTTAGAAAAACAACGGTTTTTTTTCTGCTACTGAGGGAGTGTTCAGTGGAAATTAGAGAGGTAAATTATTTTCCTGTCTGACAATTGCATAAAAAATATCGTTACCATGCCTTTTAATGTATAAATACTAGTATAATATTATTTATTCTATAGTTCAATTTTAGAGTCTTTGCAATAAAATCATGGTATACTTGTATGTAAATTTTAATAAAAAATATGCGGTCTTTTGATACATATATTTTGAGTAATTTGGTTTTTAAAGGAGAAAAAAAGTAGTAGTATTTTACTTTTAAAAGACAATAGATAAGAAAGAGGGTTTTTTTCCTTCTAAAATGCTGAGCTTGACCAGACGCCTGGGTTCTGCCTAATTACACCATTAGGAATTTGACTTTGAAAATCTACTACGTTGTACTTTGACGAACAATTCTACCCAGGCATCCTTTCTTTTGCACTACCTTAGCCATTCTGCTGAAGCCTGAAATACCTCAAAGCCAAGTTCTGGATAAGATCCAACATTGGTAAAGGTGTCAGAGGGAGACAAGAGTCTTATTCTCTTAACTAAGTTTTCCGTTTAGAAAAAGATAACTTTCTACTTAGGAGCCGTAAAAGTATCTTGGGAGGTCAGTTTTTAGGGTTTTTTAGGCAAAAAAAGTCATTACAGAATGTTGTGAGAAATTGCATTAAAACTATTTATTTGCGACTCCTCATATAGGACAGTATCTTTTTTATTTTGTTTGTTGTTTTTGTGTAGGGTAGGTAATTGGTTACTTATTGATTGGGACATACCATGTAAAGTCAAAGTACCTGGAAGTATGCTTTCAATGCCTGAGATGCAAATAGAAACTGATTAATTATATGCAAAAATCAGCTTTCAAATAAAGAAACTTTTGTCAGTCAAATTTGGTTGGAATAAAAATATAATATTAATATAACTTCTTAGGTATAATTAGATTATAAGTTAGTCTGGGCTACCTACTCCTGATCCTACCTACTCCTATACTACCTGATGGTATGTATTCTAAATTTAGTTAAGACTTTATTTTAAAAGATTACTCTAACAAAACCAAAATTAAAAAATCCAAAATTTCATGATTGAGGAAGTTTTAAAATCCATATATTTTACTCTAGAATTAAAGGTAATAAAATAAATTTATTATCTAACGACTATAAATTTTTTTTATAAAATCTCAATTCAGTGCCACATCAGGATAAAAATGTTTCTAGACATTGTGAAAAAGAGCGTCATAAATTCTACTAACCAATATTTTAAGAAATTTCCCACCTTACGATTGCTATTTTAGACAGCTCTGAGATGTATTTAAACTCTCGCTGTTGAGATAAAAATTATATAGGTGCAAATTCATGATATAAAAAAATACAGCCTTTTAAATGCATGCAGCCTATAAAATGCAGAAAATGCATATTATATTGTGAGTTTCAAAAAGGGATTAAATTAAAAACTTTCATAGTTTTCTTATACAGGGTTACATATTTTACTAAAGGACTAAGCGTTTTCTATCAAAGTTTCATTCACATTCATAACAAATACAGATAAAATTTTTAAAAACCCCAAATACAACAGAAAAAGGGAGACAAAATCTAGTATCTAATTAAGAATTTCAAGCAATACGGGGCTTTTATTAACTATATACACTTCTAACTAACAATTAATCTCTCTTGTGTAGTTATACAAATACCAATTCAAATACAAATTAAGTCGACCAACTACAGGCAAGCGCCATACAAGGTTGGTCCGGTCCATTTAACTCAAACCCCCCCGATTCCCAGTATGTGTCAATTTTATTCTTGGAACACTTCACTTTAGGTAATCCGTAATAAATGATTCCTGGGGTCGTCCCCTGTACTGATTACTTATACAAAAGCTAGATTACTTTAGCAACCGTTACGTTAAAGACTATGTACATTGCTTTCGAATGTTAAATCAGGATAACGGAGTGTTGAGCACAATGGCACTTAAAGCGCTCGGTTGAGTGGTGGGACATTAAACGGAATGCTCCACATGTTCGTAATTTTAGCGATAAGTTGGTTATGTAGGATAAATAGGGTTACTATTGTTAGATTCATAAAAACTTTTTTATGATGGTTTTGAGTATGTATTTAGGGGACATCCATAAATAAATTACGTGAGGTCAAAAGAGGGGAGGGGGGATCAAGGAAAATCTCACCAAATCTCACCAGGGGGGAGGGGGGAGTCAATTAAAATCTCACGTCAACTTTTAGTTTAGAAAATATACGTTTTTTCTTTAATATTTTTTAGCACAAGTTTAGAAAAAATGCTCAGATTAGTCAAAACAGCAAATCATTAGACAGTCAGTCGTGATAATTACAAGTTAGAATCATGTTTTTGATTTCAACGTGTTCTTGTATCAAAATTTTGCTATCTGGATGGTAAATTTTATGCCGATAAAACAAAACTAGTGGTTGAGAAAATCTCACGTGGGGGGGAGGGGGGGTCCAGCAAAATCTCACTAAATCTCAACAAGGGGAAGGGAGGGGTCCAAAGTTTGAAAAAATAACGCCTCACGTAATTTATGGACGTCCCCATAATATATTCTACCTATTAATTTTGGGGATGTAGGAAGATAAATTCGAAAATCCTAGAATTTTTGTTTGTAAAACAGGCAACTTAATAAAATATTTTTACTTTAGAATCAGTAGTTACTAGTATAACGTTTGTTGATATAATATTTTTTCAATTTTGATTTTATATAAATTGAATATTATTATTAGTTGTTTGAAATATTTTGTGTGTATTTTTCCTCCCTTATTTTTATAATCTTCTTGCTAAGTATAGACGTACATATAGGAACCAGTATATTAATTGCTTCCACGTGCCACCATCCGACACCCGGACATTTCTATGCACTCAACTCTAGTTCATTTTATAATCAATTTTTATTGCGATTTTTTAAAGGAAAACAACATAAAACTGTATGACGCTATTCGGGCATCCTTGCCCTTGAAACATCTCTACGAACTATGTACTTAACCTAATAATGTGTTTTTCCTCAGAGTTTGAAACCCTTAAAAGCTTCCAGTACTCGTATAGGATCTGCTTCTTAGTCCACCATCCGGACGTTTGGATTGCACTCCATGCATACACACCGCTCTTGTTTATTTACCCACCCTTAACAACTCGGTTATAGTGGAGCAGCAGAGAGAGCTTTCGCAATATTGCGTGTTTTGAAACAATTTCTTCTCTCTCTCTCCAGACTCCCTCTGGTATAAGCGCAAAGTTTCTTGTTTCCGAAACCTTTTATAGTATCAGAAAGCGTGAGTCAGTCTGGGAGTAAAGCCCACTTACGTATCCCCCGCACGAGCACTCTCTGTATCCCTCGGGTGAGCACAACAGGCCCCTGCATTGTTTTGGGGCAAACAAAAACTCGGGAACTCGTTGAGCAATGGTTTGAGATCGATTAGACGGGAGGGTCGTGCCTTTTGTTCTTCTGAGGGGTCTGTCTGGTGCTCTTTGTTTTGAGTGTTGATTAATACATAAGATAACTGGCGTGTAAAACTCATGTCTACAAGGGAACATTTAATTAATGGGACTGCGATAATTAACGAGGGCCACATCAGAGTTGAAAATTTTTCTTGAAAGTCTGATTTTTAGTTGGAAATGCAGGAATAATAAATGGGTTGTATAAAAAGTCATGAGATTTAGTGATTTTAGGTTAATGATATATATTGGATAATTTAATAATTTATTTTATGTCAATAAAGTTTCATATTTACCTAGTTCATTAAAATTCATTAGTTCTAGAGGTATTTAATAGAATTTCTTTTATTTTAAGGAAATAAGTCCATTGAAAAGACAAACATTTTGTTTAACAAATTCTTTAAAACAAGGAAATCCCAGCGTTTTGGAAATGAAAAAATGGAGAAGGAGAAAAAAGAGAATGATTGCCCTATACGATTTCCGAAACGCCGTTTCGGTACCCGTTCGGTTCATTTACCCGACATGAAATTTTCATACATATGAGATCACACAAGGACTCAGGAACAACTGATAAACAAGGACTCAGGAACGCAACGGCGTAGCCAGAAAAATATTTCGGAGGTGGATATTGGAATTTTGGAAGAGGATCTGGGGTAAATTTAGTCCCTTTCTATAATAAAAAAGGAAAATTTCTGACTTCGGAGGGGATATATCCCCAAATCCCACCCTATAGCTAAGCCCTTGCGGGAACGAGGGGTCAAATTGCTCTAGATTAAGCCCATTACAGGTTCTGAAAAAATTGGCGGATTTAAGGGAGGCATGAAGGAGCAATGACCCCTACTTTTTCAGGACATTCCCCTTTTCTTAATCGTAAAAGATGCTCATACACCCATGTCTCTAGATTCCCCTCCCAGGATCCTCATTCTAAATCTGTATATATCTGAAAGGAACCTTAAGATTATATACATCGGATTTTTAAACATTTATTTAAAACCATTCTTACTTCTCTTAATATGACGATGACTGATGAGTATATCAAGTCCGCGCAAGATGAGTATTATCAAGTCAATAGATAATACTAGCGTTTTCGGTGTTAATTTGATTATATCAAACTACTCTTAATTAGCAGAAATCTCTCAAAAAGTTCATCAATTTTTTAATTAGTAAGATAATGACCAAATGGAAATCTCCCGGAATCTTCAATGGGCAATTCCCGCATCTTTATTATATTTTTGTACGATAGAAATATCTAAAAGAAAAATATACACGCAAATATTTTTTTTAATTACAATGCTGATTTATTTTTTTAATTTAATTTCAAACAGTATGTGACGCCATTTAATCCGACAGAGAAACATTAGTTTTAACAATGGTTTAGGATTCAAAGCGATTGTTGATTATTACTTAAAATTATTGAAAAAGGGCGCCAAACAGTCATTCAATCCAAAACAATGGTCTTACTTAGAGTATAGTGAATGAACTATACATATATTTTTTAATTGAATTTTTGAATTTAAAAATTATTTTTAACTGGAAAAATGCATTTTGTATGTCTTTTTTTAATCTGGAATTGTCCATTACACCAAAATCGTACACATTATAATGGATTTTAACATTAATTTTAAATGAAAGAATGTTAAAATCTTATGAAGAAAGCTTTGGAAGAATCGAAATTGTTTCACGCAAAACTATTTGAAAAAAAAAGCAACCCTGAATAATAGTGAAATTATAAATGTAAAAATCGAATTTCTCACATACGTAGATATTTTAAAAAGTTCAATACGTGAAAAATAACGAAATAAGAGAAATATGCATTTTTAAAACGAACTAAAAATAATACTCACATTCTGCTACGATCCATTTCTCGGCCTTTTTAACTCTTTTGAAAAACATATTAGCTCCTTTAGATTTCTGATTGCAGTCATCTGATAAGGATTCTGCGATTTTACGACATAATTTCACTTGCTCTTCAACGGTAGGATAAATGCAATTTGGCTCTTCGTAGAAACTTGACGAAGAGAACATTTTCTCTGAAAATATAATTAAAATGTATTCCATTACTCGTCGAGTTTTTTGTATCGAAGAATATGTTGTTCAATTTGAAAAAAGATAATTCCATTTCATCTGTAAGATGAGAAAGGATATAATAAAAAATTGTAACTGGTTTAGAGAACAGAAATTTTAAAAGCATTGATAATTATTTCATTCTGAGTTTATTTAGAATTTTGCACTTAGAAATTTCAAAACAGTTTTTTAAGATACACAAATTTTATTATAAAATTATTCAAATGCTTTCGATGTTAGTTGTAATGGGATGGAGTTTCATTTTGAAAGGGTGAAACAAATAAATCTTAACGAGGACTTATTTAGAAATAACCTTTCAAGAAGAACATTATTAAACCCACTCATATTCATACTATTAATTACATTAAAAATTATTTATTTTGATGGGAAAAAGCTATTAATTTTTTACATTAAAAATATTTATATATTTATAAATTTTTAGTGAAAATCAAAGTTTTCAATGCAAAGTAGGTTAAAAGGTTATTAGCTAGGTTTTTCTTGGAGTGGGTAAATAACTGTAAACAACTTGTGGTTCACGAATAAAATTAAGCTTTATACCTCATTAAAGTATTTTTAAAGTTACACATAATTTTCAAAAGTTATAAATATTAATTCTCTAATATCATCATAAATTTTTACCACAATATCATTAGAATTTTATATTACAATGCCATTATAAATTTTGAATGATATTTTTGCATTAAAGATAGAGTATAACAATTTAATTTGTATAACTATATATTTATATTATTTGTATTGTTTTTTACTGTGTGAAATTGTCGAAGATGCCGTGATTACAAATTTACTCGATTTAAAAACCATTAAGACGTGTTGATTATACCATTATTTTGCTCGTATAGTTAGTTGTGTTATCACTTTTTAATGTGATTACTGTTAACTCCTTTTACGAGTCATTAATAAATCTGGTTGACTACTCTTATCATTTGTTCCGTATTATCACAAGAAGTGTAAAAAGGTCACGTTCACAAATCCCAGTCGTGCTCTAAGAAAGACAGACAGTTAATTTTGGAACCCGTATTCTTCTTTTTGAGAAAAAAAACATAAACGAAGGAGGCGTAAGATGTCTTTTTCAGTTCCAACTTTTTGGCCACAATTCAATGTCGCGTTTCCAACCATTAGTAATTTTTGAAGAAGCAAAATAATGGTGCAGAGAGCATAACTTCAAATGCACCGAAAGGGGTTCATGTGTTTTGCCTTCCAAGTTATAGAGAAAAAAACTGCTCTTCGCTAACGTTTTGCTAGCTTTTTGATTCGAAATGTCATGAACAAGCTACCTTGAATGCTTGAAGACTCATTACTCTTAACTGGTTATTTTGTACTTGTCAGAGCAGAAACCCTATGATCGTACACTATTCCTGGCTGGTGCCTTCCCTTTGCGAAAAAAAAAAAGAAATTTTTTATGTGATATTGTTTTCCGTGCATTTTTTGAGTAACATTGATAATAATCCTAATAATTAAATTTAAATTATTGATATTTTTCGTAGTCCAGTTTTTATTTACAACCATTTAGTTTTAAACCATCAATAATTACATTTGTTTATTTTAATAAACACATCGTTAAAATTTATAAAGTTAACTTATTATAAAATTTGCTATCAAAAAGATTTTTTAACAGTTTTTGTTGAACTATTTTATTTATTTTCACAATATAAAAAAATAGTTGATTATTACAAAAACATTTCGAATTTTGCTTTTCTCTGATTGGAATTAACTTTATTCTTGATTTCACTTATTTGAAAAATTTTAAATATTTTTTAATGTTTGCATTGATTTGATTTAAAAATATTCTTCTGTCAAAAATTAATTAATGTAAACAAAGGATATTAAATGTAAAACTTGTACAGACTGATACAAATATCCATTGTATACGGAAAATAAACTCACTTTTTTTCGGGCATCCTAGAAGACTCTCCATGTCGTCTCCTGGAGCTTGATAGATTTTGGGGCTCAAGCAAACACTGGTTGTCGGTTCTTCTATGCTGGATAAACCCATTTTTCACTCTACATAATTCACCTAAAATAAATAATCAGCCATTTATTCCATTTACAAATTAAACAATAATTTAAAACTTTAAATATCGGAAATATTCGGAAGGATATTCCAGGATATGTCAAGTTTGGATTCAAGGTTGGATTAAACCTTGGTTTTATTATAAAATTAATATTATTTTACTCTCTCTAAATCTTTAAAATAGCTCCCTTGAAGAGTCCTTTTCTGCAATGCAATCAGGTTGCCAGACTCTCGTAGAAGCCAAGCGTTTGAGAAACCCTTTATTGCTGTCCTCTTTTTTCATTTAATTTGAAGCTTTTAAAATCAAACTTCGTATCGTGAGAACATTTTAGAATTTCGGTGAAAAAAAAAATAAGGAAGGTGACTTAAAGATCGCAAATCCAGAGTCTCCCACCTAAATCAATCGGGAGGGTTGAAAACTTTGAACAATCCATTTTAATGTATTTTAATGATTTTCTTATCTTACCTTATTAACTTTGTCAATTAGCTCATTTTTGTTAATGAGCTTTAGCTTATATCTTTAGCTCATATTTTTGTTTACTTATAGTTTATTTTAAAATACAATGGAAAATTTGATTTTTTAATTTTTTTTTTTACTTTTTGAGTCGTATTAATTTTGTTTCTTAGGGATTGATATATTTTTCCTTATTAAAAATAGAGTTTCTGTTTTTAGAGATGTGCAACCGATTTCTTAATTATTTAAGTTGATAGATATAATGAAGAGTATTTCTCAAAGTAGTGTTAAACTTTTTTTTTAAATGAATTAATGATAATAAATTAATATTAACAAGAAAATTTCTCAATCAAAGAAAATTCCTATCCCAATTTTTACCAAGATTTTATTTTGTAATAGGTCATCTGCAAAACACAAAAACAGAGTTCATTATTTGAACTATTCTGCTTTTATAAGTTTTTCCCCCTCCAACTTCTCAAAAAGTTAGCCTCGTTCCATATCAAACTTTAAATTTCATTTATAAAATTTTAACATCAAAGTAATAAACGGTTTCTAACGTATAAAAAACTATAAAAATATATTCTTCCAGACTGTTATGTTTATTTTTACTTTCCAAAGTTGTAACTCAAAATAACATTTTAACAGGATTAATGATTATGATTAAAGTTTTAGGATTTTAGTATAAACCTCTGGGGTTATTTAATAGAAAATCTTTATGAATTTGGAAAATTTATAGATCCCAAGTTAAGAATAAGATGCAAGAATATCGTCAGAAAAAGCGAGATGGTGTTTTTTTGATACTTAGAAAATATAATATTTAATTTTCGGAAATGTATATTTTGATCAAATGTTTACAAACCCGGTCTGTCATGTAAAAGTAAAAAGTTCATACAATTTTTTGAACCTTCACATTCACATGTTGGGAAAGATACAGTCGTTGATCAGTATTAAATAGTTTAAAGTGGTTAAAATTTTCTGGTAATTGATAGAGATATTTTTTAATTTAAACAAAAATACCAGTTCAATAAAAAGAACGTGGAAAATACGCATGCATAGATGATGCATAATGATACGCATGCATAAAAGATATCGTTGATTTCATAAGTCCGATCCGAAATAATTAGATTCATAAAGTCCGTCTAAGTAATTATCGCATTGGCCCTCTTAAAAAGATTAAGGCCCTTTAATAAGACCAGGAATTAAAAAAAAATTAAAGCATCCAAAAATATACATAAGTTTATTTAAAAAAGTATAATAAATGCGGCTAATCTATATGATTTCTATAATGATTTATGATTTTTAATTACATTACGAACAACTTTTCTCTCATAGCTAATTTCATTCGAACAATAAAACACTTTGTTCGACAAACTCATTGATAACTCCATGATGTCAAGCAAGTTGAAACCCATGAGAAAAAAATAAGCTTACAACTTTAAGCATTTAAGGTGGATGACATCCAAGAAATTTGAAGACCCTCTAACACATCTCTTTCGGTTTCTTAAACAAATGTTCTAATTTAGTCTCCGTGACTCCCAACTGTATAACCCATTCAAGACAATTAAGCTCGAGTAGCATCAAAGAGTATTTGAATAATAGTTAACGAAATTAAATTTTTAATCGTTGATTAATCATTCCATAGTTTATTTTATACATTTTTATAGTAAAAAAATGTGAAGTGAAAGGGGGATATGAGTTACAATGCACTAACATCATAATCAATTAATAATAGAAAAACAATACATTTTTATTTTAAATATTAACTTTTAAAAAAAGCGATTTCTTCTAAATTCTTTACAGTTTTAAAATGTACTATTTTAAAATTATATATTTTTTAAACGTCTGAATAAAAAATTAGAAATTTCGATTATTATTAAAAACAGTAGTTGCACAATGAAGTATTCTTAAGCAAAATCAAGTATTTCTCAATTTGATTTAAATATAAAAGTGGAAGGACCATTTGTTTGATGTAATAATAACTACATGCAATTATAAACACACTGCAGTTTTCAAGGTCAGTTACGGATATAAAGTTGTTTAGTATAGAAATATAGTGTAGAAAAATAAGAATTATTTTAGGAACATTTATTCATTTTTAGCGAATACAGTCGACTCTACTTATTGTGATCACGGTTAATATCACATATAATGTTATCATTCAGATAATGTTATCAAAATTGAACGGTCTCGATCACTCCTATATAACTTAACGTAAAATGTATCGTTTTATGTGATCAATATATTGCTTAATGTTATCCAAAATCTGGTGAAATTCCCTGAAAACCTTCTTTTTTCCCGTTTGAAGGTCAATTTTAATACATAATAATACAAAATGAATCATTAATTTAGTAGTGTTACATGTTTCACTCTCATATTTTTCTTTAAGAATGTAAAAGTTGTTAAATGCATTCTAGGTAATCATTTTTAATACTTCAATGAGTACTACATAGTTGTAATTTTAAAAGCAAACTTTCGAGATTCACTGTCTGAAACTGTCTTGTATCAAATCGCTTATTATTATCAATCGGATATTCTTATCACTTTACTCTTGGACAAAAGAGATCACATTAAACGGAGTCGACTGTATAACATTCGGCACCCCTTCTAAGACAGTAATAATTTTATTTTCTAACCTATTGAAGTTAAGACTTTCATTTTCTGACGTTTCTTAACCCTATAACACCAAGAAAGATGGAGAGCTGCATTCCTGCGTCGCTTCATTATGTCTAAATAGTTTCAATGATTATTTTCTCTGTTAGAACAAAATAAGCATCCGACCACTCATCCCCAGGAAGTTTATTTCCATCTGACGTTACACCCCTGTCTGAGTAATGTTCTCGACAAAAGAGAAGAGTTTGTGCAATTAGATGAAAGACTCGGGATGAATTACTGACCCAGCGACATAGTAAGACAATGTAATGAGTGAGTTAGCTCTACGTGATGCCACCATCTCGAAGGAATGGGACGAAATGAATGGATTTAAAGAGAGCATCAAAAACAAAAGGACCGAAAACAAAAATAAGCTTGGAGGGAAGAAGAAGAGAAGATCAGTCTTTGGCATCTGGGTTACGGATCAAAGGCTTCTGTGCCAAGACAGTCGGGATAGAGTCCCCGATGCAAAAAAACTTGAGCATGGGGCTGCTGAGACAGACAGTTTTATTTTGTCCGACCGTGTCGTTCACCTTCCGTGTTTGAACTCGAAATAGAAATCACTCACGAAACTCGAAACGGAAATGATTGAGGTCCTGGCTTCCGAATTATGCGAAATAAAAAAATATGTAAGGAATAAGTTGGTTTTGACGCAAGTTCAAGTTGGGATCAAAAGCTGGGAAATGTGTGAAGGGGGAGTGAGTGAACTTTTTGCGAAACGTCCAGCACGCTGAGGCTGGCTTTGTCCCATTTTAATTTTCCGTATCCAGCTTTTTCGGTCATTAGCTTTGCTAAGCGGTTTGGGTTTGATTCAGCAGGAATAGCCCCCCAAGTTCTATTTTTGTCGTTTGATTTAATGATAGATAGCATCTTCATAGCTGTGAAAACCTTCAATCTCATCTAATGTGGTAAGCGAAAACTTTTTGGATGAGGAACAGTGATAAAAGTGCAATGGTTTGAAGTTTGAAGTTTTGCCACTCAAGTTTCTTTGATCGTTCTGTCAAAAGAGAGATACCCTTTCAATTAAAAAAAATCCTTGTACTATTATTTTAACTGATTCTTTTCATTTTTTGGTTCATAAAAGTTTTATCATGAAACATTTCGATATGACTGCTTAAAATTTCTGTTGTGCCGTATATAATTTTCTACCCATAATCATGATACTTGAATTTACTGATAGGATTTTTCAAAACGTTTAGTTGAATTTATTCATAGCATTGATGCAAATGAAAAGATTGCAAATAATGTAATTTGATATTCAGTAAGTAATTTGGCATAATAGTATTTGAATTTAAAAATAGTTTTTTAAGAAGAAAAGTTTTTTGTATTGTAATTTTTCTTATTTAAAGAAAGCATTGTGTGATTTACTTTATTCTTTGTAGGTTTGTAAGGAAGTACGAAAGGTTGTGTTTTTTTATATAAGTATTTACATTAAAAACTTTATTAAAACACTGATATATTCCCCAAAGCAGTATTTCTGACATCAGTTTTTAAATAGGTAGGTAGGATTTTAATAATTTCTATTCATTTGCATATAAAACAATAATCATTATATCATCTACCCTACATATTTATTTTACTTGTAGTTATCAAATTAGCTAACACAATAAACACATGGAAAATTTTGATAATAAATATACTTAATTAACAATAATTTCTATGTTAAAAAGTATTAATTGGATGGTAGGTTGAGTTTGACTTAGCTCTTTAAAAAGTGAATCTCTTCATAAACTTTATGCGTTTGTTGAAGTTATAATTCAACAAAATTTTTTATAGAATCTTGACACTAAAGGTCATTAACATTTTAATTACATGTAAAGTTTCTTTTTACAATATGAATTCAAATTTAAAAAAAATACCAAGCATCGAGTTAAATTCATCAAGTTCTTTCAATTATTATTAATTGGAATTATATTCGTTAAAAATAGCATCAATCTTTTGAACTTTATAGGTTCAGCATAAAATAGAGACCTTAAAGTTATCAAACTCTGATGATAACGTTGATATTTTCCTTTCCGAGACAAAGCATGATAGTCATGAGTTCATCCTAGAAAATCCTAAAAATTTTAAACACGTTTATTAGTACTACCATAACAATCGTGAACTAAGATGAAAATCAAATGCTTTCTAGCAGGGAATTCCAATAACGCAAAGTTCATTCACTCTACTACAAGCTCAACAACCTTATTTTATAAAGGCAGAAACACAGAAAGCTAAAACGTTCGGGTAGATTTATCATTAGAAAATATATTATACAAACCTCTATGAAGCTTCTTTAATCTCAAAATGTAAAATTTTAAATAAGAATACCATACTATAGCTTATGAGATGCAACATGCTTTTGTTGAACTAACGAAAATTTTAAAAGTAAAATAAGAAGTGCAGTGGAACCTCTTTACAATGACCTCACAATATAGGGATTCCTACGCTACAACGGTCAGTAATTAATTAAAGTACCGATTGTTTTATCGTAGTAATAATTTCATAATAGTAGTAGTAGTAGTAATAATAATCGTAAGTAATCTTTCGTTAAAACGATCTACATTCTTGTGTTCCAGAGTGGGGTTCTAGTGTAATTGTTTGAATTCAAAACAGGTACTCTGTCCATAAAATGCTTTCATTGTAAATAAAATTTTACTAATTAATATATATAATTTGAAAAATTATTTAAAAGGAATTAATTTGAATTGTTTCTATAATATAATATTATTTAAACAGTTCATAACTTATTAAAAGTTATAATTATTACCTATACCTATATTTCTTTGTTTGTAATTGTAATTCCGATTTGTAAACTAGAATTTAGCAAAATTTAACGTATTTTTAAAAATTACCAAAATGTCACCGAACGGCAATCTCTAACGTCGACATGTCACATTTTTAACAGCTTATTTAAATTCACCCAGAAATGATACTGAAGAACATCCAATCAGAAAACTCACTTATTGATTAATTATACATTATTTTTTATAATTTTATCTATAAAATGTTTTGAAACATTTGCTTACAGTTTATAGAAAAAAAATTCCGGTAAAATCACCACTGATTTAATCCAAAAGAATAAAAATTAAAGACCAGGAAATAAATTTAAACAAATTATTAGCCGAGTATCCGAAAAGGATATTTTGAAAATTTGTAGAATGCCTTCAGTGTGTGCATCATATTATATAAGGGAGAGAGGACTTCCCTGACACCTGTCAATGTCAGACCCCCGTTTGAATAGTTTGAAGTGGATGACAACCGGCCGCGTATCATACTTCAAAACCACCTGATAATTTTCTATTTATAAGCGCCGGGTTTTAAAACAGCTCTCAGCCTTCTTAAAATCTTTAGATTTTCTTCCCTTTAGAGAAAATGTTATGAACTCTAGTTGACAAAATTTGATATGGAACCTCAATGGAAACGGCTTGATAACAATTTTAATACTGTAGAATGAAGAAATTGATAAAAATATTTGTTTCATTGAAAAATTTAATGCACAAACACACATTTTAATTTTTTTACTCAGTGTTTCATCATACACTAAAAAGTACAATATGTAGGGGAGAGTAGCCCAAAGCGGGTATTGCCGGATGGAACCCGAGTGTCAAAGTAGGAGAAGTATGCCGTGATTAACCGAACAAACGAGTTTCGATGAACTCTAATATAATATCGGATTTGTATTATGGGGGTGAAAGGGCGCAAAAAAAAATTGTTGATGTTGTTAAAAAAATTAAGATATGTTCCTTCTGAGTAGACGAAAACAAGTACATTTATTATACTGAAGTTGATAATGTTATATTATTATTTTGACACAATCTAACTTTAATAAAATACTACTATAAAAAAACCCGGCGGTTTTTTCTCATATTTTTGAGGTTTTAACTCCCCTTAAAGTAAGAAAAGAGCTTTGGGGCAAAGCGGGTAGGTATATTAGTATTTAAAAACATTACAAACTTTGTATAACTTAAAATAAAGTTTTTTTT
This sequence comes from Tetragnatha montana, assembly GCA_963680715.1. Taxonomy (NCBI): domain Eukaryota; kingdom Metazoa; phylum Arthropoda; class Arachnida; order Araneae; family Tetragnathidae; genus Tetragnatha; species Tetragnatha montana. The sequence goes on along the minus strand of OY796674.1, from coordinate 35,177,066 downwards.
TATGATAGGTACGTAACTAAGTTTGAAAGATTGGTAGATTTACGGGGGATCATGGGGTCAATGCCTCCCACTTTTTGAGGAGTTTTGCTAAGTTTAAGCTTTAAGATAAGTTTATTGTCTTACAAAAAATGAACATGAAAGAAACAGAAACAGAAACTTACAGAAAATGAAAGCTGTCTTTAATATAAATATGCTAAAAACCAAAAAGAAAATAAAAACTTATTGCGTACTTTTACCCAACGTGTCGGGTAAGAGTACATTGCACGTGGGGCAAAGGACACGCACCTCGAAAACTTGGTAGAAATTGCAAATAAATGATCCACTGCCTTCGTTATTGGAAGATTCCTCCTCATATCACTTCGCCATGCACTTAATCTACACTTGATTTGACTCACAGAAAAATAAGATGCTAAACACAACGAAAACATATTTTACCTGATAAATAAAATACAGAAAGTATGAAAATAATAATGACAGTCTGTTAAGATAACTTAAAATGCATGTGTTCATATATGACCACACTCGCTTCAGCTTAAACCTGTTGCCAACAGGGTAAAAAACCGTTGCGTACCCGACTGCGCACTTTTACCTTCCGTTCCCATATGTGTGTAAATAAATGTTCTAACTAAACAATTTTTCGTTCTGATGTAGAAGAAAGGATCTGTAAGTAAGTAGACTATTTTGCCCTAAGACGGATTTAAACTGGTAAAAACCAAAATGTAACTAATGTATGAGAGGGAGAGGGGAAACTTGTAAAAGCAATAAAGCAAATGTGCATGGGAGAAACTTACCAGGAAACAGCGTTTGTGCTGAAAAATGTTTTAGTTATCCGGGAAAAAAGATCTCGCGCACGATAACACCACTCGAAAAGCTCTCGAAACGGGAATAGACGAAAGATGCACAAACGGGATGAAGAGAGAGGAGGCTCGGAACCGTGGGTTGCCAAATTGAAAACGGTTCCAAGTGCCAAGAACTTTCGTAAATCGCCAATGTTGGGGCTTGAAACGTAAATAAACGGTCTGGAGATTTGCATATACACCGCTCTTTAAACTGTTGCTAACGAGCTTTTTTTTTCGTGGCTGTTGTTAAAGAAGCCAGATGATAATGATGAAAACTTTTAAGAATGTTTCACCTCTTTTGATAGTTATCCCTACTATAACTCTAATTAAGAAACAAGTTGTAATGTTTAAATTAAAATAGAGAGTGATAAATTAACTTACAAGTAAACCTTAACTTAAGTATAATGACCATATGTTATGTTAAGCATATTCTAAGCCAAAGTACACATACTTTATTTGTTAATTCATAATTCTAAGTGTCCTGATTAAAAACATTGTTTGGATCATCTTTGCTTTTTTGAGACACAAATTTTGATGACATTCTGTACCAACTCTCGGTTAAATAATTTAATTAGGGAACTTCCATAAATTACGTGAGGCGTTTTTTCCCAAATTTTGGACCCCCACCCCATTGGTTCTAACTTGTAATTATCACGACTGAATGACTAATGATTTGCTGTTTTGACTAATCTGAGCATTTTTTCTAAACTTGTGCTAAAAATTATTAAAGTAAAAACGTATATTTTCTTAACTAAAAGTTCACTTGAGATTTTAATTGACTCCCCCTCCTCCCTGGTGAGATTTGGTTAGATTTTCCTGGACACTCCCTCCGCCCTTTTGACCTCACGTAATTTATGGATATCCCCTTAATCAATAATAATGATGGTAAAATTGCATTTACGTGCAATCGTAGAAACTTTACTAGTCTGAATTCAAATAAGCTTCAGAATTTTTCCTTATTTATGAAATTTTTGTTGAATTTTTGGTTTTGGGAATTTGTTGGGTTTTATTCTTCTATCAATCGTTATTTCTTGTTTTAGCAATAATTTCTCACTTTTATACACTGGTTAAATAAGATTAGCAAATTATAAGGAAACGTTGATAACGTGTAAATTTAACTAACAATGTTTGTTCAGCCCTTCAACCTTTAAATGCTGTTTTACTTCCACAAATGGGGTTACAATATTACCTATGTTCAAAGATTTCTCCATAATATAACCATTTTGTTCTCATAATTTTAGATTTTAGATAGTTTCTAAATTTAACTAATCTGTAATTTACTTCTAAAAATAAAAATCAGACTTAAAAAAACTTGAGATGTGTATAGATGAGAAGAATAATTTATTATTCCTTAAAATAGTTTAAAAAGTTCATTAAACTTAAAAGTTTCAAGTCTTATTAACTTACATCGTGTAATTAGCTAATCTTAAACGAACTTAACTGCATTCTGCACAGAGTAAATTAACGCACTAAAATAGTAAATAAAAATATTTATAACCATTAACAAGGCATCATTTTTAGAATTCATGAACAAATGATGAGAAGATAATATTTTTTTTAAGTAATTAGAGTTTGGGGATTGGTAGAATTTATTTTTCTTGGAGTATATACAATCAATATTGATTTAGAATAACTATCTTAACATTAATCCTTTATATATAATTTCACAGTGATACGATATTTTGAAATAAATTTGAGTAAATTGAATTTCTTCTTATTTTAATAAGAATTGTGTTCGTATTTCAAGAATTTGCTGCAGTGATTAGTTTTCAATCTTAAAGCGATAAAGCGCCAAAGGAAAGTCACTCGATCTCAGGAGCACCGTGTCTTGAAAAACAAAAGATTCTCTTTCTTATGAGAGTGAAAGTGGATGTAATATTATCTTCTCTTATATTCAAGTTAAAAATAGAAATCAAGCCCAATGCCAAAAGGTTTTATTATTGTTTTCTATGGATTCATCAGTTTCTTTTCACAAATCCATTTAATTTTCCTTTTTAAGAACATCTAAAAGTACATCGAAGAGAATTGTTGGAACAAATAAAATATTTTTTTACTGTGTTTATTTGCGGATGGTTTAGTTTGGTTCTTTGAAGGTAAAAATTTATCCTTCGTATCACATGTATATTTATATTAGAAATTATGAGATAAATAAAAAATAAAAATATTAGAAAATTTATTAAAATATTTTATGCTTTGCTTTTAAATTAGACATAAGGTTGTAATTAAATTTTCAAACGTATAGTTTTGAATTAAAAAAAAAAATAAAACAAGTACTACTTCATCCATACAAATTCAAGATATGATTAAGAAAAAAAACATAATTTTTTCATCTTGAAGTATTCCCTTTAATCAAAATAAATACGTAAAAAACAGTCGTTATTGAAATATTAAGTAAACCATACCTTTATTTAAAAAAATATTAAAACAAAGGGCATAAATTATATTTCTTTCATCCGGAATATGACTGACAAAATGACCACTAGAACAAAATACTCAGACTTTCATACAGGCACCTTCATTGTAAAAATGTCAATAATTGAAAATATTCATAAATTTAAATATATTCAATCAGAAATAAATTGATATAAGACAACTGATGATTCCACTAAAATTTTGTCTTTCAACTCAAATGACGAAATTTAAATTATCCCCAAGAAATTCAAGTATCGAAGAAGGCATCATTAGTAAACTGTAACGCAATCAAAAGAATGCAGATATTTAATGAGCGAGTACAAATCAATGAGCTGATTTTTTAACCTTTGAATCATTAAGGACTTTTGTAACTCGTAGTTAAGTTTTGCTTGGTTTGCATTAGTTTGCATTTGGATTCTAATATAGTCTCTAGACAACATTGATATTGCAATCAAGAAAAGGAAGTTAAATTATTAGTTTCTCTATTACTAGAAAGTTCAAAATTACTCCTACTCATAAAGTATTTTAAAATGTAGTTTAATACTAAATTTAAATATTAAAGGAATAGGGTATCAAAAGGTTAATACTTGACAAAATGCAATTCATTATCATTACTTGAAATTAATTATTAAATTAATAAAAAAAGTTAATAGAATTAGTATTCGAATAACTTTGTTATTCGAATGACAAAAATTACTCCTTGAGTTGTCCAATGAAACTTTGAATTTTACGGAAATTAGGTATCAAGAAACTGTATCGTGAAACTGAAACGACATCTGATAAATTACAATTGACTATAACTACTCAAATATAATTAATTAAATAATAAATAAAAATCGAAGTTTGTTATGAGGTCAAAGAATATCAAGAAAGGGAACAAAATTTCTATGCTTTTAAAAAACTCTATTCATCTTATGTTCATATTTAAATCGAGTGTAATTCCTTTTATAGATAACAATTCTAAGAATCAGTAAGGTATTTATTAAGCTAACGGTATAGTCAGTATAGCAATTGCGAACTGAAAATTTATATAAAGAATATTTGTTAGTAGTTTAATAATCGAAAATACTTAAATAACTCAGTAAGGGTAAATAAGTTTTAAATGTATGTAGATATGAAGATAAATGGTATAGGAATAAAGCATATTTAAATGTAATTGTTATTTCAAATTTAGATGTGAAAAAATATTAAAAAAAACTCTATTAATCTTTTGTTCATATTTAAATCAAGTGTAATTCCTTTTATCGATCACAATTCAAAGAATTAGTCAGGTATTTATTTCAGGTAAATGGTATAGGATTAAAGCATATTTAAAGGTAGTTTTTATTTCAAATTTAAATGCGAAGAAATATTATAGCCAATAATTTATGAATAACTGATTTAATATCAACACATATTTTTACATTAGAATGACCTATAACCGTATATTATTTTTTAAAAAGAAGGTCATATTGTAAGATAATCTGATTTACTTAATTGTGTAAATTTTTAAGAGACCATTGTAATTTAAAAAATTTTCTATAAAAAAAATGTTTAACTTTTTTTAAAAATGAAGTTTTACCCAACCTTTAAGAAGTTAAATTTAATGCATTTGAAAGGACAAAATAAGGATAAATTTGATTGGTTTAAAAAGGATTTATTAAACGATGATTATTATTTATTTTAAAGGTCAGTTTATTTTCGAAATGATTCAATGGTAGCTTCAATGCGGTATAGAATAATTGTTTTAATCAGATTGCGTTAGAAAACATACAAGTAAAACGACAAAAGAAAAAGTTAATTTACCGTTGCATACCTTGAATATTATCTATTGAGAGCAACTAATAAAAATGTCTTGACGTATATTTACATGGTTTAAAGTTTAAAAAAAAATTTGAGTACTTCAAGTTGACTCAATATTTGTTCATTTTCTTGTTCTAACCTTTTTTTTTTCAACAGAATAAAATCGTATAGGACAATAAAATACGTACCCGAAAAATACAAAATATAAGAAAAAAAAGGCACACATATATTACATAGAAAAGTAATCACGAAGCACCAAAAGAGCACAGGGATCGTCTTTGGTTCCAAGTAATTGACACTTTATTATGGGAACGAAACTCCGCTGACTATTAATTTAATAAAATGGTGTTTCAATAGGTTTATGTCTAATGAAGTCATGTAGTCCAGATTTAAATTCAGTTTTATTGTTAGTTATTATATTTTTAAGGTTTCATTTAATTTAATAAACAAGGAAAGACCCAGAAAAGCATGAGATTTATAAAATATATTTCTTTGGTATAAAAGTTACAATGGTTTTGAATTTATAAAAGGATTTGTTATATTGGAAATGAAAAGTGTGTGGGTGTAGCAAGGCTAAAAATAAAGAGTGTTCTAACAGCCACAATGGGCTAAGGTAACTTTTTATATGTTTTTTTTTTGTTGTTTTATGGCGTTAGAATCAAGTATGACCATATCGAGCCATATTTTTTATATGAGATAAGATTTAATAGAACCTAGAATCTTGAGCATCACCACCACTAATTGGAAGTTCACAGCCACATTACTACTACATAATCATTAACTTTAACATTTTGTGTTCTTCTTCTCAAATAAAAATAAAAATTTCAATTTCATATAAATCAAATAAAAAATTTTTCTTCTTGGTGACAAATATAATTATTTCCTAATTTCTGTATTAAACCTGTACTGTAATGTAAATAAAAATTGTATTGTATTGTATTGTAAATAAGATGATCATGAGTAAATATTTCCTCTTATTCCAATACAGTTTAATTAATTTAAAAGCAGTTTGTGGATGACAGTATCAATTGGTCATTTGAGTTGATAGTTTTAGTAAACTCCATTAATGCCTTTCTTCATTAATTACTCATTCTCACTTTTTCTAAAACCGTGAATTCCTTAAATAATTCTTTAAAAAGTAAAGAAACAAATAAAATTATTCAAATTTTATTTAAAAAAAATAATTAAAAACCAATTAATATCGTTGAAGTTTGTATCTAAATATGAAACTCTATTTAGACTTGACAAATTCTAAAGTGGATTGTTTGTGTGCTGAAAGGAAACTTATGGAAATGAGACGAATTTTAAAAAAGAATTTTTTGCGTTTACGTTGAAGAAGATCAAGAAAGTTAGTTTATTTTTATCATGAATGTTTTTGCTAACAAATAAATCACAATTTACTATAACTAATGATTACTTTTGCTCTCCTTTTGCTTTTAAGTGTATTTGTACAATTATTAAGCTTATCCTTTAAGGACCAAGAATTAGCTGAAGTTATAGCTTTGATATTGGTTTTATGTAATAAGTGCAGGAATTGGACAACTTTTTTGGTTTTCAAAATAAATCCGTTCCAAAATAAAAAATCCTCCAGACACGGGTTTTTATCGAATCCCATTTTCTCAAACCAAATCCCTTTTCGATTCCGATTTATCGATTACCAATGCAATAAGCGCAATTACATCCATCAAAAATATCATTCCTCACAGCCCGCCCGCCGTACACAATGCAATGCGATGCAAAACCCGACCACCTATCCTACTGTGAGTGCTAAATAGTGCGTACCGGAGTACAAGTGTTATAACAGCGTGTAATGAAAGGATCGTCCGTATACAATAAAGGAATTGAGCTCTTATCGATCCCCCTAGTCCTGTCACCTCCTTTGCTCTTGCTCTTCTTTTACGCTCGTCGCCAGGTGGCGCTACGGCATTCGCATCTCTGGGAGGAGGGAGGGCTGCTGGATTGGCGGAATCGGCTCTCCATTTGGCTGAGTTGGTTGGAATGGGGAGAACAGGTAACCCCTAAGGTCCTGGACAGAAATTAACACTTGTTTGGAGAGGAAATAACAAGTAAAGAAGTAACTTTTAAAGTAAGGTGCAAAGTGTTTCATAACTTAAGGAGTTTTTCTACTTATTCCATCTTAACGAATATAACTTTTTAGAGTACTTTTAAAAGTTTACTTAATAATTTAATACTTTGAAAGTTACTCTGGAAAAAAGTACAGGTACCGGATATTAAGTAATTCTAGCCATTTTACATATACATGCCCTAAAACACTTTAAAAATATAATAACTATTATAAATAACCTTTAGTTCGACATGTGACTAACGTAACAAACTTAAAGACAAACGTTACGTTAATCACGTGTTGAATTAAAAGTTATTTATTATTAGTTATTGAATTTTTAAAGTGTTTTAGCGCATGTATAGGTATGTAAAATCAAAATGACTTGAAGTGCTTAATATCTAGTTGCTGTTCTTTTTACAGATAATTTAATACCCCACTCTTAAAATTTACGAAAACAAAGATTAATAGAGAGATATGAAATAAATGTATTTTTTTCTTTATTATGCATTAGTCAAGAAAAGTGAGATGAACCTATTATATTGTAAAAGTAATTAATAAGGATGATAATAATAATAATCTTTATTTACATGGAAAGAAACACCATTGCAGAAATTAAGTACATATTTGTAGCCAAGGGGATAAATTAAGAAATCCCGTTCGGGCTACAGAAAACAAAATCTTACATGTATGAACAAGAAAAGAAGAAAAACAAAAAAAAAGTCATAAATTAAAAATTTGGCAATAAGCTGGTCAAAAATAAAAATGTTTTGGCTCAAATGAGGATAAAACACTGATCCAAATCGTCGATATTAATTAAGAATTTAAATAAATTTCGTTTAAAGGGAGAGAAATTATTAATGCTAATTAAGTTTGGAGGCAAACTGTTATATAATTTGGGTCAAGGTAAAAGAAATGTTTAGTATAGATATCTTTGAAAAAATTAATTATTATAAAAAGTTGAATATAAAAGATTGGGGTATACGAGGATAATAAGTACGCACTTTGGAGAAATGCTAGTGAAACATAACCCACACGTGCTAAGTTTAAGGGATCGGAGTTTTTACTGTAGGGAGAATACATACCACAGATCGTACCACATACCACAGATGAAATTTCAGAGTGATATCTCGATTTTCACATGAGAAAAAAAAAAGTAAAGTAACTGTAGAGGATGAGATATAATAGTGTTCTCCCAACTTGAACTCAACATTATGGGGAAAAAGATATAGATATTGATTTTAACATTTAAAAATTGATAATGATCTTCTAAACTTTAAATTTCATGCAAAAAACTCCAGTTACAGTAGATGAACAATTTTTCTAGTTAATGTTAGAGAAAAATGATATTTTGGGGGAAAAGTTCAAATTGTTTTGGGGACAAATAATACGTGACCCAAACCCAAGGCAAATATTTCCCCTGAAATATTTTTTAAGTATCAAAAGCATATTTTGAGTAATCCAGGCAAAAAGACAAAAAATGTTGTTTATATAAGATTTCAAATAATGTATATTTTAAATGTTTTTTTTAGCGTTTTTTTATTCATACCTACATGTTTTTTATATTTTGTATTATTAAAAAAAAAATTCTGGATTTACAATTAAGTCACTCACTTCTAGTTCATTCATAAAAAAAATATTTACTGAATTCTTTCCTATATCTTATTTAGAGTAGTTTGGGGCCAAAAAGGTAGCAAAATTTAATCTCATAAATGTTACGATTTCTCTTAGGATATTGTTCTGATCGCAATTTCTGATTGAGAAATTATATCCAACTATTCATGCTAATAAAACAATGTATATAAAATTGTTAAATTAAAAATTTCCTTCTGTTGGAAATTTTGAAAAAATCTCTCAAGTGCCCTATATGGTAAAAAACCCAACCCTAAATACTTTTTTTTTACGAATTTCATAACACAGAACCCGGCTTACAGGGGTATAGCTCACAACTTTTGCAATTCTCAGAAAGATTTATCAATATTAAGTTAATTTATCAAGATTTATCAAGTTCTAAGTTAATTGTGTTAATTCGTTAATTGTTTGATTTTAATTCCTCAAAATCTATAGGAAATAGTCCATGCAAAAACAGAGGGAAATATTTTATGACAAAGTCTTGCTTTTATTATTCTTTATGGATTGTCAATCCCCTTCCCCTAGTCCTTATTTCTAATCATGTTTAAAAACAATTGTAAAACAAAATTATGAAATATACATAATAAAAATTTAAATTTTTAAGAATAGGTAACTTTTCATTATGCATTCTGCAATAGCTTTAAACGAATATTAAATTACTATATAAATATTTTTCTATCGGTCTTATTCATTCTTTGCACTTAAATTTAAAAAAAAAATTATGTAAATTTTTGAAATTGTATGAAAAAAGAGGTAATTATGTATTTCATAACTTTCAAATGAAAGATTTTTTAAAATAACAGTGAATATTTTGAGGTATTAAATAAAATTTAAGTCAAAAGGACTCTCAAATGATGATGAATGATGAATGAAAAAATTATTTCAAATTATGCATTTTAAAATAAGAAAACCTTCATTTCGGGTTTATTTTTCTTATACTAGATATTTCCAAAACCACGTCCATGAATAATTTTCTAAAATTTTTTGAAATTAGGTATTTTTAAAACGAAATAGTACTACTAGTAAATACGAATTTATTTCTATCAGCCGTATTCATTCATGGTTTTTAGACTTTACAGTTTAAATGATCATTGATAACGATAACACGGCTGTTAGATAAGAAATAACTCTGCAATTAAGATAAAATGTAAATATATAAATACTCAAAGAACGCATAAATGCTATTGCAACGTATTTATTTGTTACTTGTTATTCATTCTTGTTTGTTATCTTATCCAAACCAACGTATTTAGAAAATTTTATCAATGCTTCGTATACATAGCTATACTATAGTATCGGCTATTATAAGAGAAATAAACTTGAGAAATTTACCTATTTAATTAAAAGTACAGTTATGTAAATATTTAATTGAAAAAATAATACAGCATTTTCATCAAAACATTCTAATAGGTACATATAATAATATATCATTACATTTCTTGGTGGTTATCTTTTCCTTCCTAAGTCTTTATTTTATCATGAAGTAAAGTTATTTTCTTTTTTATTTGGATTCAAGATCACTTTAAAAATTATAGTGAATTTTGCATAACGTAGAAATTACAGAAAACGAATGAATTTAAAAGTAATTAACGAATGCATGATTATTGTTATTTTATAATAACCTACATACTAAAACTTAAACACATAACACAAAATATAAACTTTTTAATTAGTATAAAAGTTGTGAAAATGAAATAAAATGAATTGTAATAAAGAACTTATTATTTGATTGGAGCTTTTAAATACGAACAAGAACATTTTTGGAACAAACTCATTTACATTTTATAAGTTGTATTTTAAAAGTGAAATCTTACCCTTATATTGCAAAAAAATATTTGATAAAAAATACCAATGAGTCAGTCATTCCACGTCAAATCAACACACTTTTTGGCATGACCATCTCGGATTTTCTTGAAATTTGGTACATATGTTCTACTTATAGAAACTCTGAAAAGTACCAACTTTCATAAAAAAATATTAATTGGTTCTGGAATTACAGGTGCGTAAAGTGGTCAAAAATGGGCCAAAAATGAACCAACATAAGTTCTTTAAATTGCTCTAGAGGATCTTCTAATTAGGTTAGACAGATGAGGGTGGTGTCATTTTAAAGAATTTTAAATGTTCTCTTTAATGGTGTAAAATGTTCTGCAAAATTTTTAAAAACAATATATTTTACAAAACAAAATAGAATTAAAAGTTCGATTTCTATCAAATGTACCACTTTTAAAATTTTGAAAAAAATTCCAGGAATAGGTAATATTATTCTAAATAATCTGGTAAAATTATAGGATGGGACAAGAATGGGATCAGTGTCAAAACCTATTTAAACCAAAGTTCGATTTTTCTTATATGCCCTTAAAAATTTTTAAAGCTAATTTTTTTTCATGAATTGGATGCGAATTGAGTTGTATTTAATTGGTGTTGGCAATTAGGGCCCCTGCACAAACTTGGTGTAGCCTGGGCTAAATATTACCTATTCCTGGAATTTTTTTCAAAATTTTAAAAGTGGTACATTTGATAGAAATCGAACTTTTAACTCTATTTTGTTTTGTAAAATATATTGTTTTTAAAAATTTTGCAGAACATTTTACACCATTAAAGAGAACATTTAAAATACTTTAAAATGACACCACCCTCATCTGTCTAACCTAATTAGAAGATCCTCTAGAGCAATTTAAAAAACTTATGTTGGTTCATTTTTGGCCCATTTTTGACCACTTTGCGCACCTGTAATTCCAGAACCAATTAATATTTTTTGATGAAAGTTGGTACTTTTCAGAGTTTCTATAAGTAGAACATATGTACCAAATTTCAAGAAAATCCGAGATGGTCATGCCAAAAAGTGTGTTGATTTGACGTGGAATGACCCCAATAGCAATTTTAAACTATCAACTGAAGTTTATTAAAATAATATTTAATTGAATAACCAAATTTACATTTACTGTATAAATTGTTAAAGAAGTTACAAAATAACATATTTTCTATAAAATATATTTATACCTACTCGTATTTGATGCATCCTCGAAATTTTCTGTTAGATTAAAAAAGGAGTAAACTATTTTAAATTAAATTTATTTTTATTTACCTTTAGTTTGTTGAAATGTACCTCTCTCTTGTTATTATTATTCTTAAGTTTTTATAACTATTTAAGTAAAATTTATCTGCTGTATAGATTTGTATGAATGTTTGATTAAGAAAAATACGTTACTTGTCACGGCTTTATATTTCTCACTTTACTCATAAAAATAACAGAGATAGTTAACTTTTTTTTTAAATTTATTATTTACATAAATGAAAAATATTTTAAAAACATATGTTGATACCCTTTAATAAATTAGTGTTTTATTAAATGACTAAATATTATTATAATTATTATTATAATTGTAAATATTACTACTCTCTTTATAAAGTGTAAAACATTTTATAAACACATCTCTACAATAAAATGTCTGAGAAAAAATGCTTTTCCTTTTGTTTAACTTAAGCCTTTTTTTTTAGTTTTATTAATTATAATTGACTATTAAGTTTTAGTGTTTTCTTTAGATTTCAAGTCAAATAAAACACATTTAATTCGTTTTTCTGAAAAAAAAAATAGTAAAAATGTAATTGTATATTTTAATAATTTATTCCATGTTCAACAGAAACTACTTACCGATTTATAAATATAAAGGTGAAAAATCCTTTAAACTTCTAATACTGCTTAAATCTTTTAAACCAAGGTAGAACCAGGGATGACCACTATATTCCATGACCAGTGTATACAGAAATTTGAAAGAAAGGGGTTATTCAAGCAAAGAATTTATCCCCTTAGTATAGGGTTAAGCAATTTTCAAATCTGCTATTTCTTAATCAAATTATTGCACAACCAGGAAGAAACAGCCAAATACATTTTAGAAACCTTAATTGTGTTAGCCTCTAATTTAATAAATTGGGGGCTTTATCTTTATTAAGTGTTATTTTATGTAAAAAATCAATATCCTTATGTTATTGTAAATTAGTAAAAACATAAAAGAGGAAAGTTTTAGAAAGATAAAGTTCAAAATAAAATATATTTAAGTATCTTAATGATGTCTTAGTTTGAAATTAGTGAGAAAATATTATTATTTTTTAATATAATGAAGTATTTAATTGTGTTATGTTTAAAATCAATGAACAAGTACTATTGTAATTCAATTTAAATTCATTAAGTTCTATTAATTCTACTTCATAAAACTATATGTTTTATGAAAGAAAAGAAAACATATATGTTTTTCTTTTCCTTCCGTGTAGACATCGAACGTAACAACCTGTAAACAGTTGTTTACCTTCTCCGCATCTATTCTTGGCGAGAAAGGATACCGGAGGGACGGCTGCGGTAACCCTTGGAAACGGACGAGTTTATAGTTCGTCTGCTCTCATCGACATCGGTGGGTGAAAGAATCTTCGAGCAGATGCTAAAAATACGAAGCCACGACCCCATATTGACATCCCCGCATCATAAAGAACGAGGTAAATAAAAGGGAAGCAAAAACAGCTGCCATCTTCGGAAAATCTGCAGCTCTGTTCTTCATCCACGGAGGTATTGCAGCTTTTCTCTCCGAGATTCGTCGGTTTTCTCCGAGCGTCAAAATCGTTTGCTTACCGGAGAGAAAATGCTGTGTTCTCGATATTGGAAATGGAACGTTCTTCGTCATTACAAATGTATAGCTGATGTCTGCAAGGGGAACTGATGTTGTCCCGATCCTCCTTTTTAAAAGAAATTTTAGAACCTTGTGCTGGATTTTCTCTATCGTCTGAAGTGTCTGTTTGAGCAGTTGTGATATCATTTCTTTACTGTTTGACATCCGCTGTGGCAGATTTTACTACCTGTGGCTTTACGTCTAAAACGAGTTGTTTTGATGCAGTTGGTTTCGAAGTAAGTTGTGTTTTTATAATTTTTTCCACATATGTTGTAAATTTAACTGTCAAACTCAGTTGTATTATATAAAACCAAAGGAAAATTCCAAAACCAGTGGGTGTACCGGTGTTCCATTCTGTCAGAGGGGTGTTCCATATGAATCCCACTTTCTCATCAAATAATCGATGTATTATGGCTATAAATACTACTCTTTCAAGAATAGTAAATCGCGTGACATGTATCCGGTTTTAGAACAGTTTTCAATTTATGAATGAAAAGAAAAAAAAATGAAGTCTTGATTTAACCACGGCGTTTTTTTCATTAAATCTGCGAGGATTTTTCAGTGTTTTTACATTGTGTTGTTTTATTTACACTAAGCGAATTATAAAACAAAAATCAGAAAACTACTTTTTTTGCAAAGTTATGCAGTTTTTTTTCATGTCTTCAAAAAATAATATTTTAATAAATGTAAGACAATTTTTTAATTTACATATTTAAATTAGATTGTATTAAAATTGTGCATGAACATAACATTTTGAACTAAAAACCGTCATAAAGATTAGATAAAGAGGTACAGTTGTAAAAGAAGAGGTATATATATAGAGATTGATTTTTACCTTCTGTTTTATTGCATGTTGTTTACTTTAAAAAAAGCAATAAAGAAAATAAACATATTCATAACTTAAAAATCTTAATTTTTTTTTATACTTTTATATAGTTTTCTAATGTTTTACATAATCTTATACCATTTTTATTTTTAGTACATATAGTATACATTAATTTTAATTTACATCTTTAAATCAGATTGCAATAATTTAAGTACAGTGCATAAAACTGTGTTTTTGAAAAACACTCTCACAAAGTTTATATAAAAAGATAAAGTAGCTATTAAAGGTATTTTTTAATAACTTCTTTTGGTCCTTTAAATTCTAATTGAATGCTCTTCATTAGTTTCTCTAAAAATATAGGTATAAACCCAGAATCAATTACTATTATAATTTTATTATAAAATAAGTAATATATTATTAATAAGTAATATATTATAAAATATATTACTTATTGAAAATTATATAGTAAATAAAAAGATAGTGAAAATTTAACAGAATGTCATTAAAATTAGGTTAACTACATCTAAATCATTGAATGTTACATTGTTAGAACTATGGAATTTTTCACACTAAAATGAAATTTAATTATCTTTTTACGAAAGAGACAGTTTCGTTTAGTATTAAGTTAAATAGGAAAATATCATTAATTCTTCTAAATGTGTCATACATTTGAAATCAGATAGCACAAGAAATTTAAAATTTAAATTATACTTAAGATCTGAACATAAATCCAAAAGTTGCGCTAAAGCTGCAAACTAAGAGAAAATATGCGAGTAAGAAACACAAAGATCAAGAAAAGAAATACAAAACTCCGTAATGAAGAGGCTTGAGCGGAGTTTTGTATTTCTTTTCTTGATCTTAGTGTTTCATACATTTGAAAATATATATCTATTCTTAAAATCATCATCATCATCATTCTTTACAACCTTTTTATAAACATATTCATCTATCCCACAAATCATCCTTTTATCTATTTTAAAATGATAAAAAAATATTTAAAGTTTATTATTTAAATCACAGCTAAAAAAATATTGAGTGAGTTTCCTAATGTAAAAAAACTGAAAATATTAAATTACAAATAGACCTTTCTTAATTTAGTTGATTTTTATTAATTCAATTTATCATATATTTCTCTACAGTTAGTTTTATTAAATTGTAATTCATTTTTTATTGAAGTTTTAAAATAATCATTTTTACTTTAATTCAAGAGTAAAAAGTTATTTGTTACTTAAAAATTATTAAATTAACATTAAATCATTCTTTTCTTTACTTCATCACTAGTTAAAAAATTTTACATACTATGGCATTTTTAATCTTTATACAGCTTCAAGAAAATAGGAAGTTAAGTTTTATATAAAAATCCAATTTAATTAAAATATTGCTTTTTAAATTCATTATATTTTTTATTTATTCTTTACATTAGTTTTAGCACAAAATTCCTCCAAGGAATTTTCAATTTCCATAGCATAAAAAATTTTAATTAGAATTTTCGCCGATTTTTAATATGTATTGAAGAAGTCACAATAACTAAGATAAGGCTGCAAAATGAACATTCTAAGCATTTTTAAAATTTTATGTTCTTAACATAGGTTTTGTATTTTATACAAAATTTGTACTTTATAAATTATTTTCTATTGAAATCAGATGTATTTTATAACTAAACAAACTAACAAATATCTCCCTTAAACACAAAAGTTTAAACTAAACATAGGTTTAGTAAACAAGACTTGTATTCTGAAACTTTCCCTTTTAATCAATAAAAAAAAAGTTCTTGAAATAGGTGGAAAAGTTCCATAATATTATTTTAGCATTAGCCTTTAATAACTGAAAAGTATAATTTAAAAAATACCCGTTTGTGATATTAAAACCCGTGTTTTATAATGAAAAACTTATAATTGGTAATAAAAAACTAGAGGACAACGGTTATTTTAAAATAATCTTTTAATAATTTTATAATATATTCGATAATATCCTAATATTAATATCAATTTTAAAATTTCCTTTTTCCTAAGAAAGAAAAAATACAGGGAAAAATACATTAAAATTTCAAAAACAAGCATCGTTTAAATCTTGTAATTTCCCTCATCGAAATATTCAATCATAGAAAAAAATCTTCACAGAAATGTTTGTAAGATCTTCTTCGTATTTGCTCGACCTTTTATTCATAAATCAAACAAAAATCTTCATTTTCTCTTTTTAATCAACACCTCGAAAGAAATCGTTCTTAAATCGAAGTTCAGTTGGATTTCTCGGTACAAAAAAAAGCTCCAATAAAATATTTTATTAGCTGTCGAAGCTCCTTCAAACAAGCCTGGACCTGAAATCTCTTCCAAAGCTGTTTTCGAATAAGGCGGAGGAAATAGAATTCCAAAGCTGACCGGGGGTGAGGGAAATTGGCCGAGGTTCTCTGAAAAGGATCCTTTAGAGTCCTTGAATATTTCTTCCTGATTTAAATGAGTTCTTTGCTCTCGGGAATAGATTGACCATCGCGAGATTTTTTTTATGTTTGGTTTATACAGGGTGAACCAAAAGTCCTGCCCCCATTATAAAATTCAATAATAAAAAAACAAAGAGATAAAATTACGTCGTTTGTTGCATCCCACATTGTTGTTTCACGCAACAAACGGCATATTTTTTATCTTTTTTTTGGAGTTTTTTGTTGTCGATTTTTAGTTGTGGCGCCATCTAACTGAAATTTTGTGAACTCTTGATCTTAAAAAAAATTTTGTAATAAAATTTTTGAGTTTCTCAAAAGGATGCAACAAACTGCTTTTGGGGACAGGATTTTTGGTTCACCCTGTATTATTGGAATGAAATATCTTGGTCAAACTGAACCTTTTAGGCTTTTAAGTGGTTTCAGCGTTAAATGATTTTTCTTTTGCCTCTTTAACCAAAGAGATGCTAATGCTAATTAAAGCATCTTTCCTTTAAACAAAAAAAGGTATTTGACTTTTTTAACACATTTCAGATGTTTTACAATTGAGTGGGAAAGAAGAGTAGTTATATTAAAATTAATTAAAATTAATTGCACATATTTTCTGGTTAAACAAGCTTAAATGTAGCCTAATATCCATTTACATGAAGAAGAGTAAATTAATTAATATTTTAAAAACATATTTAAGTACCGTAATGATCAATTAGGTACTTTTATATACCTAGTCAGATTTTTTTTTAGAAATTAAGAATAGAAGTATTTGAGTCTTGAAAAGAAGATCATGTTCTTTTGAATGTTTTTAAAATATAAAAAATACTCTTTTGAAAGTTTTTATAGCTAAATTTAAATATTTACTGGCCTTTTCCATATTATATTGACTCTTCAGTTTTTAGGGGGTTGAGGGGACACTATGTTATGCTTGAGTATACCATTTTTCAAGTTGTACATACTTGTACAAAACTACAGAAAATCACTCGTGAAATATAAGAAGAAAATGATTTTGTTGAAAATCACATATCAAATCTCTGGGGGGACGCGGAGATTATAGCCTCTCTTCCCAAAAAATATTAAATATTTTGAAATGCTTACATTTTATGATCAGTGGTCAGGCGCGTAGCCAGAGGGGGGGGGATTTGGGGATATAAACCCCCCCCCAAAAAAAACCCTGGGAAATTTCCTTTTTTGACCATAGAAAACCACTAAAAATACCCCATATCCCCCCCCCCCGAAATATTAATATCCTCCTCCGAAATTTTTTTGTCTGGCTACGCCACTGTCAGTGGTGATACCATTTTACTTCCGTGATAACTTGATAACTTTCTTGTAAGTTGGTTGAAGATGTTAAATCTACTGGAATCTCCAGATGTAGGAATTAATAGTTTTAATTATTCAGAGAGTGCATCTTAGGCCATCTAGACACATAAGACCAGAGAACCTCAAAATCTTGTGTGACGTTCTACCTACTACTTCGTGTCATCATCGCTTTTTGGACTACAGCGCAACTCCAGTCTGAAATTTTGCATGCTCCCTTCAGGCTGGAGTTGCGCTGTTGTCCAAAAAGCGATGATGACACGAAATAGTAGGCAGAACGTCACTAAAGATTTCGAGCTTCTTTGGCCTTATGTGTCTAGCTGGCCGTGCCTTGATATGCTTCAAGGAGTAGTATGGTATACTGCTGACTTATTGGAGGCGCTGTGTTTCTCGCAGCCCCTCGTCATGAGCCCCCGATGTGCGTAGCAGTGAGGCCGGCAACAGCATGTGCTCCAACAACTCGCCGACGTGCGTGCTGAGCGGGGGCCCCTCGTGCATCCAGGGGGAGCATCAGCCGCCCAGCGTTGCCACCATCTCGTCGGAGGTGGAGAGTCCCGCCGACTTCTTCTGCGGCCTCGACCATCCCCCCGCCCAACCCATGGGCAACCACAGCCGCTGCTGCCCCATGACGGGAATACTGCCGGCCATCACCAGATGTGAGTCCATAGACAACAGATTTGCATTGTCGTTTTACATTTTTTCACTGTCGTTTTACAAGAGATTTATATCATGCACATTATGAGAATGAGCACTATATTCAATATCTACTATTATACAAGTAGAAAAGTATATGTTATGTAGGTACTTGAACAAATTTGCATGTTCAACTTACATTTGTACATTTTCCTACACAAATTCATAAGATAAGTGATGATAATTGTATTCGTAAAACAATATTTTGTAATTTGAAATACATTTTTAAAAATCATACTATGTTAAGATTTTTTTTAACCTTTGGAAGTTTATTTAATTGTTTTAATGTTTATAAAATATATTGTCCCCAAGTTTCATGAATTTTTTAGTGCCCACTATATTGTTGCCAAAGTTTATAATTGTTTAATAGATACGAATCTAAATCAATATTTTATAATCTATACCAGTGTATTATTACTGTGAACCATTCCATTGTTTATAATAGGTGTCCTATTACATTTATTTTTTTTGTGTTAAAATATTTTTAAAGAAATAATGGAATATGTATTTTTGCACTGCCTGCTATTTATAATCTTTGTGATGAACTTTAAAATAATTAAGTGGAAAGTAAAGTATCCATTTTGAGCTCTATGCTATGAAATACTAAAATTTCACACCATTTTGACAATTAAAGATAGTTGTTATTTTTAACAGTTATACTTCTAAGAGATAAAAAGGGTTGCTATCGATAACATGATGGTCCAATTAAGCTAATTACCTCTCTTACCACAAAAAAGTTTTAAAAATACTTTAAAAATATAATCTTTATATTTTTATCGTAAAAGTTTCACTTTATAGTAATTGTATTTTTTAAAGGTAACTTAAAAAATACTTCTGACCTTTTTTGTAAAAATATTCTTAAGAAATAATCATACAGGTTACACCTCCCCGCCATGGCTTGCCATCTTCACAGACCTCATTTCTTACTTTACAGCACACGACATTGCGGAAGAGCCGCGCGCTCCTCAGCAGCTCGTTAACCCTTCGACCAGCAAGTCTAACAAGTCCAACAAATGCGGTTGGAAGACATCCAAGTTCTTCTCCAAGACCATGGGTTCCGGAGAAATTCTCCGGGGCCTCAAGAAGCTCTCACTGACGTCATCGGGGTCGGCGTCCGACTCCGGAGAGACGGAGTCCGGGAAACCCAGAAAGTCCAAGTCTGGGCAACTGAAGAAGAGGTCCTCTTGTGGAAATGACGACGACAATACGGTGCAGGATGAGGATTCCAAAGCCAGAAGTCCGAGGAGCCCTGGTGGCTTCAGACCTTTGAGGTAACGCGTTTTTAAAGTGGATAGATGATGTTGTGTAAGAGATTCTCGGAATAGGTTAAGTATGTAACGAACTTGTTTCCCACAGTAAAAAACTACAGATTAATCGTTAAGGTAAAATAAAATATTTCTTCATCTAGAATAGAACAAAACATTTTATAATTCTAAACTAAATTACTAAAGATGTAAAGATTATGGAAGATGGAGATTGCATCCTTTCTATGGACAGTAAAAAGCGCTCTATCCTACTGGCTTTTGTCTTCTCTCTTAAGATTGATGGGAGCGTTTCTCCATTTCTTGTTCTGCTTTATCCTCCCAAATCACTAATTTAGAGAGAACTCAATCCGTTGGCTCCTCGTGCTTCATTTGCTATCCTTGCTTCTTTTGGATCCTCTTGAGTGAACCTTTAGGATCACTCCTTCCTTTAGCTCATATCTTGCTCGTTTTCAGCTTTTATGTGTACTGTAAGGAACGTTTCATACCAGTTTTATACCAGTAGCGCAGCCAGAAAAAAAATTCCAAAGGGGATATCTGCATTTTGGGGGAGAGGCATGAGGTAATTTCGGTCTTTTTCTATGGTCAAATAAGGAAAATTTCTGAGCTTCGGGTGAATAGATATATGCCCAAATCCTCACCCTTGGCTACGCCCCTGTATATTTGGGCTTTTCATGGTCTTCCGAATCCAATCTTTGATCCTCAGAAAACAGTCAATCCAGGGGCTTCTCGAAAAGACCGTAGGAAGGTCACCACGTGTGAGCTTTTATTTCTCTTCTGAATTATTCCTAAACACTACAGGGGAAACCAAAGGATATATATTCTTTGATTCATCTTTCTCTTCTGCATCTCTTTTAAAAAAAGTGTTTCATTTGGGAACTTTTCTTATTTTTCTCCATCCTAACTAAATATTAAAAAGAACATTTTATCCGTGAGCTTCTCTTGATGGACCTAAAGCTGTCCTGTTATTCTTCATCCTCTCTAAAGACCGTAAAGAGTGCTCTTTCCTAGTGCTTCTCTTGTATCCTTTTTAAGAACCTTTGGGATCACTCCATCATGTAGCTCATCCAGCTCGTTTGCATCCTCTTTTCTTAATTGGTATAGCCTTTCATCCGTGGGATCCACTATAGCTCGTCTAAATCCATAATCCTGAAGGTCATTTAACTTTTAAGCTTTTCTTTTGTTCTTGTGCATTCTCTCTAAGGACTATAAGGAGCAATCTATCCTTAGGTTTCTCTTGATATTCTACATTCTTTCTATGAATTGTAAGGACCGCTTCATCCTGTGGAATCTTCTGCTTCCTCTCTATGGACCAAAGGGACTGCTTCATGTGAGATCTTTTCTTGCTGTTATAAATCCTTTCTAAGGACCACATGGATAATTGAATCCTAAGTATTCTTTAACTCTATCCTAAATCTTCCCTAAGAACCATAGGGAGCCACCATGTGCCGACATAGGTTGGTGGTTGAATTAGCGAAGAAAAAGATGTAAACTACTTTTTCATAATCCGAATAATTTAGACATCAAATCAGCCTTGATAGGGCATTACCAACACAAAGCAGCAATTTTACCAAAACTCAATCTTAAAGCAATATCCTAAGGCAGTGCTTCTCAACCTTTCAATACTGGCGATCCAATTTTCAATCGTGTAAAGAAATTTTTCCTGGATGGACCCAGCCCATAAGTACGGATTTAATAATTTATATCGGAAGACCGCCTTACCTAGATTTTTATTCTGGAACTGATGAATTATTCCAAAGCCCTAAAAAACGTAGCTTTTTAGAAATCTTAAGGTAGGATTTGGTAAGTACAGAAAAGGTGTGGGCGATACAGAGTTCCACGTGCAAAAGAGGGGTCCCCCAGAAATTTTTTGAAATTTGACCCTTAAGAACGGGGATTTATTTGTTTTGTCTACTTTGTCCAAATTTTGGGAGGAGCCTGACTCTTGGCTCGCGCCCCACAGGTTGAGATCTGATGTATTGACATTGGATAGATACCATACTATAGGATAGATACCATTGACTTTTCTTATCACGCTCATTGTATTGATCCGTCTTTTGTGCTTTCCAGCAAAGCCATGTCGGTGTCTGAGCCCGGCTCCTCCTCCAAGACCTGCAACCTGGGCATCGTGTGCCGCAAGGAGGACCTGAAGGCCATCCTGTGCACGGCCAGCAAGAAGTTCCCGCTGGCCTCGCCCTCCAAGCGGCGGCGTGGCCAGGCGCCCTTGCGGCAGACCAAGTCCGCCTCCTTCGACACGCCCGAGGACCGCCCCCCGCGCCCTAAAGAGCCGGTGCGGAGGGCGGGCAGCGAGGAGTCCCGCCTCAAGCGCCAGCCCCCCGTCGAAAACAACGAATTGTCGCTTCCGCAGCAGCAGGAGGAGGAGCCTGCTGCCGAGCAGCCCGCCCCGCCGCCAGCAGCGGTGGACAGCGCGATGAACGCCCAGAACCTGAACCTGAGCGCCGCCCCCGAGGTCCAGGTGGTGGAGGAGGAGGGCGGGAGTCTGTCCACCGTCAAGTGGGACGAGTGCGAGGTCGTCGACGCTGTGATCATCGGGGACGCCATCGAGTCCTTCCTCAAAGGCTCCATGTCCGGGTCCGAAAAGAAGGTCTCGTTCAGGAGGAGCTCGGACAGGAAGGTCAAGTCGGATGGTTGATGGGCTGGGGATTCCTTTTTGTTGAATGGCTTAGTCCACAAATTATGTCACCAACACACCCATTTTATTGAAATTTCGTTTCCGTGGAGACGAGATTTAAGAGAAACTGGTAAGGTTCAAACGGCCCATCAATTGAACTATACTCAGGATAACAGCAAGTCCTATTAAAAAACTTGTTGATTTATAGCAAGGAAATCTTGTCAGCAATGCTACCATAAAACTCCTGCAATTTATGCAAGGAAATCCTGTTGTATTCATACTGTCATACTGAATCTGTAGTTAGACTACAGAGAAATCGTATCCCTTACTGAAACAACCTGCTACCGGTTACGATTGTAGTCTGACTACAGATTCAGTAGAAATATAACAGGATTTTCGTGTGCACAAATTACTGGAGTTTTCTGGTATCATAGCTTATTGGATTACTTTGTTAAATCTCAGCAGGTCTTTTTCAAAATCTTTGGGTTTAGGATTTTTTTTTCAGATCCTTTATTTCATTTGGCAGTCCCCTAAGATGAAAATTCAATAGTTGTCCTTTAAGGAGCAGCCTCAAAAATCCATTTAAATAACCTAGGCATTGATACAGCCTGCAAACCTTCAAATATTCAAAACTATGTTAGGTTAAGGGCATGGAGCCAGCTCAGTCAGAGCAGCACTCTTTTTTGACCAACGATAATTTAAATTTCTACCCAGGACATAAAATTGATTCAAATGCGGACCAACGATATCATAATTATTAGCTTTTTTTCAGTTGTGACTCTTTATAACGAAATTCAAAAGTGAATAAATAAAATAGGTGTCTGTTTGGTAAAAGAAGTAGGCTTCTCAAAGGGGCCACTCACAAAATACGTCACACGTTTAGGGTTAGGAGGGGTCCTAACGAGATGTGACAATTGGGCGGCGGAGTTCGAATTTTGTGAGAAAAAAAAGTTATTTTCCGCTGTTGTTACAAAACTAAAGGGACAATTTTTATCCCTTTTTAAATTAGTAGTTAGTACTTTTAGTAAAAAATCCAATGAGATACTTTTTGGATTAATTTTTATCCCTAAAATTAAATTCTGCATAACTGAGCTTAAATGCATTTTTAAAAATTCTCTCTATGAATCTCGCATTCGTGTCTGTAAGACAATGGAAATTATTTAGCACATTAATAAACTCTTTTTCAATCATTCAGCTATTATGGTGTGTGTGACATAATTTTTGAACTGCAACTTTAAGTTTATATGACGGACTTACCATTTCTATTATTATAATGTAAATATGGAGCTTCATTACTAAAATCTAAGCACCAGAACCATTTTTGCTATTTGTGAACTTGCTGCATGTTGGGGAATTTTTCCATAAGAAAAAAAGATGAAACTATTCGCAAAATCCAATTAAAACAGCATACCAGAAGCATTTATTTACACATGTTACACCTTGAAGGTGTAAAAATACATTTTAAAGTATATTTTTAATAAGAGTAGTAGAGTTTTAATTCCCTTTTAAAATTTTCATAAAATCCACCAACTATACTATAATTAGATAGGTTCCATTTTATAAAAAATTGTTTTTTATGTGAATAGTTTTTACTGTTGTTGATTCCATAATTTTCAAAGCAATCACTAGGTATATTTCGTGTTTCAGAAACTATTCCTCTTTCTCCTTTTAAAATGGGAATCTTCTCCTACAGTAGTATTTTAAAACTGTCTAAATTGAAAATAAATTTTTATAATGATTTTGAAATAACATTGTGGATTGCAAAATCTTATAATTGGGTTTTTACTTTCATTTGTTAAATTATAAAAAATATGCAAAATGATAGTTTTAATTTAAAAAAAGCTGAAACCAATTAATCAAAAGTTATTAGTCTGATAATGTCATACAATACATTTAGTCATACAATGCGATTTTTTTACCTCATCAAATAAGGTAAGGTTACCCCTAATGGAATGGTCAAACCAGAGCTATAGCGCATTCTTACATTTAGCCAATTTCTTCTGGTGCCTAAGTGATACTAAGTTGATATAGTTCTGATATTTTGGTTTTGAAAGTTGTGTACTATTTACTGAGCTTTACTTCACTACACGTTCGAAAGCGCCAAATAGTTGCTGGGCTGGCCCGGCTTCGTTGAAAGGAGCTTTTAGTATATGTTCATACATTTACCATTGAACGGCAATTTGTTAGCAGCGTTTAGCATGTTTAGTACACTAACAACAGTAGCTACTAGCTGTGTAGAACTGTGTTCATGTTCATCACTCTGTTGGCATTTATTTTACCCTCTTGGCTGCTGTAAGAAATCATCAGCATTCATTTTTGTAATGAGAGAAACAACAACTCTTTGATGAAAGAAATCGAATAGTTTCTATTTTAAAAGAATGGGTTTCGAAGGTTTGAACGAGTTCTTTATCCTCCCACCTCCTGTAGATTGTTCGTCTCGGGTATTCATACACTTGCTTATCGTATGTTCCCAAGCATTTCTCCTACAATGTGTCTGTGATTAAACCCTTCTTAGCTCATCTATGTGTTTTCAAAGTTAGCTGATGAGAAACATTGACGATAATAATGGTTTTAAATCTGTGCCGTCAAATATAGTTTTTTATTTTGGGACCATATATTTACTTGTTTTTATTCATACCTCATCACCCTCCATCTTTTTACCAACTGTTGTCAACTATGTAAAAATTATGTGTCCACTCTAAAAGTCTTGAAGGAATTTTTATCTGTTTACTTCATGAGTCTTCTTCCTCCATTGAGGTATCCCCATTCATTTTCTGTCTCTTTTCTCTACATCTCATTATATCCCCATATTACATTGAGGATGCTTTACATATAAAAATGCTGTCTGTTAAAAAATGTTAAACAAAATTATACGAACAATATTTCTTTAATAAACTGAAAGTCAAAAAAGAGTGTTTAACTAATTATTCTGTCTTTTCCTGAAAGAGATAAAATTCAGAAAACTTTTCCAGCTCGACTGACTATACTGATTTTAAGTGTGATAGAATAATTAAATTATTTTTTATGTTTTTTTTTCAGGTCTCACAAGTGGAATTTCTACTTTGAGATTTCTCTAAACAAGGGGTTCCCAAACCTTTTTGACTACATCAGAAATACCCGACGGCCTATTTACTCTAGCTTATCAAAACTCTAAAGCTATTTAAAAGGATCAACGGGCCAATATAATAATTTAGAGTTACATAACAAGGTTTAATATAATAATTAGTCCTTCCTTTTACAGGATTACATAAAAATTGTAAGGATTATTAAATATATTTCAAATAAGTGATATGGTTACGGAGATAAAGGGTCATAAGTCCTAAAAACACATCGTATGTGATCAAATGTGTGTAAATCAGAGATTTCTGAAACATTGTGTACACCCCGAAACGGATACGGTCAGTGAAAATAGTTTGGGAACCTCTAATGGTAAAACTAATATTGTGTATAATATACCAAAATTTTGTTGTATCATCCAATATTCTGGTCAGAGTGTTTTTAAACCTTCCATCTGGGGAACAAGGTATCTATGAAACAAAAGTGCAATAATTATGCTTTGTAGTACTACATCAGGAGTCGGATAGCTAAGAGTGTCCTACACAATTCGACGAACTCCATTACCAAAATTCATTGATGAGCAACCATAAAAAATTAACTCGAAAATTGTATAGATATAACGTAACGACTTACGTTGCAAACATCTTCAATTTTTAAAAGTTATGATAGTAGTTCTCATTATAAAGATCCGAGTTGGCTAGGGGTTAGAACTTTAATAATGATTTATAATGCTATACTGAAATTTTTCACCAATATTGGAACAAAAAAAAAAGGCATCACGGAAAATATACGAACACTAAAAGGTAGAAAGGAAAGAAAAACTAAGAAACTATTTAATTTTTACTAGAATAACATTTTTGCAACTCCCAACATTTTTAAAAATATACGAGGTTATGAGTTGGCGTAAGATGATAAATTAACCGACTTCTGATGTAATTCATAAAATAAAATTTGCTATGGATTTGATTTTACAGAAAAGTTATTCCGTTATTAATTACACAATTTCAAGACAACAAACATTTTTGGCAACTACAAACACTCAAAAATTCTTACTGGAATTCGTAATTGTAACTAAATTTTTAAAATCAATGTTCAAATAAGTAGCTACTTTTAACAATTACATTTTTCCTATTCATCCATTTTTAATATACTAAAAAACTTTTGAAAAAAAAATGACCTTTGTCTTTTATGTAATAAAATGTCATCATCTTAAGTTTTGTTATCTGTCGTCCTTTTAGGTCCATGTGTGCATAGAAAGGAAAATTCTATTGATTACATGAGAATTTTTAGAAATAAATGTAAAATTCTTAGTTCAAAGGGAAGATTAAGTGAGGGAGATTCCCTATGAAGGTTCTCTTATAGTTTTAAATAAATATCTCCAAGACATTTCGTGGCATATATTGAAAACATATGTATTGAGAATATTTGAGACCTGTATGTTATTTTCATAAAGATATCTATAACATTTAGAATACTACTTTCGAAACAGTTATTTTAAATGGGAATATTTAGAAAGAAAAACACATTAATTTTTGATTGAGTAATGAATATAATTAAGTAAAAGTATTGAAAGACTGATTAATTTACGAGACTAGACTGTGAGGTTAGTTGATATTAATATGTAGAGTTTTGTAGGTAATGGGTATGTTTGTTTTTGTTTTCTGTTGTCTTCCTTTTGACGTATTAAGATGATAATTCTTCCCTTTGCTCATGTAATTGATGGATTTTCCTAACTGAAGAAGAATTGGAAGATCCAAAGTGTATGTATTTTTGTCTAAAGTATTGGGAGGAAAATGATCCTTGCCTCAACATGCAGTGAGAAAATGTGAGACTAAACAAAACATATTGGAGATGTTTTTAAAGAAATCATTATACTTATTTCCACTACTACAAGCTACTATTATGATGGAAACTCCGACGAGTAGCATAAAAATATATACTATATATTTGTCATTCTATGGTAGCTTGTGTTCGTATGTGCTGAGCATATATGTATACGTCAATTTTTGTTACACAAAATATATACTTATATATTGCTAGTTTGTTACACGTCGTTCTGCAACAAATGTGAATGGAAGTTTATAAAGAAAAAAAGTAGAGATATATATCATGCAAAGGTATATTAGCAATTAGCAAAATAAATATTGCTGTGTTATGCTGTGTGTTCTTTTGTGGAGAAAGATTTATACATAACAGCAAGCATTTCCGAGGTTTGAAAAAAAAATCACGTTTTATTTTTTAAACATTCGTTAAAAATTCGTTATTTAAACATTTTAAAAGCTAGGTGAAACTAATCAGTTTTAATTGTATACACCTGGAAGCTTTTTAATAATAGACCTTTAATATATATGTGCAACAAAAGTACTTTATTCAAATGTACTTAATGAATTTCTACAAAATAATTCTCAGTCGATCGTCTTTGTCCAATCTCCTTTTATGTAAAAATTTTTCGAAGAAAGTAATTTTTTTAAGAAAAAACAAAAAATAAGTTAATGCTTTGTGTTTAAAAATAGTATTTACTGAACAAAAAGATAATTTACTTAAAATTAATTACGTAAGTGCTAGTAAAATCTGCTTTGAATTCTTGTCCATTTACCCAATTTTAGTTCATTTCCGAATATAGTAGGTCTGAGTCTCCAATATAAGCGTTTCTGCTTTTAACTAAAGGAAAGAGGGCAACTTCAGTTCATATTGTTCATTCTTTTTTTTTTTTTTTTTTTGAGCACTCGGTGGCTTTCGGGTCTTTATTACCTCCAAAGTGGGTTGAGTTGCTCAGCTGAAATTATCAAGTCTTAAGACAGTTATACTGTGGCTTCGGCCACCAGCCTTAAGATAAATACAGCATGCGCTCCGCGCAGCGGAGCGCAGTTAAGACAGGAGCTTGAAGTCCTTAGGGACTAGGTGCTCCTTCGAAATTAAAACCCCACGGAAATTCAATTTTTCAATAGCCGATAACCTTATCAATCTGGACCCTACCAAGACCCACAGAAGACTTCAATAAGTAATCAGAATAAGA
This sequence comes from Tetragnatha montana, assembly GCA_963680715.1. Classification (NCBI taxonomy): domain Eukaryota; kingdom Metazoa; phylum Arthropoda; class Arachnida; order Araneae; family Tetragnathidae; genus Tetragnatha; species Tetragnatha montana. Next base: position 35,148,450 of record OY796674.1, on the reverse strand, counting down.
CTAAATATTTTGTACAGTTTTCAGTCTCCTTATAACATGCCCCTAATTTGTTACCCCTTATCCATGATTGAGCGCGTTTCTAATAAGTTATCTATATACAAATTTACTCATTTATGTTCGATAACACTGTTCAACAAATTGTACCTTCAAATATTTTTCCTAGATGAAAATAGTCATTTCTTATAGATTTTGGGTCGCTTTTGGGAACACCAAATTCTCAATTGGCTCGGGATTTTCGGGGAGCGGCCCCTCCCACTTTTTACGCTTTTTGATGACTTAATGACTTTGAATTCGATTTTCAGGGTCAAAAAGCATTAGTCAAGTCTTTAAATTACTCCCAAAGGGACAAGAAAGATTAAAATATCTAAAATATGAAATTTTGTAGCAAATGGATATGTTTAAGGGGTTATTAGCTCCCTAAAAAGGCAAAAAAATAGCTAAAAATTGTAGAGGTTTTTATACGATATTTTTTTCTCTTAATTTTTACGCATATCACCTTTGAAGGGTCCTAACCTTTCCCCAAGGACCTAAATTTAATGACAATATGCAGCAATTGTTTTTAATAAAAGCGGTTGAGGTGTTAGGGTCCCCAAAGCACCCGCGGAATAGTTTGGAAGACTTTGGCGCAAGCGCGCTCAGGAAATTATTTTCATGCTCTAAAAAGTTTAAAAATGACTTTTTTCTTAATTTATAAGTCTTTCCTAAGTAGAAATTCTTCTATTCGTGAGTAAGTAACTGGCCGGTTTTATGAGGGTATTCGATGGCGGATAGCTATCCGCAAGAGCTTACAGTTTGAAACATCGTTATTTACATTCGAAACATTACGTCGAAACATTTACTTAAAATATATATAAAAAAAAACCATTGATATCACTCAAACGAATGGGCGTCGTCAGCCAGAGAATGTTGAGGGAGGGCCGGGGAATTTGGGATTCCTGTTCCTCACCGGAAGGATTTGCAAAACATGTATTTATTAATACAAAGAACTAAACTTTCTAACATTTCAGCACTTTTCCTTAGTTATAAGATATGAAAATATTAAGCTAACTTTTGTATAATAAACTTGTAAACTTTAATAGCTTTTTATTGAAAAGGCGGTCTGTGGTTTCCTCCAGGAAATTTTTGAAATTTGACCTTTAAAAAGAAGGTAAAACTAATTTTTAGTGTAAAAAATGCATATTAATGATTTTAAAATTTTTTTGGTCCAGGAAATAACCTCACGCGGTCTGAATAAGGACCGCGGTCCTCCAATTGCCGACAATTGCTATACCCGGTGCCCGGTGTTGTCCTGTACAATGCGCAAAATATGTCTAGTGTAGCGATATCTTTCAATGCCACTAAAGATTCAGTCATATAATCTCAGGCGAAATGCAATACCTTACCTATTCTATATATAACTAATTATCGATATCGTTTGAAATACGTCTCCAAAAATGCGAAGCATCATGGGCGGGTACAGTGGGAGGTATCCTAGACCTTAGGGGGAAAACTGAAAGCTAGACTTGAGTGAGCCATAGGCTGTCCCTGTGGCTCCACTGTATTGAATGTATTCTTTCTCTTTTTGAGGAAATGCGTCTTGATATTGAATGATTGAATATGGACCTGCTCTTAACAACAAAAATTAATACCTCAGGTACAGGTAGGGAAGGGACATTTTTCCTTGTGGTGGCAACAGTTTCACGCCCTTTTTTTTTGTAACTAAAACAAGAAAGGTATTTTTATTTTTTATATAATTATTTTTTTCTGTTATCCTTTTAATCCTCAATTTTAATTTTTTCGATTTCGTCTAAGTTATCTGATTTTATGGTAAGCTGCTACATGTGCTGCAAATGTTTTCAAACATCACTCAGATACTATCAAGAAATTCCCTTCGGAGGCATTATTCTCGGGTAACAAGCTATTTAAATGCAGATAAAAGCCAAAGTAAGTTATCTTTCGCATATTTTTTTAATCTCCACATCATAGGAAAAGCAAAAATGTTTTTAAAATTGCATTTAAAAAATTCCTAAAGCCACTGTGAAACATTATTTTTAAACTAAACCGTTAGATGGCGGCACATAGCAAATGAGTTGGTGAGTGACGCAATCTAGTTATCGAATCCGAGCTATTTTCTTGGCTGTCTGCTATCACATGAGAGTTTACCGGTACGATGTGGGCAGGAATTTGGGGAAACGGTTTATTTTCTTTATCAACAGCTGCCGTGTGGACTTTGATGAGAACTGGGTGTAATTGCATGGGAATAAGAAGGTGGAATTTTAATACTACGTTCATTCTGTTCACGTTTACTCGAATTACTTGAGGAATTTCGTACTAGAAAAATGGAAGGTATTGTTTAAATATCACCCTATGTTTCTTAGATCTCTTTAGATGTATTTGTTTTCTGTATTGAATCACTTTTTCTGATAAACACATTTCCTCTTACTACATATAAATTTAATGTAAAATTGTTTAATATATTAATTTATGATCAAACTTTCATAAAAAATATTTACTTTTAAAGGAGTGCTTAAAACTGGTTGAACTATTGTAACTCAATGTAGTTTATAATAATTTAAGATGTTCGGAAATTTTCTTTCTTTCTTTTAACATTACAAAAAAAGACTCACGTTTTCAATAAGAATATATAGTGTTCATTTAATTGTAAATTTTGTTTTACACTTGATTTTCTTTGTTTTCAAATGGAAATAATTTTAAAAATACATTAGTATTTTATTTGCAATGACGTAAGTAACTTTTAAATTTCTTATATAATTTTAAGTTTTATTATTTTTTAATTCTTTGCTCAAAATATCCTTAAAGATATTCATCTTAAATTTCTGAAAGAAATGTTTTTCTCTCAAACATCATACTGACAGCTTCGCAAGTATTTTCATAAAACAAGTGCAAATTCTTATGAAATTTGGAAAATACATCAATAGATTTTTAAATTTAAGTGTATTTTCAACAAATTTGATCTCTAAGGAAATATTAGTGGTGCCATCTGTTAGAAAATAATGCGCAAATGTATGGGTAGTTTTTGTGAAATGAAAGTCCCGGATGTTGAGTGACGTCACAATCTCTTGCGGCTGCGTACTTGCAGTTTTTATTCTGGCACGTTCAAGATGGCTGACGATCAGCAAACTTCGTGTACGGCTCCTGTTGTTAAACGTCCGCGACTAGATTATTCGCCTTGTGAAGGAGATACTTTAATATCATACGAATCCATGTCATCCGAGGAAAGGTTTAGTGTTGATTCTGGACTCCAAGAAGACCCGTATGGTGAGTTCTTTTAGTGTTAATGATGGCGGTTCGTACTGATACCAAATCTGCCATTTATCGAGTCAAGGTTCTTCTTCATAGATGTTGGGTCGCTGGGTTCGCGGGTAGAAGAGAGTACGGGTAGCGCTAAGCCTAACTCCCATAGAAATAGCATTGTGGTTAGGCTTCGGTGCTGGATTTCAGCTCTGTGACGTCAGAAGTTGGTAGTAAACGAGTGTTTGAGGGTTTGTTGATATTTCGCTCGCACGAGGTCGTGTCAGATCGTTGATCTTTAACTCAGCTGTTGCATTTGAAGTTTCATTTCTCATTGGCAATTGATTTATCCCAAGCTATGTGTAAAACTCATACGTTTAAGATTTTAGAGGGGTAGATGGTTAGAATTTCACTTTATTAAATATGTTATATATACAGACCGGTTTGTGGATTTGTTTACTTTAATGAAAATTATTCTTCTGTAAATTTTAATTTCTCTTTTTGACTTAAAAATTTTCTCAATTTAACGAAAATTTAATTGAGCAATCATCTATTGTCCTAATGATTTGGGATTAATAGTTTTGAGATTCATAATAAGTTTTCATGTGAGCTTCTGAGTTTGGGCATTGAAATTTAGTCTTCAATTAAACTTAAGGTTATATCAGTATACTTTTAAGCGATTAATATTGATTTTTGATTTATTTTGTGATTAGCAAATTAAAGGAAGTTCTTAAACTCAATGAAATTAGTTTACCAGGGGTGCTACTTTTCCGAGGTAGCCTGGGAAATCTGTTTTTTTAAAGCATAAATCCTGAAATTCTGGTTTTTCACAAAGATTTTGAGCTTAACAAGAAAACACAAAATTCAATCTTGGTCAGCAAACATCCCTACCATACCAATACCTAAACACAAAATTAGATCCATTAAAAATAAGTGCAGCACTGCAGTATGGCACAACTTCGATAAGAGTCCTCCAGCCGCCATGTTTATCCACAGCTTCCACATCAATATGCTTAAGTGTTGTTATCTTGTGAGCTTATGGGTAAACAATGCGGCTGGAGGACTTATCGAAGCTATAGGTACCCTGCAGTATTATCATCTTTCATGAAGAATCAAGTCGCACAAATACATAGTAGCATCATCATTTTGAAACAAAATTTGGAATATAATATACATGCATAAAGTTCTTGGTACATTGATATTTTCTCCTAATTATTAGAAAATAATTAGGAGGGTAATTAAGAATATAAATTAAAAATAATAATTAAATAAATTCTGAGTAATTAAGAATAAATTAAAAATGCTCTAAATAGTAATACTTAGGTTTAGACAAGTATTCACTTCTAATAAACAGTATTTTTCTAGTTTAAATATGAAAATTTTGGATAAATATCAAAATCTTGATGTATATCAGATTTATATAAAAAATGTCTGATATTTTGATATTTATATAAATATTGTGATATTTGTCAACCCTGCAATTTAGAGATTATAGCATTTTAGAGAACTTTCTTTTAAATAATGTAGTATTATATGTGAAGGTACCTTTATTCTTAAAACTGAATTTGTGAAAGTAACTATTTATCAAACCGTGAATTTGTGAGGTACCGGAAAAAGGTAGTGAAATTGCCCTGGACAGATCATTGCAGTAGCACCCCTGCTTTACTTTGGGATCTGATGTGTTACAAGTTACAAGTATTTAAATTTGTATGTATTTTTAAATTTCAGATGTTAACTTGTCTAATGATTGTCCAGCAACACAAGCACCTACATCTAGCAAGGATTTTGGATCAACTGTATTAAATGACACTGGACCTCCTTCAAGCAGTGATCCTCAAATTTATCAACAGAGTGGATCAAATGGTATATGTAAACACAAGTGTTAAGTCTTTTCAAACTTGGTTTGCTTGTTTATGTCTTGATTTTTTGCATAATCTTAGCTATTGTATTATAAAGTAACCCTTAGTTAAGATTCTTAGAGTAGATTTTAAACAGATCGGATTATGCAAAGAAATTGGGCCTAATGCCAAAAATGGCGATAAAATAATGGATTCTGACAACCAAGTTCTATAGAAGGTTCCATTCTGTTAACAGTCCTGCTTAATGCAACCAAGCTCTTTTGGACATCAAACACACTCATAGTTCGAAATGTTCAGTTATGTCAGTGAAAACCATAAAAATGTGTTGCTTTAGCCCAACGGTGGGCAACCTCCGGCCCGCGGGCCGGATCCGGCCCGCCACGTCATTTGGTCCGGCCCGCGGAACATTTGAAAAATTGTCATGGAGAAAAGTAAAAAAAGACTTCAAAAAGTCTCCAAAGAACTTAAAACACTACTTTTGAGGATCAAATTTAAAATTTTTTTCTGGGGGAGAACCCCAACGCCCCCTCCACCATTTGGAAGTCTGTTATACAGTGTTTTTTCTTTGAAAATTCTGCCGCTTACGAGAAACGGTTCACTTTGAGTGTTCCCCAAAGTAGTTAAAGCCCCCACTAGTTAAGGGGGAAAATTTTAAAAAATTTCCTGGGGGAGGACCCCCAGCCCCCTCGAAATTCTGAAGTCTAATATTTACAATTTTTTCCCTTGAAAATTATGTGGTTTATAAGGAGCCGTTCCATTTAGATGTTACCCAAAGGGTCTCAAAATGAGCTAAATCACTACTATTATAGGCAAATTTAAAAAAAAACTACTGGGGGTGACCCACAGACCCCCATTTTTACTTGTAGCACCTAGCTAACATTGTAAAATTTTGACATTTTATGTGCAACATAGTTCAAATACTACTTTTAAGTGATCTGAAACTTAACGTAAAATGTACATAGTACCTTAGAAATGACGTCGAGTCAATACCCCAAAACAAAAGTCTGATTGCGGTTTGTCCCCCAACCAAAAACTGAAATTACACCCCTGGCCCTCCACGTCATTAAAATCTTTGAGTTCGGCACGCAGATTCAAAAAGGTTGCCCATACCTGCTTTAGCCAATAAATGGCATTGGCAACACCAAATCTTTAGCCAAAAATATTGCCCAGGCCAGGTTTCTTTGGATTTACCAACAGATCCTTCATGGCTATTGCTCTGTATTAGTGGCAGATCTTTCGGTATCTTTTCGCCATGAAAGGCCTGTTTCAAATCTAAACCAAATTTGTGTTATTTAAAGTAACCTGGCCTGGTACTTAAATGGAGATATAATAGTGGATTCTGGCAACCAATTTCTATACATGTTAATTGCTTACTCAGCAGTAAATGACATTGGCAATACCAAATTTCTCTAAAAATCTTGCCCAGGCCAGTTTCTTTTAAATTTACCCCTAATTCTTTTTAGTCATGAAAAGTGTTAAATTAAGTGTAATACTTAAATTTGATTCTTGCTTATTATCCTGTTGGCCATAAGTTTCAGTGGCTTGGTTGACGGGACAATACAAAAGTATATAAGTTTCTTGTTAAAACGGTACTTATGTACTAAGCCATCGACTGTGTCGCTGAATTTAAAAACGTCACCAAAAAGTGGCTGTAACGCCAATATTAGAAGACGGTGACGTTATAAGTCAATGAAGAGCAAAGGTTATTTATTGCCAGATGCAATTTCTCAAAAACGAGACAACCAAATAAATAAGTTTTTTATTTAAAATAGCTGTAAATCAAAATCTGGAATAATTAATGTATTATAATTTTAATACTAAATGTATAATAATATAGTATAAATTTAATACACAATAATTTTTTATTTTGATTATAGCAATTTTATGTCTAAATAAGTTCTATTTTAAATTAATTTGTTTGATCAATAAAGTAAGCGGCATGGTTGACGGCGTAGTATGTAAGTACCGTTAAAACCTTTGGTAGAGATTTGGTACTTACTATCCTGTTAACTCCGCTGCTGAATCTAAAGAGCATTTCCAAATCTCTTAGTATCACTGAACAGTCGACAGGATAATGCATAAGAACTCGGGGTACTTACGTATTATACTGTCGACCGTGACGCTGAATCCGAAAACGTTATCAGATCCCATTAACTTTATTATTACCGTGCCGCTGAATTAGACGGCGGCTGAATGGTCGACGGGATAATACGTAAGTTCCGAACTCGGTTTTGAAACCTAGGTCCTCCTGGGTGAAAAGGGTAATTGGTCTACAACAGTGGTTCCCAACCGGTGGTCCGTGAGAGTCTTAGAAGTGGTCCGTGAAGGGTGCGCATAAAAATTCCAATAAATACAAATTTGAGCGAATTGCTCGAGAAAAGTTGGAATTATATCCGTGAAGATGACTTTCGGCTGAGTAATTTATGGGGATAATAGTCACCACTTAATTATTATCAAAACTTTTGCATACCAACTATATTAAATACTTAAAGTGAAATTACGAGCTCTAAAGAAACTCAGTCGGTAGATTTAATTATATCATAACAGAGCTTCATATAAATTTACATGTTTATTAGGGAATATAAACTTTCATCTTGCAATTTTGTGACGGTAAAGGATCTTAAACTATAGTACAGGGTGGTCCGTGAAAGTTCCAATTTTAAACTTAGTGGTCCGCGGACTTCTCTGTGTTGGGAACCACTGGTCTACAAGAACGGAACGGGAGACTGGCCTATATCGGACACTACTATAGAGTAGTCACCATTTTGGTGACGCGTTGGCACTTGCCTATAGTCTGTGTGAATAGAATCGGCGGTTGACCTTGACTTTTTTCTCAATGTATTTCTTCTACGTTGCCATGGTAAAGAATGACGTCAAACCGCCTATTTTATTTACACAGACTATAGTTGGTGGTCACTCGCCATGGAGGAACTGTTTCAAATATCTTGTGAACCTGTAAAAACACAGGTTCTCTCTGACATAGCGGCCAACTCTCCCGATTTTTTCGGGAGACTCCGGAATTTCACTGTTATCCCCCGATATCCCGAAAAAGTATTAAATCTCCCGAATTTCTTTATAAATCAAGTTTGAGGATTTTACGGGCAATTTTCGCTTTCTGATTGGGAGTGTGCAAGAAACCAGTGGATAATAGGCTAGGAGCGAGCGTTGTTTGAAGTTTTGGATAGAAGATGTAGTTTTGGATAGAAGTGGCTACAGATCAGGGAATTTCGGAAAAAAGTTAAAAATCAGGGAAGATTTTAGTAATTCACACCGCAAATACACGCGATCCACGATCTCATCCTTCACTCATTTCCATTGGCTGGGAAAGTCTGGAATTCAATGAAAAATCCCGGATTTTCATACGTGCTTCCGGACGTGTGAAAAGGCCAACGCCTGTAAAGTTGGCAATTTTACGCGTGAACGCGGGCAGAAAAAACAACTAGACGGTCGGTTCGCGATCGCGTTTTTCTTACTTCGCGTCAATATCCTTGGGTTTAAATGCTTATTTTTACAAAATATTCCATATGGGTAATTTTAGGGTGTTTAAATTAAACTTTTTGGACTAAAGTTTTTTTATTCCTTTCAGATTGTTTTAGTTTTACATTTTCTGCAATTTATACATTTTGAGTCAATGCATTAGAATAACTATTGATCATTATTTACAGTTTTTTTTTGTGTTTATTCTTAAGTCTTGGAGAAGTACTTTATTTCTAATAAAATTAGATGTCTTAAAAATCTCCCTAATTTGTGTGAAAATCTCCCTACTTTTTTTGAACAATCTCCCTAATTTATGTTTTCAAATGTTGGCCGCTATGCTCTGATGACGGGTGATGGGAGAGACAGTCTGATTGGCCTCTACTACAGCAGTTGGCAGTTGCCATGAAGGGCATTATTAAATATGTTCCAAACATTTAAACATTAACCACAGTATTACCTTTAAATATCACATAGAACAGTGTTTCCCAACCTTTTTCGATCCATGCCCAAAGCCATTCTAAATTTTCCATGCCCCATGTCTATTTTTTTTCAAAAATCCTTCTTGGAAAGTAAATAAAACCTGGTGGTCTGTGTCCCACCCGTGGGCAATTAGGTTGAAAATTTTCTAATTCGAAAGCCCTAGAAAATCATATTGCCCCCTGGTGGGGCGTGCACCCCACGTTGGGAAACACTGAAATAGAAGCTATATATATTACATACTGCCATCTAAATTTTTATCTGAGATAAGTTTATTAAACAAACTGTTTTTTTTTTAGACTCTGGGATTGAAAATCATTCAAATATGTTGGCTCATGAGTCTTTTATGGAATCCAGGGTTACATCTGATTCTCAAGAATGTTTAGATGAAAATGAAGTAGAAGAGCAAGATTCTATTAGTGAGTTATCTGGCTTAAGTGATATAACAAATGTTAGCGAAGACGACCACATTACTACTGGTAAATTATTATACTTTTTAAGTGTAAAAACCTTCCCAAACACTGTATGTTTGTCCTAAGTTATTCAGAGTTCCATTAGTGTTTTATTTTTGATAGTAGGTAGGTTATTCAATTTTTTTTATTTGAGAATTTTCAAAGATTTTGCTATATTGCCTGATGTACCAAGCTGTTAGCATTTTTATTGTTGAAGTTATTTTTCTTTGTTTAAATTTAATTTTGTTATGTGTTTTTATTTGGTAATTAAGGACTAGGGAGGCACAAATTTTTATTGGCGACGTTCTAGTTAAAATAATTAGTTTTAGTTTGGTTCAGTAAACCTCTCTATAGCAGTCTCTGTTCTGATAAAAATTGGTCGTTAAGGATATTCTTTCCATAGGAGCAACCTAAATTCTCGGAAGAGAATCATTCATTGCTTTACTTAAACATTTTTCAAACTATTATATTTTTTATAAAAACTCAAACAATTGTTCATGTACCAAAAATACTAGAATAAAATGTTACGTTCTGTAAAAATAAGAAAAAAATATTTGTTTCATTTTTTTATTGCCACTCTCTGATACATGTTAAAGGCTCTCTGTAAATGGTTACCAACTGAACTGAACTACAGTAATTCAACTGGATGACACAATTCTTCTAGACCCTGAGATATACTCTTTAAAAATACTCGGAAATACTCTTTAAAAAACTATCCAGCAGTACTTTCACTCTTTGAATTTTCCCAAAGATTTAGCTTAAAAAGTGCACCGCGTGGCCCCACCAAAATCAACAAACAATATTTTTCTACTCAAAACACCAACTGATCTTAGCGGAGACATTTTCGCCCGACTTCTGGCCAAAGCCAATTTCAAAAAGCCACGGCACCCTAATTATCATACTTTTTAATTGTGTTTTCATACAGCCATAGCAAATTTTTTTTTTTCATTTAATGTTCTGATGCTTAGGGAGTTTGATTGGGGTTTTCGTGTCTCTGTATATGTAATTCATGCTTTTTCTGTATTTCACTCATCTTAAAAAAGTCAAGGAGTATTTTTACTCCTCCAAAAAAATCCTAGGAATAACACTGGTCATAAAATATGCACCAATCATACCAAACCTTTTGAAGCCATCCAATGATGAAACAAATGTATTGCATGCGTGAGAATTTTTTTTGAGTGGATGAATACTGATTCTTTCCATTCCCTTCCCAGCTATAAAAACAGCTGGAAAATTTTTCTGTGAATTGTTAAAACTAGTTGCTGGGAGGGGTGTCAAGGTTTTGCTGGTCATTGTTTTGAGGACAAGTGGGAAATATCTGCCTTAAAAAACTGGTCCTTAGAGGAGGTGGTCATTGTATAGAAATGTTAGCTCAGTGAGGTTTTACTGTATTTGTTTGTTTTGGCAATTATCAGAGCACTAGGCATGCAAAATCCAATAATCTAGACTAATCCTTAAGTACTTATAAATTTATTTAAATTTTAAATAGTTAAAACATTAGGATTGGCTGCACTCAGAGGTTAGATATTTTCTGTTTGAATATACATTCAAAACATTTCTTTAAACTGATTTTCTGTTGAGATATACAGGGCATGAAATTGTACTCCTAAAGGTACTAGTCTGATAAAATTTATACTTTCTTTTTCTGGTGGCTCTTTTAAATTCATAGATATTTTAACTTAAAAACTCTATCCAATATCTCTGCTTATTGTTTGTCAAGTCAGTTCTTGAGAAATTTCTAAAATTGTACTGATGCAGTGTTGGCAATCTTTAGTGTAACTGTTATTTTTTTTTCAGCATCTGAGATGTGGGTGCAGAGGCAAAGAAATAATGGAATTGATCCCAGATTGATTTTAGAAGAAATACTTCCTCAGGGAAGCTTCATTCCAAACAACATCAATGAATCCTTATTGTGGCGTTACATTATAAATATGCTGCATGAACCAAGGCGCTCAAAACTGAGTAATATCAACACCATAGATGATGCTGTTAATCTTCTTAGGACATGCAAGAGAATAATTGTGTTAACTGGAGCTGGGGTGAGTGAATGCACCTTACCACTGTACACATTCTTAACATTTTAAGTGGCTTTCCTTGAATTTTGGAAAATATTTTCAGTTGAGTCCAACTTCTTTTAAATAAATCATTTTTTTAAAAAAGAAAAACGGTACTAGCAAAAAATACAACTTCTTCAACTGCTGTACAAGATGATTTTTAATAAACTTTCTTATACACAATAGATCTTCTTAGGACTTGCAAGAGAATAATTGTGTAATTGTGTTTTTTTAAATATTTAATTTGAAAACCAAAAACAGAAAATAAAGGCTTAATATATTAATTTTCATTACCCTGAAACGGACCTGGAAAAAGTTGTAACCTTCCCCCGAACCTAATACAATTTACCCGAACCTAATACAATTTACCCGAACCTAATGTATTGTTCCTATGGAGCTGGCAGGGGCTTCCCCCGAACCAGGTTCGTAGGTTCGGGCACTTTTTCCAGGTCCGCCCTGAAATGTCGTACACTAATTTGTTCTTAAGTAAAAAAAATTTACAACAATATGCATGATTGAGAAAGTTAGATGACTAGACAGTGTAAAATAATTAAAATAAGATTTAATTGTGTTGGGAGTCTAAATGTTTGTATAAAAAATATTATAATTCTTTAAATTGTACTAAAATAATTTTCAGGTCTCAGTATCTTGTGGCATTCCAGACTTTAGATCCAGAAATGGAATTTATGCTCGTCTGAGTAAAGACTACCCAGATCTTCCTGACCCTCAAGCTATGTTTGACATCATTCACTTTAGTAAAGACCCCAGACCTTTCTTTAAGTTTGCTAAGGTGAGGGTTTTTTTAATTTTGTAAATTTACTTTATGAAAGGTACAAGGTAAATGTCAAGGACCTGAAAGTCTGCAATAACTTAGTATAAGTTTAACTAATTAAATCATTTTTTATTATAGGAGATCTACCCAGGATTGTTTCAACCATCTCCAAGTCATCATTTCATAAAACTATTAGAAAAACAAGGACGGTTATTGAGAAACTACACTCAAAATATTGACACATTGGAGCATGCTGCTGGAATACAAAATGTTATTACTTGCCATGGTACTATTTCATTTGTTATAATACTTAGGATAGAAATACCATTTTTAAATTAAGATAAATTTTTTCCTGTTAAAATAGTTTTTAAAAAATTAATTTTGAAATTTTTTTATTATTAAAATGTGTTTTATTTGGTTTTTATTCAACTGGATTAAAACAAAGAGGGAAAAAACCTATATTAACTCTTTATGTATACCATTAAGGAGGTCCTAGGTGTAATGGTATTTTTTCTTAAGTCTCTCCTATCCTCCCAATTTTTTTCTTATGGGGTAGTAACTAGTGAAACTTAACTTAAAATAAATCTTAAAAAAACCCTAATAGTAAATTTTTATCTTTTTTAAAATTAACAGTAAATTTTAATTTTTATCATTAAAACCAAATATCTTACCATAAAAGATATTTGGTGATATTTTTTAATCTAGATCATGAAGATTTCTATTAGATCTATTGATTAAAAAACTTTTTGTGCTATGGGGCTCTTAAACAAGCCATCTATACTAGATTACCACGTTTCTTGTCAGTGATATCACGAGCTGCATGGAAGAGCTTCGATTAGAAGTAACACTTAGTAGTTAACTAGTTAATGCTAGATTGTTGTAGTATAGGGGTGCCCAACCTTTTTTGGAGGAGGGCCACTCTAGGTATTTGATGAGGTATGGAGGGCCAGAAATGAAATTACAGTAGAAAAGCAAAAGCGCTAACTGATGCTTAATTACAACAATACATTTTAAATAACTTTTCGTTTACAGTATTTTTTCAACTTGGCATTTTTAAATGAAAAATTATTGCATAAAATAAATTCAAAAAATGTTTGACAAAGAAATCACAATATAGAGCCAAATTTAGGAATATATATTTTAATAACATTAATCTCCTAATTTCATTGACCACTAAGAAAATAACATAAGAAATTTTAACAGGCATGTGATTTCTCCTGAAAGAAATTATCTGAAAATTTTTAGGAAGTGTCTAGATGAGTTACAGCTGCTATATATAGAAAATGATTTCAGGAGGGGCCCAAATAAATCTGTCTAGGGGTCCTTTTTTTTGGTGTGAAATTTTTAGGCAAGATTTGCATTTTGATAAACTTAATGTAAAAAAAAGTTGTTAAAAAGAGAGTTCGAAATACAAAAGGGGGTCTGGGGGTTATCCCCCAGAAAATTTTTGGAAATTTGACCCTAAAAAACAGGGTTTTAACTTGTTTTGCACACCTAGTCAGATTTTTTTTTTGAGGGGGGAAGTCTCCTGGCTCCTTCCTTATATATCTGACTAAAATCAACAAAAATGCGAGCTGAGAGGTTGCACACTAGATAGGCTCCTTTGACAACGCAAAAGTTTTTTCTGCATCGCAATTACAACGAGAAGCCAACTTCAACTAACTTTCCCGAAAAATTGCTATTTTTCGACTTTTTCCGGAGAATGTGATCTCGAACACCGGACTTGTAGGCTTCTGACAACTATAAAGTTGTTTTTTCTACATCGCAATAGCAACACAGGAAGCCGCCCTCCAACTTGGCGCCCGCGGCCGAAAACGAAACTCGCGATTTTTTCGACTTTTTCCGCGAACTAGTCATTTTTCTTGGAAAAAATTTGGAAAGTAAGGATTATTTAACAAAGGGATTATCTGAAAAAAATTTCAAATCAGTTCGCGGGGCTCGGGGGCTGGATCTGGCCCGCGGGCCGGAGGTTGGGCAGCCCTATTGTAGTAAGAATGAAAATGTTGGAAAGCATGTTAAGTGACAGGATATTTATTTGGTTAGAATGTCCAAATGCCAGGTAGACATTTTTTAAGAAAGAAATTCATCAATTCCTTGCTGGAAACTAAACTTGGAAATTTAAGTTAAAGATTAAACAAAAAAAAAAAAAAACTAGGGCATTTTGAAAACTATTTTATCTGTTACTAAAACTTTTAAAGTAGATTTAATCTGTAATGAAACTTGGATTATTGAATTTTGAAGTAATGAAAAGTTTGATGGAGTTTTAATTAATATTTCAGGATCATTTGCCACAGCCTCCTGTACAGTATGTAAGCATAAGGTAGACTCTACTGTTATAAAAGAAGATATTTTTAATCAGGTAACAACTGAAGTATAAATTTTATTAAATTATTTTTTTTATGAAGTGGTAATTTGTTTATCAATATGTATATCTTTAGAATCAAGGCTGTCTAACTTGGCTCCATAATTTATAATGGCCTGCATCTTCAATATATTCTAGCTAAAAACCTCCAGGGTTGCAAAATATGTCCAATTGTATAAAACTTCCTTTCTCTGGAGAAATTTTATGAAAAAATGTAAACAATGTGACCTAAATGTGGAATAAAACAAGAATTATCTGGGAATTTCAAAAAATCTGATAATAATCAGGGAAAGTTTAAATATTTGTTAGGTTTTAAAAAGTTTCACTATTTAAACTGCTTATTCTGTTCAATTTTTTGCTTGTTCTTCCTCAACATTTGTAGCAGATTTGCCACTTCCCCTTTATTTAGTTTGTGTATGAGGCTCAATCATAATTTAATTTTTCAGACCATTCCATACTGTCCAGTTTGTCCTGCAGATTCTGAAGTGAGGGGCATCATGAAGCCTGATATAGTTTTCTTTGGAGAAGGCTTATCTGACGAGTTTCATGACAGCATGAATAAAGACAAAGGAATCTGCGATCTTCTTATCGTTATTGGTTCATCACTTAAAGTCCGACCTGTTGCAACAATCCCTAGTAAGTAGAGACTTAACAGTTTCCGTGTTATCAGGGAGGGGAATATTTAGATCAGGGGTTCTCAAACTTTCCAACATCATGACCCACTTTTTATAAATAAACTCTAACGTGACCCACCTCCTATTCAGTTAATTTTCCCATTCCCCCTACATCCTACATGACTTTAGCTTTTTTGCGTGTGGGGTTAGGCACATCTACTATTTTGATACAGTAATAAATTACATTAGGTGTTATTTTAACTTTTTAGGTATTTAAAAAGAAATATTTGAACCTTAGCGTATCCTTTTGTTTGATTGTGGGAGTAACTATGAGCTACAAAGTCAGAAGGGGGGTCTGGGGTCCACCCTCAGAGAAATTTTTGAAATTTGACTCTTAAAAACAGGGTTTTAACTCGGTTTTTTTTTGGTAATCTGGGATAAATTTAAATCACATCATTTCCTAAGGAAATTCTTGAATTCAAAAACTTGTCGCGACCCACCAAAAAGTAACTGGCGACCCACCAGTGGGTCGCGCCCCACAGTTTGAGAACCTCTGATTTAGATCACTAATTAAGTTTGCAGTTTATATTTTAATATTAGAATGATTATGCAAATACCATACCTTAAGTAGCCACTCATAGTCCACTCATAGTCTGAGAGCTGGCCACATGAGAATTCAACTGGATAGACAGTTCTATAAATAATTAATTGAAGTACCCTTCTTGGGGAGTAATTTTGTTAGTCAGACTGTCTAAAGCAGTTGTGTTAACAAATGGCAGCTAACTATAAATCAGATTTTTTAAAAATGTGAATAACAACAAACAGTAGGCATTCGTTAATACTCTCAGCCCCAAGCTTAGAAGGGAAAAGAGTGTTACTGCGTGCTGTCCAGCATTTTCCATGTAATTAAAAACTCAAAATATGTACACGTAATATGTATTTATTTGAAAAGAATATGTGATAAAATGTGTAAATATGTGCCTAAAAATAGGGAAAATAAGAAGATATTATGTAATTTTAAAATGTTTCAATGATTTCTAAAAATATTATGAACTCTGAATTTTTAACTTTTTATAGGAAGTTATTTCAGTGATATTTATGATTTTAACTTTCCCTTCTAAAAGTAAAAGTACTGAAAAAACATCCGTAATGGTTAAAGTAACTGATGACCAAATGAGAAACACAAAAGGAGCACATTCCATTGACAATCCTGAACTTACGGTAGCTAAATTAAGCATAGAGTTCATTAAATTTCAACAACAATTTTAGATATGTAAATTCATAATAGATTTAACTTTATGAAGAAAACAGGGAAAAACTTGTGATTATTGATAAAAAAACCCCTGAAAATGGAAGAATATGTAGCAAAACTATTTATAGCTTAGATATCGTTACCACCACGCCAAAAACACGAATCTGCTATGTATAAGAATAGCAGATTCATGTTTTTGCCGTGGTGGTAACGATATACAAAAGCATGTAAATAAACCAAAATATGTAAAATAAAAATGGTCTAAATCAATCCCAAATCCCTTGAAACATCTAGTATTTGAGAGAACTCTGCAATATGAGATTTCTGAAAATATATGCAATTACATGGGAATCACAGCCCTAGTAATCATACTTAGGAGAAGAAAATTATTTATTCTGTGTCAGTTAAGCGAAAATTATAGGTTTGGTGCTTGCTGCCATCTACAGAATTGTCACTGGTATTGGGCTCACATTGGTTTTGCATTTGCGATATCATACTCTTTTTGGTACAACCTGGACCACTGCATTCTACTTCTTTTTTTTGTATGGTGCCCATTTCTAAAAACTGCATAGTATAGTTGTTTTTCCGGTACTTCTATAGTCCTGTTTTTTAATTTAACAATTAAACAGGACCTTTTGCTTAAAGTTCGAACAAATCCCTGATTAGTTAATATGTAAAAAACATTTATTTATTGGTATTAACTTAACATAGAAGGAAAATACAATAGAAAGTGTGTCCATAAATTTGGAAAAAACTAATAAATAGAGGCAAAGAAGATAAGAGAACTTTTGAAATTTTCATTTAAACTTTAGTTATTAACTGAAAAAATCTAAATGAATTATGTTGGAATTTTAAAAATTAGTGAGTTATTTTTGTGTGCTACTTTAAGCATGTGTGCATTAATATTTTTATTAGTGTTACTCTACATTTGTGGTCCATTAAAGGGTCTAATCAGTTCCAATGGTCAAAACTTCTACATGTAACTTTTTTCATTATCTGAAAAATTACTAAAAGCAATTTTCACTGTCAATTTTAAAAAATTTGATTCACAAGTTTTAGTAATATTGTATTTTAATCCATTTTATTTTTTACAGGCTCAATACCTATGAATGTTCCACAAATTTTGATTAATAGAGAACCTCTCAAGCACCTTACTTTTGATATTGAACTTCTTGGAGACTGCGATGTCATAATTGGAGAATTATGCAGACGGTAGGTTCCTTATAAAATGTTCAGTTCTGTGACTGTCAATACCTATAAAATAAACTTTTTTTTCACATATCTCAGAATTGTTAAGTAACTCAAAAAATATTAATATCAAGATCCTAATATTACTCTATTTTATGATATCCTTGAATTTGAAAAAAATGCAGTATTTTCCAATATTAATTCAAATTAAATAAATTTCTGATTTTTTTTGTCTTATTATGTTGCTTAAGATATTTGTTTCCCTTTTCAAAAGCTTCACTTTCATCATATAGGGGTTTTTTATCAGGGGTCTGACCATATTTTTTTTTTAAAAGGTTCTGTTTTATTGGGAAAATGTACACATTTTGAAAATTCAAAACTAGCATTAATAGAAAGTTCAAAACTAGTATTAATTAAATGTAGATGGTTCTTTCATCCAGATTTCTGTTTATGATATTATAAAATATATAATTTATTATAATTATGATAAAAAACCCAAAAAATATTAAAAATAAAAGTATTGATGAGGTTCATTTTTATTATAAGCTAAAATATTTTGCAAAGGGGCTATTTATAGACATGTTAAGCACATGCCTGTTGCTTGTTTGCAGACTTGCTAGTGATTGGGAAGTAAACAATATTCCTTTTTCTACACTGAGAGAGATCGATGTTTCTGCTGTCCCGCCGAATCTTCCTCCTCCAAATGGTTTGGCCTCTATGGATTCTGCCAGCTTTGGTGAAATAAACAACAATTTTGAGCTGTCTCAAAATCGGACATGTGCAGGCCCCAGTCTGTCACAAAGTGAAGAAAGCAACAGCTGCGATTACAATGGCTTGTCTGCAATCAAGTTAGATGACAGTGAAGATGGATCCAACCAGGGAGTTGCATCTGGGGAGCCTAGTACCGTGAAGCAGGATCCTAGTGCATCTAAAGGGGAAATTAGCTCCAGTACATGGCATTGTAATAGTAAAGATATTTTGTCTCGGAAACTTCCTGGTAAGTGTTGGATTTAAGATTTAATACATGTTATGTAGACCTATTGCATGCCTAAATCTAGCTCTTTTAGGTTATTATGAAGTTTTTAGTTAGTTCGTGAGAACATACTGTATATGTTACTGTATATGTTAATATCAAAGTTTTATGGGAATAAATCAACACATTTTATCACTGAAAACCTATATTATTCAATTTATACGCCTTAGTAAATAAATATTCCCTTTTAGACAAAAGCTATTTATTCGTCCCTCCGAGCCGCTACATATTCCCTGGGGCTGAAGTTGACAGAGAAGATGAGGATGACAGCAGCAGCAGCAGTTCTTCACAAGAGTACTCTTCAGACAGTGACTCTCCGCAGAGGCCTCTGGAAGGGGACACTGCAGACGAGAACTCCCTTGGCGCTGCACAGCAGAGTCTGTCTTCGCCACTGTCTGGTTGTGACCAGTCTGAAAGCACAAGTGAAATTGCAGCTCACCTTGAACATTTGCGAGAGAATGAGGGGCAGAATACATAAGTTGAGGTCTTGCTCTTAGTTTTATTCTTCATGACTGTTTTATTGTAATATTTTCTAACTCTCTGTGAAATGTAGCCCAAAATTTTCTGTAAATGATTGCCGAACCTGGTTTTGTTTTTTAAACTGTCGCTCTGAATCATATTTTTTTTTTTTTTCAAATTGATATTCTAATCTTGGGGATGCCAACCATCTTGTCAAAGTCTGCCTTATTCAGATTTTGGGAGAACAGTTAAGGATTTTGATGGTGTATGACTGATTTACTGGAAAATATTTCCTTTGCACTAATTTGCTTGCAATGTAATTGCTTGTGTATGCTATCTAAAAGTAATTACAGAAAAACGAAATATGTATTGAAATGAACTCTGGATGGTTTATTATGTAGTCCTGCTTAGAAGAAATCCAGTACTAATATACTGAGTTTATTCAACTTTGGCTTTAAAAAAAGGTACTTTTGATAAGGTGGCATCCCTGTTATTATTTTGTATGATACACAGAATCTGAATACCTTATTGGCTTGAAAAATGCACATTAATGTAACTTAAATATCCCATTTTTACTGTTTAGTAAGCTCATACTACTGTTTGCAAAGTATAATTAGGTATATCTTTTGAAATTCCAGTGTTTGCTTACACTTAAAATTTATATTACTTATTTTGGGCCAAGTTGAACATGATACAGTGTATTTGGAAAATATAGGACAATCATCCTTTTTATTCATAGCCATGTACATATACCATTTATTTCTTTTATTTGTTCCATAAATGTTTGTGCAATTGAAATTATTTTTACATAAACATCTTATGTGTTGGTTTCTCTTTTTGATCATCTTGTGGTTCATTTGTTCACAAGATTCATATTTTATGGGTAGTTTTTCCTAATACAGTGCATTGAACTGCCACTTTAATTAAATTATACTGTACAATAATAATGAAATCCAAAAGGTTTATAAATTAGCTTCTGCAACACATACAAATTCTTAAATCCAAACACTAATATGTAAATATTTGGGTAATACACCCACTAAAAAATAAATCGCATAAAATAATATAATATAAAAATATGTGCACATATAGAATTTAATGCATGTTTGTTATTCTGTATTATAATTTTCTCATGATCTGCCAGAGAAGAAAAATTTTCAAAGTATCTTCGTCTTAGTTATTGAATTATGTTAAGAATACTTAGGGGGAGGGAGGTGCCAAATAATTTGCTTTCATAGTGTAGAGTATCCTATAATTTTTAAAGTAATTGCTTACAAATTTTTAAAGGTCATTTGATTTGTCTTTTATAAGAAATTAAAAATTATTGATCAATCATTGAAAATTATTGATTACTAATATTGTGATATTAGCCACAGTACAAGGGACCAAATCTATGCATTATATTTTTTTTATGTTAGATACTTGTTTTATCCTTTCTACCCAGTAGTTGGACTTTTAAAAAAATACTTAAATTTGGGAGAGCTCTTTTATTTGGTGATAATCTTAAAAAATATTACCATCTCAACTTTAAGGTTCTAGTATATGGAATGGTAATACATAATGTGTTCAGTATTTATTATATATTACAGTGGCTATTAAGTTTTGAACTTAAGTTTATTTGCTTTCATTTATCATGACTCCAGTGAGATGAACTGGAATTAGTTATCTGGATTTAGTTTTGTGAACTAGATTTACATGATTTTTCTGAAATCCTCTGCATGTTTACTTTGTTGGTTACAGTTAGTATTAAACTTGGTTTTATTGCTATAGTTCACATAAGATTGGGACATTCAACATTTTGTAGTTGGCATCTCAACTCTTTTGCATTAACACCTTGTTAATTTTTATTCTGGTTAAATATAGTTATTTAAGCTTCATATGCTGTTGCACATTATTTTGCACCTCAGTTTCATTTTTCAAAATATAATTTTCAAGGAATATTTCTGGCAGATCACAGGGGTTAAGAAATTATGTCATTGTACAAATTTTCCATTGTATGTAACGTGTACATTTCTGTGAATTTTGTTTTGTGAAAACATGTTCTTTTTCTCAGCTTTACTGTGGTGCTGCATACAGATGTGTTTGGGAAGATGTCTTTTAATTAATGTAACCAAAATTGTATATAGGTATTGTAAATGTTTTTCAAATAAGTTTACATGTTAATATTTGAAAACTAATTATCTTTCTGTGTTCTGTGATGTAGTAAATGCATGACTGCATTGTTTGAAGAAGTTGTAAGGTATATTTTACTGTAAATTATATCAAGGAAATAACTGCCGTATACTGCCAAATGTTTCCTTCTCATTGAAACTGTTGGAAGGCATTTTTGCAAAATTCATGAACATAATGTTTTTTTTGGGGGGGTGTAAAATTCTATATCTAAAGAATGTAATATGAATAGCTTCTCCAAATTTGTGGATTTTTTTAATAATTACTCTACTTTTTATCAAGAAAAGGTAGAAGTAAAGTTCTGAGGAATTATTAAAGCAATTGCTTTGAACATAAATTAAACTTTTATGATAGATGGCAATTTCCAGACTGTTAAAAAAGTTACTGATTCTTTTTATCTAGCAGTAAGGCTAAAATAGTTTTGAAGGATAAATGTTTTACCAGGTTTCAGAAAGGCAATGATGTTCCTATAAGGTATTTTCTATTCTTAGCCATTGTGTTTTATTTTTTGAATTCTTCCCTTTACTATATTGACTACTGAGGTTGTATTGTATTCAAAACATAATTACTTTTTACTTAAACACTTGAAACTTTTAATTTTGAAAAGCATACTATCTAATCATGAAAACAATGTGATTTTTATAAGAAATTGCATGTATAAACTATCAAAATCATTCAGCTTGCATACTATCTTTCAGCATTTTGTGTTTTCGCAATATCTTTGTGTTATTTATTGAACATTGCTGTTTATAGAGTAGCATCCACTTGTTTACAACATTGCTCTTGTTTTTGTATACTATTTTTAATGTTTATTTTTTTTTTTTTTTGTAATTAACATCCTAATGTTATACATTCTTTTCCCATGTTTAGTAGAATTCATAAAATAAATGTACTTACATAATGTGTGTTGAAATTTTATTCTTTTTATCCTTGAAGCTCCTAAGCTCTTAGGGTAGTAAAATTTTATCTTTTACCCTTTATTGGTCCTTTTAGGGAATTAAGTTCACCATTAGAGAATTTTATCTTTAATTCCTTAACTTTGTGTAATAACAAAGAATTAATAACTTTTTTATGATCAAAGGTAAATGCATGTTGTTTTTATAGGTTTTCCTGTTTATATTTATTTTAAAACATATAGTGCTGTCCTTTAATACAACCCACTCCAAAATGTGTCTTAAAAACAACCCTTGAGATTTTTTAATTACATAATTAAAATAATTTTAACATCTCATTTACCCTGTCTTTCTATGCTATTTAGAGTGGCAGTGATGTAAAAACTAGTCAAAGAACTGTTTATTTACTTATTTTTTAAAGAAGCAGAGGTAATGTAGATTTTTGGCAAAAATTGTGAGTTAGATTTACATATTTTGATGTACTAAAAATGTATGTTAAAAGGACTTTAAAGCATTTTCATGCGTTTTTATGTTATCTCATTATTATGAGATAGAATAAAGTATTAAAGTTTCAGCTCTGTCCGCCAATTAGAGTCCTTACTGTAGTCTTTGAAATCAGGGTAAAAAAAACAATTGTTTTCTTTTCTATAAATTGCAAAATAAATAAAATTTATCAAAAATATTTCATATTTCCCATTATATACTACTAATTATGCAAATATAATGCTTGTTTCAGTGATTCAAGGATGTTAATTTACTATTTTAATAAAAATGGTAAAGTTTACATTTAAGTCATTTTCAAAATCCGAAAGTAAAAGTACAACAATAAAATAGCTATTATCGTTGTGTTTGGAAGACCAACTATTGAGAAGAAAATCATATTATAATTTAAATTTTGGAAATAATTATTAATAAATTTGGTGTTAACTATCTTAATTATTCCCTTTTTCTATAAAAAACCCTTTTAACCATATTTTTGTCTTAATTTTTGAGTATTTTCAAGCATGTTTTTTTTTTTTTTTTTTTTTTTTTTTTTTTTAAGGAAAAAGTAGGGTGTTTTTTCAAATTCTTAAACTTACTTAATTGACTGCCAATTTGTAATGGATAGTTGGAATTAAAAATGCTAAGCACTGAAATGTTAGGGAGGAAATGTTACGACAGTTTTTTTATTCAATTTAAGTATCCTTTTTATTAAGCATTTTATGGAGAAAATGTTTTTAAAGGACAGCACAATATACAGGGTGTATCTGAAATGATGCGACAAACGTTGAGGGGTGATAGTACTCATCAAGACGAACAAGAATTGGTATAGAAAGGGGGGTCGCAGATACGCCGTTAAAGAGCTAGGATCTAATGTAGTGCGAGTGCGTTTCAAAAGGCCGTTTTTAGAAGGCCCGTGTGACGAAACAAAACATAATAAAATGAAAAACATTATTGCATGAGGTACAGGAGTATCCGTACTACTTAAATCCTCAATGTGATAGAAATTGGACCACTTGCTAAACCCTGGGGTGAGTTTTAAAGCGTGCAATATTCATCTTTTATCCAAAGAATGGAGTTCCCTTAATGGTACTTAGAAAATGATCATACAGTAAATTTCAATGATCAATTTTTTACAGTAAATTTCAATGATCAATGTATGATCATTGAAAATTCCTTCCCCGATCATCATTTTTTTAAGTACCATTACACTAATGTAAGGGAACTCCATTCTTTGGCTAAAAGATGAATATTGCACGTTTTAAAACTCACCCCACGGTTTAGCAAGTGGTCCAATTTCTATCACATTGAGGATTTAAGTAGTACGGATACTCCTGTACCTCATGCAATAATGTTTTTCATTTTATTATGTTTTGTTTCGTCACACAGGCCTTCTAAAAACGGCCTTTTGAAACGCACTCGCACTACATTAGGTCCTAGCTCTTTAACGGCGTATCTGCGACCCCCTTTCTATACCAATTCTTGTTCGTCTTGATGAGTACTATCACCCCTCAATGTTTGTTTTGTCGCATCATTTCAGATACACCCTGTATAGTAAACAAAACCTAGCAAAACAATTTTAAAAACTTATTACATGAGAACCCTTAAAAGTACAGTACCATTATGAAGAACACATTTATAAGTTGATGGTTAAGTGTTTTATATCAATTATAGGCAGGTTGTGTTGCTTTAAAAAAAATAAAGGTTTGATTGGATTTTCAAGGAGTTATACTCACTACAGTTAAAAAGGAATTCAAATTTTGTTCATTTTACTGAATTTTTGCCATTCATTTACTTTGCCCAATGTTATTTTGCAATTATCTGAGTTTTTTATGCATTTCTCCTCAATATATATAGTTTAAATATTATTGAGGAGATTATTTAGGACCTATGACCTAATGTAGTACGAGTGTGTTTCAAAAGGCCGTTTTTAGAAGGCTCGTGTGACGAAACAAAACATAATAAAAGGAAAAACATTATTGCATGAGGTACAGGAGTATCCGTACTACTTAAATCCTCAATGTGATAGAAATCGGACCACTTGCTAAACTCTGGGGTGAGTTTTAAAGCGTGCAATATTCATCTTTTAGCCAAAGAATGGAGTTCCCTTAATGGTACTTAGAAAAATGATGATCGGGGAAGGAATCTTCAATGATCATACATTGATCATTGAAACTATGATCATTGAAAATTCCTTCCCCGATCATCATTTTTCTAAATACCATTAAGGGAACTCCATTCTTTGGCTAAAAGATGAATAGTGCACGTTTTAGAACTCACCCCACGGTTTAGCAAGTGGTCCGATTTCTATCACATTGAGGATTGAAGTAGTACGGATACTCCTGTACCTCATGCAATAATTTTTTTTCATTTTATTATGTTTTGTTTCGTCACACGGGCCTTCTAAAAACGACCTTTTGAAACACACTCGCACTACATTAGGTCCTAGCTCTTAAACGGTGTATCTGCGACCCCCTTTCTATACCAATTCTTGTTCATCTTGATGTGCTCTACCTACCCTACCCAGTTTGTACCACGAATTTAGGACCACCCTGTATACATTATTAAGGCTCGATGAAAGTCACTGAAAACTTATTTAAATTGCATTCTAGAATGTCCTTTAAATTTATCAAAAGCTTCTTAGAAAGTATAATTAAAATTTAATAAATGGATATTAGTACAAAATTTATAGGATTTAGGTTATATGTGGTGTTGGAAGAAATTGTGATGAAAGTTAATTGGTTATGTTTTAAATACGTATAAGTAACATTTGGTGCAAAATTTTTCTTAAATTCTTTTGGGGTGGAATAATTTCCAGGGTTGTCAAAAGTCTTTAATGGTTTTCTGCTTCAAGTTACCTTGACATTTTTTGCACTGCTTTTTAAAGAATAACATAAAACTAGAAACATTTTGATGGCTATTAAAAGAAACTGATAATATTGAGGATTTACTGTACTTTGATATTTTCTATTTTAATAAAGGATAAAAGTAATTAAATTCGTTTAAAGTGTTTTAATTAATAGTAACTTATGGTTATTGTATTTGACTCAAAACTAACCATATAAAACCTTAATACTTTTATCTTGATAGGTGTGTGTGTGTTTAGAACCTTATGGTGATCTAAGTTCACTGCATGAACCTGATTTGTGATTAATGTTAGCAAGACTAATTGAAGGTAAATGGTTTTAAGGCAATTTCATTATCACTACCATAGAAAATGTGTATTCTGACTGATTGAGCTATTGGTATGGATTTCATAAAATAACACTATCCTGCCATTCAAAATCGTACATCTAGAAGGTAAACTGATATCAGTTATATTTCTTTGATTATTAAAGGGGGCCGAGAAAATCACTTGTAAGAAAGCTTAAAATATTAAACTTCTCATTATTAAGAAAAGATATAACCAGGCAAATTGTGAATGATTTTGAACATACAAAACTTACTTTTAAATTTTTGAATTTATTTTTAGTTTTCTAATAAAAAATTAATACCTGGTTTATTTTAATCATTTTAATAGTTCCTAGTATTGTTTTGAAAATTTCGTACTCGTATTTGGTATATATTGAAACTAGATTTAAACTATGTAAATTAAAGGCTTGGTGTAATTTGAATTATATACTTTTAAATAAATTCAGGCTTTTGAGAGAATTTTCGAAGAAATTGGGCTGAAAAGAATGGTTTAAATATTCGTCTTTAGTGTTATTTGATTTAGTAATTTTCCCTTCTGTGTTAAATCAAATTAAGGTTACGTATTTTTGGTAACGTGAAAGTTGTGTGTGGTTTTCTCAATGTTAGGACTTCTTTTGTTTCTCCCGTATTCATAAAATGATTTTTCTAATTTTAGAAACAATTGTAGGGTGTAAAAAACAATTAACAATTTCCAATTTTGTTACTATTGGTGAATAAAGAGAACACAACTGTTGTATTACAAGTTTTATTTAAAATTTTTAACAGGTCAAAAATTATGAGTGTTAGACAGTTAGTTGCCAAGGGATTAAAAGCATGTAAAATATTGCTGAAAAAGAAAAATAAGAAACAAAAGGAATTATTCTGTCCCGGAAGTGGTACTGAAACGTAAAAAAACTGCCAATATTCAAATCAAGAGAAAAATATTTGTTGGATATTGAAACAATGCAAGGCAAGGAAGGGTGGAACTATAAAAGGTCGACAACTTGCCGACATTTCTTTGAAGTTAAGGACTAGATTGCCACAGTGTTTCACTTTGGTTCTACATGAAGTAAGTCTACATTACCTTTTACATCCCATTTGTTCTTTGACTTAACTCAGATGTTAAGATTTTTTTTTCAAATAAGATATTGGTTCTATAAAAAATTATGCATCAATCATCTTGATTATTATGTGCAAAGATACAGATAGCCTTGACACTTATTTGGGGCAGTTCAAGTATTACGTAAGCAAGTTTTTGGTCATTTTTGACCCCACCCCCTTCCCCCTTGTCAGCAAAAATAAGCAAACCACAAACCCCCCTTTCATAATTACGTAAGAAAACTGCCCGACCCCCCATCTGTTCTTTTTTGTACAAAATCTTTAGCAATGCTTAGATTTCTGAAATTCATTTTTCTCCATGAACAATACGTGAATTTTATTTTTGGTTGAAATTTGAAATTAATCATGCAAGAAACAAGAGATTTTCGAAAATGCAGTGTTTGTAACATCCTACGTAAGTATCACTCATACTCCCCCTCCCCCCTTGTCAGGAAAAATAAGCAAACCCCCTCCCCCCTCAGGTGCTTACGTAATATTTGAACGGCCCCTTTGGAGTTAAAGGTTTAGCAGAAAAACATTTTAAGGTCAGTTTAATTATGACGGACAAGTTGAAATGTTTTGCGAAGGATCATATTTACACAGTCCCTGTACACATTGTTTTGTGTGTTAATTTGTATAAACCATTCCTTGTTTTTCACTTATTTGTGCCGCTTTACGAAGATTTCAAATTAAAATCCAAATGAGGCGAGGAAAAAAGTTAATAAATTATGATCCCCACGGGCTTCATCATCGCCCTTAAATACGAGTTCTGTGTGTTTCTTTGGACGGATGCAATAATAGTCTTTGCTACGATTCTATGAAAGACGTCTCTACTGCCGGGTACAGATGCACCTTAGGCCTTTGCGTCGACTACCTGGCAGGAACAAGCAATAGGAAGTCTGAAGACGTCAGTGTGTATTCCCCTTGCGGGACTCCAGGAAAGCAGGCGCTGCAAAGAATACTTCTGCACACAGGTTGTCTTGACTTGGGTGAAACTGCACGGCTGGTTAGCGTCTCTGAAATATCATCAAAAGCCATTTATTTAAGAGTAGGAATGTTGTATCAGATTTGCGTTTATATGTTTCGTTTTTTGTTATTGTACCACTTTAATCTTATTTCATCACACTTGTCTAGTTCATGTTAAAGAAAGCGGACCACTACCAAAATAGTCTACATTTTCTGAAAACAAAGTTTACAATCTCTTTTACTTTTTAATTCTCATTCTATGTATTATCTTTCCTCCCTATTTCATTCTCATTATCTTTATTATCTCTACTATCATTTTAATTTCCCTCCTCCATTCTTCTCGATGCATCTTTCATCCTCATCCGATCGCTAATTCTTCCTGCTTCTCTCTCTGTTTTTTTATTTATTCCCGAGCGCATATCTCTTTCATTTCCATCCTTTTTTTACATTTCTGTCCTTCTTAATTGAATCGCCAGTTTAAAATAAGGAATAATTAAAAAAAACCTTTTTTTTTTCATTTTTATATTCTCTTCTCCCCCTTTTTCATTCCTTATCTTCTCTATTAACTCCTTTCCTTTTCATACCAATAATCTTCCCCCCCCTTCAATTTCTTAATATTATATTTGTTTCATTCATACTGTTTAACTGAAGTGGATGAATGAGTTGAGGAGCTATTTTATTACTTTTGAATGTCAGTGATTTAAATAGTAATTTCAACATTCTACATAACATTTACCGGTAATAATTCCCTTTTGTCAAACTTTTAAAAGGACAAATTACATAATTTACATTTAATTATAAGACATATTTTAGTATCCATGTAAAATAAGAAAACTTAAATGCAAATTTAAGTTTGAGTAAAGAGGGACAGCAAAAAAGTACACAAACACAGGGTTTCCCAAACACTGAATACAAGCCTTCTCTCTCCTCCCTCAGTCTATTTCTTGATATTGAGGATTGAAGTGGTTTAAGGAAGGAAATAAGCAAAGGAAGTTAGCATTAATGAAAAGTCCAATAATCTTGACTCTGATCAAATGGAGGAAATCTCTGAACTAAATATAAGATGCGACTGAAATATATTTTTTCATCGCCCAAAATCGTCGCTTGAAAGGACATAACTTTATTTATATCGTAGTTTAGTTGACTTTTCAAACATTTCATCACATGAAACCAAATTATGGAATTGATATCACTGATGACATCATCGGAAAACCTCGGATTTGGAGAACATTTAGTACAAGACTACGGGATTTCGTATCCTCGCCAAACAGATTTTCAGGAATGACCGATAGAATTTCACTTTAATAAGCTGTTAAAGAAAACAGCAGGTGTTCCAAAGACTGGCAAGAATCCGATGTCGTTTTTTAATATTGTGCTACATTGCCATTGAGAGAAATTTAATTTGAGAAGGGCTCAGTGTAAGGCCAACGAGTGGGGTAGGAAATTTCTGTGTCGACGAAACGTCCGTAGCACCCTCCCAGACATCGTGCTCCTACTTGCTCCCGGTCAATTCAGCAGGTGTTACAACAGAATGTTATTACTCTAGCATTGAAATTAATTTTTATTTTGATATCATGAATTTAAAACCGAAAAGTGAAGCAAACACTAAAAAGGTTACTTCTCCCAGTGTTACTGATGATCCCAGGGAAGCCAAGACGCAACAATCCTCTTTTTTGAGCATCAATGAGTCGGGTTTTATTACTACTCGGTATTCTCTATAGCATGATATGTCAAGGGCACCGTTCATTGGCTTACACTTACACAAATAGTGTCTTATACTGTGGATTCCCTAAATTTTATATAACAAAGTTTTCCGATGATGTCAGGAGTGTTTTACATTGTTGAAAATTTTCTAGTAGTACATCTACTAATATCCAAACTTACTTGCAAATTTCTAGTCGGACCGGTTGGATGAACTGCCTGTTTCCATCTCCCTTCTCCAAGTTGATAATCACTTTCCACGACTGCTTGACGCTCTTGGCCCTCAGAGGAAGGCCGTATTTGATTTCGGATTTACAGATGGAGTTGTCACTTTCTTTGTCGCCTGAGGCTTTTTGGTCTTGCATTAGGATTTCTTCCACGACTTGGTTGGGACTCGACAACCTCTCGACCAAGAAAGAATCAGTATTCATAGCATACATCAATTCTCTCCTGAAAAGCATGAAATTAATGTTTTAGTTTATTGCTACTATAATCATAATAGTATGTAGTATATGTGTATTTTATTGTACTTATTCTTATGAAGGGGATATATTTTTCAAACTTTTAATTATAATAATCCGGATACTTTTTTTTTAATATCCAAAGAAAAAAATTGTGCGTCTTTTCAAATTTATTTTTGTTTGGTACCAAAATTAATGTGTTTTAACAACTTATTCCAAGTTTCTGAAACTGCCCAATTGACTCATTTCACCTTTTTTATGTCTTTTACTCTGAAAAAAACTTTGTAGGTTTATTTCTTCTTTTTAGAATTCTGACTCCTTTTAAAACAAATGAAAAATCATATATAACTTTAAAATTACTTAAATAGTAATAATTCAATACATTCCAAGCATTTTAAAACCAATACTTTGCATTTAAACTTTATATTGAACATTTTAATTGACCCTAAAAAATATTTTATTAAATAAAACCGTAAAAATTGTCTCACTGCAAATATCGATTTATTTCATTAAGAATTAATTTAATTGAAAACCACAAAGTCATAAGAGCGAATTTATGGGGGGCCATAGGAGGAAAAGGCCTCCTAACTTTTTTCGGAAATTCCATTTTTCCCCGGAACCATCTGGGATTGCATTTTAACGTGCCCCGTAGGGTATTCCACCCATGGACAATGTTGTATGTAGTCATTCAAATGGAACTTTTATACTTTTCCATGATTTTCTTTTGGTAAATCAGTTTTATTTTCAGTTCAAAAGATTATTTTACAGATAACATTTTTTTTTTCAAACTATCAAAACATAGATACAAATTGTACATTTTTGTGGACCAAAAAGAATTAACGGATCCTAAAGTTTTTTTGCAAACGATTTTTGAATTTTGGGAATTATTATGAGCTCAAGTTTCGCGTGTCAAAAAGACATTGTATTATGATTCTAAAGAAGACATTTTTGAGTTTATCCTTTAAAGAAAATTTCTTTTACATCAACATCTCTTCAAAGAAAAGTCTATCGAATGTATTTGGGGGAATTTATTTTAACCATCAACTTCAAGATGCGCCCCAGAATACCAATAACACACCCATCACGAGTTTTGATTCAGCTAAAAGTAAGTGAAAGGATTTTAACGTGTGTGCGTGACTTGTGTATCGCGTGATGAGTGTCAATGACTTAAGTTTGCAAAGGTTGAGGAGGTTTCACATCCCTTTAGGCTGAGCTTTCGATCTCTTTCCTGTTTCCTACTGAAATAGAAAGTAATTTCGCTTTTCAGTACATATGGAATTTGAATATACCCAATGATGATAGATAGCCATGGTTATGAGATGGCGATATGCATGGAAACCGATTGATTAGCGTTTTTGACCATTCAATGTATTATTTCTGGATTCTGGTACCCTAAAAATGTACCGCATATTAAAGGGAAATGTTTGTATCATGTTCCGTTTCATAAATTTGTTTTTATTATTAATCTTGTTACCATTCCATAAAAATGCTAGTATGAAGTACCATATTAATTTTTGTGTTATTTTAGTTTTAAATTTATCGATTCTTTTATTTGATTTATCTGTTCTGCTTTGGTTCGAGAAGAGTTTTGTAAATTCAATACTATTATTATGAACACCCTCTTGTATTCTCTTAATAAATAAACATTTCATGAGATGTTAAAGCATCAACGCAGGCAGGTTTCATGTTTGGTAGCAATGTTTTCTTAATATGAACAGAAGTGTAACGTTCTGCATTTTCTATCTCAAATCGGGGAATAGAATTCATTAGTCCTTAACCTCTTTTCTAAATATTCAGAGACAAACATGCCTTATAACATGAAAATTAAGTCAAGAAATTTTGGAAAAATTACTTAAAAGTATAAATGAATGAAGTTGATAGATACCTAAATCCCCTGTTTCTCTTATCTTTCCAATAAGTAGTATTCCTTTCCCAAAAACGTGTACGCTTTAAATTTATAACTTGCAACTAAGATTTTACCATGATATGTGAGTAATTCAGCTTACCTTGGATAATCAGCGTCTTCGAAGCAAACCGTGGAGTTACCTTGAGCACACGAGGGAGTTTTCTTAGACTCTTCAGCTCTTCTCATAGAGACTGCTGGAGGTGGATACAAGAAACCGTTATCTTGAGCCCCGGGAAGCTGGTAAAAGGGATTTCTTGCATCCAACCCAGGCATAGGATGAAACGGCCTGTTTTGGAAGACCTGTTCTCTCTGTTGGTACGGAGGGAACATCACTGGTGGACGAGACAAACGCTCGTCGAACTGAACTGGAGAATTGTTGGAGAACGGGTCTGCAAGGACTTCTCTGGTTTGATTGCTGTTGTCTATGCTTCCAGGATAACCCTGTTGGAGAGCTTTCAACGCATTTCTGTAGGGATCTGGGTTGCTGAATGGCCTGAAATCGCCAGGCTGAGCAAAGAAGGGGAATGTTGGGTTGGAAGCTGAAGGATCCGAGCTCCGCGACTTTTCGGTCGTGTTCTGAACCGGCAGGTTTTCTTCAGTCGCGTAACCGGCTTCCTGTATAGGGTACCTCAGGTAGACCTCGCTTGGACCCGAGCTGTCGTCGTCGCCTGGTTTGATGCGAGCGCCGAAAGGTACTGCCGTCGGGTCTTCTTTGTCCTGAGATGCCGTCAATGCGTCCGAGTCTTTTGGTTCTTCCTGCTTTTGCTTGTCGATCTGATCGCTGCTCTGGAGGGTCAGAGGGTTGTCGGGGTATCTGTACATAGGGGGTTGTTGGAACGACTGCCTGGGTAGGTTCGGCATGACTCCAGAGTTGGCGAAGTCGGTGTTACCGTAGAAGTTCGGATTGACTTGGAACTGAGCAGGCTGGGGTCTCATATACGGCGAATAATTCGGTCGAGGTGTATCGTCAACGATATCCATATTAGGCATGCCAGGGAAACCTCCAGGGTGGAAAAAAGGTTGGACGGGCCTGGTGTTTCCGTCAAGGACTTGTTGTTGATAGGGTAGATTTGGATGGAACACCCCTTGGTTCTGTCTTTGGGGTGCTTGAAAGAGCGAAAACCCGTTCTGATCCCTGGGGTAGCTGGTGTAAGGTCCATTTTCAGGTTGCTGGAAGGGAGATTGGAAATTCGTGGATGAGAAGTCAGTGAACCCAGCAGGAGGAGTGTTGAAAAACCCGCTCTGGATTCCACCAGGCAATGCAAACGGGTTCTGCTGGAACATGGGGCGAGCCGCTTGGGGCTGATACGGGGGCATCACCTGTGGAGTGAGGGGTCCCGCTTGGGCTTGCGGCGCTTCTAATGTCTCGGACTGCTGGGAAGCGCTACCTGTTCGCATTCGCTGCCTCTGGTCGTAGATTCCGAAGAATCTTCGGTCTGGTCTCTGGTATCCTCCTTGTGTCAAGCGCAGCTGAGGTGAACCGTCACCGGAAGAGTCGGTCGGTTCTGGGTTTGTAACGAAAACGGGAGTCGGGGCCTCGGGTATCTTGTCTTCAGAGTCTAGGTCGGATCCGTCTGTCATGAGTCCGGGTTGCAGGTCACCCAGACGTCTCAGTTGAGACGATTTCGTCTCTGTGATGGATTCGGGTGCTGGTTTCGTGTTGTCCTCGTCATCGTCGTCGTCGTCTCCTTCGTTGTCGTCATCATCGTCGTCGTCGTCGTCGGTAGTAGAAACTATCGTTCTGACATCGGCTTTTTTGTCGTCGTTGCTGTCTTTGTCTTCCATAATTTTTTCCAGATCAGCTGCAAAATATTTTGGTTAGATTATTGAATTTGGAGATGATAGAAAAGATTCGATTGAAAATGGTGTTTGTAGGTAAAGAATTGTTATATTTTTTTTAATCAAAACATCAAAAGAGGAAGAATATTAAAACTTCTCGTAAACACTTGTGTTTTTAATTTTTATTTATCAATCTATTTTAAGAGAAGAGAGTCTGTCACTAATATCTGTGCATGGAAAAAAATTCTCACAAATTTTGATTTTTCAAATGACGTAGGGTAAATAATCATGGAGAAGCGAAACAAACGTTTTAATTTTTTTTATCGCAGCTGTTTTTATTGAATTGATGTGTTTTACCTTAGAACACACACTGCGATATAAAATAAATATCTATTAATATTTCTGAATTTGTAAATCACTAAATTTATCGTTTCTGAATTTGTACCTTAATTTATATAAGTTTCTGGATAACAATATTATTTTCGTGCACGAACTACCCACCAGATGGGGAACATTGTAATAAAAAATAATAAATATTTGGGCGTTTAAAAAGTTTTGAAACCTATTTCTGAAACTTGTTTGTTTAGTATAAATTTTAATCAATGAATACCCAAGAAAAGTAGCATTGCATTTTGAGACTTTCTCCAAGGAATTTTTTCAAAGAATCCTATTCTAAAAAAAGTTTTTATGGTAAAGTTAAATCTAAACATAATGTATGTGCAGGATAATGGAACGGAACAGATTATATGTTTTGAAATAAAACTGTCTGGCAAAATAATACTTTGAAAGTTTCTATCTATAGAACACGGGATGTAAAGCTAGAAAACCTATGAAAATGTATACTACTTTTAGATAAAATCCGAAATCAAATTTTAGAGTCACAGGTAAAATAATGCTGTTTTATTTTGTTAAATTAAAATCATAGACCATTTCAATAACTTTTTATATTTTTACCAATGAGATAAAGTCATGATGACAAAGTTGTTAACCTGAAATTCATTGTTAAATTTTTGTTGAGATCTGATATTTTATGTGTGGATGTAACATTGTACAACCTAATAAAAATCTGTATGTATATTTTACATATCTATAAATATCATATTCTTAGGGGAAAGACGATGTTGAGATTGATTTCTCAACGAATGTTGTATGAATATAGAAAGTATGAATATGAACCTATTGAATATAGAAAGTCGCGGTGATAAGTTCTTGGAAAAATATGCGGAACTTTCTAAAAAAATAAGTTTGTATTTTGCTGATTTAATTATGTTTCCAGAATTTTAATACATACTTACGAATATTTAGGTAAAATGAAAATAAAAATGTACTGTGCCTAACCCAATTTTGTTCCATAAACTCGTTGATAAGTTGTAGAAAAGAAAGTTTTTTTCAATGAAAGAACGAAGCATTGAAAATTTAATTCAATTTAACTTCCGAATTAACAACATTTTCATCCATATTCACAGCCATCAGGGTCGTGGCTAGCCAGCAGCTATAGAAAGGAAAATTAGCTTTTTGCCTACTATGATTGGTCTTCTTTGACCAAGGATTTAACACCGACGGTGGTGGCTGTGAATATGACTGTTTCAGACCACCCATCTATAAAAATTACTGGCCTATTCAGAAAATATTTATCTAAAAATCATTCATTGGACACAAGTAACTACATAAAATCAAAGCTCTTCAACCAGAGTTAAACTGAAGAAAGTGGGCAAACCTTACCCATGGTCTCAACAGCTTCTTCATCCTCATCATCATCATCGTCATCTTCGTCGTCATCATCATTCTCAGTCACCAAGTCGTTGGTAGGGGCCGGCGAGAGACTGGTGCGGGCATCAGCCTGAGTGAAAGTGTACCGGGCCGCGGTACCCGAAGACTTGAGATCCCCGTCCTCCTCTTCATCTTCCGTGGATAATGAAGCCTCGGTGGAGGAATCCTCGGATACTTTGGTGGGGTCTTGCTCGCTAAGGGCACTGGTCTGTTCACTGCTGTCGTATTGTGTGGTCTGACCTGCCACCACAGTGGCTATGAAAAGGGTCTGTAAGAAAAAAAAATGTTTCTTTTCACTGTAATCTAATAACGTCTCTCTTTTAATTCATTGGCATGGATTTCATTCCATTGATTAAATAGTCTTTCTAAGGTATATTGGGGATTCAACTCTTCAATGTTAGGACCTTATATAATTTCATATCTACTTTCTCAGGTTTGATTACCGAAAAATTAAACAGAAAAAGAGGAAGAAACAGAAAGATTTCACAGAGATTTAATTAAGTAGGGTCGAAATCAGAAAATGAAGTTAAATGGATATCCTCCTTAGAGATTTGCAAAAATAAAAACGTTCTTGATTTCAAAACTTGGAAAAATCGTTAGGTATAAGTGCTATTTCCATAGTTACATTCACACTAAATTTTAAAAAGAATTTACAAAACCTTAGATTATAATGTTGTAAAAAAGTACTCAGTTTTTAATTATCGTTTTCATCTTTAACTGTAACCTTAGTTTCAGTGCATTGCACGTACCGCATCTCAAGACCTTCGAATGACCTTTTCTAGGAATAAAAGCATATCACCTTCAACCTTAAAACCGAAGAATGACTTTTTATGTTGATCTTTTGGAAATATTACCAACCCATCAAGGTAATTAAAAATATTTTCTCTTTCTTTTCATAGCACAATTATAAAACACATCTCATTTATAATACTGTAACCCTTCTTTTTTTGTTCCTTTTCTTTCGAAAATATTTTATGATTTTTATGAAGTGAAAACCTATTGACAAACATTCGGCAATGAAAATATTTGTGGTGTGGATATGTATTATACTCCCACTAACTTAATAAATAATGTGCAGCTTCGCACGTTGCGAATACCGCATTTTGTGATGACGCAAGGTTGTGTTCTCAACTTTAGTGAAATTTGTAATTACTGCTCTTGAATGAAAAGGTTTTGCTTTTTTGT
The DNA here is from genome assembly GCA_963680715.1 of Tetragnatha montana. NCBI lineage: Eukaryota > Metazoa > Arthropoda > Arachnida > Araneae > Tetragnathidae > Tetragnatha > Tetragnatha montana. The sequence continues at coordinate 35,111,641 of OY796674.1, read as the reverse complement.
ACTACACTAACTTTTATATTGAAAAGTGACTTTCCTTGAACTTAAGGAGCATTACACTTTCATGGGATTAAAGAACTAACCATTTAATGTTTTCAACTCGTTTTCAATGAGTGACGTGTAAAGATAAAAGATGTCATGCAAACCGACTTCCATAATAGTGCATAACACACTACTACTTCCCCTTTCCGAGAGCAACCTGAAGACAATACTCTTTAGAGGAGGAGGTGTAATCACCATCTTTCCCTAGGCGTGCGAAGTTCGCGTTTTGCACCAGTTTGTTTTCTGAAAAGTTCTTTTGCATGTCCACGCTCAAATTCGTCCTTAGGTCTTCGTTTAACTGTGACCGCGAGGTAAAACGAGTTGTTCCGCTGCTGCTTTCGAATGAGCCGTTCTTACACAACCCTTCTATAACAACCAGTGGGGGTGTTACGTCCATCGACACTTTTGTTGGACGTCTTGTAGTTTAAAACGTTTGCTTCTCATAACACATTTAAATTCGAATTGATTTTGAAACGTTATCCTACTTTTGAAATGTTGGATTTTGAGACAGTCAATTGTTCCTTTCTTCACTGAGTATTTTGAACTCATTCTTCTTATATTTGCTTTTACGATGGTGTTTAGTGGTTTAGAAATCTGAAGTGCTTAATTTTTAATTAATCCTTCCTTCAATCTTGAACAGACCAAACCTTTTAATTTTTTAAATTGTTTATTTAGTTAAGTTCTCTAAATTAATGTTTACCTAAAAATATTTATTGCTATGAAAACACTCTGAAAATTATAGAAAAATCTTTGTTAACCATTTTTGTATGTTTAACAATAAGCTGAGATTAGCTTTATGTATGTATGCGTATTTGGTTTTCCTTATGTCTATGTCTAGTTAGGGTATGTGCTGCCCTAGAATTCTGTGTTTGCCATGTTGTTTGTGTTAGATAGCATATATAATTACAAAAAAAACTAAGGATTTAAGAGCTTTTGTAGATGACTGGTTGTAATTAAAAACCAAATTTAAATGAGGGGTGTCCCAATCTTTAAACGAAAACCAAAAATATTCAAATAAAAAAGAAAGTAGTGTCATATTAGTGGTTTTTAGTAATTTTCAGATAGAACGGGAACAAAGAGAAGAAAGTTATACATTGTAGACATTTGATTGAAGTTTTGTTGACATCCGTGTTTATACGATCTCTAGTCTGGAGCAGTGAAACAGCGTGACCACTCTTTTTTTCCATTTTCACCCTAAAAATATTCGACCCGTTTTCCGCGCATGAGATCGTTTTTTTATTTCCTTCCATCACTGCCCTTTGTCTTTTATTATACCTTATAATAAACCACTAAAACTTCCCATTAAAAGAGATCATATCAGATCTGGCATTTGAGTTGACGTTTCTTTTATTAGGTGTTTACTCCACTCCAACTCCTTTTTAAAAGTTCTCCGATTCATATCAGTGTCTAACTTATCAATTTCAGAGGTTAAAACATTTCGGAACTTAATGGTCTAGAGTTTAAGCTAGAGAAAAAATTCCTTTAGCAAAAAAGCTAAAATGGGGGGGGGAATGCTAAAATTAGCGATTGGTTAGATATGACAGTTTTTTTTACTAGAAAAATGTAATTAATAGGAACTACTCTCTAAGAACAAACTCAATACTAAGTATTTCTTTAAAACCTTTTTTTTATTACATTTAAACAAATTCAAATATTTATGTTCTTCAAGTAGTAGGTACTTATATAAAGTTCAATTTTTTCTTTCGCATTTTGCAAAAATAGCCATTATAGAGGAATCCCTGTAATAGTCCAATTCTAATACCTTAAATTAACTTAAGTAATTTTAGTATACCCTCTCACTTTATTACGGAAATTTTTTTGGTTGACCTTTACCTTAAGTATTGAAAAACTGCTTTTGGCTGTTGATCAATAAATATATTAATTAAAAAAAATATAACATAACTTTATGTGCTGGATGCACTTAAATTAAGAATATGGTAGTTTAGTGAAGAGTACTTCAACCTTATATTCATAAGTACTATTAGAAAGTTTGAAAAAATAGTTGATTTCTCAAATTATTTGTAAGGATTCACATCAATGAATTCAAGTATAAAATCTTTTTATTAAATTATTTTCATTTAATCTTTTCATTCATTGAAAACATTCTGTTCTTAGCAAGTTATTATAGTTATTTTAACTTCTTTCAGAAAATTAACTGTAATAATAACTAACTATAATAAATTAGCTATAAAATAAATATAATAGCAAGTTATTTTAGTTATTTTAGCTTACTTATATATTTCCTCTATTATTTATTATTATTCTTATAAATTGTTATTTTTCGTATTGATTACTTTCCTTTTAAAGTGTTTCAATGAATGTTAAATAGTTAAGCTGTGCCAACGCGATTTTACTACTTCAAAAATCTTTCGAAATTACAGAAAAAAGGATTAATTCATAGAAAAACCCCTCTATTGTTTTAGATTATTTCTCACTAGATTCTCCATTTTACATGTTCAAAGAGCGACTGTTTCATAATTTATCCCACTAATGGATCATTAAAAAAAAAAAAGAAAGATTTTTTTTATCGGCCATTCTACTTTTCTTTATGGTCAATTTCGAGGGAGAGAGAAAACGCGTATGAATGTGATTGCGAACGGGATTAAAAAGGGGTCACAACCCATGTTAGAGCCGCTAAACTGACCAAGAGAATAGACAATGAAAATTACTTCTTTCGGCATCGGATGTCTGTACTAACTATACAACAGGCCACTGCAGGCACAGTTTGTTTTAAAAGGTTGTTGTTAGCTTTTCATAAGAGTTGAAACTCGATTGTGTCAAGCAATGGGATTTTGAAAGTGGATCGCGCTTGAATTGTAAAAATTAAAATGGCATTGATTTCTTCGTGTTACCGATAGAAATAATTAAAATTCCACTTTCTTTGTTTGAAGTCTAGTCTAAATGGAGGACTGCTGTTAGGTAAAATCGGCAGTTTTTATAGAGGAAACAAATCAATAATTTAGGAATAGTTTCGTTATAAATTATGTATTCAATGAACTCATTTTTTGTTAATAGACGTTTATTCTATAAAATTAGTTATTCTATTTTTCGTCAAAGAAATGCATTTAGAATTAACTTTTCTCAGAATATGTAAGGTGTTCCATTTTAAGAGTTGTTTGATATCAGAAATAAATTTAAATCGGCATAAAAAGTATGTACTGTCTGTCTATCACAAGATGAGCTCTCGTTTATATTTCTTACATCTATTCGTTTAGTATGGTTTCTATAGCAACCACCTAGTCCAGAGCTCATCTTGTGGTAGAGAGACAATAGTATAATTTGAAGCTTTTCATAAATTTAAACTGTCCTTACCAAAGATATTTAAAAAAAAATAAAATGAGAATAATTTCATTTTGAACGTGTGTATGGTATTATTCCTTGAATTTATCTTTTCCTAACTAAGCGCAAATTACACCTAAAATTAGGTTAAAAAATAAAGCTTAATGAATATTTTGAATATTGTGAATAATATGTTAAATATAAGATAAAGTAATCCCATTAAAATATTCATCTGCCGTAGTATCAAAAATAAGAATATAATTTTGATTAATTATGTGATTAATGATTTTTAAATATAAAATTGTGAGGTTCTTTAGAGATAGACCAACAAATTAATTAATGACATTGAGTTAAAAAAAAAAAAAACAAATTAAATTTAACTTGTTAGCTTACTTAATATTTGTTACCTTCTCTACTTTTTTTTAAGTAATAAAACTAATATTAAGGTAAGGTAAACTAAATGCGTACAAAAACAAATCAATGAACATGTATTTTTTACTTTTGATTTCTGTTGTTTTTACCAACTGTAAAGGGAAAGACATATATTCTCAACGTAATGGATAGGTATACCCACTATTATACCTTAACAATTAATTCAACCATAATACTCCTTACCATTTCACTTTTTAACATAAAATTAAAATGAACTAATTAAAGTTTACCCTTCTAGCCTAAGCTAAACAATTAAACATCCCATTATCCTCGTTTACTCAAGGCACACCTAACTTGCAATTTCGTCGCTTCACTTGCACACTACTGGATATCACGAGGGAGCAGCACGTGGCGCATAATTACCTTCCTGACAGTGAAATTAGTTCAACCTTTGAAATGATTGACCTAAATTATTATTATTACTATATTTCCTTTCGCTCCCTGAGAAAATGTCATAAAACAGCCTGACAGCCGGGGAAGTAAAACAATATTTAATTGGCTTCCGTTCAGCTTTTGCACGAAGAGCTGATTTCCCCAGCAGCCCTATGTGCTGTTGGTAAATCATGCTAAATCGTTCGGAATTTATTGTTTTGATTACACGCTTGAAAACTCATTACGCTGTGTAAATCAAGTTAGGGGATTCATTAAGTGTTTTTGGAATGGGGTTTTTGGGGACGAACTATCGATTTAGGATTTCTAATTTAAAGTAAAATGGGAGTTGCCAGTGACCTTTGGGACTTTTTTTATAGATGAGTGGCTGTTTGAATTTAAGCATATATTTTAGAACTTGCTTAAATTTGTTTTTACGCGTCTAAGTGCTTTTAATGTTGGTTTATTGTAGTTTAAGAGGTTGTTTTTTATCGGAAGATATAACCCAGATAGCACGTATGCTTGCTTCAAGTTTGAGATTTCCTGTAAATATGGTTGAAATTTCAAACTTGTAGAAACAAACTTACTTCAATCAATTTTTAAGCTGGGTGTTTCAAGATTGGAGTTTATCAAACTTAGTTCAATCATTTTTCAAGCAAGGGATTTCTTGCTTGGGTAATAAAATATTTTTCAATCATTAAAATTGGTTGAAACTCCAAGCGAATCACAAGCTTGAGTTTATCAAATTTAGTTCAATCATTTTTCCTGCAAGGAATTTCTTGCTTGGGAAATAAAATATTTTTCAATCATTAAAATAGATTGAAAATCCAAGCGAATCATAATCTTGAGTTTATCAAATTTGGTTCAATCATTTTTCCTGCAAGGAATTTCTTGCTTGGGTAATAAAATATTTTTCAATCATTAAAATAGGTTGAAAATCCAAGCGAATCACAATCTTGAGTTTATCAAATTTGGTTCAATCATTTTTCCTGCAAGGAATTTCTTGCTTGGGAAATAAAATATTTTTCAATCATTAAAATAGATTGAAAATCCAAGCGAATCACAATCTTGAGTTTATCAAATTTAGTTCAATCATTTTTCCTGCAAGGAATTTCTTGCTTGGGTAATAAAATATTTTTCAATCATTAAAATAGGTTGAAAATCCAAGCGAATCACAATCTTGAGTTTATCAAATTTAGTTCAATCATTTTTCCTGCAAGGAATTTCTTGCTTGGGTAATAAAATATTTTTCAATCATTAAAATTGGTTGAAAATCCAAGCGCATCACAATCTTAAGTTTATCAAATTTAGTTCAATCATTTTTCCTGCAAGGAATTTCTTGTTTGGGTAATAAAATCTTTTTCAATCATTAAAATTGGTTTTAATTCAAGCGAATCACAATCTTGTGTTTATTAAATTTAGTTCAATCATTTGTCCAGCAAGGAATTTTTCTCTTGGGTAATAAAATATTTTCCAAAGCGAAACACAACCTTTATGAAAAATGGGGCCTGATTTTTTAAAGTAGCAAATAAAAATTTTGATCCGATTTTGAGTTTTTTCTCCGTTTCCATAATTATCAATTTTAAACCCTAGTTGAAAAACTATTTCTCTTGGGGTATTTTTAAAGTTTTTTCTTATCTTTTAATACTTTAGAGAAAGAATTTAGAAACATAATTTTTACTAGCTTTGGATAATTTATTTGTAATCAGCATTGAAAAATAATCTAACCTGACGGGCTTTCAATAGCGCTGTGACGTATTCAATAAAATATCGCCAGTAGCATGGCCTAAGACGTGTATTAGAATAGAATAAAATTTTTTTATTACAAAAACACAACAAAAAAATGAAACAAATTACAAGAGATAAATCAGACAAAAAAGCAGAAAAACGAACACACACTTACATGGAAAAAAAATAAGTTTTGAGCACCAAAAGAGCACAGAGCTCGTCCTCGGTACCCAGTACCAGTTTCTTTGTTACGGTAACGAAGCATCGCTGACTAATTAACTTAAACAATGTTTCTATTTCATTGTGTCCTGCTATACAATTATATACTCCAGATTTAAATTCAGTTTTACTATTAGTAGTTTTAAGGGCTTAATTTATTTTATTAAACAGGTAGGGACCCAGAAACACGCGAGATTTATAAAAGATTTTTATTAGACTTTGGTATTAAATAATTTCCTTGCGAATTTCTAAGTGAAAAGTTACTAGTTTTGAATTGATAGAAAAACTTATTGAAAATGAACACAGAAGTAAACGAAAAATATACATAATTCTCTTACAGTCAAAATGGGCTTTAATAAATAATTATTTTTTGTGTGAGATAAGATTTTATTCTGCAAGTGATTAACCCTATGTAGACGGTTCGGCCCTTTTACGGCCAAAACACCAACAGCGGGAAAAAATCCTGTTTGCCTTCCCCCCGCGCTCCCAGAGAATGTCGTTTCGTTATCGGCAGTGGGGAGTCGCGTCGGCGGCCCCCGTCGCGTTCGCCCGGGCGCAAGCGGAAGTGTCCATTTTCGAGATTGACTGATTACGGGTGTCTCCGAAAATTTGTTTTCTCACAGCTCTTTCAAGGGAATCTTCTCGATGAAGAAATAAGATTAACAAAATTAATCATACAATGGACATCATGGTATTTTGGGATACTTAATAAAATATGTTTTGTGTTTTTTAAATTACCAAGATTGTTTTTTGTATCTCAATAACTCAATATAAATATTTGTTTTGATCAGAATTTATTTCCAAAATATGACCTCCTGGAACTAAAATGTCATTGTGCTTCAGGGACATAAAGATTTAAAATTGTCAAATATTATGAATGATTCAGGATATTTTTGGCTTTTCTTTATTTCTAGCGTTTTAGTGTAGTATAGATCTCTTATACATCTTTCAATGCAGAAAATCCATACTCACAGAACTATTAAGATAAACAAAAGGCAAGAGAAATAGCTTTCATACAGATTTTCGGACGGTTTATATTTTTTTTTTATGACAAAGGGAAAACACTTCTAAAGCGTTTTTGTAAAGGATAAACATTAAAATGTATCTTATATCAAATCAAAGAACTGATCTGTTATCTAATTCTATTTAATAATTATGAACAGATTCGTATTCGTACATGTGCATCGAATGCATTAATTTTTGAAAGAGAATTTTGTCCATAGGTATGCACCAATCTTGTCTAATAGGACGATATTCTCAGATTCAGTGTTATTCCTAGGATTTTTTGGAGGAGTAAAAATACTCCTTAGCTTCTTTAGGAGTGAAATTGAATTATAAGGAGTGAAATACAGAAATAGCATGAACATTGTACAGAGACACAAAAACCTCCCTTAGCATCAGAACAATAAATGACATAAAATTACTATGGCTGTATGAAAACACAATTAAATAGTATAAATAGGGTGCCGTGGCTTTTGGCAGTTGGCTTTTTCTAGAAGTAGGGCGAAAATGTCTTCGCTGAGATCAGTTGGTGTTTTGAGTAGAAAAATATTTGTTGATTTCGGTGGGGCCCGCGGTGCATTTTTTAAGCTAAACCTTTGTGAAAAATTCAAAGAGTGAAAATACTCCTTTCTAGTTTTTAAAGAGTATTTCCGATTTTCAAGGAGTGAAATACTCTCTCAGAGGAGTTAAAAATATCTCTGCTCAGATGAGTGTAGAAAACCTAAATTCAAAGATTTCAATACTTCAATTAAGTCCGTAAGAAGAAGAATTGATAGGATTTAATTAATCCAATATCTCAATCGAATATTATTCTAATAGAAAAGTAAACTGTTGAAAGCACAATGAGAAAATGCGTTTATTGGGAGAATTTTATGGTGTAAGAGCCAGTCTAAGAGACTAAACTACAAAATTCTACAGTCAGGGCATACCAATTAATAATTGATAGGATTTAATTAATCCAGCATCTCAATCGAATATTATGCTGATAAAAAAGTAAACTGTTGAAAGCACAATGAGAGAAGATGCTTTGATTGGGGGATTTGTATGGTGTAAGAGCCTGTCTAGAGGCCATACTACACAATTTTTTATATTACCAAACCCATACATTTTGAGTAAATTAAATAACATCCATTTATTCGTCAAAGCAAGTTGTTTGGGGGATTTTTCCTATAGTCTATACCTATATCCCTTTGTGTGGATTGCACTCAAAGAGCATAATGTTAAGAATGTTAAAATAAAACAGTATAGTGGTGGTCCAGAAAAATTTTGGAAATTTACCCCTAAAAATAGTGTTTTGAACTCATTTTGTGACCCTTTAGGTAACACCAATGTGGAATACTCCTTGTAAGTCACAAAATTTTCACGAAAAAATACAGTACAGTAGATTTCGAGAACTAATTTTTAGACCCTTTGGGTTGTTTGTAAAGACACAATTTTCAAGGAAACAAACACTATAAAAATTTATGTCAAAATTTCGGGAGGGGTTTGGACCCCTAACCCCCCCCCTTGGATACGGCCCTGCAGGGTGTCAGTTACTGGAAAAATATTAGATTTTAAAAATTAAGTTGCACAGCAACATTCTACAAATAGCTCTTACCATATTTCCTAGAATTTTCATACAATTACCTTGAATTTCACAAAAACAGCAGTAACTGACACTCGTGTCAGTTGTTTGGATCCAGTAACTGATTGAAATTGATTGTTTGGAATTGTGAAATTGATTGTTTTGATCCAGTAACTGACACCCCATTTTAAATAAATAAATTAGTACTTTTTTCAAAAATAACTACCCATTTAGCATGATTTATGTTGTACAATTATCAATTGCATGTTAGTTAATGCATTAAGGTTTCATTAAGGCATGCATTAATGTTTCAAAAGGAAATTTTGCTTAATTTAGACTAAACAAAAATGCATTTCCTTAATTTCAGCTTTTCAGCATTAAGCCAACCTCTTAAAATCGTTTCTTGACACTAAATGGGAATTCTCAATTATTAAAAATTGATGGAAAATAAATATTGCATAAAGTTAAAAATAAATGTAAAAAAAAATGTAAGAAAGGCCATCATTTCAGTTACTGATGCCACTACCCTATTTCGTTATTTTTGGAAATTTATCAGAACACTTGTCACTTGCGCCCTAATCCTAAAGAACCTATAATTTATTACACACAGTTAAATTTTTGGTAATTTTCTTAATGAAATTATGTTTAACTGCAAATTACCCGCACTTTACAAAAAAAAAAAAAACATGTTTTAATATTTTTAAAAGCCCTGTTTTAATTGTCAAATTTTAAAAATTTCCTGATGATAGACCCCAGACCCCTTTCTTGAGTGAGACTCAAAACTCTATACACAATTTAAAACATTAATGCGATGATGTTCTCGTACTACCTCTTAATTTTCTAAAAAAGCTTCATTTAACCTTTGCATGCAATTCATTTTATAAGAAAAAAATACCTTGCTGCAGCCCTGTAAAAAGAAAAGGTGTGGAAAAGATTGAGAAACAGATTTAAATGTTTTTCGCTGGTCAATTTAGTTTCTGAAAAAATTTATGCCTTAACTGAAGATTTTGTAGTCACAATGTTCAAAAGTTTAGGTACCCCTGCAGTATAGGATGTTTATTTATCCGATTCAATGTGGTAATTGTGTAGGTGTTTTTAATGGACTTTTTTTTAGCATTAAAGATACATATTTCTTAAATTAAAAGTTTTCTAAATCAGGGGTTCCCTAACTTTTCCGTGTCACGGGACATTGAAAAAATTGAACTTTCTCACGGCACTTCAAAAATATGATATCAATGTGATGTATTATATATATTTTTATGTACCAGGTGTTTCCCAAACTTTACAACTTATTTTTTTACAGGACCCCAGTTTTATAAAATCTATCGGACGTATTATCTGTAACTATTATAATTTTTTGCTTCCTATAGTAGAAGACGGGAACTTTTCAGACCCACCCCTATACTTTTATGCCCTACTTCTTAACTACTACTAAAATATCCCTAGACAACGAAGTATTTTTAAACAGATAGCCCTTAATTTTAAAATTATTCTAATTTACTGAACAAATTACACGATTTAAAAAAAATAACTTTTTTCGTTTAGTCAGAGTGCAGTTTAGTTTCTGGCTCGGTATAATAGAAGCAGAACCTCGTAATTCGCGTCAATCGGCTTTAGATTTTTTCCTACTCACCCGTCACCCCCCAAAAACAGACAATGAGCATTACCCCACTCTACCGGTGTGTATGCTATCAAGATGTTGGGGCCATCTCTTCCCTCCTGTTTGACCTTTCTCACCCCAGCCCTCCTCGGCGCCCGCCCAGTGTCTGAGTGTCCATTTCTCACGTTCTCTCGCTCGTATGCAGTTGCAGGGCAGGCTTGGAAGGTGGAAGGGTCTCTCTCTGGCCGACGGTGTTGTTCGCGGCTCAGATGCAGACTGCAGATGGATCCTATGGTACTTTTTTTTTTATCCCTGTTTTCTCTTTTCCAGTTGCAGCCTAATTAACCTAACAATATATTTTCAGGAGTTAACCAGCCATGTTGTAAATATTTGTAGTGAATATAATTCACATTTTAATTTTCAGATGGAAAATGGGATCCTAGGAATCATATTAACAATTTTTCTGCTTTCAGTAATTTTAGAAACGTGATTTCTTTTAGGTGTCTTTTTAGATTGTACCTGTTGCGATAGGGATACAGCTTAATTAAAGAAAAGTTTCATTCATTTTTAATGTTTCTTAAATTATATTTTTCCTCTTTCAGTAGTTAACAAGCCCTGTTGTAGTATATTCGTCTTTAACACAATACTATTTGTTGGCAGCTTTCAAATTCATCAGTTGTTTTAATTAGTTTTCGGTTATTTTTCAGATTAGAACGGTGAAAAGGAAAGAATATTCAGCCCTTTTTTTTTTCTTTAATATTTTAAAAGTAAGTTTCTTTCAGCTTCTGCATTTGATAAAAACTATCTTAAGAATTTTTTTTACAGAGAAGTGTATTTGAAAGGCTGTAGAACTGGTAAGGAATCAGCTGGTAGCTTCATACAAGGAAAAACAGTGTTTAAGTACCAATGTTATTGTAATTCTTTCATAATTTATTGATATTTTTTCCACTTAGGTCCGATCGAAAAAAGTAACAAAATTATTATGGTATCATGTATTTTCTTATTTTAAAAGTACTAAAATATTTTGATTTTTTTTATAGAATTTATGAGCTATCTATTTTTTAAAATTATTTTTTATGAGATATCAATGTACTAATTACGTATTACATAAACTGTATTTATTGCTTGTGAAAATGTACTCAATAAAAAATAAAGTTTAAAAAAAACTGAGTACCACCCGCATTATAACGCGGGAGGGAAAAGTAAAACAAAAAAAAAGAAAGAAAACTAAAATTGAATAAGCATTATTCAGGCTTGAACTAAGCAATAACTGAAACAAAATTTTCAAACTTGGAAAATCATTGAAATAATCAGCTAAAAAATGGGTTGAATTTTCAAGCTTAAAGGTGACCAGAAATTTCAAATTTGGAAAATCATTGAAACTTCTATCTTGAATACTGCTTACCTTTAAGCATGAAAATTCAATCCTTTTTTAGATAGGATTCAAGTTTGCCGTGTATACTTTAAATACAGCTAAACTACAGCGTTTTTCAAATTTGGAAAATCATTGAAACTTCTATCTTGAAAAATGTTACCTTTAAGCATGAAAATTCAATCCTTATTTAGATATGATTCAAGATCGCCGTGGTACAACTATACACATTAAATACTGCTAAACTACCGTAATTTTCAAGTTTGATTCAGGTTTATCAAGCTTGAGCGCTTAAGTTTGATTCAATCTTTTTTCAATCTTTCTGTGCTATCTGGGAAGGGATGCAGTGTTAAAATCGTCCACTCTTATTTAAAATAGGCAGTTACAGTTTTATTTTTATAGTTTTAATTTAATCAACTTTTTCTGTCATAAATAAAGTACGTTTGGGAAATAAATAAAAGCTTTATGGAACTATCAAAGTTATATAGTTTGCTTAGTTTTAATAAGTTTAGAAATTGGGTTTTTCTTAAAAAACTCAACTCAATCAAATGAATCTAACTTTAGAAGTTTTTATCACCCCATTTCGTTCAACGCACGCTAATTAATATTTTTTTTCACTGCTCTTCAAAACATTTTTGCTCATAACCTCTTCACTACCAGGGGGATTTTAAAAAAGAGTGAAATTTTGTCCTTTTTTACCATGTTGCTCCGTAAGTACACTTCAGTGCTGCCCCACCTATTGGTCTTAAATGAAAGCTTAATATCTAATGCACATAAATATCAAGTTTTCGCTCACTAATTTTTAGTGCATATATGTTTTTAAGCGGTTTTTAAGTGAAAGGTGTGAGTCCACGATCGTGGACCCATACAGTGAAGAGGATAAGCCTCTCGCTTTCTCTGATTTTGAGCATCCATTTGTTTTGAGCCTCTCTATGCTCCTAAGCATCCTTTTCTCTCCAGCACCTCTTTGCTCTTGAGCCTCTTTCTGCTCCTTAAAATCCCTCTTCCCTTCAGCTTCTCTTTGCTCTACATTATTTTTGTATTTTTAATTTAATTATCTTTTAACATGACCAGTTACACATGCATAGCAGTCTTCACACGGGTATCTTAATTTCTTTGAATGACCCCTTATATTTTTAGAAGTGTAGCACCTCACTTCTTCGTGAACCACTTTCAGCAATATAGTCGCATTTATAGTATGCTGTTATTATTTTATATATTGTCTGAAAAATTTATTCCATTTATCCGATATTAATTTTTACTTAAATGAAATTTATGTAGTAAATACTTCCACGGATCATTAACAAGTTTTCCAATTAATAGAATTTTTTCTCGTTTATAGTGTTTAGGATTCTTAGTCATTAAAACATCAGATGGACACACATTTTATATTTTATGCAATGCACAGAAAATTCCTCCAATAACAAGCATTCTATTAAGATATATATTTGCATTATAACTTACAACGTTTCCATTTGATGAGATAATTAATTCTGTTCGCTATTTTTGCCCCGGATTTCAGCAAAATTTTGCTTTGAAGGATTTCATCTTAGAAACAATATTTCGTTACAGATTAAAAAAAAGTGTTTAGATACCGCTATGCTTGATACAAGCTAACAAATACAACCCTCAAATAGATGTTCACCTGGATGCAAATTCTAACTATTTTCTCATAGATGAGAGAAACTGCCGCCATCACTTCTTTCCCTGGCGTATTGTTTTATTGCTCGGTTACCTGGCCACGCTCGAATATTGCCCATTGTCTATTCCCATTGAGCGCTTAGGTGCCGTTAAAAGTAATGGGGACCCGTCCTCCGTCAGATTCGTGTCAAAGGGAGGGTTTTTGTGTTTGGAGGCTTTTTCCGAGAGTGAAATATGTCAAAAACGTATGGAAAGCGTTCGCTACCGAATGGAGAATAATAACTTTTGGGGAAACGGGATTGGCGTGAAACAAGGGTGACGTTTTTGAAGACGGCAAATGTGATGTTATTTCCCTATTATAAGAAGGCGATTTGAGTTTACTGTGCTATAGATGTTTAATTTTGCTTTATCAGATAGGAAGTCGGAATGAAATGGTTTGGGAGTCCCTCTAATTTTATAAAAGTAGGATTAGATGGGGACAATTAAAAAGATTAGACAAGGACGGAAAAATTAAAAATGTGAATTTAAAATAATGCGAATCAGTTATCGTGCAATTTTAGCGATCAAGTACAATGTGTTGAGAATTTAAAGACCTTTTTCATGTTTTATTTACCGTTATAGAAGGTGTTAAAAATTACAAAATTTAGTTGGTATTTAATCCGTTGGAGGACTTAGTACATTAATTATGAACTTGATTGATGTAATGGACGTAGAAAGAGAGATAATATCGTGAGTTAACATCTTTTTACCCAAAAACTTTTCGGAGCTTAAAAAACATCTAAATAATTTTAATCCCTTTGAAGGAGCTTCAACATACCCCCAAACTATTAGACTTAAACCATTTATCTAGGTTAAATATATTTTTACGGAAACTATCAAAATGTTACTGCTATCAATTCGTACACAAATTCCCTTCGCAAGAGGAACGAGTTAAAAAAATACTTCCCATGTGGTTATGGCATGAATAATTCTAAAAAAGTTTTTCCTTTAGGAAGAGGTACCTATGAAGAAAAAATACTACCATTGATTTAATTTTATATTTTAAAAATATAATTTACATTTACTCTCTTAAAATCTACTGCTGATAATAATTTAAATTTATTTAACGTATTCCTAAACTCCTTTTAATGTATAAATATATTTTTAAATTTTCAAACATTTGCAATTGGAATTTCTTTAAATATAGTAACAATTTGCTACTCCATGTTTTGAAGCATTCATTGTTATGGTTTGCCTTAAAACCTTAGAAACCACCCAAAGGAACAATTTCTGTGCAGTAAACATCAATTTTAGGAAGTTTTATGGAGTAAGTCTCATTTGAGGGGGCAGTGAAATTCTAGCGGCTAGAGCCGGATCATTAAGTTACTTATAGAAGCGTTGTCTGCAATCTGGTTGCTAGGGGATACGGGAGTTGTAAGATTAAACCCACCTCCAAAAAAGCACCTTGTTGTCAACGTGCAGAGTATTAAGTTTACACGAACCATTTTTCGTGGGAGGACAAATTATGATTTTGTGCTGACTCCACCAACGAAGGCAAATATTATCTTTGAAATATCTGTTTTGGTTTAATAAAGTTCTGTTATTTTATATCTATAGTGAACATTGCAAGTGTCATAGGATGAAACATAAGGGAAACATAGCTTTGTTGTAATTATTCTTAAATCTGAATAGAAGTACTTAAAAATGTATGCTATCTGCATATTTTTTACACAGTTTTAAGAAAATTGCATTATAAAAGTAAACAGAAAACCTTTTTTAAAAACATATTTAAAATTGATTAATTCCACATTTTATAAAATTCACAAAATTCAAAACTTTTTATAACAAGATGCAGGGATTTCTTCAAAAAAATATCTATTCTTAAAATAATAATTATAAGTATGCATTTTAAACTTCTGAAATACATAATTCATTAGTAATGAAACAACTCATTCTCTCAATAGTTTTTTCTAAAATTGGAAAAAAATCTAGTTTATAAGGGTAACCTTATGAGAATGTTTTCTTTTAAATAAGTCATATACAAAACTTTTTTTTTACAAAATATGGATGCATAATATCATTATTAGACTGGAATTCAAACGAAATTTTACCCTTCAACAAAAATATCAAATATCTTAAGTTCCACTAACTCTCAGCTTAATATGACCTAAATCAAATTTAAGAATGAAAAACCATGAAAATCTCTCAACTGTACACATAAGTTTGTGTTAAATATTTTCCTTCAAGTAAAAACCCTTAATATAAAAAACACAGGGAATTGGTTAAAACATTAGTTTGCTATAAGGAACTTTCGATTAAAATCCAGGAATAGTATATAATTCTTCTTCATATATCTTTAAAAAAAGGTAAAGAACACGAAGTAATATTTTTTCGGGAGGCTAATTTGAAAATGCCTTATTCATTTATATTGAAAAAAAAATACAAACATTCTTCACTTTTTCATTCTTGACTGAACAAATTTCCAAAAACCAATTCACTACGTATTTTGGGTTAGGGGGATCATAAAAGTGTTCGTACCCCCTACCCACAAAGAGGGTCAAACTTCCCCAAGAATAACCCTCGCATGAAGCACCCCACCACCTGAGAGAAGCTCAAGATCACACTCACCAGGAGTAGCACCTTGTAGTCCATGCCGCCGCCGTTAATCCAGACACTGTTGTGCTGTCCCGAGAAACCAGCATCAACTTTTTATGCCCGTTTGTCTTTCTGACCAATCCCTCGCCCATAACTCTTCGGGACAGGCGGACCGTGAATTCTACTTTTCTCTCTCTCCCTTCGGATCCTATGCAAAGAAACTCTGATGGCGGGGTTGCCACAACGCCTCTCGCATCCTTTGATGACAATGAGGCGATATAATTGATGGCAATGAAACCGAACTGTGTGTTGTTTTCGGGGAGGTTCATTCACCGGTGTTCTTGAGTAGGTGATGATAATAACCTGGGCTTTTGTTGAGAGTCATCGTGCACGTATTTTCTTGCTAACAAGCCCTTTTGTGTTTGGGGAAGTAGTGGCTGTTTTGTGAGGAATTCGGTTGTAAAAGTAATTTTTATATTTGAATTTATGGCTTACTTGAAAGAAATTTTTGGCGATTTTTCGAAACAGTTACCCACAGTTGCTTAAAACTCAATGAAAGGAACAGAATTAAGTAAAGCAATTTACTTATATTATTTGAAAAGATGACCACAGTAGTACATAAAAGTACTTGAAGCATATGCATCTCATACTACATATGGACTACTATAGTGTTTAGTACCAGGAGAGAATCCAGGTATGACCTCTAAGGGAAAGGGGGGGGGGATTCTACGATTTTAGGAACATTTTTCACGAACATTAAATCATTGATATATTCAAACAATAAATAAACTATGACTAATGTATAAAAGGTTCGGTTCAACTATGTTTTAAAAGCGATTGTTTTTCTGGGGTAACCTTGTTATCGATACCCTGAAGTTTTCTTACAGGTTCCATCGATTTCGAGATACTGAGGTTATTTACTGTATTCAAACTAATGGTTACGTCCTTCTGCAACCTCGTCAACTATCGTCAACAGCTCCCTATATGTGTTCAGGGTTTTACCCCCCGCTTTCCTCCCAAGTCCATCTAATCCTCTCTGCTCAGCTTTATTTGATCGTTATTGCCGCTAGTCGTTCGGCGCGTGAGAATTCATTACGGCCGAGAGCCCATTAATAACGGGGTGAAAAGTGGTTGAGAGCGCCAAATATAATTAGTTTTCGGCCCCGAATAAAGTGGCACGCTGCTGATGCTGATACGGAATTTAAAACGTGTTAGCCCCTTTAGTAAGGAGACGCATAAAGAGCGTTTTCGGATGAAAGGAACTCTCCCGTGTCCTTTCAAAACTGAGGAGGTTGTGTGGATTATGTGGGATTTTCTTTTGAAGGGGATAAAAGTTTTTTTTTTATTGTGGAAAGGCGTGGGGCGCCTCTCGGCCTTGTATAGAGACCTGGCCCTTAGGAAAACATACTTCTACACTTTTATGAACAATCGATTATTTTTTTGTTATGTGAAGGGTTTTTTGTCTTGAATGATATTGATTGTATGAAACTCAATACAAATTATGATTAAGGGATGGGATGCAAATTTTTAGATTAACTGAAGATCACAAAAATGAAAAGTTTTGGGTTATTTCAATTATTATCTTCAAATCGGTGTCCTTGATATTTATTTGATTATTCATGGTACACCGTTTCAAAGTAGTCTTTGAAATAATGAGTACAATGTTACCTTTATTACCTTAAATAAATATTCCAAGATGAAAAGAATTTTCTATGTGAAACGTGACAACAAGCAATTAGCAACTGATACTCTCTAAAGAGTAAGAACTCGGCTCACAGTTTTCCATAAGAAGTTAAATTTAAAATTTTTGGCATTAAATTTTTATTTTGATGATATACGTATGATACCTATATGATCCATTTGTATAAATATCAACTGTAGCAAAGATACTTAAATATCACAATAAAATGTTTGAAGGTTTAACTTTTGGGTGTAAAACACACTTTTGATCCCAACGTAACATGCTAATTTTTAAAAATAACCTGTTATATCTTCAAACTTAATTTAACACATTTAGGAAAACTTTTTTGTCCTCAAATTAGCAATACTTTAGTTGTGTTGTTGAGTAAGAACACTTAACACCTTATTGTGTGTATTAGAAATGTGTTTTAAAAGGAGTTTAGAATCGGAAAGTGTTCTTAAATTTGGATCTAACCACTATAAGAACACATTTTCTGACTCTGATACTTTTTGATAACACTTTTACAACACTAACTTTTTCTCACACAACGTAAATCAAAACGCTACAATAATAGTCAATGAGGAAATAAAGAAGTGGAAATAAATTGCCAAGTGTAAACTATATTTCCGCTGTTATTCAGTTGTGAAGTGTCCTCGGAAATTTACTTACTTCACTTGGAATGAATGATACGTCGTGAGTTCCTGAATAAATCAAGGCATGTCTTTTGGCATCTATTCCATCTTTTTTTTTGAAGCTTTTTCTTGCCTTAGAAAAACCTCACCTTGCGACGTGCATCATCGAATGTTGAAAAAGGACTTTGACGCTTTGACTCACTGCACCGCGAGATAGAAATTTAAGCTGGAGATATCGGAATAGATCGACCACGAAATTCAAAAATTTCACCCCTTTTTTATGGTAGAAAGGATTCAAAACAGCCCCTAGATCACGATATCTCCATGCGGTTGTTTTTCTTACAATGCTTGGGGCATTATTTGGAAAAAATTGAAACGTATTGGCTATTTAATCATACCTATAAAATAATTATGTTGTATTTTTGATGTTAATACTTCTACTCTTCTTCAATTTAACAGAGAAATTTATATTTTAACACTTCATAAATTATCGTCATTCTTATGAAAACTTAAGTTGTCTCTTTCAAAGGTAGTTTTAGAATTGAATTATTTCTTAAGTAGTAGGTACTTGAAAAAACGTAAATAACTTTCTATTTAAAAAAGAACTTTTTACTAGAGTCAATACAAATATCTGTTCTAAAATATATTTCCATATATACATAATAATAATAAAAAGAACACGTTATTTAATATCTAATATGAAAGTAATGAAATATTCTCTCCAAGAGATGCATATACAGAGTGAATTTAGTTTTACAAGCAACGTATAATTTTGACTTGATTTTTTGTTAAAAGTAACTTTTATTACTTAGTAATAATTGCTGTTCTACGTAAATATTTAATAATTCTATTAACAAACAAATATTAACATAACCTTGAAGTTTTTTAAGCATTGTTTGTTAAATGAAATTAAATAACAATTTGGAAACGTGGTAGAAGCAAAACAGTTACATGAATCAAACCAAATATAACGGTTTAATGCGAGAAGCCTCCTGCTGATAAATGATCTGATTTGCCTAAGATGGCGTAATTGTAAACAGACTTCATCTTAGTTCCATATCTACGCCTGGTTGGTTAGAGCGCGAACGTTTGAGTAGAAATAAGGTGACCTATCCCAGCCTTAAATGTGTTTACAACCGGCAATGGGATATAGGGATTTGACCTCTACTTATTAATATTTGCTTAAATTGTGATAACAACGTAGATAGAAATGTAATTATAAAGTGCGCTACAAAATTCGAAATGTTACGTTTTTAAGGCATTTTTCTGTGAGCTACATTTTTTCTGACTGAATATGTGTTCTACGTCAATATTAAAAATACAATTAACTGTTGAATCTTAAATTATTTTAAGAAATTTAGATTGCTCCATGTACCTGTAACGGGTTTTACAACCCATGTAATTTTTCGTAGAGAAACGTCGAAAAGAACCTCTGTTTTATCAAAGATATTCTTTATAAAAATAGGTATATCGATCTTATCTTTGTTGATACTTAGATTTCTTAATAAAACTTTTCATTAAATATAAATTTTACCATATACCATACCATATAAATACATATCTACATTCAGGATCTATTTGATAGGTACATAGGACATATGAAAGTTAAAAGCGTAATTTCAAAAACAACAATAATAAAGCAGTTTAATTAAATTGGATTATTTTAAACAGTTTTTAATTAACATTTTAACTCTTTATTGATGTATTTTATCATACGTACAATGCCAAGAAAATATGACATATGATTTAAAGTTCATATTAAAAAAATATATTAGGTAGATCTTTTGTATGCTTTAAGAGATATTTTCAGAGATAACAGTTAAAAATTTGTAAAGCAGTATTAGAAATTTATTCAATTGATTTTAGATTGATTATTATTATGCCAACAATGAAAATATAGATTGTAAATAAATAAAATTATTTGTAATTTATTTTACTACCAGTAATTATTTAATTGTCGGAGAGACCTATTACAAAATTAAGTGACTGTAAAATGCCCAACACCGATTGTAAGTGCAATAGAATAATTTTAACATCATGAAGTAATAGACTTCATTTTCGTTACGAAAGTTAAAAGTTAGTTTGAAGGTTTCTTACTTTTCAAATTGGAACAAAATTTCTGTCTGGTTACTAAGTTTCCTGAAGCTTTCTAGAAGTCAACAGCTTCAGCCACACACCCCGAGGCGTTAAGATATTTGAATTTCTATCAGTTGCCAGTTTTAACTTCAGTTGCTGCTTCCATTCCGAAGGACTGATTAGTTTCACTTGATTCAGTAAACAACTTTATTTATGACCATTTGAAAAATCAATAAAATAAATTATAATTAATAAACTGAATAATATATTTTCAATTAATTGCTTTTCATTTTGCGTTTATTTTTAACGAGTGAGAAAAATTAAAATAATGAATAACGCGATATGTTAATATAAATATGTTTTTACCTCAATGAATTTTAAGCAGTTTTTTAGTAATGAATGAATTCAAGAAATGTTATTTTTTTTTTTGTTTGTGCACGAATTATTTCTTTAAATTAGGTTTATGTTTTATTCAGATTTCTATAAGTAGGTTTTAAGAAAAAATACCTTACTTCAAAGCTACATAGCATACTGAAAATTTTTCAGGTGAACGAAAATTTAATAGGCTCACTGTGTATTTCGTTACTTTTCCACTTTTAAATAAATTATATATGGTAAATGAAAGATTAAAAAGTATTTTTCAATCAGTCTAAATCGTTTTAAAAGCACTTCATTTAATAAATAAGCTGATTTATGTGTTTTAAGCAAACGCTTTTAAATCAGCAAAAACACAAAACACATAAATAAATTATCTTTATAACTTAAAAATGCAGAAACTATTGCACAAACTTGAATTCTTCACGAAATGTTTTTGGATGGACCTGAACAACGGATTTTTAACACATTTCTGAAAAAAAAAAGAAAGCAGCTGACAACTTGATTATATTTTAAGAAACCTATTTAGCCTCCGGGGGCCAAGAAAATCTCTTCGAGGGCCGCTGGTTGGACCACACTGTTTTAAATTATATAGTAGTACCTATTATTTGGTTATAAGGATAAATTTATATGATACACAACTTGAAACTAAAAATTTTATTGCCAATTAGGTAAAGTGGATTTTGAAATAAAATAAAACCAAAAGAAAGCTACAAATTCATTTTTATAAAAAAATGGAACTTTACCCATAAATTTTGTAGAGTTGAAAAAGGTTGTATCTTTTCCATCTTTAAAATACAAAGTTCGGCATGGTTATAAAATGATAACCACCCCAAAAGTGAGTATCATTTATAATAACTAATGATAAGGATGATTTATCTATAAAACCAAATTCCTAACAACTAAACTAAAATCGAATTTTATAAACATTTCAAGTGTAAGTACATTGAATTAAAATTAAAATGTTTGAGATACCTACTAATTTTTAATGGTCGGCTTAGAATATATTATACATATTTTATAGTCGCTAAGCCATATAATGGACTGAAAATTCAGCGTACCCCGTATTGGTTGTATGTTAACAGAATCTAACTTAACACTTTTATTTATTTGATGAGAAGAGCTCAAAACCTGTAGAACGATAATTCAATATCGACTCCGCTTGAGGGCTTAATGGTATCACATTATTTGTCCAAAAGCAGAATGGATAACAATATCCAATTGATAATAATAAGCCTTTCCATAATGAAAAGTTGTAAACAGTGAAACTGGAGTGTTTACATTAAAATCACGACTGTGTAGTCTTAATTGAAGCATTTAAAACGCTATTCTAGTATGTATTTAGCAACTTAAACATTCTTAAAGAGAAATATGAGAGTGGAAAATACAATACTTATAAATTAATGACTCATTTTGTATGTTTAAGTATTAAAAATTGGCCTTCCAACAGGAAATAAGGAGTTTGTTTTTAGAGATTTCACCCCAAATTTTGATAACAAACGATATAATGATCACATAAAACGATGCATTTTGGATTCATTTAAATAGGAGTGATAGTGACCAGTCAATTTTGATAACATTATCCGATTAATAACATTAACCGTGATCACATTAAGCGGAGTCGACTGTATTTACAAAATTTCTTTTGAAAAACGATGAAAAAACAACAGAGTTAAATAAATATTAGAGTTTTTTAGGGAACACGATTTTCATAATGTTAAAGTATAGGAAGTTTGCACTATAGTTCAGTGCTTATAGTAGCCGTGTGTTTTCATACAAAACCAACTTTTAAAAAGTGTTTAATGTAATATCTTAGATTTATTTTCCTTTTATTGCTTAAATTTCAGCTTTAAATGTTATCTTTTTGGCAACATCTTAAGATATTTATTTTACCAAAAGCACACGAAAAATACAATACAATAACAATACATTAAGTAGCAAAGTAAATTAAGTTTCTTTTTTTAAGTTGAATTATTGCAAAACATGTTTTGGGATATCGTTTACTAAAAGACATGATTAGAGCGGATATTTTATCTGAAATACGGAAAGAAAAATGGAAGCTTGGAACAAACGAAGGGATAAATTTTGAGAATACTTTTATTCAAGTAGGATTTTATTAATGTTTCTATACTAAATAGTACTATAGAATTTGTATTTCCAGTTACAATATCCCTTTACTCTCCAACCCATTTTTTACGACCTTTTTGGAGGTAGATCAAGGCATTACAATTATCTGGTATAGAGAAACTGTTTATAGAAATTTGTTTTAGTATTAATTTTAAAAAATGAACACAATAACTTTGTAATAATATTCTTAATAAAATTTAAGTAAGTATGTATAATCCTTTAAAAAAACACAGCATAAATTGTATTCTAGAATTGGTGCTGTATTACAACCGGGTGCCAGTCTTCTCGGAAACTTTTTTGGCACTACTCTTGGCATCATAATTCTCTAGAAAATGAATTACTAGTATTGCCCTAGTTGGAAACGCCAAAAAACAAGTGGCTACGGTTGTACAGTACGAAACTTCAGAATTTCCTGGATTAAAAATGTTTAGGGTTTATAAGAAGAAAAACTATTATTCTCTTGGGAAATTGCAAAAATTCGAGGGTTTGATTACAATGGTTATTACTTATATAAAGATGGAATTATATGAAAAAAAAATATTTTCTCTTTTTCAGCAAACAAGTGGAAGTCAAAACTTATGGAAAGTACAATTAGGTGAGTACCAATATTGTTTTTGAATTAACTAGAGACCCTTTATATAGGGAGACTGGACAATGAACGATTCTCAGCCATCGTGGGTCAATGAACAGAAAACCAAGCATACTTGAATCCTAAACGCTGGGGTCTCACGTTAGGCTCACATATGCTTTAAAACCCAGGGACATCGGCCACGCACGAAAACGAATATGGGCATCGCAGGTATCGGCCCCCATGGGCCAATGATTTTAGTCTTGTTTAAATTAATACATTTTTTAGATTTTTTATGAAAGAAAGGGCTATAGAAAAATAATGATTGAGGAAAAGCCATAGTTTACGTAAAAATTTAGATGAAAATGTCATAAAGCTTCTTTTTCCTTAGGTGAAACGGATAACTACATATTGTTTTTCAAGCAAGAAGTCACATTGGAAGAGACACCCACCGACCGTTTCCTGCTCCAGATGTTTCCGAAAGACACTCTTTGCATCCGGAAATGCTCCGGCAGGAAGCTGGAAGTAACCTTTCCCAAAGGCATCAAATGCCACTTCAAACTGCCGGTCGGAAGAGGGTGCGGCACAGCCTGGGCCAAATGGAGGGGCCTCCAAGACGCATGCGGGAGACTGTCGGTCAGCCAAAAGCCACAGTTCGCCGTCTTCAACACG
Source organism: Tetragnatha montana (assembly GCA_963680715.1). Classification (NCBI taxonomy): domain Eukaryota; kingdom Metazoa; phylum Arthropoda; class Arachnida; order Araneae; family Tetragnathidae; genus Tetragnatha; species Tetragnatha montana. Next base: position 35,087,691 of record OY796674.1, on the reverse strand, counting down.
CACGAACTCAGCGCGGACATCCTGCGGACGCTGAAAGAAAAAGGGTTCATGAACCCTTTGTTCCTGTCGAAGAGCTCGCAAGGCATTCTGGAAGCCGGTTGGCTGCTGTGGATGAAATCGAACGCACCGGAGGAAAGCGACCGAGCTTTGGAACCTGTGGAACTCGTCGCCTCTTCGAGTCTCGAGAACAAAATCAACAAGTGGCTGGAATCAGCCAAGAAAGACGTCCCGAGGAAAGGCAGCCACAGCCCGAAAGGAAAGAAGAGGGGTAAGAAGCCGGTGGTAAAACTGTCTCGGGTGATTCAAAGGTTCGGGGAGGGCGTTCCGGACGGCTGCACCTTTGGCCTGTCTCTGATAAACAACTACCCTGAAGAAGACCCCGATTCGCCGAATAATACCCAAACAAAGGATCCTAGCAAAGCAAAGGACCCTATGTGTCGCCACGTGCGATCTGCTTCCAGAAGACGGAACCAAAAACTGAACATCTTTGAGTATCTGTGCAAGGAGAGACTGGCCTCGGAGAAGCCGGATAGACTAGAGCATCACTGTTCGCTCCAAACTTCTGGTCCTCAAATTCTGGTCCCTGAGGAAAGCCTTGCCGATTCGGCGAAAACTTCGGTCAATACTTCTCTTTCCAGTTCAATCCTGGTCTATGGAAAAAAATTAACCGAGACACCTTTACTCAGCGCTTCTCACTCCGGTCCGCTTGAGAGCTATGAAAAACTCTTAGCTGAATTTGAGAAACCTTTGCTGAAAGTTCCACCTCCAAGCCCAAAGAAAAACCTTGTAAACTCTGCAAAAAATTCACTCAAAGCTTCTCAACCAGTTACAGTTCGTAGCCCTAAGAAAAAACCTGTCGGTTCTGCAAAACCTTTGTCAGAAACTTCTCACTTTGGTCAGTGCAGGTTCCTTAAGAAACACCCTGACGGTTCTGCAAAACCTTTGTTAGAAACACCTCACTCTGGTCCGGTTAGGATCTTTAAGAAACACCTTGACGATCCTGCAAAACCTCTGTTAGAAACATTTCACTCTGGTCCGGTTAGGATCTGTAAGAAACACCTTGTCGATTCTGCAATACCTTTGTTAAAAACATCTCACTCTGGTCCGGTTTGGACCTCTAAGAAACACCTTGACGATCCTGCAAAACCTTCGTTAGAAACATCTCACTCTGGTCCGGTTAGGATCTCTAAGAAACACCAAACCGATTCTCCAAAACCTTCGCCAGAAGCTTACACCGATCCAGTTCAGAGCTTCGTGAAAAACCTCGTCGTTTCTGCGAAACGTTCGCTGGAAGACGGATCTCTTTCCTGGGAGTCGAACATCCCCAATTCTCGAGCGGTTAAGAAAGATACCTTCTCCTATTTAGATTATTCAAAACCCCTCGCACTCCCTCCCCCGGATATTAGTAGCACCAGCAGATTCGGGTCGATTCTGAAACCTTTCCACTTCCTCCTCGACCCCCATAAGTGGACTGCGAAGGTCCCTCTGCTGGTACCGAGCTCGAAGAGTTTCACACCGGAGTCACAGAAAAGAAAATGAGTATAAGAAAAGATTTCTGTTATTCGGAGTTTCTAAATAAAGGCATCTATGGTGTTAAAAAAAGAGTGGTTTATTATAGAAAAAGCACACATCTTGATTTTGCAAAAAATCGATTCTTTCACCAGAATTACAGAGTGTCTACAAAAAGAGCTTATATTCGTTTGCTTGCTGTCAAAAATTGTTATTAAAGATTAGTTTGAAAAATTTTATCCTTCTGACTGGGGATTGTAGTTCTACAACCTATTTTGATGCTTTAGATTAAATTCCAACCATTGTTGAAAACAACTGTTGTAAGGTTTGAAATTGTAAAAGCTTGAGGGGATAAATATACGAGTACTATAAGATTTTCCTCCAACATTTATTAAATTGAAGAATGAGGCACAACATTCAAGATCTTATTTTGACCCACCAAACGTTGTCCAGCAACTCACCATTGGGTCACGATTTACAATTCGAGAACGACTGATCAAACCCCATTGGCCAACTCCAACCCATGTTTCGCAAATCTCTCATTCTTTAACTCATAACACAGTCATAGCATTCAATGGAAATGATACATTAAACAGCATGACATTATCTGAAAACGACTACGCGTGAAGTAGCAGTTTTAGATTATTTTACCGGTGAGAGAGGAAAAAAAACTGGTTTTGCACATTCTAATGTCCAACCACCGGTGCGTACCTGCAGATAATGACCGGTCATTGGGGACAAGCTTCCCTGGAGCCTGCCTGCAACGCGTGCCGCCTTTCGAAATGAATATCTTAAAAGATTCGCCTTGAGGCGTGATGTTTTTGCGAATATTCGCGCCGAGAACTTTCTAAGGGGCATCTTTTTTCCAGCATTGTTTTCCCATCTGATTTACCATTTGATTGTTCGAACGTGCGAAGTGTCGGATAATTATGTTATGTATGGCCAGGTAGCGTTTCAGGGAATTGAGGCATTGTGAGGACTTAAGGTTAGGAGCATGAGGTAACGAGAATACTTTTACGATTGAAAAAATGATGGTGTTTTGGTGGGCATCTCATTTTAAATTCAGATTTATGGCTTTTCAGCGCCTTTTTTATGCCCTCTTCTCCCCAAATAGTTATTATTTCCACTTCTAGAAATGTATAAATAAATTATAGGTTTTCAAAGTATTATAATAATAAACCCTTATTTAAATTTTTTGAGATTCCTTTTTCAGACGAGCTAATTTTATTCTTAGGTAATATACTTATAAGCTCTCCATCTTCAGCAAACATAAAAGTGTAAAACCTCTTTTATCTCTAACACTTTAATATTTTAATTTTTATGTTAATTAATTTCGTTCTTAAATCAACTCAGTTAAAGTTTTGCAAAAAAATCTTAGCAATTGCTTTAATAAAAGCATTGAAAACAAACTTTGACCACTATACTTAAAGAAAGAAAGTTAAAAAATATATATTAGTAATGTGGAAAGTCAAGAATATTTTAGTTCATTTTAAATGTGTCAAAAACATTTAAAATCTGAACTCAAATTAGATGTTCTAGAAAATGCACCCTGTTATAGCAGTTGAGATAAGTGACACCTTTTATAGAAAGTTTGATATTAAGCCATATTAAATTCATCTCCCACATCGAATATTATTTTAACTATTGATTTCTATTTTATAAATAGGAAATATAGATTAATATCCACTATATATCTATTCACTAACTTTTTAGTAAAATTTCCCCTTTGAAGTTCTTTTGAAAATGCTTTAATTATTTGGAAGTTTGCAAAACATAATTTTACGTTTAAATTGTTTAATTATAACCTGTTTACAGAAGTGGTTTTTGAATTTACAGTATCGTTATACACAAGTTTAACTGTATTAGATAATTAATGTATATGGTACTCAAAAAATTTGACTAAGCCAGAACATGGATGAACGTTTCAGTCATCAACTTATTCGTTGTTTCAAAGTGTTGTAGAAGAAACGTTGTCCAATTTTATTCGCAGGGATTGCATTTTGAACAAGTCTACTGTATTTCTTATCGGAAAAATGTATAATGTCCATTGTATCTCTCCATCAGTTGTTTTTCACTATCCAAATCTGAATTTGAATACATCATCTCAAAAGAGAAGAATAATCTCTTTTTGACGTCATCACATTAACCAAATCATGCCAAGGGCAGGTAGAGAAATCCCTAGACGCCGAAATAAATATTTGTAATGGAAATTTGAGCATTGTTTGAAACACCATAACTTTGTCAGACATCGGCAATAAAAAGCGCGGGGAGAAAGAATTCGACTTCACAGTAACCACAGGTATTCCCCACGTCATAGTCAGGACTCTTGAAATTGTCTTTCGCAAGATGGCAACGCAAAGAACGTCTCTGTAAAATGAAATACGTATAAAGTAGGCTGAGTAATTGGATTATGTGCTAGAACACAGGGAAAGCTCTCACTTTTGTCTATTTTCCTCTTTTCAAATTTCTGCTTTTCATATCTGATTTTCTATCTATTTGCTTTATAATCTGGTATAAATTATCCTTATAAATCTTAAATGTATTGGGGAATTTCGGTTATCACAGAAGAAAATAAAGACGCTGAAAGTTTTGAAAGAAAGTGAAGTGTTGCAAAAATTTTCAATATTTTTCAAATTAGAAAAGTAAACCTCCTTTACAATCATAAAACATAAGCAAAAGCACAAGAGAATAACGGAAAAAATTCCTTAAATGTGGTTTACTGCAATGAAACCTTTGTGACACTTTCTTTTCTTAATTGTTTTATTGGCTGTTAACGCATGTTACCTCACTACTAAGTCTACGTCAGAGTAAGCCTTATACACCAACAAAACAAACGTCTTTAAATTTTATTTCACTGCATTGAGCCATTCTTTTTGGAAACCCTAAAAATAAAACAGTTTCTGTAAATGCTGTTTCACCTCGATGGGAGATTTGCTGCAGAGAAGCAAATACGACAGAAACGTGTCTGTGTAGCAGGAAAGCCAAAAACCCATTAGAGTGTCAGATTAAGGGCGGGTTAGTGTGAAAGATAGGGAAAAAGTTAAGAATCTAATATTTCGTGACGTGGTCAATTGTGAAAAGGTTAAGGTTTAACTTGTGTAAACATTTAGAAATAATTGTACTACAGTCTACTCCGCCTAATGTAATAACATTTTTGTCCAAGATCAAAATGATAATAAGCGGTTCTTTACTTTAAAGAGGCAACTTTAAGAGGCTTTTTTTTACTTTAAAGAGGCAAACACAGTAACACGAGTGTTTGCATTAAAATCACGACTGTGTAGTCCATTCCGAGTATGTATTTTACAACTTAAAACATTTTTAAAGATAACATACACATAACACTACTAACTTACACATAACACTACTAACTTACACATAACACTACTAACTTACACATAACACTACTAAATTGAAGACTCATTTTGTATGTTTATGTATTCAATTTGGCCTTCAAACGGTAAAAAAGGAGGTTTTTAAGTGTTTTTTTTTCCTAATTATAATAACATTAAACGATATAATGATTACATAAAACGATACATTTTGTGTTAATTTAAATAGGACTGATCGGGACCAGTCAATTTTGATAATATTATCATATTTATAACATTAACAGTGATCACATTAAGCGGAGTAGACTAGAATATTTTATACTTCAATTGTAAAACTTTGAAAACTAATTTAGTTTGTCATACCTGGGCTTAAGTGAACATAATCAGTTGAAACCATCAAAATAATGTTGACAGAGATATGATAACTCAAGGGGGGAAATGAGTTTCATTTCAACATTTTTAAATTGAAAAAGATAAATTTTTTGTGAATTAAAGAATGTGAACACATAACTCCCACTCATTCGTTCTTCAAATTTCATCTTTTAATATCCTAAACTGGGCAACTTTTAGTCTCCCTTCAAAGAGAAAACGAAAAAGGGAAACAACAACAGAAAGGTACAAGAGTTTATTGTTTATAGTTAGGTAAAATCTTTCTTTCTCTCTCTCCTTCTTTGTTTTTTTTTTATAAATACCAAACACTTTACGATGGAAACATGGAATATTATCAAGCATTAATTCGAATTAAAAGGACATTTAAGCTTCGAAAAAAAAACAGGAATCCAGTTAATCGCGTGAATCCCAACTGCTGCAAATTGACAAAAGAAGGATTCAAATAGTCGCATCTGCACCCTCCCTCCACTGCGGGAAACCGCCAACAAAGGTTTAATCAAGCCCATCTCTGCGTTGAGACAGAGTGAACGAATTGTCGCTTTAATTAGATCGCAAGGCGTCCATTAATGCTGCAGAGCGCATTTAAATATGAGATGTTAAGAAAAAGGAATTCGGGCGGGAAGGAGATGCAGAAACCCGGAAGCCCCAAGCCGGAAGTGGACGTTTCCATAGCGACGAAGGGGCCTTACCTTGAGCTCAGTCCCCGTTCAGCCTGACGCAGACGCATTGCCATTCCAGCCTTGCTTCTCTGTTTTACCGGAACCTCAAAAAATAATTTTTGTTTTCAAAAATCGCCTGCATGTGTCCGCCGTTTGATTGGTAACGCCGTTCTTTTTTTCTCGTTCGATAGAGTTGGTATTGTTCGTCGGGATGATAGCGAGCCCGGTCCGTTTCGATCAGGGCTTACCTGGTGCAGGTGAAATTCTCCCGTCAAATAAATTCTAAATTCGATGCTTTGACGGCAGCTGGTGCCAGGGAGCGTATTTTTCGGTGCTGACGTCTCCTAGGAGTGGTTTTAGAAAATGATACATGTCGTTCGAGCATTCCTGATGGGCGGTTTCGGAATAATTCGAGAGACTCGTCTGAATGAAATGGAACTCTCGTTTTCCCGCCGTTATCTAGAATGTGATGTCAGCTTCTCGTTTTAAAGTTGAAAAGTCCGTGGAAGATTGTTTTTATCTCGATTTAAGTAGATCATAGATCGACAATGTTCTGGTGCGAATCGCTGTGTTTATTGATTGAGGGTAGAACTTCATTCTTCTTATCAAAATAGATTTCGAATTAAAAATTTTTGTATGAAATATTACTCAAAATGTGTTGATTTTTTTTCATTCCTCAGAGGGAATTTTAAAGTTTTTCAGTAATAAATGCATTGCACCCGGGAATATTGAGTGACAATATAAAGATTTGATGTATAAGTTTGTTCTACTTGGTGCTCTATATTTTGAAGAATTTAAACTCTATGGAAAGTAATTGATCTTTTTAATTACTTTCAAATTTCTTAATTTCTACATCTATTTCCATTATTTTAATTTAAAAATGAGAAATTGATTACGTTTAACTCTACTTTGTAAGAAAAATGTTATCTAAATTCTGCATGTTCTAAAATTTTGGGTATGTATAAAGCTTTTAGTTACAATTGACCAATCAAACGGTTTTTAACATTTTGAAAAAATAATATCTAAATTTTATTTCTGCTTTTAAGAATTTTATAGAAAAAAAATTCAAAATAATAGATTTTGAGGAAAGAAGAAAATATATTTTATTAACATATTTTAAAATTACATGAGAATTGCTATTACTCTATCATAAACAAGAGAAATCAATCATGGAAACATACAGAAAACGCCATCATTCATTTAAAGAAACTCATAGATCACCATCACAGCCTGTTAGGAGATTTTCGGTTTGGTAAGTAAAACGCTAACTGATATATTTCTATGTGTCATTAATTTATTTAATTTTAAAGAGTATTTAAAGTTTGTGTTAGAGTTACTACATTATGCGTTTCAGAAATAGCTCAAGAGTTATTTTTTTAAGATTAATTAACTTACTATCAACACATTTTTATATGTAATTAAAATTTAAAGTTTATGAAGTTTACGCAAAAGTTTATTATATTAAAAGTTTTTATCACACTGAAGTCTACATATAATATTTAATTTCATGTACTAAAATTTATTAATAGAAGGTATACAAATAATGTTAGTGATAATCCTCACAATAGTTTTTTTTTTAATATTTATTAAAATAGGGATACATAAAAATAGGGGTATGATAAATTTTGGGTCTTTTAAAAATTTAGGAAAAAACCTGAGGGAAGGAAACATATATTTCTTGTTTTATCAGAAGATCCATGTTTTAATAATTTCAAAAAATGTTTAAAGAAATTTCAACTGCTAATCTTTAAATTTTTATGTGGTTCAGTTATATCCCCGATCAAAGAGTTAATTTCTTATTTTCATCAAATTTGTGTTTAGTGTAAAACGACAGTTTTAAGTATACTTTTTAAGTATGAATAGTGTTTATTACAAACATTTTCATACAAGTTATAAGTATACTTTTTGAGGATTAATTACAAATCCTCAATCAATGTTATTACAAACATTTTCAAACAGTTTTATTCATTTTGTTAATTTTAAGAAAACAACTATAAAATTTTACATATGACGGGCACTTTGATTTGAGTTATGGTTTAAACAACAATATTCATAGAAATAAAGCATTTGTTAATTTGAAAAACTAAAATTAAAAATCTTTTTATGTGAATTTTATGACATAATTTTAAATTATGGTTATAAAGATAGAAATTTCTGTCTTGTAAGTTTAATGATTAGTCTGAATAAGAAAGACTGCATACAAGACAATGTATAGGGAAAAACCATTTGCTTAATTATAACTGTAAAAAGGCAATTAAACTAGATCTTTAAAAAAATATAATAGCTTGCTTAGTACTTTTATACATGGTAGACTTCTTTGCCGAAGTACTAATAAGCTAATAAAAATAAAAATAATACAAAAAAGTTAAAAACATCTTGTTAAAATTTTAGGAAAGACCTAAAAAATACAGACATGAAAAAAATAATTTTAATGAGAGATATCTGCAGCAATATTTACGTTTCAATCAATAAGTTTGAAGTATTAGTTTTAACATTAAAATCTACTATATGAAAATTTTTTTTCTCTGATAAAGAGCTGAGAAACCTGCCGAATGTAAAAACCATTTTGAAAGTGCTAAAATGTGGTGAATAAAGGAAGTAGTTATCATGAGCATGAATGTAAAAACACAAATTTATGTCATTTTCATTTAATTTATAAATTTCCTTTAATGAAATTGGTTTTTATTAGTTTCTTTAACTTTCTAAACATATAACTTCAAAAGCTTTTAGGCTTTTATCCCCACTTGGATTTTAAAAATAAAAAATGTAATATACCATAAAAGGTGGGTTAGTATAATCGAATAAGTATGTATTTTTTAAAGATAAAATTAAGCTTTTTCACTTGAATTTAATCCAATCTTAATGGTAACGAGTTTTGCTTATTTTAAGTTACCATTAGCCATAGTTAATACTTTTTACAATATTCATGAGATATTTATTTTAAAACTAAATTTTTATCTTTTACTTAATGAAAATAAACCACGAAAATATAATTGTCTCAAAATATGATATTGTATCAAAAACCAAAGAAATGAAAATTATAGGTAGAAACAAACACATTCATATAACCGAACCGAGTAATTGAAACTATCCATTACCATTTCCTTTGAATTTATAAAGAAACTGTTTTGAGAGCGATTATAAAGTTCTGAGTAAAATTTACTATAGTATAATTTTTACATGATATATTGGAAAATAACCATTTCTTATAAGTAATGATCTTGCGATACATTTAAATGATCCTATCATAATACATATTTATAAAAAATTGTCTAATCTTATTTATAAGGGGTTAATGTGATGTTTATAGAATATATTAACATTTTTATGATATATTTTTCTATAAAACGGATATTGATATATACTTATATTTTATCTATATATTATGTATTATTATTATCTTATCATTAATATTTTTATGAGATATGTATATTAGTTTTATATATTTTAATGATATTTATCCAATATTAAATTAACCTATTTTTTAGTTTAAAACTAAAAATCCATGTTCGAATATATTCACTGATATCTTAATTAAGTTATGAAATAGTTTAAGAGTATTATTTTGTATACTTAATATCATTAAATCGCCAAGTTCAAAAATCATACTTTACCAAATTTTATTAGATCTCTTTTTATCATAAACGAGTTATGGAGAAGATGAGAAGCAATTTTTGTAGAAATTATTTTGCACACATTGACAAAAGTTCTCAGGTTTTTGTGTTCTACGAACTTAATTGTTTATATTCTGTTATTTTAAAAGTATGATTATTTTATTATATGATAACTACTACCCATCTCTGTACTACACTTTACTTCGATTTCTACCAATTATACAGTCGACTCTACTTAATGTGATCACATTTGCCCAAGATAAGAACGGTAACAATATCCAATCAATAATAATGAGCGATTCAATACTAAAATGTAATAAACAGTGTCAGTCAAGTGTTTTCATTAAAATCACAATTGAGTAGTAATAATTGAAGTATTTAAAACGTTTTATGGTATGTAATTTGCAACTTAAACATTCTCTAAGAAAAATATAGAGAAGATCACATAACATTAATAAATTAATGACTCATTTTGAATGTTTATGTTTAAAATTTGCCATCAAACGGGGAAAAAACAGGCTTTTAAGGGATTTCACCAAATTTTGATAACATTAAACGGTATACTGATCACATTAAACGATACATTTTACGTTATATTAAGAAGGAGTGATCAGGACCAGTCAATTTCAATAACATTATCTGATTGATAACATTACCATGATCACATTAAGCGGAGTCGACTACTATGAAATAAAAAATACATATTTATATAATATTAAAAATAGGAATGAATATATCGCTGTATAATTAATATGAGACAACCTTTACGTTCAAAGGTAAAAAAAAAATAATTTTATTTAAATCGGAAGCGAAGTTAGTATTCATCCGTAATGGTCTAGAGTCTAGATACATTAATATTTTCTCATAATTATAAGCAAACATGAAAGATTTAGTAAAAGTAGAATTTTACTTTGGTTTAGTTACACTTTGTTTAAGTCTTTTAAAAGATGCAACTACAATGTATTTTTTCGATCCAACATTTTATGTAAAGGATTTATTAAATTAAATCAAATCTAATTGTAAATTTACTAAAACTAATGACAGTAGTTTTCAAACTGTATATTTCAAGACTTCTTTAAAAGGGATCTACTTAATATTAAACCTTGTTATGTTACTTTAAAGTGTAAAAACATATAACACCTATTTCAAGGTTTGATTTGAAAAGTTTTCTAGGGAGAACCTCTGAATCCATCTTTATTTTTAGAGATATTTTATTCATACTGTTTAGCCATCCATTTATGTCTACAGAAGAACAATTTTTCTGTAGACAAACATTTTTACAAACAACAACAAACAACTGTAGACAAACCCAGACAAATATTTTTCTTCTAATAAATAATAATTTTGTGCTAAAAAGTCAAAATTTGAACTTTTATTTAAAAGGATCAAAAACTAATTTAAAACATTACCAGAAGACCCTCCGTCAACTACTGGTACCGAAAATAGCCTATGTTCCAGTAGCTGACACGCATGCCACTGAGATTAGAGAACAGGAAAGAGAGCAAACGGCTGATTACACAATTTGATAATGGAATAATAATTATTTGAATTTTCTACTTTTAATTCTCTCTTTTTTACACCCTAAATCATTTATTTAATCCCCCCTTTTTTGTATTTCTATCCCGTTTTCTCTCTTCGGTTTCTTTATTCTTCCTAATTCTCTCCAAGCAAAAAGAGACCAAAAGAATTCAATAGAGATAAAGAGAAAATAAGAGAAAATTTAACACAATAAAAAATAAGATAAAATAAGAGAAATAGAAAAATAAGAAAAAAGACAATAAAGGGGAAATATCAGACTAAAAAAGATAAAAATAAATTTAAAAAGAAGAGAAAAATATTCTTATACATCTTGTTCTAAGCAACTCCTAAATTATTATAATCATTCCTGCATTAAATAACTGAGATTAGTTCATTTAGGGCGAGCGCGCACGGGCGACTTTTGTCACGGTGACAAAGACAAAAACAACGTTGCTAAGACTGTTGTTAGGGGCGGGACATATAAGCATCCAATAGAAGCATTCGCACATGACATCACTGGAGGATAAAAACAACGTTGCTAAGGCCGTTGTTAGGTAAAGTCATGTGATTGAAAATGCTCTATTGTTTTCTTGTGATATTTTTGATACTAGTAATCCTGGTCGCCGTGACTTTAGTCACTCGTGCGCGCCCAGCCTTAGAGTCATTTTTCCCTTATGTCAACAACAAATACAAAAGCGTGTCAACTACTGGCTCACATTGTTACCTCTGACTGCCATCTACTGGATCAATTTTATCTTTCAGAAAGAATAATAATAAGCTTTAACATAAATTAATTAAATAAATTAAAACTGGTTATCTTATGAGAGAAGAGTTTAATTGATGATGCAATTGCACACAATTAATTTTCCGTGATGTAAAATCAGCCCGAGTGGGAAAAATGGACAAAAAACCCCCCCTTAAGTTGCCAACTACTGGTACTTTTACCTTACTTCTTACTGTGATTATATATCGTACTTTAAATAATTTTGTCTCCCTCCACTTGCTAAAACGGTGTTATTTTCTCACGTTTGAAATTAGTATTTCCTCATAATTTATACCTATAAAAAGGAAACAAAGAAGACTAACAGAAGAAGGGTAGATAATCGAGTTTGGGAAGCAAAATTTTAAAGGTTGTAAATGACAGATATTATTCTAAAAGATTGATTTCGTGTTTTTAAATGTTTTTACTTACTTACCTCTGACTAGAAGGAAAGAGCCTCCATCATGGTTTTCCATGTTACTCTATTTGAGGTTATTTGTCTCGCTTCTTTCTAATTTTAAATGTTTAACTGAATTTCTGGTAGTTAATTTACTAATAAAAAGAACAAATATAAACATGAAATTTTAAGAATGTAGCAATTTTTACTTTAGCAGATGATGTTTATCATATCAAAATTAAAAGTATGGAATAGTTTGAGATCCATTGACCTTATGACATTCAGTAAAATTCTCATCGATATATGTTCCCACTTATTGGAGCTAAACCGGTCAAAAAACATTGCATAACAAATTTAGTTCCTTCTTGGGTAAATAAAAAACACTTTGAACATCAGACTCCTAATTAATCTTTGACTACACCAAAACAAGACAGAATCTCATTCAAAATCCTCCATTATGGGGAAACAAACCCGTCTATAAGTGGAAGTTATCAACCGAAGAATTTCGTTAACGCCGAGATTACCAGATGTGTTTTGAACGCATCCTTTTAATTGGTTCACAAAAAACTAAACCGTTATTTCCTCAAGACTCGAAACTGAAAAGAAACCGACTCCCCGAAGCAAATTGCGTTATACCCTTTCAGCACCACCCGTGTTTTGGTAGTGTTGAAAAGGGGATTAAAAGACGGGCCGTTTTAATTAACGCCTCCCTTGTAAATGGAGCCCACAGGAAAGAAAAGGGGGACAAAACTGGCATTTTAACGATAACAAACCCGTGTGAGATAAAAATAGAAACAAGCCTGTTAGGAGGGAGCAGAAGAAATCGAGTTAATCTGAGCGGAATTTTCGAGGAATTCTTAGATTACCTCTTATTGCCTGTAAAGTGATTATTTTCTTCCCGTGACAAATAAGATAAATGGTTTTGAACGGAATTCGTAGGTTTTTGTGAAAGAAATTATGACGAAGCATAGGAAATTATTAAAATAAAATGAATTATTTTTTATTTTCATTTAACAGTTTAATCATTGATTTCCTCAATTGTTTCAAATAAATTCGTCCCATGCTTTTATGCCCAATTACACGAATATTTTTCATCGAAGCCCTTTATTAACAAGTGAAAAAGCTTTAAGTTTTCTGTGCGAAAGGTATAATAAGATGTTGAAGAAAAAGGTGATTTCTTCAAGTAATTCCTTTGATTCTGCCAACAAAATAATTTTGAGAGCACAAAATATTAATTAAGACATGGAGAAAGAGAAGAGAATTCAGGAATCTTGAACATAATGTATCTCTTTACTCTACCTACATCATCAGTATGTATTTCATCATCCCTTTGCTCTTAATCATCTTTCATCTCTACAGCATCCCTTTGCGGCCTCTTCTTCAGCATTTATTTGCTGTTAACACTTCTGACCTTTGTGCCTTTTAAAATCAGTTGAAATGAAGCGAATGTATCTTCAAGCAAGGGATAGTATTAAGTTGTTAACGTGAAAAGAAAAACTCTAATGTCAGATTAAACTTACTTTAAAATGGTTAACAAAATTAACAAAAGTTATAACCACTTGCATTAAAAATAAATGTATACTTTCTACGCGTATTTTACTGTAATCCTCAAAGAAAATATCTAAAGAGAAGTGACATATTTCTACAACAAACATCTCAGTGTTAAATTTAAATTTCTTTCATAATATTCCATTTTCTGATAAATAGGGTTGAATTAATATTCTTTAATCTTTATAACTTGAAAAAAAAAAAAAACATGTCTGCTATCTTTTCTTTCGGGGTCCTCTGCGAGGTTCTGCTGTAACTGTAGTTGTAATTTCTAAGCAGTGTTAATATCCATAGGATAATCTATCTCGACTCCTCAAATCTATTTTTCGCTGAGCTCAGGAAATTCCAACTAAATAGTTTAAAGAACTTTATTTCTTTAAACTTAAAATTGCGTTCGAATAAGTAAGAAATTTTAAACAAAATATTAAATAAAATCCCTCCCCCTCTTTTTTTGAAATTGTGTTAAAATATGTAAACTGAAATACACCTCCTTTTCCCTTTGGTTTGCATGGTAACCATAGATTCGCAATTTTAAAAAGAAAAACAGTGTCAAATTGATGGATTGTAGGATTTCCAAAATTTTTCTCCTACTCTCCTATGTGCTGCCATCTGTGTGCTTTTAATAAAAGGATTCACTTTATAATCTGCTCTCTTCACAATTGGAATTTGTTTTGGATATTGGAACAACGAGAGATAAAAGAGATATCAATTTAATATTTAATTTTGCGATTATGAGTGAACATAAAAATTATACCAACCTAATTTAATCAATATAACATTTACGCAAATCTCTTCAAAAAGCGGAACTCTCCGAAGAAATATATTATTATCTCTTTATCAGAACCTCAGGAACAAAATATTTCGGATTATTGTTATTGTAATTTAACTAATCGTATCCGGAAAATAAATTGGTTGTGGTAAAAAAATTACGTAAAGTCATATGGGTTTTTTTTTGCATTAAAGAAGGAGAGGAAATTATTTAGTACAAAAAAGGTAAAAAATTTTGGAAATATTAACTGTTAGAGTAGTATTTTAATGTAAATGTAAGGTTTACAACTCGAATAATCTGACTATTGACTTTTAAAAATGGGGACCGAATATATATTTTACTCCCAGCGATCAGTTTAAATCCCGTTTTACAGTAAAAAGAGACAGAGAAGTAGTACCTTTACTTTTGAAAAAGAATTACCTAAACACTTATTCTATTCCATAATCACCTTTTAAAATAAATTTGATTTACAGCTTTAAAACATAAAACCTCTTTTCAAATTCGTTTGAATTTTTTGGGAAAATAAATTGAAGAGTTTATGAAGAATATCCTTTTAAAGTTCTCTCTATAAGTTTAACTTTTCTCCATCTCTCTCCCTTTCCCCTCGCTTCCTATTTATTAACTCTGCTCTTAACAGTTTCTTTCGTCCTAAATCGAATTTCCCATCGAACACTACACTGGATTTCCCCTCTTGACTTGCGACGTCATTGTAGATGGAAATTTCACTCTGGGCACTCTTCACTCTTTTGGCATATCTATTTTTATGTTACAAAAATGATATTTTTACCTTTTATATTATTTTCAGATATTTTTATTATCTTTTCTACAGTATTTTGAATTAAAAAATAATTGCTCTGAAGTATTATTATCATAAATAAAATTCTTCAAAAACACATTAAGTTGTATTTTACAAAACAAAGGTATATTTTAACATTTTGTTCTAAACAGATTTTTTCTTGTAAATTATTTTCAAACACTATATAATTTTGACATGTAAGTGGAAAAAAGTTAGGGGGAAAACAAGAGGATTTGATACATATATACACTTTTACACTTGATAGCATTTATACACTTACGATATCTCAAAAACTATCAAAGTTATTTAGGTCGCATTTTTACTAAAAGTTACATTTATATACAAAAGTTTTACATATGGAACCGTTAAAGTTCTTCAATGATAGTGTAATATTTAAAATATTTAACCAAAGAAACTAAAACTTAAAAAAAAAAATCTAAATAGTAGATTGTAAAATCTTTTTGACGGTATTCTACTTTGATTACAGAGATCTGTGAATTCCAAAAACAAGTTCATTCTTGCTACCTATAGGTAGGGGTAGAGGAAATGAGGGTAAGAGCACGCACAAAAATGATTTTGGCCTATAAAATCAAGAATTTAAAAGCTAGAGCCTCAAAAATTTATTGAACGCATGTTTATGGACTCACGAATCAACCTTCAAAAAACTGAAAGTCTTGGTTTTAACGAAACCTTGTTAAAAATCAAAAAGAAAATAAAAAATTGAATGCGTACTTTTATCCGAAGTGGCGGCTAAAAGTACGAACGCCATGAGTACAGTACGCGCGCCCTGAAAACTTGGCATAAATCGTATAAAAATGCACAACTGCCTTCGTAATTGGAAGATTCCTCCCTTATGCATGATCCAAACAGGATTCAATCTTATTAAAAATGCCATGAAAAATCACACTTTTACTTTTAAAGGATTTTACAAGAGCTAGTTTTCAGCTTCCGAGGGATTGTAAACTTTAAAAGGTTAATTTAAACATTTATTCATCAATTGTGGCACATAACTCTCATGTGGTAAAGAGAAAGATGAATTATATGATTCTCGCTACAATAATGTCTGTTTCTTTAATTAGATATTTGTTAAAAATAATCATTTGTTAAATTCTTTATTTTTTTTTATTTCTGAATATTTATTGGCAAATTTGTGATATACCTATATTTTAAAAAAGATGATGTGAAACTGCTTATGATATCTCAATACAAGAATATTTATTATGTCTACAAATTTTTGTTATCAATTACTATTTTTGATTATGTTAATCACTGTATCAATGAGCCCTAAGATAAGAAAAGGAATGTATAACTGCCTCATTTGTTGACACATACATACAAAATCGATTTTTCACAAAAGTAGTTACATTTTAGTTTTCATTCGACTTATATTTTTTTCTAATTGGTTTCATAAAATTGAATCATTTTTAGATATTTTTAGGGAAAAAAATATCTGAATAAGTCATTTTTTCTACTTGAAAAAGGGGTTTGAACCCTGATGTATAATCTCGCTTTCCCCTTTAATATAACCTAATAGTTGGTTTAAAATGAAACATGCAGATACAAGAATAAACTAAACACAAACTTCTCAAAATCTAAGAATAATTGTAAATCAACAAAAACGTGGAACTAAAATTAAAGAATTCGGATTAAAATAGATATTTTTCATTGTATCAATACCCTTGAGATACGCTGCTAATTAAACAGATTTAAAATATCTCGAGCGCATTAAATTTCATATTTACTCTTGCTTTACTGAATAACGTTTTATCTGGGAAAACTTGGAATACTTTTACTTCCTTTCTAGATTAAAAAGCTCTTGAATGAAAAATTTTCACACAGTAACTTAATCCCCGGAAAAATTCAGTTAAGTATGAATATACTTTTTATGGTTGGATGAAAAGGCCAAGCATATAATTTTTAACATGGAAAATAAGCTAATATTTAATTTTACTCATCAAACATGTTTAAACATTTCAAATATATCTGATATTACGCTAGTTTTAATTTGCTTTGACAAATAGTTATGAATTTTCATTTATTTTTCTTCACGTTTGTCTGGATACCCCGAAAGTATTGTCTAATTGTGAGAAAATAATGCTGATAAAATAGGGTTTTGAAAAATGTCGCAGTAAATAAATTATAATTCTTCCAGCAAGTTTTAAAGGTTTTCTTTTATATTTAAGTAATAGTTTTTGATGTTAAATTAAAAACAAAATTAAGAGCATGATTTTTTTTTCAATTTCTGTGTTCAAGAGATTTTCAAAAAGAAATATATGGGTATGAAATAGGAAGATAATATAATTATGAATATGTTAGACTGATGTAGATGATGGAAGCTTGGGCAGTGTGTTTTTAACTAAAACATCACACATTTTTGTAAAATTTTCAAAACCGTGAGTACTACTACATTCACGAAGTAGCTTGATTTTATTGGAATATGTTGTATTGAGAATACTAAATAACTATATAGTACACTTAAGTATTATAAATATAATTTATTTACAGTTGTTCACACATTTATCATTAACCTTTCCTTTCCTAACTTTAATAAAGTTAATTAATACTCGATAATTTTCAAGCCTTTATCTAGCAGATTTCTGCGATTTCTTCCGAAAAACATTTTATTTATACAAGATAATACAATATTAACAAAACTTGTGAAAAAATTAAAATCGGATTCGTCTAATAATTTCTGTTTCCTCTATAAAGAGTAAAAAATCTCCCAAATCAGGTCTTTCTTTCCCGAAACTTTTTCCAGAAGAAAGACTAGTGGTCAAAAGGAATCCTTCTCAAACTTTTCGAAGGCTCTTTCATTCCGGCAAATGAAAGACATGCTGTTACCCCAACAACAGATCGAATCAATGTCAAAAAGTCATGACAATGTCCTCTATACAGCCATTCAAGGAAATATTTGTATCCGGAATAAAAACGTTTCTAGCCAATGAAATGGAAAAGAAATAATAGATTTTTGACCCTTTTGTTGTCATGATATTATTTTACTTATTATTTGCCACATTCTTTGATATCAACACTGTAGAGTAAACTTTCTCTCAGGTGAAAGATACTACAAATATAACACTATCCAATGCATAGAAGGATACTGCGTTTTTAATGTGTCCTGTAATCTAACATGATGTGTCTACCATGTTTCGTACATGAATTATCAGTCATTTATAAAAATTTTTAGAATGGTAGTTTTTTGTTTGCAGACAGAACAAAAAAATTTCTGTGTTTCACGTGGGTAGCCAACATCCTCTTTTTTATAGCTTTGCCCCATGAATGAATGAAGTACATAATTTTATATGAAGTTACAAAGTTGCATATTGGAGGAATTCGAATGAATTTGAATAAAGAAACAAGAGAAGGGTTTATAATACGCAAATGGTAAATTTTTATGTTGTGAAAATTCAAACGCTTAAAACTGGATATGAAAATATCCTTCCTCAAAGAAAAAGTATGTAAACTCAAAAAAATACTATTTTTAAAAATTTATTTTCAGGGTAGATATAATTTTGTTGCCTATTTTATTTCCCAGATGTAAAAAAAAGAGTATCCGTTATAATTCCTCGTGCAAAACTATTAAGTTCCCCTACAGAAAACGAACAATTCCCTCTTTACATTGTCTCAAACCTTTTTCTCCCCATCACCATCTTAACAAAAGATAGGGTAACCGTAATAAAGTAGCCATTCTTTCTCGCACTTCCAAGACAAGGTTTTTTTTTCTCGTAGAGGAATCCCTTTTATCCGTAATCGGAAACCCAAGTTCATCAAGCCGAAGTGAGAGAGAGAGTGAAGAGAACAGATTCGGAACTCTCGACAGTCCCACACCATCTGGGCATGTGACGCCATATGGCACAGACGACGGCAGTTTTTCCAAATCGGGCACGCGCGTTGCTCAAAACGTCTCCCACCAAGAAGAAGGCCTGCATGTGGGAGCTCCGACTCTGCCAAGAAACAGAAAGAAGCGGAGGAGTACCGTACACCTGAATCCGAAACCCACGATGGAGTTTACGACGCTCACTTCAAGGATGTGTTTGTACCGGTATGAATGGTGATCGTGATTTCTCATTCAAGTGGAATGCTCTTCATGGAAATCAATCAGTGCTCTAGGGTCCGGCGTCGCCACTACTCGCAGATAAAATTCTCGGGCGATTAAAAAAATAGCTGCAGTAGTCCCTCCTTAACGCTATCTTGTGATCATCTTCGTGCGTTGACCTAGAACAGAAGATGCCAGTGTGGACATCATCATCAGTCGGATGGATGTGAGATGATGATGAAGATGCGCATTGTTGAAGGAGTTCGATCTCTGCATAATTGGATAACTGTGAGGATTTTGGTTGGGTTTTGTGCGGAATAATTCCTGTCGACATCCGCGTGAAGTGGATTATTTCTGCTTTCAAAATGATGAGTCCGAATAAAGGAGAGTTGGATGCTATTCTTCACGAACTGTCCTCCAATAAACTGTTTTTGAAGTGAGTAACGAATTATGGATGATAAAGAAGAAACCGGTTAAATTTGGTTCCCTTCAGCTTAAGTATTTGATTAACAAATTGTTAAGTATTTGATTAACAAACTGATAACTTCTATCAAGTGTTATTTAATGTTATGTTAATCATGTCATCCACCCCTCTGACATTTTCATTGAGGTGAATTCCGAAAACTTTTCGTAAACTTTTAAAAGTTACAAATAACCATGATTTTAGAAAATCATATAGCTCATAAAATCAATTTCGTTTAAAATAATCAATTGTGATTCACCTTCTATCTAATAACACGTTAAAATTCTTTTCATACTCCTGTTAAGATTCTAATTTGAATGGATTATTTCTTTTTGGCTTTATGCATTATGGAGCATATTTTTGCAAACTTTTAACTAAGTGTTTTTTCTTTCAGCTTTGGGAAACGATCCCTTAGTGTAGACCGACGGGGACCATATGATGAACCTGTACCTATATCACCTCTAGTAGACGTAAGTAGAAATGTGATTTAAAAAAAAAATTGCCAATGAATTTGTACCCCACCACTGGGGCACATTGGAACAGAATTTCACAATTTTTAGAACGATGATTCAAGAGGGATATTTTTGATAAATGCATCTAAAAAGGGTACAAAATTTTCAGGAATGCTATTAACTTATGAATAAATAAGTTTTTGTTTCAATATCTTATAAATATATGGAGAAATAGTCAAAAATGTACTTTTTGTTCCAATGTGCCCCACTCTCCTCTATTATAACGTACGCGCGCGTGTCTGGTGGAAAATTAAACAAAATGCGAATTTGAGTTTTTTTTTAATATCTAAATAAGCAAACTTTTTTACTATTTCTTTCTTCCCCCCCCCAATACTTGCAAAAGTTTTCTGAAGCTTAAAATAGTTTTAGTTAGGTGTAAGATTGTCCCTAGAGAGTTCCTATTCAAATTAAAAATTACTTAAATCACTTTAAAATTCTAGTTTAATAAACCCTTAAGAAAATAATTTTATTTTTCTTTATACGGTAAAATGTACCAAATTTATTTCTGCTATAATTTTACTCCCTTACTATTAGTTTTAAAAAATTTACTTAACTTGTGTTATCTACAATATGAGGAAATTTTTCTGAATTTTGAAGTAATTTGGTGTTTTTCTTTTTTTACGGCCTTTTGAGTTTTAAAAAATATTCCGCGTCTAAAAGGGCTAAAACAGTTGCAGTTTAAAAGATTAAAGATAGTAAGAAGAGAAGTGTTTTCAAAGTGTATTAACTTTCCCACTTCAGATAAAGTATCGGGAAAAATCGGTAGCAGGGGGATGGTAAAACTTAAGATATACTACTGAATAGATATAATTTATTATTGTAATCATTATTACTTAAAATTTTGGGATACATTTTGAATTACAATCTTCCTTACAATAAGCATTCTACTAAAGATTTAAAACAGTATACATTAAACTTAAAATAGCTATATAAAACTTTCTGATTTTGTGTTTTAAGCTTTCAACTTTATTTTCGAAATAAACGGATACTTTTGAATAATAGTATTTTCAAAACCAATCTTAAAATTACCTTATTGGGTTTTTTTAAGAAAACATTTTATGTGAAATTAAAGATTTTTAAAAAACAAGGTTTGTTATCCTAAAAACAGAAACCAAGTTAAATCCTACATTGATTGGTATTTACATGCTTCAAAGCAGGGGTGTAGTTAGGGATTGAAATATCGGGATACTTAAAAACTATTTATTTATTTTTAAAATTACTTGTTTATTATTAACAAAAAAATATTTTTGTAAGTAGAAGGCTGAGTATAAAAACATTTTCTTATTTACCAATGAAAAAGTTGGCCAGCAATGATAGCAACCTAATGATATTAAGTAGATTTGCAAGTAAATTATTTTTTATATTATGTCCATTATACAGTAATTAGCATACAATACTTATTTTAAACGAGCTTCTACTCTTCTATATAATTGACACAAAAATGCCCAAAAACTACGAAAAAAAATCGAAGTAACAGATCGAAGAAACTGGGGAAAAAACTTCTGTAATTAATTCTCGAATAATATTTTTTTTCGAAAATAAAATTTTGCCTTCTTTAAGATTATTATTTTTTCTTTTTTAATCTCATGAAAGTGTATTTAATTTATTTCAATACATCATACTGGTTAAATTTTTGTCCATAGAAAAAAATTACATATTGTAAATAAAACAAAAAACGACGCGTTTTGATAGTTTTCGTTTCATTTTTCGATTTGTATGTAGTGTTGCCATTTACTTATGTAATATAAAAAAAGGTGGAGTATTCACTTCTCTGAAATCGAAATCATGCGTTTAATCAATTCTATTACTAATTTGGGAACCGAAAATCTATTTCAGCTTTGAAAGAGCGATTTTACCCATTATTTCTTGAATAAAAAGGTTTTTACCAAGCCTTGCTACCATTTTAATATCAATAAGCTTCACTAGAAAACAACTCAACACCACAAAACTACTTGGTTTACTATATTTGGCGCAATATCTCCAAGCGGAATCCTGACTCTTTTCGATCGTGAAAACGGAGCACTGAAGCTTGGCGATAGCGTTTGGCGCGTTTCTCTCCTAAACAACAATATTGGCTTTCTTGCAAACCAGCAGATGTCAATGTTATTTTCAATGGAGTTTTGAATGGAGTGTTGTGCTTCGCTTGCGTCCTGAATTCTTCAGATTGTGCTCTGCGCTTTCATTAATTGGATTTGATTATTAAATGCTTCAAAAATTGTTCGATTGCATTTAAAATCGCTTTCCAGAATTTCGATTACTGCTGCTGTGTTCGAAGCTATTGGATAAAAGAATCAAGTTGTGTCTGATTTGAGACGATGCTGTGGTGCTAAGTTCTGAATTGAGAATTAAGTGTGTGTTTATTTACGTTGTGCTTTGCAAGAGTGCAATAACGTGCTGCAGAATTTTTACATTTCCAAAGGATGCCTGTCTTTTAATTACATTGATTGACAACAAGTCATCATGCCTCCTTCGTAAGTTAATATTTATAGTCATTCAATGCTTTGTAATACCTCACTTTTGGATGTGTTTGTCTTACGTATAAAATCCTCCCTACACAATTCCTACATGTTTAAATACTAAGGAAAACCTCCGAAATTAATTGATTTTATCTCGATATTGGCTAAATGATTTGTAAAAGAATTTTTGAAATTGTTTTGTTTGATTGTAATGCATTTTAGTTACGCTTTTGAGTATTATGTTTCAAAATACTATTCATTCTTTTCTCCATAATAAATCCTAAATTTTGTAAAAATCCATCTCATTATCCTTATCTTTCAATACATTTAAAAACATTTAAAATTAAGCTGTTGTTAATTGTAACTAGTTGTAATCTTTCTATAAGGAGTTTCTCACAAATCATATTGGAAGGGATATGTTAGGGTACTTTGTATTTTCTACTATTACACATTTTTATTTATACATGAAATTTGATAAGCTTATCATTTTAATGGCCTTGTAATAATGCATGCATATGTAACATCTAAAATAGGTAAATCTTGGAATAAGTAGGATGTATAAAACTTTTGCTGTAAGATCATTCGAAGGTTTTAAAATTTTTTAGCATTAGAGAATGGTTGCTATCTTTTTACTATATTTATGTCAACTTCTCTCGTTACTTCTGTATTATTCCATCAACCGTACTGCTGAAAATGGAAAATGCATAACCAAAGCCCATTAACATTGCTGCTGAAACTGACGGTCGACTGGATAATATGCGAGAACACTTCTCTGCGGACCTGGAAAAAGTGCCCGAACCTACGAACCTGGTTCGGGGGAAGCCCCTGCCAGCTCCATAGGAGCAATACATTAGGTTCGGGTAAATTGTATTAGGTTCGGGGGAAGGTTACAACTTTTTCCAGGTCCGCTTCTCTGTTATCCATATCCCATAAAATTGCCAAGCTATTCACAAAAGTAAAGATTAGCAATAAAGCCAGTCTTTATGGGGATTTTGCTGCCCTGTGCTACTGTTTTCTTGTCATCCTCTCTTACTTCAAATTTCGGATCAGCTGGGATAAGAGTCCGCCATTTGGTGATCACGATGCGCTCGCCAACTATACACTCTAACTAATCGTGATATACCGCCAAATGGAGGACTCTTATCCCAGCTGTGCCCAAATTTCTTTTCATTATACGTAAAAATGCAACTTTTTTGCCACAATTTTTATCAACATTTTCCACAAAATGGTACAAATCTCTTCAATCGGATTATATTGACAAAGTTTTTACACATAAAAATTTGAAAAAAAAAATTATGGTACAGAAACACTGCTTAAGATATTTAATGGTATATTTTATTTATATTGATACTTCATTACTTATGTCATAAAATTCAATGCTTGCGCCTCGTGCCTGGCTAATTCTAAAGTACCCACAAAATAACCAAACTTTTCTACCAATGTAGCTTTGTAGACATTTAAATATCTGACTTAAACCTTGTTGTATTAAGTTTTTTAATTTTAGCAAGTTCTAATCCTGAGTCTTATGCTAAAAAAAGAGATTGAAGCAGCTCTCCCTCAGATAACTTTAAAATTTGATACTTAAAAATAGTGTTTAACTCATTTTTGGATATATTAACCCTTAACCTTGTGTCATAAACTCTTAGACCTTATTCTCTTACAAGCATTCAAATTATCCCATCAACCAGGACGGTGAAAGCAAAAATGTATAAAATTCATTAACTATGCAGCTGAAACTGATGGTCGTCGACAGGATATTATTACATAAGAACCGTTGACTTCTAAATTTATGAAAGGTTCGCTAAATGACAATTACTTAATACATTTTAAATTTAAGTAATTCAGTTCTTAATGTGAAATACATTTTATATTGTGGATACATTATATATAGGTAATCCAAGAAAAGCTCGAAGTGTCAATATTGTCCGTATGAAATATCTCGCTCATCACACCACCCTTTGAGTATTCTATGCCTGACCAATTATAAATATTTTCTTTTAATTAATATTTGTACCTAGTTTAGGTTCACTGGCAAAATTATCTCTGCCAATTTTCAATGAAAACGATACCACAAATACTGGGTAGAGGGGTCTGGAACACTCAGCGGGAAGTAGAAATATTGTAATATGGTTGAGGTGTCAGAACCAACTCTTGGAATATGGGTTCGGTTAGCAACTTTAGGAAGGTACTGATAAAAACAGAAACATCTAAAATTACTTGAGGTCTGTGAAATATATGACAGCAAAGCAGTTAAGGGCTAAGTCTCTTAAGGGGAAAACCAGCCAAGTGAAAAGCCAGTAAAAAAGTTAATATCCAAATTTTCCTTTTAAAAATCCATTCGATAGGTCGTTTTTAACTCCCTGAAAATTTTGATGCCCCAAAAAATTCTGCCAACTTGTTCTATAGCACATGTTACACATCCTTAAATATGTTCCTAAATATTGCCAAAAATATTAACAAAACAATTTAAACTCTGTCGTTATGTTTGTGGCAAAAATAATTAATTGCCAATGTAAAGATTTTGGCATTAAAATAGTTTGTAGATTTACTGTGTGGATAACAAAAGAAAAAATGTGCACATAAGTCTCAAAAACAGTGGCAGGTTACTCTATGAGCATTCTCTCGTGAAATTAATTAAAATTTGTGATCGGCAAGGGGGAGTGCAACGATGTTTTCTTGGAATGTACAACTTGCAGCAAATGCGTTTTGCATGAAAAAGTAACTGGTTGTCTGGACTCAAAGTATCAAAAGTTATGGTTTATTATTCCAAAAATATCCACTAAATTTGAATTTACAGCATGTCGTCTTATTTTGGTTAAAGTCAATGTCACCCAAAGTATTTAAATTGATTTAGAATGTGGATGAATTCTATCAATATCTTGTAATTAGGGTAATGCAGGTATATAGGTAATCTGGCAATCTATAGATAGGTACCTTTTTTCTTGGTTTTGTTACATTGTGCAAGTTCACAAATTGCCCACCAGAAATTTTTTTTCTTCCTTCTGCTTAATTAAAGGAGAAGGTTCTTTATTGTTAAATACAAAGAAATTATTTTGTAAATATTTCTGACATCTGAATTTGGTTGGCTAGTGCTGCATATAACATTAAATGACTATTAACTTTTAAATTATGTGTGTGTTTTGCTAAAAACTTTCCTATCCCTTTCAAATAGTACATTGAAAGCTTGTAACTTGAGAAATGTTTTCCCTGGATTTACACAAGTACCTACTTATTCATATGGAGACATCCATAAATTTTGAGTGATCAAAAAGGGGGGGAAGGGGTCCAGCAAAATCTCACCACTGGGAAGGGGGTTGTCAATTAAAATATCTTGTCAACTTTTAGTTTGGAGATAATGCGTTTTTTCTTTTATCTTTTTTAGCACAAGTTTAGGAAAATTTTCACATTAGTCATTCAGCGAATCATTACCCTGTCAGTCGTTATATAATTACTAAGTGACCATGTTTTTGATTTCAACAACATAGATTTGTATAAAAAACTTTTGTAATGTGTATGTTAAGCGTCAAGTCGACAAGACGAAACAAACATAGCTAGAACATATAAAAAAATATTGTTTATTAAAGAGTTATAGAAAAAGTATCGCATGAGAATTTGAGGGGGGGTTGAGCAAAATCTCACCAAGGGGAAGAGAGACGGTTCCAAAATTTGGGAAAAAAAACCTCACGTAATTTATGGATGTCCCCTATAAAGAAACAATTTTTTGTCTCCTACGATAATATTGTAAGACTTGTTTTCTGTTATGAAAGTCCTCTTTTCCCCTCTCTTTCAAATACTAGTTCTTGGAATTGAAAGTAGTACTATCAGCATTTGTGTAAAAATTTAGTTTTAAGAACCCCCTTGACATTGTGAGAGGAGATGAAGGAGGTGCAGATTTCATTAAGTATAGTTCACGTGGGTTTAGAGGTATGCTACTCTGCCACCCTAATTGATAATCTAATCTGATGTCTAATTAGTTGAAACATCTCGCTCGAACTAGCAAGATATATCCTCCGCTAATTCTCTAAATAACTGGCTATGTTCAGTTTTTTGTATATGATTTTAAAACATGAAGTTCCATGAAGGTGGACTATACTTTCTTTGATCAGTACTTTATCGTGTTGGCGTCGGTTCCGTGTGTGCCCCGTACTTTCTTCAGCGCGATACGCACTGATAAGAATGTTTGTCTATAAATGTTTAACATTCCCAGCATTCCATTCCATTAACTCCTTTTAGTGTTTATCCACTCGTTTTATGAAAGAGATTCCTCAGTCGATAGCGGAGAGCGCAGTGTTTGTTATAACCCCGCGTTTTATTGTCCGCCATTAAACGCGCTTTTTTGTACGATTGTTCTTCGGCGCGAATTCGTGCCACGCCTTCCACCTTTTCTCTCTCCCAATTATCTGATGCAGGGTGGATATCTAACTCCGAGAGCCCTAATCTCTCGTTGTTTCTTGGAGGATCGATTAACCGTGCTCACCCCCGCTTTCTGGAGAGGTACTGTATCTCCTATAGTAATGGCGGCCGTAATTATCAATTTGCTGCTCCCTTTTTTTTTCTTGTAGCGTTGGTCCGAACCCCTTTTCTCTCGCCAGGTTGCTTCTTCGCCGGCGAACGATTGAATGAATGGGTTAATTGCGAATTTTATGCGCTATCTCGAGCAGGAAACAATATGGCGAAGGGAAGTGTATGGGTAATTGCAGACGCTTCCTGCTTGTGAGCTCAAGAGAAAGGCCCTGGCCCCAATTTCCCCAAAGGTTCTTGCCTCTCTGTTTATAGATGAGCGACGTGGATGATCTATATCTGTCCACTGCGAAACGTTGCACACCGACGTGTTCGGGATTCAGATGGGGGTGTGGGGCAACACGTGTTAGAATGTACCTTTTCGAACGAGACTGGACACCTTGAGTTCCGGTTGAGAGCACCTGATGAGCAGTCAGTCGACTGAAGTTTGAGCCGTAGGCAAATTGAATTAAATGGCTAGCCTTCGGGGGAAATTAGTAGTTAGCCGTAAGTAATTTGAAGAGCTAGTTTGTCTGGTGAAACACTAGGGTTAATGTGTAATTTGAAGTTAATGCAGGACAGATGTCGACCTTTTAGGACAAATACTTTTATTCATCTCATATCGGATCTAGTGTCACACTGAAAACACTTGTTTGTTTAAGTGTTGCTTAAGGTCATAAATAAAATTTTACCTTGATACACTCAGTAACAATAAAAAAATTAACGTGAGTTAACCTCCACGGGCGAGTTTGAGAATCTTGCCCCAACTTCAAGTAGCGAATTTCAAGAAAAAAGAGGAAAATTTAAGTTTTAGGGCCTATATCATGATAAAGGGCCTATTTTGAAAAGTGAAATATAATTTGATTTCTTCATTTTAATAAATTTCAAGGTTTTAAAAGTGTGACATAAAAATTGAAGGAGCGGTCATTGAAGGTTTGACTACATGTAACATAAAAGGTGCGAGGGATGAAAAAACCCTGAACTTTGTGTTAAGCTGTTTGTGAATGGCCCTTTGAGGCAGAATTTTATTCAAACTATCCAAAACACCCCAGTTTTATTAGAGTTTTAAATGCAAACTGAATTGTGTCTAGACGAGTCTAGGTTTTATTTCTCCTAAAAATTTCCTCTTTTAGAAACCTTTATTATAGTCTTTGAAATTCTCTAGTCACACACTACCTTTCCAAATGGGCTTCTTCTTTGTGTTTGAACAAGTTTTGCAATCTATATGGAATGGTTCCCTTGTTTGTTTTTCCCTGGCCATTGCTGTGTATCTTAATGGATTTTGATGGGCACAACTTTCAAGATATGTCTTGTATATATATGCTCTTGTTTTTTTTCTATAGACTTTCTTCAACCTCAAAACATTCATTTCGACAGCTACCCTAAGAGAACTCATAATATAACTTCTAAATTTCTCTACATAAAACATATTTTTACCTCTACTTTCGCAACTACTTTCACGAAATGTTTACGAATGGGTTTAATCATACCCCTGTCTGATTTTACTTCTAAATTTCCAGCTGAACTCCCCACATTCCTCCCTAACCAGAAAAAAAACTCTGGCATACGGCAAAATTATCGATTGCGCGTATGAAAAAAAAATATTATAAATGTTGATTTAATTTACGCGAAGGGCATTTACATTTACGTCTCCACCCGCCTCGGCTTCTTTAAAATCTCGGCAAATAAAAAAAATCCTGGAATAAAAAATCTCGCTAGTTCCAAAAATGTCACGCGATTCGCTCGTTATGTCCCTAGCCGCATATCTCCTCCAAGGTACAGCAAAGCACAGAGAGATGTGGCTGCTGCTAACATCCTCTTCAGTATTCAAGCGCGTCCGCGGCCGCTGGAGCATTCATTCGTTCCTCCCCCAAAACCACATAGTTTTGTTTTCCAGGAGATGTGTTTTAAGAATTCCGGCGATGTGAAAATGGAGCTTCTTCTCTTTTCTTGATGTCTTCGCGGATATTACAGCTTTCCGGGGGA
This sequence comes from Tetragnatha montana, assembly GCA_963680715.1. NCBI lineage: Eukaryota > Metazoa > Arthropoda > Arachnida > Araneae > Tetragnathidae > Tetragnatha > Tetragnatha montana. Next base: position 35,058,449 of record OY796674.1, on the reverse strand, counting down.
ATTATGTCGGGCGCTCGTGGCCGTGCATTGGGATTCGCTCGTTGGTGGTTTTTTTTTGGGAGTGTGGTGCAGTGACAATGGGCTTTTAGCTCGTTATTAGGTTTTTCTTTCGAGTGGGGGTGGTAATGGGTGCTCGTGAGGATTTTTTTTTGTCTGATTTGATTGGGTTGTTTAGGATTCGAGGTTTTGCGTTCATATTTGCGATGCTTTACGTCTTGCCAACTTTTATGGGATCTATGGATTCGTGACGAGAACTTTTTTTCGCAGGATATCTACTATCTTATCTTGAAAAAATAGTAAACATTAGCTGCATTTCTTCTGCACTTTAATCACTCTTTGACGTGACAAGAGGCTTTTAATACTTCCCCCGTCTGTGGATCTCTTCGTTCTTATGTTTTTCCAAAGTTTTGAATTAAGGCGCTTGCAGCAAAGCAAAAACAAGCTAGCTCCGATGTAAAGTTGCTTTCCTCCTACTGGAGTTACAATTTCATTTAGAAAATCTTAGCTGAATCATTTTTTCCACTCACATGTAAGATGTGACACTACTTTATCAAAGTGTAAAATCCTTTGAATGAAAAGTGTAATTTAAGGAATAGGTGGTAAATATTATTAGTAGCTTACATTTATTAGTGTAGATATTACTTTTTGAAAAATTGAATTTTATAATTGGCAGCTTTGAATGGTCGTGAAAACCTACCATTTAGCTAACCATCGAGGATCACAGAAGCGATGTTTAATTTTCAGCTTTATTGGTTTACACTCATAAAAGTCTGCAGCAGTCCTTGATAACCATCACTACTAATCCTTTCGGGTCCATAGAAAGACTTCACTAGGTTGCGTCGCCAAAGGGGATTAAGCATTCTACAGTTACTACAGCTTACTGCTGTTATTGTCGCTTTTTTCAATGCAAAGCTTTCCTAAGCAAATGCGCTGCTTTTCGAAACGTTATCTCTTATCCCATGTATAATAGTTTCGTGACTAACTTCTAGGTCAGACTACAAGTAGCACCTAAGACTAACAGTTTTTTATTATTATTTTTCGTGTGTATTACCGAGACGTAAACCTGAGAAACACACCGATGCTCACGTTGGATGATGAAGGGCCTTGAAAGTTGAATGCAGTTAGAGCCGAGTTGAAAATGAGGTTCGCGTAAAATAATGATGAAGGATGGGAATACGGTGAGCACATGTCTTAATTGAATGGCGAGGAGTTTTCTTTTGAAACAAATTAATGATGTGCTATTAGGGTCTTATTATATTCTGAAGAATGGAGGAGTTGAACTTTAAAGGTTACCTTTATTTCGGTATCCAATTAATCTTATAGCTAAGTAACTGGGTAGATTCATTTGAAGAGTAACTTACCTTTATTTTTTATAAATTCAACTTCACTTTCCAAATTTGTTTTTCCTCAACCAAATATGTGCAGTTGTTTACTTAGCTGTAAATTATTCGAAAAAGGAAAACATGCTACAAAAAAGAATTGACAATTCTGAACTATACTTTATTTATTAATTTATAATTGAGAAATTAAAGATTGATAAAATTTTATCACCCTGACAAATCAGTTTGTAGGGCAAGGTACTTCTAAACTTTTTTCATGTTGTCAGGCAGGCCTGTTCATTTTTTCCCAGTAATCGAATTTTTAACTTTCAGCTTACCTTTCCCTTTAAATGATGGAAAAAGAGCCAAAGCTTTGGTCCACATTCGCAATTATAGTGGTTCTATATAACGCTTTATCTCCACTCGTTAACTCCTAAATATTCTATCTGAGTTTTATGTTAAATTAATTCCACATTTCTGAAGGTCATTGACACCCCCCCCCAATAATTTCAATTAAAATAATTCGAAATAGGGAACAAGCAAATATTCGCCCTATTTTTAGATTTTTCCCATTTCACAGTAACTATAATTAATAATAATTTTCCTTTGAAGTTTAAAAAATATTCCCGAAAATTATCAGTGATTACAAAATAGCCACCAACACCTATTACTGCTTCAACGCCTCCACTTTCTCTGTACTCCGTTACTCACCTTAAAAGCTTCACTTTCCCCTGGAGAACAATATCGCCTATACTCCAGAAATCACTGGGTTATATATAGAAAGTTCTTCTAAATTTACACTAAATGTTTAGATGTAGATCAACTTGAGTTATGGCGAGAGCTATTGCTAATTTGCATTTATCTACTATTCCAAAAATTTCATTTTTATTCAACAAATTTTACAAATGCATTCTATTATATAGTGCAGTGGGTATGTTTGTTATTTTTTCGTGATGTTATGTTTAACAGATTATTTAAGGTAAATTTAGGGGTTTTCCCTCCATAGCAGTTCAAGCACCCCAGTGTTTAAGTAATGGTACATCTTCTTTTGGTGAAATCAGTTAAAAAAACGTTGAGGAAAATGGCCGAAACACAGATGTTAATCCTTTTACCAGGGTTGATAATGCGTCGCCATGTAAACTGGTAAGTGGTAATTGAATCATATTACCTCCTTCAGATAAGCTGTCTATCAGATCTGGGATTTACTATCGTCCGATTGTATAATCTCTTCGTAGTTAAGCTTCAGATCTTCCTGGGGCCATCAAGCTGGACGTTTTAAAATTGGATTCTACCGCTGTTCCTTCTCGTAGACATGAGATAATTGGACGGACTTGACAATGGATTGAGTATGTAATGGCTATTATATGCATTGATTGAATTATTTGACATTTATTGTTGCCATTCACAATGGTACAAGAATTTATCTTCCTTAAGGGAATTCTCAGTATTATATTGTAAAAGTAAAGCTAATACGCGCCGAGAGAAGAACATTGCGCCTGCAGCAGAGAAGCTGTTTAAGCAAGTCGTGTTTTGATTGTCGGGGGAATTTAAATCTGGAATTTTTTTTTCCAACGTCGTTGTCACTGGTCGGCTTTACCACGCGGGGTGCGGCCTCTTGCTCAGGTGTATTTAAACAGCCTTGCGCTCGAACCGTGCTTCTCTTGTAGATTTATTATTGTGTTGAGTTCTGATTTTTTAAGTGGTAAATCTAAATAGGTCTTTCTTTTTTGAGGACTGCACCTTTGGTGTGCTTATGTTTGGCATTACTTAAAAGTTTTCAGTTCGAAAGAATTTAGGTATAGCTTGTGAAAATTTTGATGTTTATGTTGTCTACGAAACACAAATCATCATTACTTTAATTAAGATTGAGCCTTAAAATGACCTTTTTTGCCTTCTTCGTATATAAATATTTGGGCAACTCTTAATTAATATACTAATGATGCGTAACATCATTATTACACTACCATTTAAATTTGAAAATTCGATGTAAATTTATTATTGATTTAATTGAATGAATCACTGATATTCTGACAATTTTAATTTTTTAGTATTTGTGACAAAAAAGTTTACCATTTAATAAATTAAAATATGGGAGTTTTTTTAATTGATAATTTATCTATTCACACAATTTTTCCACCCGTATGAGAGGTGTAATGATGGGTCAGTATCGGAATATAACTCCTCCAAAATTTATAAATTTTACTTTATGAGTCACAGAAAATAGTTAAAAACTAATTCCTCAAAAATATTTCACTCTGAAAATGTTTTAAGTCATCCCACATAATTAAATCATAGTCTCTTTTCTATACTTTGATATTTCAATAAATACAACCGAAGACATCTCTTAAGTTGTCTATAACTTTCATCAATTAGATATTTGGAGATAGCATAATTCCAAAGGCAAAAGCAGAGACTACTTCTCTTTGTTTTCTGAGCCCTCTGCGTTAATTGTGAAAAAATCTTACTTAAACCCAACCAATTTCCTTTCCAAAATAAAGTATCCTAAAGGAGTTGACACACTTTCCCGTCGAAAATTGCCACATTATTTATATCTGCGCGAGGAATAAGTTGGTTTATGAATTCATATTTTGACGCATCGCCGTCATCCTGTCACCGAAAACACGTTTAATGACCCTTAATTGCCCATGTATCTCTCGATAAGATTCAATATATTGTCCCCATAAAGAAAGACCGCCCGTCTGCTGATTAACCCTAGAGATACGAGACTTGGATATATGTGTCTGTCGCTAATTTGACAGACAGCCGACCGTGTTAATGAGACGAAAATAATACTACCGGGAAAAACAATCGGCAAAATGCGCGGCACACGGCGCGAGGCACCCGCGCGGATTGTTTTCCTGGTTTTTCCGCGAGTATTTAATTAGAAACGGGGCAGATTTTTTATTTTCGGCGTCGATAAACAAGTGCGGCATCATCGGCAGACAATGACCGAATTGGTGTTGTTGTTTTTGCGGCTTATTCGAGAAGGTTTTATGTTGCTTTCCCTGATGACGGAGAAATCGATTCGCAATATATCGTGACGGGATGGAAAGGGAAAGTTGGATCTCTGATGGTTGTCAGGCCTATTTTCGTAGCCGGCTTCACAGAGCTTGAGGCCATGGTTAAGGTTGTTCGTCATCAGAGTATTCTTTTTTTCCTTCTACTACTCGAGAGTTAATTGTTTGCATAACTCTTTAAACAATTAGAGTTCGATGAAAGCTATTCCTTGTTGATTGTATTAAAATTTTATCGAAGTTTTAATTTACCTTTTTTTGTTATAATTGTTGCATTTATCATTGCTAAGAGATTTTAAAAATTCGGGATTATAATAGGTCTAAAGTCTTGAAATTACTTAAACTAGCTTTAGGAATTATGTATAGTACGCACTATAAACGTCGCGTCGGTTGCAAATTAAAACGGGCATTGTATTGATGAAACTAAAATTTGTTCACTGGAGGAATATCCAATCTTAGTGAATTATCAGTCATGTTGTTCAATGTATACTTACACGACTCATACATCTCAAATTTATAATTTTTGAGCATTTTATTAAAAAAAATATTTATATCCACATTTAGTTCCGATGATTTATAATTGTAATTCGATTAAAATTTCTTTGTGTTGTGTGTTGTATGTACAGAAGGGTCGGGTGGGTAAAATGGATGTAGAGATTTTGTAGTTTATATTTATAAAGTTTAATGTTTTTTTATTTTTGCATGCTGATTTTTAGTGAGGCTCAAGAAAAATCTGCATGCCAAAAAATACTAAATTTTATTAAAATATAAACTGTTAAAATCCTTGTATCCATTTTACTCCACCTGACCCTACCCTGTCCACATGCTTTTTTATGGCTATAATTCGATTAAGTACTAATATCTAGAAGGAAAGAAAACTAGCATACGTTTTCTTAGAATAATCAGGGTTTATTTTTACACCTTAACTTATTCCCTGAAGGTGTATTGTTCAGATAGCGTTTAAAACTGTTAGGAGTGAACTTAACAAAAAAAGATGTTTCTTTAGTCCATGTTGTAATCATTTCGTTAACGAGTTTCACTTGAAGCAACTCTTATGATTAAAGTGTAATAAACTGTGAAATTGAATTGCGTTACGAGAAGGGAAACGTGTTGCCTCAGTATTTTTCTAAACCTTATAGGTATCTCCTAAATGATTTATTTCTGTTAAGTTTCTCTCGTTCGATCTAAAACATTTTTGCACCATAAAGGGCCTTATGGTATCTCACTAGGTTCTTTCAAAGGTGACTGAGGAATTTTTATGGAAAAAAAAATGAGGGAAAGGATGAGAGAGATAAGGATGCTATCCATTATTGGTATACAAAAGCGATCTCATATGACCTATATTTGCTTTTATGTGTTGATTAACACTCCCTTGTCAATGCTATGTATAATATAGGATTTAATGTACTGATAGGGGGCCTTATCTAATCTAAAAGGTTCATACTTAGATGAGAATAGGGTTTATGATACCTTTTGGGAATAGTTCCAGTTTAAATAATCGTCACTTATTTCAATATGTGAAGTAGAACGAACTATAGAAAATTAAAATAGGTAAAAGTATTATAATTTTCATTACTAAATTAAAATTAACTTTGTTTAGAAAGTGTACAGAATGAGGACACGGTGTTATTTTTTAAGGATTTTTATATGCTCTGCTGATTTTTAGCTATCCAAACCAAATTTTATAACTTTATGAATAAGCAGTAAAAAAATTATATTTTGTCTTGATTACGATAGTTTTTTTCATCTTTTAAAATTTCACGGTTTATAGTAATTTTAAAATTTTTCTATTTGACACCAATTAAATATCATAATTTGTTGAATTTTACAAATTATTAGTTGAAAATTAACTACCAAGAATATATTTGCTAAGGCTGAGAGTGAGGAAAATAGCTGTTAGTTTTATATTTTGCCATCTGAAAAACATTTTTGTAACAAAACGTGGTTTTCCGCATAAGGAAAAGAGTTACGTGAAGAGAAAGCTAAACGTAAAAACTGTTGAGAAAAATACCTATACAGAATTTTCGCATTTACGTTTTGTAAGGAGAAAAAGGAATTTTGAGAGGGCATGTGGAGAAAAATTTCCAGTCGAAAGATTCAGGTTTCTTTTAAAAAAGGGAACCATGACATTGAAATTCACTTTGGTTTTTTGTTAGACACTCTGATTTATAAATATTTGAGCTGTCGTGAAACGAAATGTTTTCGAGTTAGAAAGCAAAGGCTAATGTCACACTTAGACTAGCAATTAAGATAACAATATATTACAACTTTTTTCGAATGAAACCTTCTATTTTATATAAAATGGGATATATACTTCTCAGTGCCTTTTCGTGTTTCTGACCGAAAAGTATGGAGGTATTCGCAATTTTTTTTTCATTGTTGTTAAAATGAAAAAAAGAGATAGCTAATTCTTTCACCGACTGTATAAATTAAGAGTAATAAAAGTTGCCTACTAATTCTCAAGTAATGAAATAAAGCGGGATTTCAATTATGTGTAATTTGAGTATAATTTATTTTAATAAAGTAAATAGCATCACGAGGGGTATCAAACGTCTGGAAGTTGTGTGACATAATTTGTGCATTGTGTTCTATGGCCTCTGTTTGTAGACCTTTTTTGACTGCGGGCCAAAATCTCGTTACAGTCTACTAAATGCTTTTTTTATAGTTTTCCTTTTTAAAAGTTCATGGTCAACATTTGATCGATACTTCGAATAGCCTAGCTTTCTTATTTCTCAGTAACATACACTCGGTTACGTTATCCTTATGCTTTATCCTTATTCAATTTCGAATTAGCTTTCGAGAGAGTCCAACGACTTTAGTAGCTGAAAAATACCAATAAACCCTCCTCTTGAGTGCAATAGGTTGTCAGGATGTTTCCCAATTCGCGCTGACATTTCCTGTGCTCTTACGTTTACCTGTTACATAGCATAATTTTGAAATCTCGAGTACCTTTACTCTTTGTCCCATGACTCAGGTGTACATTCCCATATTTCTGAAATTCCAAATGTAGCAGCCCTTCTTCCCCAATACTTTTCTTGTTCTACATTCTTGTATCGTGTCCAGGTAGAAAATGAATGGAATCCTCTTTGATAGGGTTGCATAATCCTTTATTGTTCTCTCCGTGAAGGTCGGCTATCTCTGATCATGCTTTATTCTTATTTAACGATCCATTAGATTAACTTTCATACGATCTTCCATGTTTTCGGCAAATATCTGCCCTGTCCTGTATGCAAGTTTCATTATGGGACTTCCATTGATTAAAAAATGTTTTGCGTTAATCTCTTATAACAGGAAATTTTTATTGTGATGTATGGAAAAAATGTTTCCGTTACAAACGAGTGAGTGTTACCTTAGCTAGGCTATATTTCTGGGAGGACAGGATTTCAAAAACTTCTTTTGCAATAAAATCGTAGAATTTTTAATGATATTAATTGTTTATAATACTTTTTCACTCCATTTTACAGATTTGATTTATGAAAAAGTTCTTTCAGAAGTCATTTTATCCTGTTTTTTTTTTTTACTTCTGTAGGGGCTTGTCCCCCGTACCCTCATATGCAAATACTGTACCATTACATGTACAAGTACTGTCATTTGAACAGTCTTAAGCTACAATTCACAAAATTGTCTCAGGGTGGCATATTAGTAGAACCTAAATGAATATAGGAAAATTTTTTGGGAGGTGTTTAAAAAACAATTTGGGAAGAGAGAAATTAGATTGTCAAACACTTTTACTTCTTTTTGCTTTGAATTTTAATTCTGCATATTCTATTGCACTGTTCTAAAATACATAGCGTTTAGTATGTCCATCGTCTGTATGCATGAAAAAGCTATATTTTCTATCTACACAAATCGAACTTCGTCCCATCTTCATATACCATAGAATCGTCCCTATCGAAGGAACACATAAATGGCTGTCACGCTCCGGTGAGATTTTTGTGAGTCTCGCTTACCTGATGTATTGTTTGAAACTGTCGATGTTGCATAAAAGCAAAAGCGTCTGCCATATCCCACATATAGCGTATCATCCCGGCTCCCGATATAATAATAGCGAAGGGAAAGTCTACTCGATAAGCCACTCCACCGTGAAGTCAGTATTGCATCTCGGATTCGTATTATTTTCAAATTACACCTGTTTTCTCTGGTGGGGGAAATAAATCGCCAGGTCGCTGATTTTTTTTATCATCATCCCCTTCCAATGCCACATTAGGGTGGTCCTAAGTGTAATGGTAAAAATTTTTTTTCAGAATTTCTTAAGTCGCACCCCCTAACTTTTTTCCTTATGGGGTAGCAAATAACTGGTAAAAATTTTATCCGAATCCATACATATTAACACGTGCCGCAAAAAGGGTGAAAATCTGAAAAAAAAATCAAAATTCTCAAAACTTTGAAAAATCACAAAATTTATTAAAAAATATTATTAAATATACTTCAATACTTTTTTGACCGAGAATGCTTCGAACATGAAGAATAGTGACCGTTATAGTCTTTGAAGGTTTTTAAAAGGTATTGTTTTTGCTCCTCATTATGCGTTAAAATACTCTTTTTATTCTTCAATTATCTTGATTCCGCTTTCTGCAGCATCATTTACAACAAACAAGTTATTAACGACATAACCTTCCTGATAATCTTCACACGGGTTCCACCGTTAAAGGATCCCTATAATAAATAAATAACTTAAGTCTTTGAAAAATTTTGAGGTTCGTTTTTTTGACACAAAATCGGCTAGATTTTTCTTTGAGAGTTCTACCCAGTTCTTCAAAACTAATTTGCAACGCTTTGATACATTGGTGGATTCTTTCTCTTTAAACTCTTTGGCCATCGAAGCTCTTTGCTGTGTGGGGAAAGTCTCATCAAAAAAGGCATTTTCTTTGTTATTGCTATAGATATATTTTTTTTTATTTCTCTGTAGAAAAACAGGTCCCTCAAGAATTTCAAATCTTAAAAGGGGGTATTGTGAGCCAATTTGCGCATCAAACCAAGCTCTAATGACTTAACAATAAATACTCATATCTTTTAATCCTTGTAGTTTTTGATTATCCAAATTAAATTAAACTAATATCTAAAAATAAACATTTTCAAGCAGTAAATTGCTTTAGACATCCATCTTGCATGATGGAAAGCACTAGGTTGTCTAAATTTAATAATTTTTACTTCTTGATAACCTAAAAATGCTATTGTCAACTTTCGGAGCTCTCGGTAGTTATCTCTCGGTTGGTGTTTTGTACTTAGATGAGTACTTTGGTTTATCGATAAGATCCCAAGATTTTTGCACCGTTCTTAATTCCCGTACTGGATGCACTGGTGTCAAAGCACAAGGCTTTGATTGTGTCCAATATGTCATAATCATCTAGTAAACCATAAATAGCTGCTGCAATGTCTTCTCACAACCCTCGTTGGAAGATCCTACACTTTACCTTAAATTCTCCATTGTTGTTCACTTATAATAATGATTTGCACTTTATGTTTACGTTTTATTACCCTAAATAACCATAGTGTAGGATGCATTCAAGTTTATTATAAAATCCATGAAGATCCCGCCTTTAAAGTTCTCATTTTTTAAAACGCCCGAGCACCGTCCGTAAGGTCTACTGTCATGCGGGAGAGAAAGCGAGGGGAGCCCGCTTTCCTCTAAGAGTGTTACGTAGTTCTGCGCCTTTATCGTAGTCTAACTTCAATCGCGATGCGGCACGTGTTAATATTAAAATATCGGGAAGATATTTGGTATACTTTCATTTCATACCTAAAGGAAAAAAGTTGGGGGGTGCGACCAAAGAAATTCAGAGTTTGAAAAATTAGGACCACCCTAATGCCACATCGATGCGACAACTGATGTTTCAATGGAAGAGACGGCTTGTGTGTATCATTACCCGGCCATATTGCGTAGTATAGCCCTGAGGAGCCGTCTTAGCTCAGTAAGCAACCAGAGCGCTCCGACCGTAGGTTGAGGAGGCCGTTGCACCTTTGTTGGTCGCTGCTGCTGCTTCTGCTACAGAGTAGCGCTTCGTTGCACTCAGTGCACAAATCTGACTGCTTGTAAATATGTGTTCCTCTGCTCCAAGGAGCCGAGGCTGGCAGAGGGTCGGATTTGTGAAAGATGGGACTTGATTGGGTTGGTTAAACATCGTCTTGTTAGCAGGTGCTGATGAAATCAACCGGAGTCCAAGTCCAATCTGTTTAGTTTGTTTTTATCACACTGGATCATTTGTCTGTATTCTCTCCTGTAGGTAAAAGTCTTTTACAACATGTGGGTTAAGACTAAAAGGTCCGAAATAGTTTAAAAAGAGTTCTCCAGTCGTGCCATGTGTAACCACAGTGTTGCCAACATTTGAGTTGTGGGTAAACATGGCAGCTGGAGGACTCTTTCTAAAGCTGTTCCGAAGGTCCTTATTCTAGCCAAATATTCTTTGGGTGGAATGGGTCTCTTCTAAAATTGGACTCTATCCAAGGTAGGTCTTCTGGTTATGGGTATAATAAATATATGCTAATCCAAATGCCGAAATTTTGAAATCTTGACAAAAGTCATAACTGCTGACCACCTTAGAAGTTGGAGGTCCTAAAATTTATATTAGCTTTTGGCCACCGTACATGCATTCTGGATGTAGTGCACTCGCCAGAATTTATTTTAATATTGTATGCTTCCATGTTATGCCTGTAGATCTTTTCCTAACATATAATTCTAACTTGAAGATCAACTTTAATTTGTGCTACCAGTTCCGAGAATCAATCGTCGATTGCTGACCATCAGTATAGCTTCATCCTTCCTTCCAAACTGATTAAAAAGTACTGCTTGGCCATTTGGCCGTGAGCTACGGACACAAAGAGTTCTATTGTGGACGAAGGTTGGGAGGGAAACACAAGACGGCTGATTCATTATTAAATGCTGAGCTGTTTTTCTATCCCCCGAAGGTTATTCTGTGGGGTACGTTACTGATGCGTGTCAAGGCTTATAGCGTAAACTGATATATCTCTTATGCACTTCCAACGATGCAATCGTTGAGTAAGATTGTCTATCTCTGTAGCTTGTTATGTGTTCAGTTTGGATTTCTATTAGCTTTTTATAGCTGTCTTTATCGTAGCTTAGCTTCAAATTATGTTATAGGCACTGCCAGGTCTAAACTTTTTGTGAATTGGGAAAGTTTTATTATGTGCTAAGATAATTTTAAGTAAATTTCTATTTGTCCTTAAAATATTATCAAGAGCCAATATATGCCATTCACTTCTATCTAGTGAAAAGCCTGTAGCCCCTCAAAGAATATCTAAGCCTCAGTTGGTTTTTTGTAATGTAAAAAACGTATGGTGGTGTGTTTGATTTGGTAGTAGTGTTTGTCATTTGTTATGTCACTGTTCTTTGTTTTACAAATTTGACTAATCTTTGACAGCTTATCAGTGAAATAATGAAATTTTATTTTAAATTTGTTTGCACCGCTCATTAATTACTCATTTTGATCAATTGTTTACAAACCAAAGAGCCGTAGCTCACCATTGCGGTTTTAGGAATGCGTTTCCGTTCGACAATATCAGTCTTATCGCGTCATAAGACATTGTCATTCGTTCTCCAAATCTCGTTTCCTGCCATTACCACACGCGCGTGTGCACTTGCGCCTTTTGTTTGGAAATTTTGAGGTGGGTACCTACTGTACCTATACGAATGAGTCAATAATTGTTTCATTTTCTACCTTAACTGAAAGTTTACGTTACCACTTACGCTGTTAATCACCAAATCTCTTAATTTCTCTTTATAGAATGCCCTTAATTTGAAATCTTCAGAACATTCATTTCTGGGGAAATATATTTTTACGGCATGCTTCATCATTTTTTCGTATGTGGAATTCTCACCGGGTATGAGCGGAACTGACTGAGATGTATTTTTCTATTGTATGGGGTTGTAATCGATGACGATTTTTAGTTGGTTGTACAAGATATCTTAATAAGTAAGTACTGTCGTGAACATCGTAACAGAACATAATCTGTTTCCCCTTGATTGTTTCGAGTTTAATTTTTAAGCAGTCAGTTCTAGTTTTATTAATTTAAAATGCAAAGCTAAAACCAACCCCGAACCTCTTTGTTCAAGGTTCTGATAATAATCGGTTTAACTAAGGATTTATTATAATACTTGCGGTTAATGATAAGATATTATTTTGTCAGCTTGATTTAACTGGATTTAATGTAATAGATAGTTTAAAGATTTAAGACAATACTTGTCGACCGAGTTGCATAATATTTATGACACGAATTGGTAATGGATTCTCCATCGATGTCCAAGTCCATGGCCATCAGGTGTCCGATTCGTCACACTATATCTCCAAGTTCGACAGTCTACTAACTCTTCAACAAGTTAATTGTACCCTCCATTAGTTAATTGTACAGTACCGATAACCTCGTTATTTCGAACTTCGATATCGCTAAAACTCTTATTTCTCGAAAAAATAGTTTTCCCCAGCCCCCTTGAAATTTAAGTGTTATCTCGAAAACTCGCTATCTCGAAATTTTTATTTTCCGAGTCCCGTCGATATCGAGATATTGGGGCTGTACTGTAATTGGCATTAAGTATTCTCTTTGGCACCTGTGAAATTTCAGACTATGTGCTCTTTGCCGTTTGGATAGAAGTTTGGACAAGGAGTTCTCATTTAGTAGAAGACATCCTTATTTGCAATGGTAGTTCTAGCTCTCCCTCTGCGGACCTTGTGCTTTCCCCCCTTTATCGTCCTCCGCCATATTGCCTCCCAGCACGCTAATTAATTACCATTAAGCTGTGTCTGGGGGACCGACCGCGTTCTGCCGGCCAGCCATACGTAACCTACAGAGGCAGCCTTCCATGACATCGGTATGTGCGAGATCCAGAGTGCACCGGACGCCTGTGTTTGCGTTGCGTTTAATCGCGTTAAAAGCAGTGGAGGGAGGGATCGATCATTGACCGTCGCCATTGTTCGCCGCCGGGGGACCGGGAAGTGGGGGATAATCCCTCGGTGTTAATTTTCCGGGGCTTAGCGAGAGTCGGTGCTTTTTTAAGTAACCGGAAGGATTATGGGAAAGTTTTTGGGCTTGTGTCTGGTGGTGTTTTTGCGGCGGTTAGCGGGTTTCGGTTCAACAGGTCCGTGCGGTTCGTTGGGATCGAGATTGTTTTGGGAGTGGAAGTAGAGGTTCGTTTTAATGTGTGAGTTGCATTGGTGATCGTGGACATAAAAATCATGTGATTGTAGTAATGGTTTATTTTATTCTTAACAGAACTACAAATTGTTGACTATTTTCGTTTACCCCATTATCATCTATCTATCTGAATGGTAGAAATCCTTTGTGCTTATTTAATATATTTTTGAATTCCTTTTTAGTAGTCTAATTTATGCTTCCAATTAATTCTTAATATAACCTTTTATCTTGGACTAAAATGAGCAGTAGTTTTGTGCATCGGTGGTTGCTTAATTGTGCTAAGCGTTACATCTCCAAGTCCTCCGCAAAGATTCTTTTAAATTTCTGTCCTGGAAAGTGATTTTTCCTGAAAGGTCCTCCATGAATAAAAAAATTTTAACCTCGCGGCTCTGGTCTTTAAATAGTTATCGCAAAAAGCTGTATGATTAAGTTCATTGTTTGATTTTTTGTTTACAGAGTACCTAATTAGGTTTTTCTGTAAAAGAATAAAACCTATAAGTTTTTTGTTACAGTTTTAATTAAAAATTAAGTCACTCTCAAGATTTTAATTAATGGAATTAAGTACTTACATTATAAATTGAGTTCTCAGTAAGTAAAAAGCGTTAGCAGTTTTCTTAATGGCATTACATCTTGGCATCTCTGACTATCTTGGATTATTTAATCACAATAATCTTTGAGTGCACCCTTTCCTAATTATGAAATTATCGTTTATTCATTTAAAGCCTAAACTAAAGTAGAGAAAATGGTTGCCTTTTACTAAACTCAATATTCTTAATTTTGTCCAAAATAGTAGGCGTAATGAGATTATTTCCCAGCCCTACTATATAGTTAAAGGGCCAAGAAGAAAGTGCTTTATTATATTTTCAAACAATTACTTACTCATGCAGTCGCTTGTAATTGTTTTCCGTTAGATTTTTCATTTTAATATTCCTTCAACCAGATGTTCTTTACTTATAAGTGCTCTCCACATTCTCATACAGTTTATTGATGTAGTAAACTTTACTTTTTTTCTTCTTGTGTAATGTAAAAGAAGGAGTCGGAGGCACGATTGTCATTTGCCTTATTTTGAGAAAAGGTTCTTAATAAGTTCAATCGGTGGACAAAATTTAATTTGACTTGCCTCTTTTCAGTTAATACAGCTTTTGCCTCACAGGCATTTTAAAATTATTTCTTCCTTAAAAAACGTCAACTAGTAGCATATCTTGGTTATTTTCATGTTTAGGTCCCAAAGATAAAGTTCTTCCTTTATCCCCCTTTTTGTAATTTGTCACTTGAATAAGAGATACTTGAGGCTACATTTTAACTTGTACAAAAGTCTAGTCCAGGGATTTGGCAAAGCTTACGTGACGATTCCTGGCCGCAACAAAATGGATGCCTTATTATTTTTAGTTCCATTTAGTTCCTCGTGAAGACCTTTTATTCAAATTTTTTTGTGATTAGAAGTTCAATTAAAATTATGTGCTAAAATTTTTGTCGATAACTGCAAAAGGTTACTAATGGAGAAAATGTTACTAAGAATGGGTAATTAATGGAGAAAGATCAAACTTCAGAATTTATGAAAGGGTCAATGCCATGGACTTAGTATACTATCCCCTGTTTCATTACGTCACAATATGCATACATAATAAGACCCCCATACTATTTGTGGATGACTTCAATGTAAATCTTCAAATAGTCCTACACACTGTTATAACAATTCAGATAGACCAGATACAAGGGGATTCGATTGTGCTTAAAAAGCGCGTCGAAAGCAGCATATCTGGGGAGAATTGACATGGAAAAGCATCTTTCCACTGCGTTCATTAAACGCTTTATTTATGCCAGAGGGTGGTATGGCAGAAGCCATTTTGGATTGTTTCATGCCGTTTTCTTTTTTTGTTCCTCAAACGTTGCTGAAAAGAAGGCCATGACACGACGTGCCTTGCATGGGAGGAACGGAATCATTGGATTTCTTATTAAAGATGCGGTGCTTTTTTTACTGTTGTTTCCGGAATTCCTCTTGTGTTTTTCTCATGGCTTGACCGTGGAATGCATAATATAAGATTTCTAGCAGGGACACATTTTTGGCGCGGTATTGATGTGGTTTCGCACAAGGTCTTGCGTATTTTTGCGATTTGTAAACGGAATTAGAAGACTGACTTCATTATAACGCACCTATTTCTCTGCTTATATTAAATTTACTTGTTAATCCCGGTTTTAATACTCTTCCAAACCTTCCCAAGTCTTCCCAAACCTTTGCCTTTCAAATATTACTTGAGCATCTTTTTGGAGATTTTTAAACCTCCTTTCCCTCTTGTCAACAATAACAAGGAAATCGGTAACCTCTTTCATAATTACGTAAGCGACGTTTTTTTGTGCAAAACTAGTAATAATCATTTTTTATGTATTTAGAACATAATTTTGTAACAAATAAACTTGGCTTGCCACAAAAAAAAATGTATTTCCGCATTCCTCAAATCTATTTTAAACGAACTTTTAAAATTGAGTTAGTTTTCCAATTTACGAGAAATTTTTTTAAATGCAGTATTTTTAATGTCTTCGTTAGTATCACTGATTTCTTCCCTCCCCCTTGTTAGCCAAAACAAGCCAAGGGCATCTCCCTCCCCTTTAGGTGTTTACCTATACGTATTTGAACAGCCTTTTTTGTGTCAACAGAAAAAGATGGAATTAGAAGGAGCAATGTAACTGTGTACCTTAAAATTGTTTATTTGTGTAGTTTAATCTCAAGTTCACAATGCATTTCTATGGAATTAAGAGTTTAAACGTATTTTCCAAATAAATTTTTAAGACCGTACTTTTCATGTTATCCCTGATATTCTCCATCGATTTCGCTTTGTCGTGGGATATATGGGTTAACTGTCCTACGCACAATTTACTGCTCGCTCATCATTTTTGTCCAGCGAAATATAAAAAAATAAAAAACATTTCGCGGAAGCTTTCAGATTTATGGTAGCGCTGTCTGCGAATCCTAATTGGAACAGGAACTCCCATCTCGCAAAATTTTTCCCATTCCGGGAACTCTCCTACATACCTACCTGCGAAAGAGAGATCCAGAAACCCCATTAGCGCCGCGCGGCCTTGAATTGAGCGAGCTGACGCCTGTTGCTTTTTGAGCGCAAAAAAGTAAATGATCGCTTCGCACTTGTAACCCACTGAATCGTCACGAGATTGTTGCTGCTCATCCTGATCTTTCCTGTAAATGCTGTTTTGTTTAGGATCTGTGTTTTTTAATAGCTGGTACGTTCTTTCTAATCAGAAGAATTAATGATGCGCACTTGCCCGCTGAAGAAAGACAGTGGTTTTCGAACTGTGGGTCGCCAGTTAATTTCCTGATGTATATGAAAGTATGTTGTGTAGTGCATATTTCGTAATTTACTTAAATGGTTTCAAATATACCTTTTCCCTCTTCACTGAAACATAGTAAAGTTAAATTTTATAGGCCAGTGGATCCCGACTAAAACGCAAAAGGATTCCGAGCTATCTTTCTTATTGCCGAACGTATTAATCTTTAGGGAATTGCTACTAAGATCTTGGAAGGGGGGATATATTATTTTGCAATGTATTTAATGAGGGTTTGAAAATCTTAAAAATATCAAAAATAAAATAAACACAAATTTAAAACCTTAGTAGTTAGTCATGTGTGGGTTTCAAAGCAAGTATAAAACAGGTCAGATTGTAACTGTCAATTCCTACGTAACTTGACCCTATAAAACTATGGTAATTTTTCACTGCAATCGAAAAAATAACATTTTTCGAGTTTTATCAAATGAAATTTAAATTTCTATAATTGTTTTTTATATTATATAAAATGTTTTCCCCTTAAATAAGTAATATTTGGCCTGTAAAAAAATATACTCTGGAAGGTGGGTAATATAAAGTTTCTAAAAAGTGGGTCGCGTCCTTAAAAGTTTAGCAACCACTGCCTTTAAAGTAGTATTGACATCATTTATATTCATTCAAGCATTCTTTTTGCAGTGATTTTGTGACTATTATAAACACAACCAACGCTCGTTTTTGCTAGCAGATGAAATAAGGTTAATTAGTAAGAGGGAACTTCTTGGTTCCTCCTGCCCAGCTATTCTCGATCCCATTCCATAATTTCTTTTATTAGGCTAGTTTTTTTTTAATTTTCTACTTTTCAATTTAAATTTGAATACCTAAATTTTAATTACTAAGTCAGACGTGATAATATATAGTTTGTTTCTATGTATTTTTTAGTTCATCATTTCAAAACTTTCTCAAACAAAATGTAAAAGTTTTTTTCCTAACGAAAATCTTTAGTGAGCTGCCCAAATCCTAAAGATAAATTTTTGTTGTTTCATTGATTAGATTGATTTGACATTGATTTAAATGGCAATTTTATAATCCGTTTGTCTGATGTTAAAACTGAAGTATTTCGTGTTCTTAAGAACACTGCTGCTTTATGTTTTAGTTTAATATATTACGAAACAATAGCTTTCTTGAATTGAGTTATATTATATTAAATGTGAAATTCTTTATAATACGAACGGAATTTCCATCGTAATTCATTCGCCATTGAAGTTTCATGGGTATTGTTTCTCCCCTAGAAAAATGTTAAAACTTAAGTTGTTTTACCTGTGTTTTTGTTCAATTGTATATATTCAGTCTGCAGTTCTTTATTGAAAACACACGACTTGGAAAAATGTATTTCTCAATACATCTGCCATCACTTAAATTGCCATTTTTCTTCTGCTTTCAATCGAACTCCAAGATTCAATAGAATTGTAAACCTCAAAAATTTATGGATTATTGAATGATCTGTTGCCCAAAATTTATTTCAACTTGTAATACTTTTTAAAATTTAACTTTTTCAAATTACTAAAATGTTGCTTTAATTTTGCTTCGATTAAATTTGTATGTTTTGGAATTTTTGTTCAAACAAAATTTGAGTGCACTTTAGCTTGAAACTTAGTTTAAAACGTGTTGTATAGACCTTTTGAGGCACTAAACAGGTCGATAACTTTATTTGAAGGGATTTCTTGCGGGCTTTTAGTAAAATTGGATTTTTGCGAAAGTCGTGGCATTTGAAAAAAGAAAACAACCTCTGCAACAGGCTTACGGATTGACATGTCTTAAACTTTTTTTTATCATGTTGGGTGGTCTTCAAATGGGACTTTCTAGTTAGAGTGCATCATGTTATTAAAAAATGTTAATGTGATTGCTTAATTTGCAATGCTCATGAATAGTAACAAAAGCATTTTTTATGGATTCTTGTTAAAAAATCGTTACTTATGCTAGTATAAGTTGCATTCTTCATGTTACTTATCGTGGATGAAAAATTGTGTTACAATATTATTATATTAACTTTTTATTTTTATGCTAATTTCGATGTTAGCAGAAATGTTACGTTAGGGCCGTATCCGACCCTCCTAAGGCTATCACCTAGCTGGTGGACTTTAGTCTTTCGTTATTTAACTGGTACTAACTATTTAACGATTTCGAGATACCTGTGTTCATAACTCCATACATATTCAGATCTTGTATAATAATGATTTGTTTCTACCAAGCACACACTAATTCCTTATTAATGATTTTTCTAGTATCTACTGATCATATCGTTTGCTAATATTCGATATTACTCTAAAATCCTTGTGTTCTCAATTGAATTTTCTACCTCGTTGGGTAATTTCATAAATTTATTGAACCCGCTTTTCGTGCATTCGTTTGGCCCTCCAGTCAAGGAACCCATGATATCAATGACATTTCATATGATAAAAACTATTTAATGCAGAAATGTTATCCTAGAAACGTGTTCATTTGTTTGTTTTTGATCACTTGGAGATTAATCACCATCTTATGATTCAAATTGAATTAGAATATTCTATCTCCCGATTAAAAATAGATGATTGAGCCTTTCCTTTTTCACATTCCTCATCCACACTAACATTCACAAAAATTTATCCCGTGAATTTATTACAAACTATTAATCATGGAGAGTATTATCGCAGTCAAAATTTTGATTTATATCTTCTACAGTTTTCACTGACCCTGTCCAAACCCTCAACTGTGAATTAGGGTGGATTTATATGTAAGCGATGCGACCGGGACGTCTAGGGAAACCGTCGGAAAATTTCCCATCGATCGCTTTCTTCATATCGATTTCGTTAGAATCTGGTCCTGCCATTGGTTCTAAGTGCTATGACTTAGAAGTTACGTCATCATTTGTAGGGAATATATAGGGAAGTTTTGACCGGTCGCGTCGCTCTAACCGCTGCATGTAAATCCATGTAATGTTGTACTATTTTATCAGTGATTTGTTGTTAAAGCTTGTTTTGATAGAACTTCACGCTTAATCATTAAGGCTGGCCACACGTGATAGAAAATTTACCACATCTAACTATAGTTGTCAGTCTTTGAACCATGACAAATGGTTTGTGATAGATAGGTCACACGACTTTTATCGAATGAACATCAACTTGTGAATCCATAGCTATACTAGAACAAACCAATTAAAAAAAAATGGTGTACCTAATGTGATAAGGCTTGATTTTTTTGTTGCTCTGTCACTGTTCCAATTTTAGCCTTTCGGTAGTAAATTTTGTGACGACAATATTGAGTCACTTCCTTTCGATTTCCTTTCATTCATTGGCGTTGCTTTGCCTGAATTGACTTCCTCGGATGTGCTGGAAGTTGAAGGTGGTTGACAGGTCGAAATGCCGCTTTGCGTCCAAGTGTTTGGTTACTGCGGTGCTGCGATGCACCCAACACCCCCCTGTTGGCATCGGAACCTAATAATCTTAATCTAATGAGAAAAAATGACGAGTTCGGATCCAAAGGTAAAAACTATTTGTGAAAGTTAGAGCTAAAGAGCGGATTTTTTATGTTAAAGTCGTTTAATCAACTGGTAAACGATTCTGATGCATTAATATTTCACTGTTCTTTGTTAAGCTTACCCCTGCAAAGCAAGGAAATGTTAGTGGTAAAATATGGCGTGATGATAGTAAGTGAAATATTGCGTGCTGTGTTTGAAAGGATGGTATTGATTACAATCCAGTGATGGACTTAATGATGCGAAAATTCCATTTCTGTGTGATAGATAGCTGTGTAAATTGACTATTTGGTAGGCAGTTCTTGATATATCGCTTTATAAGTCTTCCTCGTTACTAAGTGGATCAATATAAAAGAGAAAGGATGCACTAGTATTTGTTATATTTATCATCAAAACATCCTCGAAAGTTTTAGGTTTAATTGATTATAGTTCATGTCTGGAAAACTAAGTATGAATGTTTTACAAAACTATGAACTAGGGCTGTGAATAATTAAGTACTTTTTCCATGGTTTAACTCTTACAACATCAAAGTAAAAAAGCATAGTAAGCCATTCATTATGAAAACTTGAAATAAAATATAAACCTTGTGAAAAAATCTGGTGTGAACATGGTGTTTTAAGTATTAAGAATATCAATACTCCTTAACATTCAATGGAACCATTTTAGTTTGGCTAATTTTGGTTTTAGCCATTAAGGTATTGCTTTTTTAATATGTTTTTTTCCATTGTCCTGGTTAAATGACTAACCCTGATTTGTATATTTTGTTTGTGTACTAAAAAATATGAAACAGTTATTCTATGAGCGAGTCAATTGAGTTTTATTATTTCTAATTCACCTTTTTAAAAAGTTAATATCGTCAAGCTATTTTTGACGTAAAAAATTGGAAATGTTGCTAAAAATTGCAAACTAATTTTTTAAAATATACAGTTATATCAATGACAACCATAAAAATTTGGCGATATTTGAACATTTCGCGTTAAAAACAACTTGGCGATATTTATTTTTGAACCCAACATTTCCAATTCAACTAAAAATCAATCAAATGCACATTATTATTTTGTGTTAAAAACCTTTGTTACATTTTTCAATATGGAGCCTCGTTTTTGTAAGTATTTATGTGCATGGTTTGACTTGGTCCTTCTAACGTCGATTTTTCTTCTTTTCAGTCGGACTTTCGCTCCGAGGGAAGTGTCTTCATGAGACCCTCATGTCCTTCCATCAGTTTGGAAAAGATGTTAGCTTTGGACCGGGATGAGGGCTCTCCCATGAGTCCTGACTTACTGTCGGATGACCTTTTGCATGGCCACGGCGGACAGCGGAATACACTTGTGAGTGAATGCGTTGCTCTATTCAATGGATGAATTTGTGGTTGTGAAGCAATTTTAGACGAATATCTATTCTTTCTACCATAATTTCGTCTTCCACCTTATGAAATCGACCATAGAATCCCTATTATCCATGGAATATCCTATTGTAATTAAAAATCAGTACCATTTCTATTTGATCAGCTAAATTTTAACGATTTCTTGCAATCTAAGCTTTCTTTCATTGGGGAAAGATGTAATTTGAATATCAGTTGAAGCCTCAAAGTTGAAGCCTCAAATTTGAGGCTTCAACTGATATTCAAATTAGAAATCGTTAAAATAGCTGAACAAATAGAAATGGTAATGATTTTTAATTACAATAGGATATTCCATAGATCTGATACATGTTCTAAGATCATTAAAATTAAAAGAAATTTTGTTTATGATGCATAGATAGAAAACTTTAATTGGTTAGAATATAATTTGTATCAGGTTGATGTTAACATTTCCATGATCTAACAAATCGGTGGGCAGTACTAATTTTTCTTTGAATAAACTAATTTTGACAAGAATAACTATTCTAGCCTTTTCAATCGAAAAATTTCTATACTGATTACAAAATTAAGTTATTTATTACCAAATTAAGATAATAGCTATAACAACCTAGATTCTTCATATTTAGCTAGGCTATATTTTTCTACAATGAGGTTTTTAATTCATTTATGTCAGCATTATGGAGATTTGAATGCATTTTAAGAAAATTTTTGATACTCCGATCACCTTTAAATGACTAATTAAAATCTAAATTGAAAATGCAGAAAATGAAATTATATTTACATTTTTTGTTTTGGGAATACTTATTATCAAATTATTTTAATGCCATTTTTTGTATTTATTGCCCTAGAATGAGTTAATTTACTTACATTAAACAAAATGTTGTAGAATGTTATATTTAGTCTTTTAGATATAAATGTGTGGCTGTGAATTCGATTAATGTTTTCTTATTTGATACTAATTATAAGCATTGATGTGATGTATCTTTTAACTTTGGCATCTTTTTTTGTAGTATTCCATGGACTTTTCACACCCACTTCTTCAAAGGGGAAGTGTCTTAAGCAAATCCAATCGAAGCTCCCATGGGAGTGACACCTCTTCAGCCTACTCAGGATCTGATACCATGCAATCTGTACAGTCAGTTTCATTGGACGATCAAGATGTTGATCTCTCTGGTCTGGTTGAAAGTATTGTGGATTCAGATGAAGAAGAGGAACTCACCGAATCCATGGAGGTACACAATTTTACACTTGTCGATAGGTTACATACATTAGCTGATCTTATAGGTTCATGCAACCAACTAAGTTGCATGAAATACCACTGAGACATGCACAATGAAGGATTTACTGTAGGAGAAAGAGAAAGAGAGGGGCACATTTGAGCAAAAAGTACTGACTATTTCTCCATTTATAAGGTATTGAAACCAAAACTGATTTGTTCATAAGTTTACAGCTTCCCTAAAATTTGTGAACCCTTTTTAGATGCATTTATCAAAAATTTCCAACTTGAATCATCGTTCTAAAAATTAAAAGTGATTTTTAAATTGAATTTAACATAGAGATCTGTGGGTTGTTCTAATGTGCCCCATGTACAAATGTACCCCTGCCTTCCCTATCTATAATAGAGGTGCACAACCTGTGACCCAACAATTATCAATTTGCAGCCCTCTTACTAACTTTGGGTTAACACTTCCCAATTGCTTCATTTTTTGTTACCCTTTTATAAACATCAGTTCTATTGTTTTGTTGTACTTCAAAGTAGTTTTGAATGTGATCATTTCTAATGTTCTAAAAAAACTTCTTTATATAGTCTAATTTTCTTATTATTCTTTTTTAAATGCTAGTTAAAATCAGTGATTAAACTAAATTGTTAATTAAATTACAGCTAATGGATCATTATGCCATAAAACTTAATATTTCAATCAGTTTCTCATATATTGTGAAAAGTAAAGCAGTTCTACATTCACTAGTTTGATTATTTTTAAACCTCATTTCAATATTTTTCTAGAGCCTCACAGTTAGGGATACTGTTCGGGAATGTTTGGAAAAAGACCCTGCGTTACGAACAGACGAGGATGTGGGAATCATTCTCGAATACATGCAGCATTTACCAGTAAGTTGCCATTACAAAGTAAAACTCTTTTGACCTTGTGTAGTAATACCTACTGATTCATCTCTGCTCCTTTGGATGAAATCTCTCTGATACTAAATACATATTTAAGAGCAATACCCTTTATTTAGATATTTTATTTTTAAAATAAGTGTAAACATTTTGAATATAAGTGTATCTCTGAGAAACTGAAATATTAATAATTTTCTAGGCGTTTGCCAACATGACACTTACTGTACGTAAAGCACTGTGTGCTGTCATGGTATTTGCTGTGGTTGAAAAGCCTGGTGTAGTAGTGATGAATGATGGAGAAGAACTGGATTCATGGTCAGTGATTGTGAATGGTGCAGTTGAAATCGAATCTTTAAATGGAGAAATACGAGAGCTCCAGATTGGAGACAGGTATGTAGTAGACCAGCTTTTAAATCATTTAGGTCATCATAAACTGATTTAATGCTTTGTATATTATTTTTAAAAATGAATATTGATGCTAAATTTGAGAAGATATTACATATATAATTGACTTTAAATAATACATACTCTACATTTTTGCATTGTATGCACCAGATTTTTATTTGAAACTCGTACGATAATTAAATGCAAGGAAAGTAATCCAGTTGTGATCTTAGATTTCAAAGTTTTTTAATTCCTTTTATAAGCATCAGATTTTTATTTGATAAAAGTCACCATAAAATTGTTGGAAGGTTAGCAATTGGAATAAATTCCTAACTAAATAAGTTATAAGGAATCAAAAGACGTATTTTATTGTATTTATATATAAAGAAATTTTAAAGTTTTAATTTATTTGCTGTAAATACAACAGCTAACATTATATTCTTAAACAACATTTGCAATCATAATAGGTTCATTCTAATATTATGTTGAATTTTACTTAAGGAAGTGTACAGTGTGTACTTAATTTAGTGTATTAATTATAAATTTCAAATATTGGTTCTGTCTTTGTGTAAATCTCAGTTTATTTCTAACCATACTAATACTGCATTGATACTACTTTCAGCTTTGGTATCACACCAACAATGGAAAAAATGTACCAAAAAGGTGTTATGCGTACCAAAGTAGAAGACTGTCAGTTCGTCTGTGTTGCTCAAAGTGATTACTACAAAATCCTACATCAAGGTGAAGAAAGCATAAAAAGGCACGAAGAAAATGGAAATCTGGTTTATGTTACTGAACTAAGGGCTGTTGATTCGACTCGTAACAAAGCTCATGTTATCATTAGGGTATACTATTTTTGAAAGATAGAAGTTACTAATCTTAAAAATATTTTTAGCTTTTCAGTGTTAACTATTTAATCATTTCATCAATTTTACTTTAGGGTACTCCTGAAAGGTTACTTGCTCAACTTGTTGAAGACAATTCCATGGATATAACATATGTTGAAGATTTTTTGATAGCATACAGAACTTTCATTAAAGATTCAAAGACAATTTCAGAAAAACTTATCTTCTGGTTTGATGACCCCAAGTACAGGGACAAAGTAAGTTAAAAATTATCTTGGATAGCTATATTAATAGAATTACGTAAATATGAATAGAACACATTAATTAAGATTAGTAAACACACAATTTTTGAGTTTATAAAAATAAAATTTTTACGTATATTATGCAACTATATCATTATCATGATTTTGGACCTTTTTTATGATTTTATGAAATCTAAATTTGTTCTTGTGAAAATCATGATGGCTGTATTTTAACTGATTTCTTGAAGTGAATAAACTGATAAAATATTAAAGAAGTTTTGCAATTTATTTTTACTGTTGAAAGTATTGGAAAAGTAGCTGAGTTTTTCTCAGCTTTTAAAAAATACTATTTCCTTTAGGATTATAAGAAAACTACCCAAATTTTTTAAATATCTTTTTTTTGCTTATAGGTCACTCGAGTTGTGCTACTGTGGGTTCATAATCATTTTACAGACTTTGAAACTGATGTCAGAATGATGGAGTTTCTGGAGAAGTTTGAACTCAAACTAGAAAGTGAAGTAAGATGAAGACTGGTTTTAGATTTCAGTTTAATGCATATTTACTGCTTTCTGAGAGTATCAAAAAATTGTATTACTTTGTATTATTGCTTGCAACTTACAAATTACAACAACTGTTAAAATTTTAGATATTATTATGGATGGACATACGTTTTAAATCAAGTAAAATGTTGTAGATTGTTTGTCTCTTAGAAAAATTAATAAGTACTATTTAGTTCTCTTTACTGATAGGAGCTACTAAACTTAAATTATAATTTTTAATGAGTTAAATTGTATTACTAATTAATAACATACTTAGTAATTGTTTGACCTTATCCTAATGATTTATTTCATCTGCATATTATTTTTACAGTTCATAACTTCAAGTTCACTATGCACACTATGCATCTATTTTAATGCGGAGTTTTTGCATTGTATCTATTGTCTTAAAACATTTTTAAAACTTGTACTTTAGCTTTTTATGTTTTCAGAAAATGCTAGGTCAACAACGTCTCTTAAACATTGCTTGTTCTACCAAAGCTCGCACCCGAGTCATAACTTTAGCCAGATCAACAAGAGAAGAAGTTTTGCATTTTTCCATTCTTGGGGGATACGAAACTGGGTTTGCAACTTTCATATCAAAAGTAGACAGAAATTCCAAAGCAGAAGAGGTTGGTCTTAAAAGAGGAGATCAGGTAGGTTATTTTATTTATTAGTTAATTGAAAGTTTCTACTCTTTAAATTAGAACCACTTAAGCCAAAGTGTAAGAAACGGTAACTAAAGTGCAAGTATTGTATCATTTTTAAAAGTTTGGTGTAATATCTTGGATATAATCAAGTTTTAAATAGTGATTAGTATATTAATTTGTTAAACTGTTAGAATTGGTTTTACAATTTGAAAGTGTTATTACTCTATCAACATGTTATCTGGGATTCATTACATAATTCATTTGTTAATTTTTAACTTTGTTATGTGTATAATCAATCCTATTTAAAAACATTTTAAATGCAAATAATCTACCTTTTATTTAAATTAGGAATGTTTCTTTATTTCAGATTTTAGAAGTAAACGGCCAGAGTTTTGAAGTAATGAGTCATGTGAGGGCTTTAGAGCTGTTAAGAGGGACCACTCATCTTTGCATAACAGTGAAATCAAATTTACTTGGTAATTATTTTCATACTTTAAATGCTCTCTTAGGTCTATGAAGTTGTTCATTTGTATTATCAGCTTTATTTGGTGATATTGTTTTGGTAGCAAATAAAACTGAAAAAAAAAATTAACTAAACTAAAAAAGTCAAATTATGGCTAGCCATCTGACATAAAGTTGATTATATTTTTCTTGTACTATTAAGTTAAAAATTTAAGAGTTGTCATCTTAAATTAGCAAATACTGAAAAGAAGTATTTAAAATTGCTTGAAGTTCACCAGTTATCCAATTCATTCCCCTGCTCATTTACCAACTCTTTTCTTTTTAATACAGCTTTCAAGGAAATGCTGAGTGCTCCTGAAAATTCAACTCGACGCTGTCGCAAGGCTTCAGAAATCTCTCTTCTCCAGCATGATCCCCGATCTAGGTTATCCTCGCAGGTGGATTGGCACGACTCTGGGAGTCCCATGCCGGGGTCACCCACTTCCAAAGTGAGTGGCTCCAACTACCGTTCCACCAACGAGGGGAAGAAAGAAGGGGAGAAGAAAGGTTATTCAACGCTGGGTCATAGGGCCAAGTTCAGAAAAGTGCTAGCCAAGATGAACATTATTCCTAGGTCACTTAACAGGTAATATGAATGTCTTAAAAATTAAGTTTTTTTTTTGGGTAATATATATGCCTATGTATTAGCTTTTAATCAGGGCATTTCTCAATGTTTAGCTAATGAGTAATATTGTGTGAGTTGAAACAAAATTGGGTGAATAATTGAAAACTTCTAAATGTTTATATAACTACATAATATCACTTGGGTAATGATGGAGTTGTCTAGTATAGCTTGCAGAGCATTGTGAGGTAGTAAATATGGTCCTTCTCATATGTTTTTGAAATAAAGTTTATTTTGTCAAACTCCATCATAGTGAACTGGTGGGACCAATTAAGTGAATTACTGTTACTGGAGACTGACTCTAACCTATGTCATAAAAAGTTTGCTCATTCAAGACTGATGAATAGGTTTATTATTACTAGATAGCTAACTATATCTGGGTTAACCATCACAGGGTTCAACTGTACTTCACTCGTAACTTGTCCTTTGTTGATTGTAACTGCCATTTATAACTTTATTATCATCTCAAACCTATAATAATTAAGACTATTTTCAACCCAAGTGCCTGCTGGGATAGAGTAGCTGGGTACAAATAAACAAATGTATTTTTTATCAGCTACATTTAAAATGACTGTGGTTCTTGTCAGTAATTTTATGTGTTTCTCTCAGCGAATCTCATTTAAACAGTTCAGATGACAGCCTGTACTCAATAAACAGCAGCAGTAGTGGAGGGTCTGGAAATTACAGTGGCAGGGGTTCTTCGCCTCAACCGTCTAGTGGGGGTTCTCTTTATCACAGTCACAGCAATCCTGATTTGACTACCCTCAATCCCATGGACGAACTGCGACTGGAGTTTCCAGAGCATGTGCTCAAAATCTATAGATCAGATCAAACCTACAAGCATCTCTTGGTACACAAGGTAAAAGCAATTTCGTGGATTTGAAATCTTCAATTAGTGATTGATTAGTTTTTAATCAAGAGACATTTTATCATTAAGATTATATGGTTTCATTTTATTTGTAATTGGTAGTGTGATTAATCATTTTGGCCATTGAATAAAATATCTTACCAATTCAATGTGTATTTTGTTAATAGTGTATTCATTACTTATCTTCCTAATCTAGGAAACAACTGCTCGAGAAGTAGTAATGCTGTCCTTAAGAGAGTTCGGCATTACAGAATCAAGCAGGTATGAATTTTACCATTACTGTTTTTTTCTCACTTTTACTCCATTTCCTTTCATTATTTTGTGTGAATGTATAAAATCCATCTTATTTAGTACTCCATCTTCAGTGATTTATCTGAATAAAGTATTTAGTTGTTGATTGAATATTTCCACATTTTCTTAGATTTAAATGTCTCTATCTTAAATTTTTTTTGCAAGTTTACTACTGTTTACTGTAAATGTGCAAATCCTCCCTTTAAAGATAATTAATGTTTAATTATATTATCAACAGTTGTCAGTTAGTTTAACCCTTTCAGACCTAGCCGCCCCAAATTTCCCATAGGATTCAATAGTAATCTCAGGAGGATTAGATTGAAAGGGTTAAAAAATTCTACTTTGAGCATTTATAAAAACAAATTTCACTTTTAATTCTAAACAATTTATGACTTTACAATGATAGAAACAAAAAGTTTAATCAAATACCAAATTCTTTTCTTTTCTTTTTTTCACTGTTTGTTCTAAATAGAAATTTCACTTAATGTGGTTTTATCTCAACTTCCATGATTGAAAATATCAGAAGTCATCCTAGTTTAGTTTCAAAAAAGGTTTTTTTATTTATACAGTGCCTTTTGTGTTTTTTATTCATATTGGGCTGCTTTTACAAGGATTATTGTTTGCTTGACTAAAAACCTCAGATCCCGACAAGGCACTAAGAAAGTATCAAAAATCTGTGCCTAACTCAAGCTTTTGATTTCATGGCTTACACCGCTTTAGTTCTAACCAACTCATTGTTTTGTAAAGAGCTCAAATTGTTTCCCATTTAATGGTATTTAAGCTTTCTTTATAGAAATGTTAATCTGTGTTTGATAGTCTCTTTTATCTGTGATTGCAGCAAGTTTTGCCTTTGTGAGGTGTCTGTAGGAGAAGGAGGAGTTGTAAAACAGCGCCGTCTGCCCGACCCCCAACAGAACTTGGCTGAAAGGATATCTCTCAGCAGCCGATACTATTTGAAGAGTAACATGTCAAGTGATACCTTGGTACCTGATGAGCTCATTGTGGTAGGTATAACTTTTATTCTTTTGCCATGTCATCACTTTTGCGTAATTATTACGAAATTAATGAAATTACGATAAGTTTCTGGGGAAATTTTGGGCCTTGAAACATTTTCTGCACCCCTGAGTTTAGGTAGTTTTTAATTTTACACACATGATGGATAACATTCTGGTTAAGGAAAAAGTAAACGCTACATTATAATACCCAAAATGTCCTGAAATTTTGTCCTGAATTTTTTATAAAAATGTGTCCTGAAATTTTTTGAGGGTCTGTACGAGGCCTGGTAATATTTCACACTCAAATATTCAACCTTAGGTTAAACTTCCAATCATAATTGTCTATTGTATTTGCTTGTTTTAGATTTTATTTAGGTATACAGCATACTCTTTTCTGATTCAAACAAAACAAAAATATATTTTGCCCAAAAATATGAATTGCCAAAAGTGATAACCTATACCTTTTTTTAGAAAGGTAGTTTCAAAATATGTTTGATGTGTTTAAAAATAGATATTCAATAAAAATTGTACCTCAAATTTATTTTCTTTGTGGTAGTTAACATTCTGATTGTTTTGTAAGAAATTTAATTGACATAACTGCTTTAAACTTTTTTTTGTTTGTTTTGTTCTTAAGGTGAATGTATGTATTTATTTATACTTTGAAGTTTTGTTTATACTGTAGTGAATAGTAAAATTAAAATATGGATAACGTATGGAATTTTATTGGTTATTAAAATCTGAAACATAATACAAATAAAATATATCAACCTGTAACTTTAAACCTAACTATAAAACATAACATTAAAAAGGTATTTTATTTCAACAAAGAATATTTCTAGCATGTGGTTTTCTTGGAAGTATTGAGTAAATTTATATGATTCTATACAAAATGAGAATTTTAAAATGTGCCTGGTACAAATTCTTATTGTAAACTGGAAAATGTTTACTTTCAGGAACTTATGAGAGAAAGCCAGGTGCATTTACTCCATTTGAACAGTGTAGAACTTGCAACTCAACTCACCATTGAAGATTTCAGTATATTTCGACTAATTGAACCCACTGAATACATTGATGAACTATTTGAAGTTCAGTCACGTTATGGTACTCCTATGCTGTCCAAGTTTGTTGAAGTGAGTTTTTTTATTCCTATCTATTTAGAATTAAAATATGAAAGTGTAGCTTTTTGTGAATCATACAAAGCAATCTGTGATTAATGTGTTATAATATTGTTAGTTTTTTTTCTTTAACCAGCAATATTTTCCTGTAGCAAATGTAATTTCTGTTCTAAATTTAATTTTCAACTTTATAGTTTTTGAAAGATAGTTTGGAATACTAAATATGCTTGTTTATAAATTTAAATTTCTTCAACTGCTGCTAATCTTAAATTTCTTCCTACAGCTGGTAAATCGAGAAATGTTTTGGGTTGTCACTGAAGTGTGTTTAGAGCACAACCTTTACAGAAGAATGAGGATAATTAAGCAGTTCATTAAAGTTGCAAGTAAGTTTCAGTGTATTTGCTTACTAATTCTTAATTGGATGGCAACTTATAAACATATTGAACTATGGGTTCTATCTTATTTGATATCTTTTTCTTTTAGGGCAATGCAAGGAATGTAAAAATTTCAATTCAATGTTTGCTATCATCAGTGGTTTAGGGCATGGTGCTGTTTCCAGACTAAAATACACTTGGGAAAAGCTTCCTACCAAGTATATGAAGCTTTTTGAGGTTAGTTGTGATATCCAAACATGCATCTCATGACTAACTTAACTAACTGACATAGAAAGCATTGAGCTTATACCCATTAATTATTTTTCAGGATCTGCAAGACTTCATGGATCCATCCCGTAATATGTACAAATATAGGAATCTTTTGAATTCTGACCACATACAGCCACCTATGGTAGGTTTCCTACTTTTCATTTAGCATGTAATGGGTCTTTTAAAAAAGATCCCCCATTCTTTTATACTCTTTTTACATACTTACTAAATTTTGGTTATGGTGTATTATAAATAAATCTAAATACATAAATTCATTGAAGTGAAAATGAGGATTGAAAATTTTACTCAGTAAATTGTTTTGTTCATTTTAGATTCCTTTTTATCCTGTATTAAAGAAGGATCTCACATTTATTCACTTGGGAAATGATTCAAAAATTGAAGGCTTGGTAGGTATCTTTCTTTGTAAACTGCACTAAAGTTCATGCTTTCAGTTGAAATATATTATAAAAAATTATAAAACTGTTTTTACTATAAAAAATTAGGGCCGTGGGGAGCCTAGTGGTTAAGGCATCGGCTTCGGGATCGGAGGGTCCTGGGTTCAATTCCCGACACCGCTGAAGACCCACCGAGTATAAGTGGAGTACGTGCTCGTTAAATCTGTGGGTCCGAAAGTCCTGTGGTCCGTCATGGCGCAGTTTACCACGGGTCCAGGTGTCTGGAGACTATTTCCCTCCCCTTCAGAGCATGGCAAAATTGTGGAGGTGGTGATAGATGGTGGCGACATCTTTCATCCGAGGCTTAAGTCGGACTCCTGCCATTTCATGGGCCTCACTTTCTCAGGAGCCGCACCCCCTTTGCCTTAAATCCTGTATTCGCTTTGCGGATGGAGCTTGGATATTCCAAGTGGCATAAGAAACAACAACAACATAAAAAATTTGTTGGTTGTTTAAATTGTAGAAAAATTTGCATCTCATATTTAAGATATTGTTCGCATACTCAGGAAAACATGCAGCCTGAACTTACATGAAATCAAACTTATAAAATGTTTGTAGTAATGCTATAAAATTGAAATTGTAATAATTGAGAAGCTTGATGTTCTTTGTAATCTAAACGTACTGTTTTTACTATTTCATAGCTAAGTTTATTCTTATTTTTGGTTACTCTAGTTAAGAATCTAAAGATTAATATTTTTCAGGTGAATTTTGAAAAGCTTAGAATGGTTGCCAAAGAAATTCGAACTGTTACTAGTATGTGCTCAGCCCCATATGTAAGTTTCAAACTGTATTTATGATGTTTATTTGCAGTTCTCTTTATTGTGTTTGTTCTCAATTTTTTGTCTTGTACATTGATTTGTTTTATTTTCACTTGAATGGGCAATACCACTATTTTTTTTAAATTTTTTTATTTGGTTCAGATTGCATAAACATAAATATACCTTCAAAAATTTTTGCTCTGCGATGCATACTTTTTTTTAAAATTAAATTCAAAATTTGCGTTTTTTTTAACGCGAAATCAAAATTTTCGCGGGGAAAAGTTGTGACGTACTTCCATCCTATACAAACCAGTCGTATTGCCACCGACTGGCGAAACTAAGAAATCATTGTTATGCAGATTTTGATATTTTAAAACACTAGTAGAAATAAAAATATAACAGTATTTTAAGAATAAGAATTTTAGAATATTTTACAGACAAACTTAACAATTCATTAAATTAAATTCCTTAGATGTATAAAAAGAGACGAAACTTACATAAAGTGTTACTTTTATTCTTATTTATTTTCGTTTTACTAGTGTTTTAAAAAACACTTTTGAGCCATTCTAATTAACAAGAGGCAAAATCTGCATAACAATGATTTCTTCCATAAATAAATAAAACACAAATCGGGATGAAAAACCAAGAAAACTGCACAAACGGTATGTAATTTTGGTATTATAAGACGTATTTTTGGTCCTTTTTGCATTTCCGTCGGTCTTTAAGGGATATTTCAGCTGGGAAACTTGTTAAATGCATTTTTGTGCCTTTTTGATAGAAACAAAGAATATCGACAACCCAACAGTAAACAAAAACAAGCTCAAACAGTCAAAACGAGGTTGTTTGTATCGGATGGAAGTACGTCACAATCGCATCAGACAATGGGAGAACGATTTGAGTACGGCTCAAATTCCGCGCTTTTGAATCTTAAATAATTAAGAAAATAAATTTTTTTGGTTATTTTCATGCAGAAAATCGAATTCTGAATAGTTTTCTTCATAGGGTAACGATATTTATTATTCATATTTAAAAAATAGTGGTATTGCCCATTCTAAATTCAACTGTACAAAATTCCATAGAACTAAAAACCTTTCCAATATGATAGCAAGGCATTTTACCTTTGTTAGTCAAAATAAGTTTTTAATAATGAATGCATATTCATTTGCTTAGTGAGTTGTACTGTAATCCTGCTTAACCATCTTTTTTTTAGGATTTGTTCACTATGTTAGAAAGTGGAGGGGCTCATCCTACAGCCGCAATGGCATCTCTAAATAGCTTTGCTACCACCACCAACGCAGCTACGGTAAAGAGACGGAAAAAGAGCTCTGCTCAGCCAAATCCCAAAAAAATGTTTGAAGAAGTAGGTGTCTCTTACTATTGTGAAACAACAAGGGTTTTATTGCAAAACACATATTTTAAGTTTTATTTTGTTTTGATGTATAAGGCAATTAACTCCAAGTTTATGACATTCTACTTTTTTAATACCTAACCAAATACTTTACCAGAAATAAGTATGTATTTGTTTGCATTTTTCAATACCAAGTAAACCAATTACTCTTGCCTTTCCTTTTTTAATTTTCTTTATAGCTTGTATACAGAATGTACTATTTTAACCAATTTTAATTATTCCTTTCACCAATTCTTTATTTACTTAATATTTATGTTAGTTTTAATAAAATACCATGACAATAATTTTTTTTTTTATTTAACATCATGGGTGAAAGTTTTCTCATATTGGGACGAAAATCCAGCTTAGCAATTTTCTTCAAGAAGGAGCTAGACCAAAAAAAGAAGTAGCAGGGTGTTAGGGGGTATTAAAAACATTACTTTCAATAAAGAAGTTTAATCCACTTCCATCCTGAGAAAGTTTTCAAAGAGATCAAAGGGTAAAAAATTGGTTTACTTGATGTGAAAGACTGATTTTACAGAGTTAACTCATTACTTTTACCACCAGGCTCAAATGGTTCGGAGAGTAAAGGCATATCTCAATAATTTAAAAGTTGTTACAGATGAAGACCAGTTGCATGCTATGTCATTGGATTGTGAACCACTCATTACATCAAGTATGATAGTTTTATTCTTCTATTTTTAAAATTAACTGTTAACTGATTTTTACTTCATTTTACTATTATTTATGTAAGGTCTTAAAAATAGTATTGTTCTATCAAGATTGTGTTAATTTGTCTCATTCTATTTTCATTACATATCCAAGAAGTAACTATCTAAATAAATGTTTATATAAATGTATAAAAATGGGTGTTGAATAAATTTAGTCTTTTTTGTGTTTTTTAAACTAAAATTTGGATTTATAAAACTAATTGTTTTTGTAGCTGCTACTACCTTACAAGTTAGAAAGAGACAACCATCTCCAACTCTTTCTGCTGCAAGTAGCAATAGCAGTTCTTCAGATTTTAAAAAGTCCAGCAACCCTAAATTTGGTAAGATATTTTTTTAAATTATATAACTTGAATGAATTAATAAGTAACTTATTTTATGTAATAACTTTTGTACTAATTGTAGATTATACCTTAATTCCCTAAATTTTAAATACCCTTATTGGGAAAGGATTACTCTAGTTTAAACATATGATTCAATAATAATAAACAGAAAATTGAGGTGCATTCAGCAATATGCTAACTCTTACATCTTTACTTAGGAGTTAGCTTGAGGTTGAAGAAAGCAACTAAATTGTTGTTAAAACCAACTATATATCTTGACAATATAGTATTCAAATTGAAAAAAATTCATATTTAATCTAATTTCAGACCTAAAGAAAATATAATCTATAGTTAGAATAAGGAAAATGTCTAACTACTGTAAAGCCTAAAAATAGACCATTTTTAAATGTTAATCAAATTAAGTCTAATGCACATGATTTTCCAGGAAAGATAAACAATAAAAAACTAAAAAATAAGAAGTAATCAATAATACAACACTTGAAATTTGTTCAACAGTTCGAGTTAAGTAATTTTTTCCATCCAGATGATTATTGTTCATCAGATGTGTAATCTGATAAAGATATCTAATAGATGATTATGTTTATAGAGTATGATATTTAAGATTCAAATTTCTTAAAAAAAAAAAAGAAAAAAAGAGGTCTTTTTTCCCCCCTGAGAACTGAAATTGTTTGAATGATTATGCAGTAATATTTTGTTCAAAATTACATACATTACAACATAGTTAAGAAAGGAAAACCAAATCTTGTTACTTTCAAACAACCTGGGTTACTGAGGTTTGGGATTCTTCCTTTCAGGAGCAGACTCCCCTCAAGCAGTCCGTAAGCTATTGGCCTTGTCCGACCCAAATAAAGTCCGGCCTCACCAGCCATTGCGTCCTCCGGTTTCTGGATCCCCGTCCTTGTCTCCTGTGACGGGCCGTCGATTCCACGACCCCCGGCCCAGTTTTGCTGCAGAAATGGGGAGCATGGCGGCCCCAGTGGATCTGTATCCTGAGAGCTCGAGTGTCACAAGCTTTGCAGCAGCTTCCATTAAGAAATCTATGACATCAGGTATTTGAAAATCTTTTTCGTATTTTTTAGAAAGCTTATTAAAATGTTAATCTAAAGGGAAGTTCAGGTTCTTTTGTGGAAGTTTTTGCACAGGGTGAATAACTTCCTGTGATGTATAACTTAAGAACATTTGCAGCTATGATGTGAAACTGTTCATGTTATGAAATAGAGTAATACCGGAATTATTTTCTAAATTCAATGAGGGAGACTGCTATTGTAACTAAAACTGAAATATTTACTTTAGGATCTCATTAGTAAGTTATTATTATTTAATATGTACCAAATAAATTATTTTCTTTTTCGTTTCCTAGGATCAGTGACATCATCAGAAAGTCTCCATTTACAGCATTGTGAGACAGACTCTGGACATGGCTCTGCTAGCTTTGACAGCCACAGCAATAGCTCTACTGGCTCTACTAGTTCACCTCCTCACCTAAAAAGGCATGCATCTGGTAAGTGATATCAAGGAATGATATTCTATAGAGGAAATGATGGGAAGTTCTCTCTCTTCCACATCCATCACAGGACACCATTGCTGTTTATATCATTGCATAATAATTTTAAAGTGAACTTAGCTGTATCAAGAAAACAAGCATAATTCTCCTCTTGAACACTCATTCCCTCAAATAATTGTCAAACTTAAATTAACCCCCTCAAAGCTTAAATTAATCAGGTTATTCTACCTGAGTTGAACTTGAAAGTTTATCTGGCTGCTAAAACTTTTCATTCTTTTGTTTATCAATTTTTCTAAACTAAGATGTCTTATTTTCTCGTATTTTATGAAAAATAGAAGCTGTGGGTAAAACTTTAAGTATTGTGAAATGTTATATAATGTTTGTAAAATAATTCCAAAATTCCAATCATCTTTGAAAGCATTGATGAAGACTCGTTAACAAAGAAGTAGAAATTCTCCCAGAAAATGGTTTTCCTGTTTTTATCATTATGCAGGATAATTTAAAGAACTTTAAAAAGGAAGGCCAAAAAACAACATAATTTATTATGTAGGAGTGACTAGTAACTCCAATCATATCAGCTGGGAGAAAAAGTGTCAAACCAATGAGTGTTGTAAAAACTCATTATTACAAGTTTTACTTTGCACTAGAACACTGCAAACTGCTTAAATTTCAGAAGTGCCGATTGTTTTTTGCAATTAGTTTTTCCAACTTCAATACTACTATATAACACTGTTTACAACTTAGCTATTAAGTGTGTATAACAAGAATTTTTAGAACTTGAAATCATTGTATTCACTTGTTCTTCAGTGGTAAGCATTTCTAAATGAATTTTTTTTATCATAGTGCTGTGTCATTTTATCAGTTTTTCCATTAGCTGATCATGTTAAGATTAATAGCTTGATGATTTTACTTATATCTGATTATACTGAGGAAATATATTTCAAAATATGCATAAATCTTTATGGGGTTATTTAGTTTATTGATTTAAATAGTGCAAATCTCTCTATATTAAAAAAAAGTAACAGTGACCGCCGCCGCCGCCGTGGCCGCCGCTGCTTTTGAAAATTTTATTTTTGAACACTATGAACTCTCACTACGCAAAAACTATTCCACGGAAATTTGTGAAATTTTAAACATTTCTAGACAAATGTATGAGGATCGTTTTCGTTCTAAAAGCTAATAGATGAGATAATTAGTTCTAGAGTTATTTAATGTCAAAGTCGAAAATTATTTTTTTCTGCTGCGAGTTCGCCCCCAGCAAAATCTATTAGCAGCAGAAATATGATTTTTTGCAGACACATACTCTTAGATGTGCAGTTTTGCACCACGTCGCCCTTTTTTCGAATTTCGAATTAGTTTTGGAGCAATTAAGTTTTAAAGTTTCGAAAATTTTGACGATTTTTCTGTTTTTTCGTTATAAAAGCAAAACTAATCACAGTAGAACTATGATATTTTAAAGACACATAGAAATAATTTTTATAAAAATATTGGCTTTTTGTTTTTTCAAAAATTCTAATTAGTTTTAGAATTATTAAGATTCAAAGTTTCAATTTTTTCTTCTCTTTCTCGCCGTTCACTAGAGAAACAGACGAGTTTTATGCGTGTTTTATGATGAGTCTGATTTCTTTTATTTTCAACAATGCTTTTTTCTACAAAGTGATTGATGGTTATTAGTAGACTTGCTGAATATTTTTTTAACATTTCAAAAGAGGCTTAATTAAGCCAAGAAAAGGCTTCTGCTGGATTGTTGAGAAGAACTGCGAAGCAGTTAAGAGGGTTTGTGAGCGATAGCTCACTATGTGTGATTTCTTTTATTTTCAATTTAAGTTAGGAAAGTAATATTTCAGTAATAGTTTTTTTCGGGATGATTTGGATTAAATTATTTATCAGCAAGAGTGATAAGTAGTTTCGGTTGTAAAGGAGCATTAATTAAGCCGACCAGCGGGGTGATTGGTAAGATGGAACAAGCGAGCTCTGCTCGCTAAGATCGCGAAGCGATCTAAAAAGAACTGCGAAGCAGTTACGGGGGTTGGTGAGCGATAGCGAGCAGGGGGCAGGCCCCCTAGTAAATGAAAAGAATGTTACAGAAAATTCAAAATTATAGAAATTTCATTGAAATTATTGAAGTGTAACACTTGCAGTATATTCTGAACATACAAACTTTATGATAATTTTTTTTATTGTTCAATAATTTATTATGAATGTCATGAGAAAACAATAGTGGATTATTATGATCAATATTTTGGCCCACCAGATCAGACTAGACATATTACTTGATCCATGCTGAGTTAAATAGTCATTATTTGGCCATCATCTAAGTTAAAGCTGTACTGGCCTGCTATAAATATTTCACTAGTGTCTCATTTTTGGTGTCATTTTAGGTCCATGTGGTACTCATTATGTAAGAAGATTACCAGAATAAATGTCACATTCCATATTTGTGTTTTGTGGTAGATGTGTAAGTATGCAAATTTTTCTTTAATTTGCCAATTTAGTTTAAATCTTTCTGTCTTTTACTAACTACTCTAATAACTCATTGGAATTTAATTCTGTTTATATACTGTACAGAGAATCCCTCCTTTTATGTGCCTTTTAAAAATATTTGCCAATTTTATTTTCCTTTTTTAATTATCTGTTACTAATAACACAATGGTATTTATTGTTTTTTGGGCGAAAACTTTTTAATAAGAAAAGCTTTAGTCTTGAAATATTTAGACCTCCATATCAATAATACTTTAACCGCTTGCCTGTTTTGCCCGAGCACCGCTCGGGCACTCGCACGAGGTACTTCTCTGATTATCCCGAACGGTGCTCGGGCAAGGTCCAGCGGCGCTCCGTCTGTTGATTCTCGCTGTGTATGCTACGTTTTTACCAGATTTTTTCATGGTTTTAGTTTCTCTTTTTGTACATAGATGTCTCTACTTGTCCATAGGAGTCATCTTTACTCTTATCAGTTTTAAAATTAACCGTGACGGACAAATTGGTCAAGCATTCCTTTATGCTTTGATTGGCGATATCTTCCCTTCCTTTCTAAGAAAAAGGGGTCGGGGCAGCATCTTTCTACACCAGTTTCTTACCATCTTGGGGTGCAATTTCCACTGCAGCTGTTTTATTGCCCGAAAACTAGCTAGTACAAACATTCTTTTATTTTCAATATCCACAAGCCGAGCCACAACACGTGAATATTGGAACGTTTTGCTTATTAAAATGAGATTAATAGATTGCGATTGATATCTGATCACATAAAAGTGTATTTTTTGAATAAAACATAAAAAATTCACTTCATAAAACATTTTATTTACTATCCTTTCCTGTAAAATCTGCTTTCCGGTTGAAAACGATGTTCGGAAAAAAGCCAACTTTAAGTAAAAGTGCCGCATTTTCGCTAAGTTTTAAAACGGAAATATAATGTTAAATTCATAATTTATATGAGTTTTGATTATGTTTTTGGTTTGAGTTAATTAATCTAAGTTTGAATATTGTTTTGAAAAATATGCTTTTTTTTAGACCTATTACGCCAAAATAAAGTAACAGTTAAGTGGTTAACAACTGAGTAGTTGCTTATTTTATTTTATTTTGCAAGTAGTAGAAACAATTGATTACACGTTTGCTAAATTATAATCTGAATATTTCAGGTGGACTGTGTTAGATGTAACGAATCTCATTTTCTATGTCTGATGTGAGGTATTTGCTGTAGTCACCAATGTACAAGGGTGCAATATCATGAAAGACCATATGTCTGTGACCCACATATACCTTAAGTGTGATCATTTTGACACGAGAGTTTGTGTTCTCACCAAAGATACTGATTGACTCTAGCATTCGAATTGTGATTTATATGTTTGTGGAAGTATAACCTATTTGTATTATATTTAAATCAAAACATGTACAGTAGAAGGCACCAAGTGTTGTGTTCAGATCAGTGTGCATTTGATTTGAATGTTTCATTTTTAACATTTATGAACATATTCACTTTTATTTAAGTTAGCTTTTGTTCTATGGAAATTAATTTTTAAGGATTAGTTTCCTGTGATGTATTTAGAAGGTAGTAGTTGAGGAGAATTTTGGCTCCCAGCCAGATTTGGGTTTACTCGATTTGTGATATTCCTCTATTTATGAAAGACTTTATTGAGTTTTAAATGAAATCTCAAAATATATCACATGAACTTAATAGACTGAATTAGTTACTTAATAACTTAACTATGAACTATGATTCTATTGGCTGTTCATTATTTAATACTTATTAATAAATTATAAGTTAAACTACAATCTAAAAAGTAAATGACTGCAGTTATCTATTGATTTAAATAGTTAGTAGCTCTATTGTAGTTTTACCATTTATTAAACTAAAAATGTTAGTGGACATATATAATAGTATTACAATGATTTTATGGGTTTGCATCAGTTAAAGTATTTTTAAATTATTAAATAAAATATGAACAATATTTCTTACCATTATTTCATATTTGGAAAAGAATGTTAAGAATACTAAATGATTATTAAATACTAAAAATTCTTAAGTACCATTACTTAAAGATGTGTTACAAAAAATTTAAAGTCTAGTTAGTGTAAGAGTTCTAACACTTAACATGGTATCAAATTTTGTTTATAAAAAAAAATTAAGTTATGAAAGTTCATCAATTAATTTAAGCAAAACCAGTTCAATAATGTGTAAGAGTGCAGGGCTTATAGGCTTTAAAAGTTTGGGTATTTCAATATAATTTTGGGAAAAGTATTTGAAACTGTAACTATCTAGTTAAAAGGAAGTATTGGTTAGGATTGAATTAGACTTTAGATGGAAAGAAAGGATGGTTTATTGCCATAAGTACGTATAGTTTGGAGCTTAAGGTGTTATGAAATGAAACTTAAATGCCATGAAATGCAGAAAACGAATGCATCCTATTTTATACTTGATTTAGATTGAAAAGTTTGTGAGTTTTGTAAGGTTTAGGAACTTTTTACAAAAAGCATTTGTACATATTTTTACCAAAGATGTAAATTATTTTAAATTAGGGGAAATGAAATCTATTTTATAATTGAATATTATCATCAGTCCTTATGTTTTGTATGATACTTATAGTTATGTACATAGTTTCCACATTTGTTGTATTGATTAATTTTAAGTATGTGTATATGCTCTTGTTCAGATTTTTGAGTGTTGAAAAGTTCAGTGTGGGTTTTATATGTAACATGTGAATGGATGTTAGGTATGCATTTACTTTAAAGTGTACGTCGATCTACGATTGAGTGATATTTGTTGAAAAAAAAATCTCCATTCAACGATTTGAGGTATTCCTATCAAGCTTATTTTTTGCAGACAGTTTTGGCATTTAATTTTTTCCTCAAATTCCAATACTTAATTTTAAAAACCTGCTTATATACACTGAATGTTGTTGAACAGTTTTATACTGAATGCACCAGGACCATTATGAATAATCATTGCTAAAATAAGTATCTCTCTTAAAAACTCATATCATGACCCCACCTCTTTTTTATATTGCCTTTTTACATTTTATTCCTATCTACAGTTTTAGGTAGGTTTGTATAACTGAAGTTAACTTGTCTTCCCATTCAATGCAGTTGAAGAGCTTTACGTTGTAGTAAAGTGTTCTTTGAAGCATGTCTAATCATCTGTTAAGCATTTCTTATACTAACATTTTTCTTGTCTTATGTGTTTAAAGTCACACTTTTAAATAAGTTACTCATCACATCCCTGTGAAAGTGCTCATTTTTTGACATTGAGAATGTTTTGCTATAGCTTGAGTTAAATGGCATCAACTGTCAAGTTACGTTACTGTTTAGAAACTTTTGGAATTTTTAAAAAAATTAGTTTCTTGAAAATGTTCCAATCTATCATAGTTTCAATTAACTTTTTTTTGTGTTAAGTTGCATTATTTTTTACATAAACAGTTTAAATATAAAGGGATTCTGATGTATGTACTACAGAGTGTTTAAACAAGTCTGCCCAAACTATGTTTAGAAAGACACAATCATTTCATTCCATGGTGTGGGCATGCATCTACAGTGGATATTTTTAACATAAGTCTGCAAACTTATCCAAATAACTAATTGTCCATAAACCTTTTTTTACCATTAACTGGATATGACGTCATCCCTATTTCTGTAACAGTTTTCTCAAAAGCTGTGGGTCATAGAGATATAGTTCTTTGGGCATGTTTCATGTTCTCTATGCTCAAGGAATCTGGCTGTGCAAAGTTTGGGTGGACCTAATAAAACACCCTGTGTATTACATCATAGTTTAAAGGTGAAGACTTTTCATTTCAATAAAAATTTTGACTGAGATTCAGAAGCACTTAACACAAAAGGTTGTAGTAGAACTTAACATCTCTTAAGTTTATCGCAGATGTTAATTGGTGTGGTCAAAGGTTATTATTGGATCATAAAATCCAGCATTTCTAAATGAGTAGTTTTAAAGAAATTGTTAACCTTTTTTTTTGTGATGTGAAGAAATTTCTAAAGGTTTCCTCCATTGATTGTTATTTTTATGCTGTATGTATTCCTCCTTTTCAGTTTTGACCATTAAACTCAAAGCTGAATTCTCAATACCGGAGCAATAATATTTATATAGAAGATAGATACTACTACAGTGCATAATTTAAACTCTTTTTTTTTCCTATTATTTCCAATTTTTTTCTGTTTACCACAGTGGCTGATTTGCTAAGGTTTTCAATTCTCTAACTCACACAGTTCTCATTACATACATCATAAGGTGTATTAAGGTTAATGAGACAGTCACCAAAGATATAAATAAATTTTATTAGAGTAAGTTTTGGCAATTTATTTATTATTTTTGAAGGTTTGGTGGTGCATTATTTATTTGATTGCATATGTTAAGGTTACCAGGTGTTAACACAAAATATGCATGCAGCACACATTGTTGAATGTTGTGATACTAATTTAATCATTGAAGAGGATATGCATGCATTTACAATATTGAAATTAAGTGAATTGTATTACTCAAATGTAATGTCTCAGTATTGTGTTTGGGCTTTTAGGTTACTCAAAACATGTTTTATTAATATGATCCAAAGGTATGCATGTGCCGTGGAGTTGAAATAGTAGTTAAAAATACTACACCAATGAAATTATTATTCTTCCCAATAAATGCACTTATTTGTAAACTGAATATTAATGGAAAAATCTGGTTTCCATCAAATATTGATTTAATAAGTCACAGGCATGTAT
The DNA here is from genome assembly GCA_963680715.1 of Tetragnatha montana. Classification (NCBI taxonomy): domain Eukaryota; kingdom Metazoa; phylum Arthropoda; class Arachnida; order Araneae; family Tetragnathidae; genus Tetragnatha; species Tetragnatha montana. The sequence goes on along the minus strand of OY796674.1, from coordinate 35,014,625 downwards.
GCAGCACAGAAAATTTAACATGTTTTAAAATCAATTTAGAAGCCGTAAAGGTGATAAATTCATTGTAATGTCTGTTTCATGGCAACTGAATATAATGTTGGAATAATATTTATGGTGCCAAGGCAATTCAAAAGCTCAATTGTTTCAGTATTCTCAAATCAATGTTTGGCTTGGTGAATATTTATTTGTAAGTCCCATGTTTATGTATCTAGAAGAAAATATTTTACGTTTTAGTCAAATCGTGTTTTCCTACCTCTTTGCATATGCACCTGCATATTGAATTGATTCATGCTGAGTATGAAGAGCTGTGAGGAAATTTATGTTCCAAGTTATTTGTAACCCATGATTAAAATTGTAATTTTTTTTTTTACTTGGCTTGATTAGACCTTAATGTTTGCCTAAAAGTCTAGGTATGTAGTATACTTTGGTTAGGTAACTGGTTCTTAAAATGTCAGGTTGATAGTCACTGAAGAATTTTCTATAGACTTGCTGCACTCTGAATGGTTTACTGTTTAGTTATTGAAACTGAAAGGGGATATTGGAAACTGCAATAGGTCACATTGTTTTCATTTCCATGTGTTTAGATAATAAATGTGATATAATTTTATAAGCAGTGGTAATAAAGCGCTTTGCATTATATAGAATAACTGTAGGAAAGTATGTTTATTTCCTAGCTCTTCATACATGAATCACTACCGCAACAAGTTTAGTCTGTGATGCTGACCAGTTAGAAGCTGTTTATATAGTTGTCTTTATTTTAACAGTAAAAATGTTATTTTGGCAGTTTTAGTAGTGGCTTGTATATTGCAGATAATTATTGTGAAGTGTATTATGACCTGTGAGTTGGCAATATTGATATATTCTTTTACATTTCTACCTGCAATGCACTAAAAATTGATGAAAAGTCAATATGTTTCTGTCTTGTATCAATATAAGCAAAATTTCTTTGTATGTATATATTATGAAGTTTGTTTTTTATCTATGAAAATAAAATATGATTTCAGAAACCATTTCATGTTTTACAGAGATTTTCTATGAAACACTTATGAAAATATGGTATGTTTCCTTAAAATTTGTCATTGTAAATTTTCACTCACCCTCACTTTTCTTCTGTTTGGGTCAGTAGTTTCCACTAATATTTGTGTTTTACACACATGGATATCTTTTAAGTTTTCCATCAACTCATTGCAAGCAATTACCTTGTGAATCATGAGGATGAAATATTAAGGAAAAATACAGGTGCAACAGCCCATGTGGGTCAAGGGGATGCCTGCATTTATTTTCATAAAAGAAGGCCCTGGGGTGCATACCATGACCAAGTATTGCTGTTAGTCTAATGCGAGACCCCCTGTGTTAAGTTCCCAACCATACTTGGTTCTCAGTTTATCAACCCACTGAAGGGATGAATGACGTAAACAAAGAAAATGTAGTAATAAACTTGGTAATTGGGTAGAAATGAAGCTGAAAAAGAAATTGATCAAATGCGTAGTGCTCTTGTCTTACTAGCTATGTGTATTATTTTAGAAGAAAAAAAGTGCTTCAGAATATTTTTAAAAATCTAATTTAGTGATTCACATAAGAAATATCACCTCCTAGTTTTTTAGCTAATTTTATTCTTGCTCGAAGCTGGGAATTAAAAGTTTAAAAAAAAATCATGGATTCATAATCATTTCTGGGTTTTTATCAACTATTCCGGGTGTTTTAAAAAATTTTGCGTCGTATTTTAATCTTGTGAAATCTGTATCAGAAACTAGAGAGTTTGTGAAATATTCGAAGATATTTGTACTTAAAATATTCTTAATATTTTTACTTTATCCAACTTATTTTTAAAAATCTCCCAATCCATATGAGAAATAATGAGAAAAACCTGATCTATACTTTTATTGCTTATAGTTGCACAATCGAAAAAAGCTCGAGAACTTGGCAAAAAAGGAATAAATTTTAGTACTGAATAAAAGATTTTAAGTTCCTAAAACAATTAAACAAACAATTGAAAAGTTATTTGAAACAGGCCTGCACAACTTTAACTGTGATGCAGGCCAAATTGTAAAACGTAACCTTTACTTGCTGTGGGCCAAAAAATCAATCTGGTTTGAACTGGCAGGCCAAAACTTTGAACGAAATTCACTATTGTTTCTTCATGACATTTAGATTCATTATGATTTAATGATTGAGTAGTAAAGAAAATTTATCACATAGTTTGTATGTTTGAAAATACTGCTAGATAGATACTTATGAAATTTCTGTAACCTTTTCATTTATTTGCAATCGCAATCGGTAAACTGAATAGCTCAGCATTTTTCCTTTTTCAAATCCATCGATTTGCAAAGTGAATGCATATTTTTAACTGTATAAGGCAGTACTTTCCAGTTCACTCACCGATAGTACGTTGGTAAAAAGAAAATTTAAAGGTATACCTTGAAATTTTTATAGGCAAAGATATTAAAAAATAATAGGGCCACAGACCTGGAAAACCTGGAATTATCAGGGAAAAATCGGAGAGTTTTAGAAAATCTGATAATAATCAGGGAAATTTTGAAAATTGCATTAGTTTTAAAAATGTATTCAACATTTTTCTGATTTTCAAATTTTTTAAATGTGCGTTTCCGTTCTCCTTTCTACAGAATAAAATCTCGAATGGATATAAATTAGTGTGGTTGCAAAGCAAATGCTCAAAAAAGCGTTCTTTAGTGTGATAAAGGTATAGAAATAATCTCATTTATATTCCTTCTTTTTTTTTCGGATTACACAGTCCTTCTCCTGTTTTCTGGAAGTTAAGGATTTACTATATTTATAAAATATCAGGGAAAACCTGGAATTATCAGATAATTTTGAAATAAGTTTTCTGTGGCCACTTTGAATAAAGAAATAGCGAAATATATTTACATTTCTACGGTATCCTTCTCAATCCAGCAGCAGGCGCGCGGTCTCATCACGGTTAATAGCTGGAATACTTAGATGGGAATTTCCCCCCAAGCTTATTGGGTTTCAACTAGGATATGGTCATCTAACATTTTTTTTTAAATCCGAAGTTTTGAAAGAAGTTTAATTTTCCGAAATTTTTGTTCTCATTTTTTCCACATTTCTAAAGAATCACTCATCTACTCCGTCAACTGCTTTAACATGGAGGATAAATTAATGTTCCGTTAATTACATAATTGAATCGTCAGTTAGAAGAAGGGAATAAGTCTAAAAATGGCAAATTGACTTTTTGTGCGAAAAAAAAATCACCATGCTTTGCTCTACACATGAGTGTAAAGAGAAAAAATAACTACCCCCTATCGGCAGATATAGCCCCTTGAATTTGCGAAATCAATGTCCATTCATTGTATTTTTTTATTGCAATATTAAATTTGAAATTTAACTTAATTTTTCTTTCTTTTCTTATTCTTTGGCTTGTAAACTCAGCTAAAATAAAATTTGATTTGAATTGAAAAGTGTTTTTTTAACCAATGGAATGTCTGACTCCATTGATATTTACTTACTCCATTGATAGCGCCTTAAAGACGCAGTTTCAGAATTTTTTTTAATTTTATTCGTCTTAATCTTTATATCTTTCACTTTGTACAGTGAACTATGCAGAAATATAATTTAATTGTCAATTTAGGTGGTTTTTAAGATTTTTGTTCAGCTAAAATTTCATAAGGCTGAAGAAGGGAATGAGTCCATCCTCTTTTTTTTTACTGTAAAACATTTTTGAATACACTTATAATTTTTTCGTTGATTGTTCTGTATTCTTAACAGTGTTATGAATTTCCTTTAAATATTTGGTGGCTATAGGATAAAAATTCCATTACTTATACAGTTTTTTTTTTTCGATTTTCCCAAAACATCGTTTTTGGACTTATTCCCTTCTTGTAACTGACGATTCAATTGTAAATATAGCTTTAGATCCTATTTTTTAATCTATAATTAGTTACCACTCAGAAAATGAGGAAAAATATTTTTAGTTCAGCATCCTTCCTTGCCAATCCAATGGACAAAGTGGTGTCGATTATATTATACGTGTACTCTTGGCTGAATGCATCTGATAATACCTTTCAAAACTATTTTAGTTTCAAAATTGCGGCTCTCTCACAGGTTAGGCTCTTTTTATTTTGTATTATCTCTTTAAAGTGCTTTTATTAGGAAAATTTCTCACCTTATTATGTATATTGCTTCGTATTATATTTAATACAGTAAAACTCCAATTATCCGAACTCTGATTACCTGAATTGATCCGAATGCTGCCTTTTCTTTTAATTAATAAAAAGCTCTATTACTTTAATAGTTCTTTTCTCCCAATTTCAACATACATGCAGTAATTAATTAAAATAGACTTTTTTCGAAAAAAAACCAATTATCCGAATTTTTCATCATACGTATGGAGTACGATCCCAGTTGATTCGGATAATTGAAGGACTTGGGTAACAAAACCCTAATTTAGAGTAATTTAGGTTCAAAGTTTTATCGTTACATAATGTTTAATGTTACATAGTTCCTTCATCTTCTTCATATCTTTGTTTCTAGCTGCTTTGAAATATTCAGATTTTGCTACTCAACACTTCTGCACTCTTTCATCCATTGAATTAGATTGTATTTTCAAAAAAATGTAACACAGCCCCTTCATCCACCAAACCCTTCAATTGGAGTTCTACTGTATTGTGTTTGTACATATTCCCTGTTAATACCTCATCTTTTTTAAGTTTCACTGTCCTCCTTAACTGATCAGAATATTTCTTTCTCACTGTAGCCCAAGCAAATGAGCAAATGTATTTTAATCCTCTCACTTTTTTCCATCATAATCGGGGCAAGAACAGCTTGCGCTGTTTGTACCCCACAATCGCTTATTATGTATATGTTATGAATTAAGTCCAATGGTACCTCACTTTCAAATGTTCTTCAATTGAGATACTTTTTCTTGTTTGTTAAAGTGATTGGCCATAATTTAGTCTTGTGGAAGCTTAAAGTAATTTATTTATTTAAAGCAACCAACTGTCGCCACTCAGAAAAAAGGGGAAATATTTTCTTAATATTTCATTCTTAAGTTGGGCGACTTTCCCTCGCGTCTAACGGTAACTAGGCTGTAAATTACCCTATGATCTGTTCGAGATAGCAATGCTTGGAATCAGGGTTTGAAATTGATAATTACGGAGAGAAGAGAAGAAAAAAATCGAAATCCGTTCAAAAATTTTATATGATGCTTCTTTTAAAAATCTGGTGGCGTTTCTAATCAAAAACGTATCGTCGTTCGCCGATCATAAAACAAAATATTAACTTCAAAGTTTTGTAGCATTTGGTGACATTTTGCCCTTGGCATATCTCTGTTTTTAGTTGATTCTCCATCTTGAAACGTTTTGTGGATAACACTACCTTCATGTACTTTGTGCCAAAATTTCAAAATTTGATCTCGAGTTCTACCATTAGAGATATATGAAGATATCTAACCCCCAAAAGTGGCAAATCGTCTCAAGTGGAAAAAAGTTGACTGATCATTGAGAAAGAAAAATCGAGTTTCAGTATGCATGTACGTTTATTTATTCTTTGACTATTTGTAAAAAAATTGTGTTTGGTTGACAGTTTTCCTTCCCCAAAAAAAAGTTCTATTGAAAGCGAATAAATTTTAAAATCTCATTTACTTCCAAATTTCTTGGATTTGTCGATATTTTGTACTTATTATTACTCCTTTATGTAGTCAAATCTGCATCTTGAAACTAGCATGATGTAAGTAACTATAGGGTGCGGAAATTTCAAATTTTTATCCCGGGCCCCACCAGAGATATTTCATCAAAAATGTGATTTTCGACAAATCGTTAACTTTAGGATTTAAAAAGAAAAAGAAAAACCCAAGTCTCAAGTCTAAAACTTTGCATATGAGTTAACGTTTACTCTGACTATTCGTAAAAAATAATTTTGTGATGACAAATTTCCTTCTTAGAAAAAAGTCCTCTAATTCTTTCAATAAATATTTGTTTTAGGAAAACATTTTTGCATCAGTCTTTTAGACAGTTTTGTCCTTGAACATTTTTGCTTCAAAACTCATTTGATTTCGAGGTTATAAAGAGAAGAAATTCGCATTTTCTTAAACCCTTAAATAAGCAAAAACAATCAAAAATTATGAAATATGGATGGATGCTGTGGACAAACAAAATAGGTTCAATTAAAAATAATGGTTGTTTTTGGACTTTTAAATGTACAAAAAAATTCAGATTTTTTTTAAAAATGGTTGAACTACCAAATTTTCTTTTTTGGATCACTTGAATGAATTTGTGTCTTTATTCGATTAATGTCTCAAATGCTTATATGCTTATTCTCATCTGTAGATTCAACTGAAATGAATTTTTTTAGCAATTAATATTTACTATTCAAATGGTTATGAAAATGTATTGCCATGATGCGTATTTCCATTGCATCAAACGGTACTTGCGCTTCTGTCACCACTCAAAAAATTAACTTGGGGAGAATAGGGTAACAATTAACAGGGGTAATAGGAAACCTTTTTATATGCTGCTTTGTGTGTGGGCCTAAATATCTGAAATAAAATCATCAAATATCTGTAAGACATACTTTATATCCTAAAATTATTTTTATCGTTTTAGAATAATTATTTCGTTGACAAATTACGGTTTGAAGTTGATGCCACCAGCAAAATCATCAACCTAAAGTCATTCTTTATCAACCATTTCAATTTTTGTTGTTTTTCCAATTAAATTATCGTGGAATTTTTTTAGTTAACGTTTTTAGAGGTTAAAAGGGCTAAATTAATTCAGTTTTTGTTCTTCAATTTTGGGTTGTTGATCATTGGTAAAAATACCCCTTTCCTTATTACCCCATTTAAACAAAACTTTGGGGGTAGTAAGAAAAACTTTCATTTTATCCCTATAAATTTATTTACCGTATCTTTCTTTTTATAATTTCAATAAATCAATTTTATTCATCAATTCAAATTCAACAAAGTTTATCATTACTTCATTTTTCTGAAAACGGTGGGTTAGTATAGTAAGACACCTTTACTCACAATTTCAACGTTTCTAATATAAAATTTGCGTTTTAATTTAATTTATGGTGAGTAAAGAAAACAATTAAGTTTTTTCTTTATATTCACATTGCCTAGATATTAAGTACAAACAATATTGAAACCCAGTTGGGCGGAGGGAATAGTTTCTAGGGTTTCTTCATAAGCCTCCTGAACCATTAGAACCTGAAGGAAAGGGGTAGTGCTGAGTTTATAAAGAGGAAGAGAAACCGACCTTAAAAAACTGAATTTGAAGACAAAAAAGTTTATTTTGGTTGGGGGAATAGGGGAGAATGGGATAATAAAATGGTGTTTTTCTTATTTAATTTTGTGAGACTAAAAAGTTATTACTACCCCAAAAAAATCAATTTTTTTCTACAAACTCAGTTTTTTAAAGGTCGGTTTCTCTTCCTCTTTATAAACTCAGCGCTACCCTTTTCCTTCAGGTTCGAATGGTTCAAGAGGTTTTTAAAGAAACTCTCGAAACTCTTTCCCCACCCCACTGTGTTTCAATAGTGTTTTTAATTAAATTTTTCGGCAACGTGAATATAAATAACCAATCTTAATATTTTACTTTATCACCCTAACTTAAATTAAGCGCAAATTTGATGTAGAATTTCAATAAATTTCTTATAAATTTTTCAATAAATAAGAAAGTGGTGAGTAATAGTGCTTTACTATCCCACCTTTTTCAAGGAAATTGAAGTAATTATAAACTTGATTGAATTTAACTTTTTAACTGGATGATTAAAACAATACACTATTGAAATACTAAAGAGAAAAATACGATTAATAAATTTTCAGGGATAAAATGCTTGTATTTCGTATTGCCCCTAAATTTTGTTTATATGGGGTAGGAAGAAAAGGGCAATGATCCTCAATCCTAAATTGAAAAACAAAAAGTGCATTATATAGCTCTTTTAACCTCTAAAAAAGTTCACTAAAAAAATTGGAAGATAATTTATTTATAAAAACAAGATAAATTGAAACAGTCGAAAAAAACTTGACTTTGTATTTTCGGTTTTGTTGATAGAATCAACTTCCAACGACTATATTTCCCTGAAAAATTATCGTAAAATGATAAAATTTTTATGTGAGATGTAGGGAATGAGTCAAAGATATTGTGTGATGTTTTTCAGATTTTTAGGCCTACACACAAAGCAGAAAAATAAAAAGATTTTCCTCTCTCCCCTAACTTTTTAGTCTCACAAGATAAAATAAGAGAAACACAATTTTATTTGTTTTGTCATGATTTTCAAGTGATATATTTAAAAATATAGGGTTGGATGTGTAAGACTTTCAGCTTGTAACTTTTTTCGCTTAATTTTAACTGAGCATATACGAGTATCTCGAAAGATTTTCATTGAACATTTTTGAAAATTACTGGGGTGATAAAATACACTTTAAAGATTATAAATACTTTCATTTGATTTTTAATTGTTTTAATTTAGTAAAATAACTGGCTTGTTTTTTGTTACCCCTTGTGGAGTAACAAGATACAGTCGCTTGGGGGTAATAAGATAAGTATTAATTCCTTTAAAGCCAAGTAAATAATTCCTTTCCGCTTTTACTTGCGGGTACATTATTTTTCAAAGATAGATGATAATGATATTAACATTCTGTAAAAAAAACCAGCTTGTGGAATTTTGCATGTTTCTTATTACCTCACTCTCCCCTAACTTACAGGTTTTTTCCGCTATAACTTAAAAATGTTAAAAGAAAGAAAAAATTAGCTTTTCGCTGACTCTGATTGGTGGAATCCTTCTTTGACTAAGGATTTAACACCCATGCTGATGGCTGTGAATATGGCTGTAAGATAGTTAAACACATGACGGCTTTTTCTTTACTAATAGAATTTCCTCATCTGACCACCGTACTGCTTATAAGCAAACCATCCAGGGATAGGAGTATACTATAGGAAGTATGCATTCCAACATATCGACTAGAATATATTGAGGCGCTCGCAATAATAGCAAAACCTTTCACAATGGCGGTAGCTCTCTGATTATAGTTTTTTTTTCTTATAATATCTGCTTGAAATGGTTCCTTAAGTTAGTATATATCATTTTTTAATAAAAATACCTATTCATTTGACGTAAATCTTTTCCTCTTCTTGAAAATATGGTAGTCAAAAATTTTTGACTACCATATTACCATTCCCTCAAGGGATTAATGGTCAAAATTTATTATTTCAAATCTATTCACCCTTTTGAAATTACCAAATCTACGGCAATTCATGTATTTTTGAGACCTCAGCCCACAAAACCTAGACCTCTGATCCTGTTCCTAAACTGAGAAATATTCAATGACTGAAACGGATCTTTTATATTTTTAACCTAACGTGATTTACAGTCACCACTTTTAAAATTAGGAAAAAGTTATTAAGTTCAACATAATCCTTCCATAGAATATCCTCTTCTGGGAACCCAATGGCTGACCTCGCTGCCAATTTTACCTTTCGTCCCTCCGGGGTCGGTAAAATGATGACCAAGTTGACTTGGGGGAAACTGGGGGCTTGCCTCAGCTGACTGTTTTTTAGTCACGCGTATTTTAACAATTTTGCTTATGACCTCACCTGACGAGAAATTTACCTACTTGAGAATTTTGCACAAATGATTAATTTTGCGGAATTTCGCAGTCACCACTTAAAGAATTATGAAAAAATTATTAAGTGAAGCATCCTTCCATTTCATCTAGCGGTACCATCGCTGAAATTACCACTTAAAAAATTAAGAAAAATTTATGAAGGCAAATGAAATCGCGAGGGGCAGGTGGTCGGGGTTTGGGGATGGAAGTGTCATTATACCAATCAAGTATTTTCACAGATTCTTAATTAAATTCTTTAGTTTCCGTCGAAGACAGAAGGAGTAGAGGCTTGGGTTAGACAAATAAGACAAAAATCTTGAAAAATAGTACTATTTTTCAAGAAAATTACCGTTACGGTTACAGTTAAGAGTTGGGAAAAAAATTGTTAAGGCCCCCCGTTAATAGCAGGAACTAATTTATAAATACCAATCAGTATTTATTTCCGAGTGCTATACCCGCTGAGAAGGCTCAGATTCGATCTGAGGGCCTTTGGGATGGCAGACTGGTGTGCTAACCACCAAGCCATCCGTTCCTGCAGCTGTGATAATCTTCTAATTAATTTAAAGTTGATACTTTACCATTTAAAAAAAAAAGAATAAAATTCTGAGGATCGAACCCGCAACCTTCAGGCCAAGATGACAGTGCATTAACCAACCATACCAGTGGTTCCTGTAGTCGCTCGTGTGTTTCGTGATTTGTTGGTTGGAAATTTCCTCTTGGAAAATGTTGTTTTTTTTTAATAAAATAGTAACCGGGGATAGAACCCAGGAACTCCCGCATGCTAAGCAAGCATCCTACCACTGCTCCAGTGGTGATTCAATATCAATAAAACTTATTATAACCTATTCCTTACTGGGTTAACTTTTGACGCAGGCGCAGTGTTGAGGATTGCAAAGCTGACAGCCTGCGAAAATTTGGCCACTCTGTGCTAAAATTTTGAAAAATCTTAGACTCTTACATATATGTTAAAACAAATAATAAGAAAAACCACAATTTTGTCAGAAATTTTTTTATTAGATGTGATGTGTCAACTGTACATGTTGCTATACAAGTGAATCCAGAGACTAGACAAAAGATATACACACAAAGCAAATGAATACAATATCTAAATAAGCAGTGCATAAAAATATTTTAGAAATCAAGTTAGAATAGATTTGAATTATACTATTTTTAAAATTCACAAGTAATGGGATGAAATAAAGTTAGTGAGGAGTTATTTGATAAACTGTTTTTAAACAGGTATATGGTGAAAACAAAATCAATAATTTGCACTGCTGTTAAATAAACGGGAAGAAAAACTTGAGAAAATACAAAACAACCAAAAACAATTTTGGTTTCAAAAATAAATGTACAATTTCACGTTTAAAATTTTAGATGTGGAGGAAAAACTAAATTTAACTTGTTAAATACAGTTAAGTCATGATATTTAAATAATAAAAATCATTATTTTTATAAACAATTTCAGTGTTATGGGAATACATGATAAAGTTCCTAGATGTTATTAATTTAATATATTGTTTATATTGCTGTTTTTTTTTGTTAAAAATAAGTACAGCATTTTTACAAGTAAATGATCAACATGATTCTCACAATAAAATTCTTTTTGAATATATTTTTAAATGTCTTTGCTTCACATGTTTGGCAATGCCTTTGATTTATTTTGCTGACATAAGACGAAAACGTTTCAATTTGCCCTAAATATAGGCATGTCACACATGATACAAAGTTTAAATCCTATAATGATAGAAAGTGGTAATTTAGAACCTCTATAAGTAGGGATTGTTTTGTGCTCGTTAAATACTTCAGTATATCTGTAATCTGTGTGCTAAATTATTACACTTAATTGATGTATAAATAACCTATCTTTTTGTTCACTCTACTTAACAATGAAATATTTCAGAAATACGAAAAACCATTGCCTATTTTTTCTTTAAAAAAGGAGTAAATGCATTATACACTTTAGTTTATGAAATTAAAAATACATACACTGGACAATCTTTTTTACAATGATACAAGTATAGTATGTGCAAGGGTCTGAAACCTTTCCAGTCTCGTACAAGCAGAGGAAACGTTACTGTGTCCAATGGTTAGAAATATGATTTTCGCGCAAAAATTTAACAAGTATCTGGCCTTAAAATTAACAACGTATTGTGCTTGGTTTATGCATTAAGATGCTTAGTTTCGAAACGAGACTAGACACGTTTTGTAGTTTTTTGTACAAAGCGAATCTGGGGAAGGTCTCAGTATTGGCAGAAGCTTAGTGCAACATTCATTGTAGCAAAAGTGAATTCGACTCTAATGGTGAATTATTCAGTGAGTTTGTTAATTTCTATCAAGAAACTGAAACTTCAAACACTGGTAATTGTCAGAAGAGTCGAAGTGCAAAGTGCTCTTTTTTTGCGTGGTACAAGATAAAGAAAATGTGTGTGTTACAGGAATAAGAACTTGCACTTGTTAGCAATGCAGAACCTTGACTTCTGCGGTTCCCAACACCTTAACTTTACACGATAGCTTTCCCAAAAATATGCCTGCGTTAAAGCACTTTTTTTTTCGAAATGGTGAACCCACTTCTTTTAATCCAAAAAAAATTCCGTTATAAAAAGGACAATTGTCTTCGGTTGCACGCCTTTCAAGTTCTAGGGAATTTTTTAAAGTTCTTAAAAACACAAACTGAACTTTATGAATTTTTAGTTTGACCCGAAAGAAACTAGACAATACCAATCAAATATCTTATGGTGGAATCATATTGCATAGCTGCCGATTTTTCACACTTACCCAAAGAGATCAGCAATTTTGCAACTGAAAAAAGATATCACATATATACCAGCTTCTGGAGGTGTTATAAGATTATCTTAGACTGACAGATATGCAGCCATAAATTTCTCTTCTAACGTGCTCTTTTCTTAATATCCTTTTCAAACAGAGGAGGAAAACAGTCGTTGCCAACAACTCACAAAAAACTTTGACTCTTAGGTGTCATATTATAGTATCCCTATACTGATTTAAAAGGAAAAGATGGATTGTTAGTTGGTTATTGTTTGAAGGTACAACGGTCAGCTTTGATTTATAAACTAAAGAAAGTTCAAACGGGATACAATAAGTAAGGTTGATCTTGTTTTCAAAGGTTTCAATGCCTTATATAACAACACGAAGATTAAGGAGTTTCCCCATAGTAAATGTGCTTACCAACTTTAGTCAAAGGATGGCGTCTTTTTCTTTGACAGCTATGCATCATGAACGAACGGCAATTGCGAAAGGGGCCAACGCTCAAGACAATCGGCATCCCTCGGGGAGGAGTCCATCACAAACGAAAGAAAGGGGGGAGGGTAGAGAGGAAGAACGAGATGCGGTGGCGAAGGCCCTCCGGTGCTTCTGCAAGGCTAAGGTGTCGGGGTGCTCAGGGCGCCTTGGCCCACACGACCATGCGCGGGTGGACCGTGGACCCAATCTCACAGTTGACGGTCCTGGTCTTTCCGTTGACGACGAAGATGGCCTCGTTGGCGGTGGTCACCATGTAGGTGCCGAACACCCCCGCGCTGGAGATGGGGCGGTTGGTGTTGCCCCACTCGGCCACCAGGGGGTCCATGGAGCGGCCGATGCCCGTGATCATCTCCACCTTGCCGTCTGCCAGGTTGACGAAGAGGATGTCCTCTTTGGTGGAGGAGGAGGCGTACAGGTCGTAGTTGTGGGTGGTGCGCGAGGGGAAGAAGGTCAGGTCCCCGATCTGCAGCGTCGTCTTCACGTCGAACAGGAAGCGAAGACCTGAGGAGAGATGAGAGAAATTCATTTCTGTGTAAGAATTTACCAAAGGGGCCGTTTAAATATTACGCAAGCAAGTTTTTGGTCATTTTTGACCCCCTCCCCCCTTTGTCAGCAAAAATAAGGAAACTGAAAACCCCCCTCTGATAATTACGTAAGAAAACTGCCCGACCCCCCCCCCCTTTGTACTTATTTTGTACAAAATCTTTAGTAATGTTTAGATTTGTGAAATTCATTCTTCTCTTCTAATGAAATTCCGCAGCTAATTTTTTCACTTTAAGTGTTTTGAGTCATCTTCTTAATGCCTATAAAATTTTCGTCCGTTTTTGTGAGTTTAACCTGAGAAAGTTTCCTTGTAAGAAAGTATGAAGTTTCAAAAACCGGAAAGTTTCTCTCCATGCATTGAGAAAAAACGCATATGTACAGAAATTCCCCGTTGTTTGAAGAAATCTCACCGTTCTCCGTGATGTGTTGCGCCACGATGATGACGCTGTTGTTGGTCCTCTCGAGAGTGACGACGTGCCGGGAGTCCGGGGACACGTGCGGCTGTCCGAAGAGCGCCGTCTTGTGCGACAGGACGGTGTCCGTCAGGTAGTCCAGCACCACCTGGCCCGTCGGCCGATCCGTGATGGGCTCGCGGCACTCCAGGATTGCGAAGCCACCTGCGAAAATCATTATTGAATATTTTTTCCCAATATTTTTAGGTAACTTTTTTCATTTATTTAAAAAAAAATTCATTTCGTGCATTCTTGAACATAAAATTAAATGAATCTGTTTGGAAGGTATTATACAATTCAATGACAGATCAGGGGTTTGGCACGGGGGCACGTGTCCCGCCTGGAAGGGTCAAAGTTCACTGATGGATAAAAGGATACCCGGAGAGAATTTAAAAATAAATCATAATTTTTAAATTTCAATGTGCACTTTTATATCTAAAAAGTAAATTATTCTTAATATTTTCAAAATATATAGCAGTTTTGTTTTGGGAGGATGTTTTAAAATCCTGGTGCCCCCCAGAAGTCAAACCTGATACGATTGACAGTTTTGTCATCATCTTTTACCTTCTTTTTTTTATCCTTTTTCATATCTCGATCTAACAATATAGAAAAAACCGTTTACCCGTGGTGGACAGTAGTTAGCTCATCATCACAAACATCATTATCATTATTTTTAATAATACTGTGAATAAATACTGCGATTTATTTATTTTCTTCAACATGTACTTCTAGTATACCATTACATGTATTTTGGTGTTCAAAATTGTTAATTTTTAAATTAATTAGTATCCTATAATGAAATGTGCAGTTCAAACCTCTTAATATCACTCTCGTTTAAACAGATAGAATAAGAAAGAGGACGTTACCCAGAGTTGAGAAATCCGCCGACTTGGGTGCGCAGTTGTAGGGCGTCAGATCCACCGTCTTGATGTACTTCATGGCCTGCAAGTCCAGCTTGTACATGCCTCTCTGGTTAGTGTGCACCACATATCCGTACTTCCAACCGTGCCCCAAGTCTTGCGTGGGTGGGATGAACAGTCCGCTCACCTGTCACAAAATACAATGTTATTTAAACTCATCATGAGTTTTGGTAGAGGCGTTTTCTCAGACTGGGGTGGGCATTCCTTTGAGGACAAGAAACTTAAACGTTACTCGTTGCTGTGGTAATATTTTTGAATACTACAGGAAAATGGGGTAACTTTGGCCCAAACAGTGGAAAGAGATTCTACGTGCTGAATCTACTACTATATAAAAGAATGTGATTATCATTTACTTAATGCTAAGGCAAACAAGTGGAACTGCAGTTACTGTCATGGCATTCTCAAAGTGGCGTCTTAAAATTCATAAAATACGATTACTAGGGGGGCTTCAAACTTAGGTTGTATTAAGATGTCGATTTTTGCTACCCTTGCAACTTTTCTTTCGAAAGGCTATAAAGAACATTATTCAAAACAGCTAGGTTATATTTTTCAATCAGTTACCAATACCTTCTAACTATTTTCAATACAAATATTTTTCTTCACTTCGTGGTTCTACTCTGAACCCCTTCCCTCTAACCATGGGCGTAGCCAGGTTTCATGTTAGGGGAGGGCAAGGATACTTAACTTTGGTCTTGATGTCATTGCGACTCGTGACCCATGGGTTCACTCAACATTATTTCCCAGGTACCCCCATACCCCATGGCGAGTACTTTTACCCGTTAAATTTTAGAGTACTTACAAAGGATTTGAACTTTTGTACAATTTAAAAATATGTGTAATGAATGTGAGCTTAAAAATGAAGGGTCCTCCCCCAGAAATTTTTTTAAAATTCCCCCTCAAAGTAGTGTTTTAGCTCAAGATTCAGACATTGTTCAGTTAACTTTGAAAGCGACAAAAAGTGCAAGAAAAGTAATTTAGATTTGTAGATTTCTGAAAATTTTTTAAAAAAAAGATTTAACAAACTGAGAATTTAGGGGGGGGGGGCAGGTGCCCCTCCCTGCACCCCCATGCCTCTAACACAACCCTGGAGTGGCTCACCAGGTCGAAGTGTCCGTCCACGGGCTCCGGGTGCACGGTGTGGTGCTTCTTCTTCTGGCTGGCGTCGCGGATGATCTGGATGGTCTTGGTCCCGCGGTCCTCCCTCCCTCGCCAGCACAGGATCCACACCTGGTCCAGGTGAGGCACGTAGTGGATGTCCACGGGCACCTTGTCCGTCACCACCACCTACAAAAGATACAATCCCTTTTGTAACAAAGATGGCTCTATTTTGAGATCTAGACAACATAGAAATTTGGTTTTATTAGGGCCAGCCAGTCGTCTTAGAGAAAAAAATATTGTTACTAGTAATCTTTTTTTGCAGGGATTGCCTAGAGGCAGAAGAAACATCTGTTCACGTGCTTTGTGAATGTAGCTGCTACTCTGCACAAAGATTCAAGCATCTAGGATGCCATTACATTGAACCCTGGGAGATCTCTAGTATTTCAGCCAGGCAATTGCTGAAATTCATTTCTGCTATTGGACTCTCATAGGGGTTAAATAATGGAGATAGTACAACAGACCTTTGGTCGCAGTGCTAGGGCTCTTTGTGCCCCCCACCACAATTCATTAGTTAGTAGAGAAAAATTAAGAATTCTAAACAGGTAGATATTGTATTGTACTACATTTTGATATAGTGTTGAATTTTGTTGATAAGCTATTATAGATGGAAGTGATATCCTTTATTCTCATCAATAAATTACCAAGAGTTCGTAAAATTCATTAAATGGGATGCATTCTTCTATGTTCGATGCTTTTAGTCATTTGTCAACATTGAAAAGGATTACTTAATTAATACTTGTTTAATTCAATATTTTTAATGATTTTAATTGTATATAGACCTTATAATATGTGAAAAAATTATTTATACCTTTTTATCTTGTATTTTATGTATGTACATAGAAATTATTTTTAACTTATACTGGAGATTGAGGGCCCATAGGGCTCAGGTGCTCTAAATAAACTATTGTATTGAAAAGGATGTACAATACTTACATATTTCACTAAGTTTAAATGCCAAGAAAATATATGTAACCCCGGTATCCCCTATACTTCAAACCAAAATCATCTACATTTGAAAAAAAAAAAAAAAAGACAAGATTGAAGATGAAAAAGCGTGCTCACGTCGACGACGACCATCTGCACCCTGGAGATGATGAGCACTCTGTCCTTGGTGGGCTGCGTGACGTAGACGTAGCGGTCCGCGACGTTGATGGCCTGTCCCCAGGAGCAGTTGGTGCCCCTGTCCCCGCACACGTACTCCTGCGTGCCCGGGATCACGTCCGTGCTCTGGATCTGGTGGTAGAGGCGGCAGTTGTCGGGGTCGAACACGCTCACGCCCCAGTCGTGGAACACGAAGAAACGACGCTCTTCGGACCTCGCTGCTGCAACGAAGGTTTTAAGTTTTTAGAAAATTTTCAGGTGGAAGAAATTACGTCTCCCTTGTAAAGTGTAACTGTAACCTTGTCTCTTGTGTGCTATGTTGGTTAAGCGAAATTCCGATCGAAATGGAGAAAGTAGAATGATTGAAAGTGATTTCTTGTATTGAAAGTGAAAGAAAACCCGTTTATCCAATGTGTCAATTTTATTGCACGATTTTCAATTCCCAAAGAGAGAAATATTTCAAAAATGTGAATTTCAGTCATTCTTTATCACAGCGTTAGAAATTAGAGAAAAAAAACCCCACTGGTCCGACAAATTAAAAAAGACCTGTTTAAATATTATTATAAATAAACTATTGAGTACCAAATAGTAATGTTAAAAATTAATACATATTCAACAAATTTTTTTTCTTTCGCCGGGGGCTCCCCTATCTCATATCGCCACATCTCGGGTTCTGTCAAAAATATGTACTACTACTTGCTTCACCAAATGCAATTATCAAACGCACTTTTTTACCGCTAGAACTGGAGGGTGTGATATTTTTTCACCACACACACACTGATCCGCCGGACCAGTGAATTTCTGATTCCACTGGTCCGAGCCGTTTGTCCCGGACCAGCAAACCACCCCAATTTCGAACGCTGCTTTATCGTTAATATTTGCATTCCTTGTTAATTCATTGGTAGCAGAAATCGTGAAAAATGGCAGCAAGCGATTTATCTTGTAGCCTTGAAGAATCATTTAACTGTTTTCTACTTACAAAGATTAAAGCTTTAAAATAACAATAATTTAGTAGGATTAGCTAGCTGTTGAGGTCGCCGAAGCAGTCTTCGACTGCCTAGGTGCGATCTAATGTTTTATAAATTCTGCGCACCATGGACACGACAACAGCAACAACAAGAGTAGGATTAGATCCTCATCCTTCTGAGTTTTTATTGTTGAAATTTTGAATCATTAAACATTCCTGTATAGTGTGAAAATGCTCCTTTTTCAAAGTCAAAAGGGGTGCATTAAAAATATGCAAATTTTTACGAATTTATATTTATTACGTGTAAATTTGTTACATGTTACTTTTACATCATAAATTTGTTCGACTTCGTTATTTCTTTAATTAATTACAGCGGGTTAAATTGGAAATCTTGTTAAATGTAGACCGTTTCTAGAAAAAATTCTAGTTATAAGCAAAGCGAAGTTTCAATGAAGATAAACCCAAAAACACACAAAGGAAAATATGATGTGATATAGGGACCCAGGCTACTGGATAGATAATATATAAAGATAGGTAAATATACTGGGTAAATATAATTAAATTTACAGAATAATATGAATTTTTTTTACAAAACAAGAGGGAACTTGTCTGATCAAACACTACTTTTTGCATAAAAATATTTTTAGTGAATGAATCTTTTATTTGTTCATCCAACACATAAAATTTAGTTTTTACATCATAACTATTTAATGTAGAAAAATCTTTTTATTCATGCAATACCCAAATGTATAAAAAATTAAATCTATGATAAACAAACTGGCTGTATTCGTATGCATCGTATAATTGAATACACATTTACAATATGCCCCTATAATAAGTTGTAGTGCATGGTTTTGTTATTCTTTAATGTTTTCAATGCAGGATTCTCGTAATAACTAACAATATAGCTAGAGAGTAAGCCCTCCCTTCTCATAACTTCTGTTTGTAAAGTTCAAGTGGTCTACGTATTATTTGTACTTGATGTCTGGAAAATGGCTAGACACGGAATTATTAGTTTGTTTAACTAGATATTGTGAATAAAGTTAGGGCAGATGTTTCTTTCATGAGGAGTTTAGCCAGAAGTGCTAAATTTCAAACATCCACTTAACGGATTATGATGTTTCAGTCACAATGAAAGTACGCATGCATCTTTGTAAAAGAGAAACACGTGGAAGGAAAAAAAGTAGAGAAAGAAAACTATTACATTAAAGTTTCATTTTAGTTGTTAATACAGAAACGTACTATGAAAGAAATAAATATATTGATGGTTATGAAATGCTGAATTGTAGAATAACGAGAAAATGTAAACTACAAATTGGGATAAACAATGGATATTGGATAAAAACCTCTAACGACTTGAATAAAGCTGAAAATCATAGAAAGATATTTTTTTTTAATTTCTGTTTGTGATAAATCTGAGTGAATGTTTAAGTTATTTATTCTTTCATTTCTGGAATTGATTTTATCTTATGAGAAGTAATTTTTGTCTTTAATCATGAAAATTAAAAGTTTCTGATTTTTATGCTAAGTTTTTGCTTTAAAGTTGGTAATATGGTAATAAGTAAAGTATTGACTAATACTGTTTTAAAGCATAAAATAGTACTAAAATGTACTCCTTATTCCAGTTATATAGCCAAGCTTGTTAGATTTAGAAAATCTTAATTTACTTCTATGGTATTCTTAGAGATATTTCTCGAAACACTTAACTGTCCATTAAAAGTCGGTTAGTTTCTATGTTTAATGATTACAAAAGAAAATAAAAAAAAGTGTTAGAATAAAATTTAGTTTTTTATTTAATTTAGGCAACCGACTAAAATGAAGACATTTTTATTTCACATACAGAGCTTAAGGGGAGTTTTGATAAAGAATTCAGTTTCTAGTTATATTATATCATTATAGTATAAACACAAAGAGGAGCAATCTCACTCGATTCCTAAAATCCAGATAGGAGCAAATGTACTATGAAATGGTTTTAAATCAAATAAGTAAATGTTTCAAAAGGTGCCTGTGAGGTTGATTTAATTGTTATGGGAGTTTTGCTTCCAATCAATCATGGCTCTGTGTGAACTCTTGTCAGGCAAAGATAAATTAAAAAGGAGGGATTATGTTAATGAAAAGAAGATTGATTGTCTTGCATTATTCATGAGTAGCTGTCTAGACAAGAATAAGACGGCCTATGGAAGAAAGACAAAAATGATTGTTCATTTTAATATGTGATAAAAGTTTAGCATTTAAGAATGGGGGGGCTTCTATTCAAATTGGTTAACAATTAGCTTAGTTAATTTAATAAATACTCATGAGAAAACAAGTTTGATGATTTCTTCAAGCTTTTCTTTACACATCTTTTCAATTTATTTAAGGAAGTTACTAATGAAATTTTTAATTAAATACTCTTGTTTTTTGAGATTTATATTTTGATTTAAAAAGTACAATTACTTTAGCAGGAAAATATGGTTATTTTCGTTCATTAAATAATTACTTTAACACTAAAAATGTTTTAAAAATCATGAAATCTTCTTACTGCAGTAACAGAAACTTTATAAGATGTTAGTAAAATACAATTAAATTATTCATTTGAGTAGTTTGTGAACAAGAATCTTTATGTTACTCTAAATGGAATTTATTTCTGATTATGCAAAATAGTATCTTGAATAGCTGTGTAAGTAAAAAATACAAAAATCGCGTAAAGATAGAAAGGAACTATGTGCTACAAAATATTAAGGAAAAACAAAGTAAAATAAAGTCCAAATATTAGTTGGAAAACTAAAATTTTTCAACATAGTATCACGGTAGTATTTAGCTAATATGCACTAATTAAAAATAAATTAGTTTTTTATGAATTATTTTCATTCAAAAAATACTCCTAATATATTTTCAAGCATAGGAAAAAGTCACTAAGATTTGTTCATAAGTTAGATTTTGAGAAAAAATTTTATAACTTTCTTGTAAACATACATTATGCATATCTATGACGTTTTTTAAAAAATCGGAAAAATTAAAGGGGGATTAAGCAGCATATAATTTACTTGGAGTTGGCTGATCTTGCACGATGAGTGATGTGATATCTCTTGTCATTCCTGCTGGGTTGCTTGCCACACACATGTATGCTCCTGTATCACTGTACGTAATTTTACCCACGAGAAGAGCAGTTCCATTGCCTGAAATATCAGGGAAAATGAATAAGAAATAAGGGAGTTATATATGAATGCGGTTATAAATTTTTCTGCATTATAGGTTGATGTTGTTTCTGAATTATAAAGATACATCATTGTGATACAGTCTACTCCGCTTAATGTGATCACCTTTGTCCAAGAGTAGAATGATAACAATATCCTATTGATAACAATAAGTGATTTGAAACTAAAATGTTTTAAACACTGTAACTCGAGTTTTGCATTAAAGTCACAACTAGCTATAAACGATTCTCTAATTTGTATTTTGCAAATTTTTCATTCTTAGAGAAAAATACGAGAGTGGAACATACATTACTTATAAATCAATGACTCATTTTGTATGTTTATGTTATAAAATTGGCCTTCAAACGGGGGAAAAAGGAGGCTTTAGGGGATTTCACCAAATTTTGATAACAATAAGCAATAAAATGTTGATCATACAAAACGGAGCATTTTCCATTAAATTAAATAGGAGTTATCGGGACCGGTTAATTTCGATAACATTATCAGATTGATAACAATAACCGTGATATTATTAAGCGGAGTCGACTGTATATGAAAATATTTAAAAATTTTCGAAATTTGTTTTGGGTTTATCTTAGTTATTATATAGAAATACATGGTTTATTAATAGTGAAAGATTTTTACTCAATTAAAAGTCACAACAATATTTTAATAATAACGTTATTTAGTCTATCTCTTTTAATATCGTAATATGTTTGGTTAGTAAATGAATAAAGGTAATATATAAATTACTCTTACACTAATTTTTTTTGTAAAACTACTCTTATGGGGTTAGTAACTTGGATGCAATGAAATCTGTTTACTAATAACAAAGCCTTTTCTGCAATTACATTTATGATCTACTATTTGGTAGTCCAAAAGCCCCAAACGCACATAGGGTAAAAACATAAGGCATACGAAAATATTTAATGAGAATGCACACGTTTTACAACGCAAACAAAATTTTAAAATAAAAATAATTAATTTTTACAAAATGACAGACACATGAGAATAAATTTTCAAATAAGAAAACAAAAAGGAAAAATTTAGGTAACATAAAATAGCAGTATAATCCATTGGTTTATTACTTAAAATAAAACCAAAGACATAGTCAGGTTTACACTAAAAGTAGACTAAAATAATAAAACGTTTATTTGATTTTTTCTTTTAAAACTGTTTTAGATCGTCTGTCATTTTTAACGCAACTTTCAAATCAATTCCTCCAACAACCATACTAAACCGACAGCTATACCCCATCATAAGTACTACATGCCATCAGTACATCACGACCGTCTCTGCTGTATAATCATCATTGTACACGACTGTGGGTGGGTGGAGATGAATACTCACCCACGATGGTGTACTTGTCCGTCATGAGCTTGAGCTCCTCGTCGTTCTTGAGCCACGAGACGGCGGGGGTGGGCACGCCGATCACGTGGCACTCCATCTCGGCCAGCTCTCCGGGGGCGCGGGACTGCAGTTTGGGGATCACGTGAACCTCCGGGATGGCTGGAACACACACACACAGTTAATGACATTAATGCGTGGAATTAGGGAGGGGTAGTTACGATTGGGATGAAAAGGTGGGGTTAGTTAGGACGTGAGGGTTGTGAATTATGAATTATTATTTGGATTAATTTCTCTTCACTATTCAAGGTGAAGTGGTTGCCAAACTTTAAGGGAGATTAGTTTGACCATCCAAATCAAATTCAGCCCAGGCCTATCAGGCGTTGCCCATCTCCGTTTCTTTAGCCTTTAGGCCTGGGGTGCTAATTAGCTTGTGCCCGGGCCGAGTGGCTAACTCGACGCTGCACCATCAGTTGATTCTCCAAGCGAACTTGGTGCTCATTTTATCAACCCCGGAGGGTTGAAGGGCTTAGATGACCAGCTACCTAAGCAGAAGCAGCAAGGCATCGAACTTGGATCAGTGAGGCTCTTAGCCCTACACTGACCACTACACCACTTCGGCTACAATTTGACAAAGAAAAGGTTTTAATGTATAATTTAGACTTAGAGGACGGTCCACTAAGGACAAAAGCTTTACACCCAGTTTTTATAACGAGTTAATGTATGATAAATTGACACTGGAATTTTATTTTTAACGTTCGCGTGCACTTGCCCATCTTTCGTCACTTCTGGTATATTTCGGCTGTATTCTAGCAGATTAGACCCTTTACAACGATCGTTCTTAAAAATTTAAACAAGTTCATAACTTTTACTTCAATTGAAACTAAGTTTGGGTTTACTGTACAGTAAAATCATTTAAAAAATAAATAAATGGATTTCCTTACTATGGACGTGAAGAATGTGCGTCTGGACAACGTCTTTGTTGTGCTGGGCATGGCAAGTGTAGTTGCCTCCATGAATGAGCTGAACATTCGTCAAGTACAAGGATCCATCAACGAAAACCTAAAAGAAGCAATAATAATTGTTAAAACTGTTTTACCACGATTCCTCTTAGGACACGGTTTCTCATACTACGACTCGCGGGCCCATTTTAACACTAGGACCCTGCTACATTATTTCCCAAAAAATATATTTAAAAAAATTCCAGGTTTTATATAATTTTTTTAATAGACTTTTCCTTGGTGTAATTATAGTTTCCTTACATTCACTATAACATAGTCGAAATTTTATAAAGTCGGTTTCGTTAAAAACGAAAATTTGATTCACATTTAATCGTATGCTATATTTAGAGACTTTCTTCGATTTAAGAATTTACTCGGGCCGTCAACCTTTTTTACACTTGTGTGGACCACAGAAGGACAGTCACTTCATTCAAGCATCATTTAAGAAATCCAGTCGTAGGAGAGTAAAAATAAAAAGGGAAAATGAATAATTTAACTTAAAATGTAGTAAAACAGAGGCGCTTTTAAAAGGGAAAAGAATATGAAGAGTCATGTAGATTCAATTTTGTGTGAGCAGTTCATAAGACTAACATCTTTCAAATACTACATAAAAAGACTCACTCTACACCAGTATTATTTCCAAACTAAATCAAATCAAACTATGAATCGATCTTTTCAAACAACTTAATCCATCCACCAAACCTGCCCAGCATCGATCTGGGCGGGTATCAAACACAATTACTCGCTCCAAAGGTCAACCCTTACAAGAGGGGAGACATGCATTCTTCCAGCCTTCTCATAACCTATTCCATCCTTAAGCAAGCCTAAAAAAAATCCCTTAATTCTCCTAATGCATCACTCCTCACTACTACGTCATCCGGAGAATGGAGTGGTGACCGCAGCCATCTATCTTGAGCATCAATCTCGTCCTTTGAGAGGGACTCTTCCTCCTTCGAACAGTGTCGTCTGGGGATGACAGGAGCGAAGGGAGGGTCCTTCGAGATGCTTCATTGTGTAGTGTTTGGAATTCAGAGATATTTCTTTTGTCAAAATCAGTCTGGGATGTTCCTCTTCAGTGTTATATGTAATGTGTATCAACAGAAATGATATCTTATATGAGTGTTTATTGCTAAAATATTGAATTATAGTTACCATAAGGCTCAAATGGTTATAAAATGTATTGTTGGATGAATTTATTGATAGATGGAAATATTGCTTATACTGAGAAGTTACAGGAGTTAAGATGTATAGATAATTAGTTTACTTACAATTCAGAAAAATCTTTAGAGTTTCAGTTTATGGATAAAGTATGTACTTTTCAGCGTGGTATTTTTTATAAGATTTAAAAATATTTAAAAAATGTGTATTTTTAAAATTGCGACTTATTTGTAAAGAAATCCAAATTATCAAAAATTTACGTACAATAGGGTTTACAGTTCTATTTTTTTAAGTACAGCAAACCAAAGAGAGTTTAAATGTTTTAGAACAAATTTACAATTGTGCGGATAATCTTAACACAAAATTTCATACTTAAAAACATTTTGATATGTTCGTTCACGCAAGATTATAGGTTTTTGCTACAGATTCAATTAATTTTC
Source organism: Tetragnatha montana (assembly GCA_963680715.1). Lineage (NCBI taxonomy): Eukaryota > Metazoa > Arthropoda > Arachnida > Araneae > Tetragnathidae > Tetragnatha > Tetragnatha montana. The sequence continues at coordinate 34,989,521 of OY796674.1, read as the reverse complement.
CTTCAAAATTAAAAACGACACCAACAAAACTATTGAGGCACTTTGAGCAATAACTCCCACAGCTTTAGCAACAGGAGTTAGTTCGTTGTATTTGTAAACGCGTGAAGCTTAAAATCCGTGATTTTGTGAAACAATATGTACCAAAAGCGTAATCGATCTCTAAAAAATTTAGAAAAAGCTTTGAATATCATGATCTTCATGAGCATACTAAGAGACCATCGGCCGGGCACACTCCATTCAGATCCTTACACTAAACACTACTCTCTCGCATTTTGTTAAAACCTCAGTCCCCACAAACGCCGAAATCTCTGGCTTTTTAGCCCGGGCCGAAACCCCGTTGAAACCCTTGCCCATTAGATCCTCACCGGGCGGCCTCGTTCTAATCGTGGCCATCCAAGCCGTCCTTAATACGCGCCCTGATTGAAAATTAATAGGATTAGAATATGAATGAACACTGGGGGAGGGATCGATAGAGTAACAGTCCCCGCCATTCTTAAAACGCGGCCGACCGAAAAATTAAGGAGGGAAACCCGGGATTAGTTTTCCCCCATATACTTTTGCGTCTCATCCCCATCGTAATCGATATACCAGCAGAGTATCGAATGCGAAAATCCTCAAGCTAATGATGGACAACAAACCTCAGAGAATCGATCTTTTCAAGATTCGATGCTCGTGCTAATCGATAATTTGGAGGGGGGGGGAGTAACGTTTTCTTGGAAGGGGGAATTTCTCGTGTACGTGACGTGTACTTGATGGAGGCACGTGCTAACCTCGGTAGTCAGTCTACTAGATTGAAGACCCGTTGGGATGACTTTGAATGAGCGAACTGAGGAAGAGGATGATAGTTCGGCGTTGAGGACTTGGAGGAAATTCCATGCATATGCAGGATGGATAATGAAGATTTCGGCATCAGAATTAGTTTGTTTGGTCGTTGATGGGGTGAACTATTCCAAATAAATTTCATATTGTTATGACATAGTGGAAAAGTTGTGTTCATATCGCTGTCCGATGGTAGGAATTTATTTGACCTAAATGGTAATTTTAGAAATGTGTAATTATATGCTTTCTTAATTTTTGAAATTATAAATCAAGTTCATTCAATGTGTGTATGTGTTTTTAAAGTATAAGACTTAATAGTACTGGATAGGTAAAATTAGAGAACTGGTTAGTTGAGAAAGGAAACGTCAAGCTTAAATGCTTCCCTTTTTTGAATGAAGAAAAAAATTTTAATAGGTCTTACTACAAAGATTAATTGGATTTAATCAACAATTATACTTGTTGAGGATAATCTAGGAAAACATTTTAAACGTGTCGACAGTAATAATCAATGGTAGAAAGGTTTTTAAAATACTCTTTCTAAAAATGTTAAACAAAAAAAATTGAAAACTTAAAATACATCAAACAAAACGCATTTAAGAAATTAAAATTTCAGTTCTTAATATGCGTTTGGAAATAAATCTCTAACCACAAAATTTATTGAAATGTGCTGAATCACCTTTGCTTGTTTGAGGATGAAGAAATATCTATTATTCTTACGCAGAGTGTGGTACAAGATTGTCATTAATACAGATAATCATAAATTACGTCCGACATTAAAAGAATACGCAAATTAAAGCAAGTTGAATTGTCATTACTATAGAAAAATCATTGTTTTAGAATCTTATAAGATAACATAAAACCTAAAACATAATGTAAAACTGTTGAACTATCTTAGCAAGGAGTTAGATGGAAACATTACGAGAATTTCTTTCTCTACTAAAGACATTACACAAGAAACCTTTCGACCAAAGAAAGGGGTCCCCAAATTACGACCGACGTTAAAAGAATCAGCAAATAAAACAAGTTGAATTTGTTCAGAGACACGTGTAATTAAAGGGGAGCCGATCATTTAAATTACAATGTCGATTCGTTCACCAGTGACCCCTACTGGTGACAGATTGCTTAACGAGCCGTGTAACTATTTTTTCTCGACGTTTTGTTTTTTTTAAAAAAAAACGAACTTTGGTTATTTTTTGGATGACAAATGATTCCATGAAACGCAAAACTTGTCCAGGAATAGCCGCTTTAACATGATGGGATTTCTTAGAGAATGGCAGTTACAGTTATTGAGATGGATGACGAATGTGACTTGCTTTGATTTCGTCCTCGTTTAGCGATGCCAGATCCATGTCGTTCCTCCGCCAGACGATCGGGGGTGGAGGGGTGCCCGTGACGTCGCATTTGATCTCGACGTTGTCTCCCACTCGTGCAGTAACGTGGTTCACTTCTAGGGCCTTGTCTAAGGACACGACTGACACACCTGTGAAGATACATTATGAAATAATGTATTATGGTAGTGAAGGAAACAGTACGCTTTACTAGGTAAAGGTAAATGGGTCCTACTCATTATTGATGCAGTAATTCGGAATTAATGAAAGTAAGTAATGTAAAAATAATGCAAATGTAAAAAATTTCTCGTAAAAGTAAATAAATATTTTAAGTACTTATTACACGAATTTTCAGTTGGAACTTTTTTTTTATTTCTAAAAAATTATCTTACAGATTACTAAGGTTTTGTTTTTTTTAAGGAAAACTTCGTTTGAAACGCTGACCAAATTTCGGAGTTACAGTTTTTTTCTACATGTTATAAATGTATAAATTTACTAAAAATACTTTCATACATTTAGACATAACACAATAGGTGGCAGTGAGGTATTAAATAACAACAAATAAGGGGGAAAGGGGGAAGGTCAGTTTTCCATCAGCATGCATTTGGGTATAGAGACATGCGTAATACGTAACAATATTCATGAATGCAGGTACAAGAAATGCGTTTTGTAACATTATAAGTTTACTTGTTTAAATAGTTTATTATAAGTTTAGTAATTAAGTATTAGTTTAGTATTATAAGTAAGTATTAGTTTACATTATAAGTTTATAAGTAAAAAGTTTACACAACTTTCATTAAATATTATTAGATTAAAAATGAATCACATCCATTATACATGATCCAAAAATGTTCGTTTTTATATCCTAAAAAGATGAAGATCATACATTTCACTTCATATTACATGACATAATGGAATGAGTTTTTTCCTGATCCAACAAAAGATGAAAGTTCTACCCACATTTTAATAACTGCAAAACAAACATCACACTCGAATGCTTCCCCTCATTGCATATTATTAACAGTCTTACAATTTCTCTAGAAAAACATCAAAAACAAACTAACACAATCACAGATCCTAGAATAATTTCCCCATAACTGACTACCCCTCCAGAATCAACCACGTTTGAATGAAGCAAACTCAATCCACCCAACATCAAAACAAACATGTTTATTCTAAGAGCACCACTTTTTACCCCCTCCCTCCAAAACCAAAAACTCGCATACCCCCCTCTATCCCCACAAACAAGCAAAAACCCTTATCGTCGGATGTTAATTTTATCATCCGATCGCAAAGCAATCTCGGAGGACAGGGCAGAGCGACACAAAACAAGCGACAAGTCTCCTTTTAATTAGAAGCCGGAGGAAGCGAGCTCTGATCGCCGACCGCTTTAATTAGCGTTGAAACAAATCCGCAGAAATAATCGCTGGATGGGCGAAAAAAAAATTCCGTCGTTGCGTATTTTCGGAGAATATCTCACTAAACTAAGAATTTGCGAGTAGTTTTCAGAGCATTTATGTTTCTTCCCCGCAAAGATCGATTCTTAATACATCAGTCATTAAAATGTTTGGTGAAAGATCGATTCCTTTCTAGTAGATCAGTAATCCTAGTCTAAACTATTTAAGAATGTTTACAAAAAATATTTTTTTCTCCTTTCCATAAAGTATATATTCCCTGATTCTTCTGTTGTATTGATACTTTATCGAGTTATACGGATATCCATTATTTCATGGACGAGCAGCGTTCATTTGAGACAACATTTTTTATTTAATTATTATTAAATTTAGTATGTGCTTTAAAACTACTTGTGATTTTGTGGGTTAATTTTTCATTTTTTTTTCTTATCAACAAGAGTCACTTGTACTTAATATGTATTGCTTTGCTAATGTTCAGTGAATGTTCAAAAATATTCAGAAATACAGATGACTGATTTCAATTTTTTAGTGATTTGACCTTTGTTTTTATTATTTTTCTTTTAATGGGAGGGAGAATATTGATAAACGCATGAATTATACAAAGATAATAGCATTTGTTTTCTGCATCACATAATAGAATAATTTACTTCAAAAGATAAATTATTCAAAAGACTCAGCAAATATCAATAGTGTGTGCAAATACCATACTTTTCGTTTAGGGTTGGATGCAAATAATCATTCTTTTCTTTTCAACAACATCGAAAATTCATGTTGGTAAAATTGCAGAAAAAAAATCTAGGCTATTTACTCACGAAAGACGAGGCTTGTCAAAACCACAAATCGTGGTAATTGAGTTATCACCTAGAAAGAGAACACTTTTCCATATTCTGTACAACCATCTTTACACTCAATACAACTCCACTCCATAACCCTTTCTTTCTATCGAAAAACTAATTCGATTTTTTTTGCATTCGATTTCGAAACTCGATTTTCGGGGACGAAATGTAAAAGTAGTGTTTTCATTTAGTACCGTGCTTGGCTAATGATCAGCAATTTCTGGACTTTTTTTTAAAGTTGGCATTCCGTAGAGTTGCTTATTGAGTGTATTTTTAATTGAGCTCTTTCGGGAATTTTTTTTAACGGGTTAAGGAATTTTTTTTTCTGAAAATCAGAGTATTTTAAAGGCTAGAGACAGATTGAAGTGTCGCCGAGAAGATTTTTTTTTCTTCCTTCAGAGACATTTTACGAGAGACGCATAATTTCCTTCACCTAATGGACGTTTATTTGTTAAACAGCTTGATGGAAAAAAATAACATGGCTGCGAAGGGCTTCTTATTAAGAGGAAGTCGGGGAACATTTTATTAAAATCTTTTCACCCTTCTCGGAAAAATTTTTCATTAAAGGGAGGGGGGGGGGTGAATGTATGGTGGGGAGTTGTGTTGTGAGGGTCAGGGCTGCTCTTCTGGAAATGACTAAGTAGTGAATGACCTTTCTTTAAAACGACTTTTGAGAAATATTAAAGGGGAAATTATAGTGCTCTTGTGTGTTTCCATTTTTAAAGTGAGTACTCTACTCAAAAAACGCCATATCAGCTTATTATTTGGTGTGTTTAAGTGACTGAGACTATTATTGGAATTGTGATGAAACGGAGTTTTTTTTCATCTTTGATATTTATTTCTTTGATACTTGTTTTTCTCAAGGATTGCATGGAACTTTTGAACTTTTGGTATATAAAATAAGCTGAATATTTATTAAAGTAAAAAAAATGCATGGTTGAATTATTTTCCCTTAAGTATTTAAAATCACGGTGAAGATACGTATTTTCATTTATTAAGCTACATGAGCGTGCGAGTTTATTTATTTGTGTTTAATTTTCTTATTCTATTTTCACCCTTATAATATAAAAGATATCAAACAGAACATGAATTTGATATTGTGATGTCATTTAATTAAAAGCAAATCTTGTTTATTTAATCAATAATGCGATTAATTTTCTCCAGCTTTATATTTAATAAAGAAATAACAAATAGGCCCGTCTAAAAAGAAAGAATTAAAATATATCGACATAAAGTGGAATTTATTAAAATGTTGCTTTCAAGAACTACATATGAATGGTATTGTATATTAATTAAATTTCATAAAAACTACTACTTAAATACAAATTAATCCCTCTCTAAAAAATTAATCTGCCCCATATACCTTTTTTTTTTTACTCTTTTATAGTTTAAAATTAAACCCTTCAAAAAACTAAACCTCTTTGAACCACGTATACCATTACTAATGGGCACAGAATTACACAACTTCTTAAAAAGAAGGAAAGAAATCCTTCGCGATACAATGTAGCCTCAAGTTCTTAAGTTAACAAGACGGAGAATAAATTAGAAATGCTCTTATCAGGTATCAAAAAAGAGAAGATACCTCGTTCTTTGCAACGGAATATCTCTCAACGCTGTGAACCCCACTCTTCTTCGAGAGAGCTTCTTCCCACACGCATGCACCCACTCATGCCGCGTTCTTCAAAATTATAGCGTCTCAACAAAGAAAGGAGGAGGATGAAAGAAAATAATAAGGGATGACGAGGTTGTTAGAATTGGGGGCGACAAAATTTCGCATTCATGAATGAATACGAATAGAGGATGGGAATAACAAAGTCGAGTCATCTAGAGAATTAAAAAAAGCATTTTTTTAGGTTTTAAAAAGTTTAATATCACATAAATTGTGCTATGATAATAACTTATATGTATACATAATCAATAAAATAATTCCAAAAGTTTAGAGAGTTATAATTGCTGATTTAAAACAGCTTGTGTTCGCGTTCTTTTATGTTCCTTGTATGCGTTCTTGTCAATATTGGTTTGGTTATTAAAACTTATTCAAATTTCTTTGAATAACTTTAAAGTAATAATGTCAGAAATTTAAAGCTAACTTTCAATAAATTGAAAAAAAAAGGATGGAGCCCACGTAGTTTTTAATGAAATGTAAAATAAATATGCTCTACGAATCCTTTAAACTCTCAACAACTTTCCCAAAGTAAGAAAGGAAAAGAGCTGGAAATATATATAAAAGCAGTCTGAAATATTTTTTTTGATTTTTTGGATACATTCAGATAATTTTATCGCGTCTTTTTAAAATATTTAAATTTTTGTTTACAGAAATATTTTATAAATAGTTTATTTTCTTATTTTGTCTGTACAAACTCATTCTAGAGTTAACGGAAATGAGTTTATATAAGGATTAACTGAAGCATAAATTTTATCAAACCGTTTTTTTCAAATTTAAATATAGGTGTATTGATTTTCTTTTCTGTCTGATACCTATACTTTTTAGTAAATATTTTACCCCTTCAATTTAACATTAAATTTGAATTCAAATTATTAAATTAATGCATGTTCATAGATTTAATTTCGTTTCACGAGTCATATTTTCTGGAATTTCTATATTCAAAGATTATTACAATAAAATCAGTAAAATAATTTAAAATAATGAACCTTTTTTGAAAAATTAATTACTCTTCGACCAATATTTTATTTCGTTTCTTACAATTCAGAGCCTTTTCCAACATTTTATTATCCAACATTATCATCTAAAACATCTATTGAGACTACGGTTTACCAAACTTTCGGAGTTTTAAAAGAATTATAAGGAGTTCAAGACGGGCAATTTTCTGGAAGTTAATGCTTAAAAAATAAATAATTTCGAATAGAATTTAGAATTAAAGTTGAGCTCCAATTATAATTAATCAGTGGGGAATTAAATATCTATATCAATATTTCACTGAAATTTTACTCCAATTAAAATATTTTTTGCAACCTATTACGAAAATTTGTTTTGTGTTTAGCATCAACTTAAAAATTTCAATTAAATCTATTAGATTAACAACAATGGAATTTTATGTAAAAAAAGTCTTTTGTAAATTAATTTACTGATAAAATAATGCCTTCTAAGTCCTGTTTTAAAATAGTGGTGTAATAAAAATTTCTTCAAGGCAAATTTTCATCACACAAAGTATAGAATTATATTCATTACTTTTCAACATACCTTTCACACCCCATTAAAATGGTTATTTTTAAAATTATCATACAATGACTATTTTGTTTTCCACCTTAAATTTAATAATGAAGCAATTCGTTAAGAATGGAGGATTTGCACATGACGTCACGACCCTTTTAGCTGGTAGACACACCTGTTGCTAGGGCAGTTGCTAGGTGCGGGGATCACGTGATTGCAAATGCTCCAATAGAAGCATTCGCACATGACGTCACCACCAGTTATTTTCTTTTAACTGTCAACTGCTGGTGGAGACGCACCTGTTGCCAAGGGGGTTGCTAGGTGTGAGTCACGTGATCGCAAATGCTCTATTATTTAATGCATTTTAAAAATGTCAATAGTCAGAAAAATACAGGGTGTCCCATAAAAGACTGACACATTACATTTTAAAAATCAATAACTCAAAAACTAAAAAAGATAAAAATACGCGGTTTCTTGCATCCTACTCTAAAGACCAAATAATTGTATGACACAAGTTTTCGTAAATCATAGGTCAAAAATCCCCCGACAGGTGGCAGAACTATTTTACATTATCTCCTATGAGAAGATTGATACTTTTTACCCTGTCGGGGGATTTGGGAACAATGATTTACGAAAATTTCTGTCATAAAATTCCTTGGTCTTCAGAGTAGGATGCAAAAAACCGTGTATTTTTATCTTTTTTAGTTTTTTAATTAAAAATTTCTAAAATGTGTCACTTTTTTGGGACACCCTGTAATTTAGCTCCAATTAAAAATTAATCAGTGGGTAAATAAGTCAGACGCTATTAAAGTTTCGCTAAAATTTTGGATAAAATGTGGATTTTTTCATAATGCTTCGTCTGTTGGTAAACACTCTTTTCGATGCAGTCAGTCAAAATGACATAGTAGCGCACAACTTTTTGCAACAATTCACATAGACAGCCACACCGAAAGGAAGGAAGTATAGGGAAAGGAAGGAAGGAAGGAAGGGAAGGGGTCACACTTACTGTCCAACTTACTGAAAGCGAGGTAGAACTCGTTGATGGAGAGCGCGCCGTCGCGGTCTGTGTCATCGAACAGCAGCATGTCTGCCAGGATGCAGGACTTGGAGAGCTGCCCCAGGTGATCCCTCTCCGCAGCCTGCCACAGCTCCTCGGCCTCCAGCTGCCCGTTGTTGTTCTGGTCGTAGTGCGAGAACATGATGCTCACCAGGTACTCGTTGCCTGCAGGGAAGGTTAAGTAGTCAATGATTTGCTCGTAAAAGATACTGTCTGTCTACCACAAGTTGAGCGATGGTCTAGTTTTCTGGTTGGGGCGGTTGCTATAGTAGAAACAAGACCGATTCATTTTAAATAGGGGTAAACCGTATTATGATTTGGCGGAGATTAAAGCCGACGGAGAATTATTGGCGATCGCAAGCACAGTCTTCTTCTCGGAATTGATGCTGTTGCACGCATATGTTAGAGGCTGGGATTAGTGAACTGTTAAAATAATCAACAAAGGGGACTAGTGATTCAATTGAACAATTTCCCCCGTTGAAAATGAGGAGAGTTCTGTAGCCTTGGCAACAGAAATGTAAACGAGAGCTAAACTTGATAAAGACAAGCAGTATGTAGCATAATACTCGTTGCTTACAGGGGAATGTCAGTAATCAACGAGCTGGTTGTAGTCTGAGCACATGATGCTCAACAGGTATTCGTTGCCCACAGGTAGGGCCGTATCCAAGGGGGTGGGTTCAGACCCCTACCGACATTTTTAGACTAATTTGTATACTGTTATTTTCCTTGAAAATTCTGCAACTTACAAGGAGCAATTCTCTTCGGGAGCCAAAATATCTTCCAAAATTTTGACGTGTTTGTAAAGTGTTTTCCACTTGAAAATTCTTCTTTTTACAGGAAGCGGTTCCCTTTGGGTGTTCCCCAAAGAGGTTTCAAAATTAGATTTAAACACTAGTTTGATGAGGCAAATATCGAAATATTTTCTGGAAATTTTTACGCATATTTATAATTTTTTCCTTGAAAATTCTGTGGTTCACATTTCAGTTGCGCGAGAAAATAAAAAGCCTAGAAGTTAAAAAAAGGCCAGAAGCGTCAGACTTATGAAATAAGTATTCATTAAAAAAAGTGAATTTTTCTAACATCTTAATTATCTACACATTTGGTTAAGGTGATCACAGAACACCAAGAAGTAAGGTATGATCATTATTTATGAAGATTTTAGAATTACTTGTTTTTAAAGGTACTTTTTAACTAATAAACGATAACTTGCAATCCGTTCCTAAAAATAGTACAACTTAAGATCGTTTATTATCTTATTTCAGTCACGGCAATCAATTAGTAGGTACACCATATGAGGTGAATTAGTCAGAGAATATATGTCAATAACTATATGGCTCACATAATGGGAATATTAGGTTATGCTCTACTATTTATATTAGACTTCCCATAAAATTGAACTAATTTATTAACTTAAATTGGCATCATTAGCCTGATAGTTAGCAGGTAACTAAATTAATTTACATTATTTTTGGAACATCCAATGAATATTGGATTTCTCTGATACGATCAATATAACAGGCGATTTTTGGAAACTTCATTGTAATTTTACGGTAATTATGTCGTTACCACCTATAATAGCTCTTTTCCCTAATTACGTAATACTTAACTCAAGAATCCCGGTTCCAAATGACCTGTTATTTTTAAAGGTCTTAAGTGACGCAGATTGGAGATCAATATTTGTACAGGGATTTATATTCATCTAATGCGCTTAAAAACAGAATAAATGATGAACCATATTGAATATTTATAGACATTCAAGTTTATGGAAGTATTTTTACTCCACATTAATGCTATTTTCAATGTTTAATGGGATTTTACGTCAATTATTGAACTTAATCCATTTATTTAAGCATAGTTTGAAAAGTTAGTTGTTTTATTATTAGAATAGTTTGACGGTTTAAGATTGTTTTGTATACCATTACGCATTTGTTTGTAATTTCATTAAAATCTTAAATTCATTACAACATTTCTAAAATATAAAAAAATCAAGAAATGTACAAAAATTTTTATAACGTATGTATAGTTAGTTTACTTAACTCTTAACTAATATATATTATTACTTATATCTACACCTATATTATTTTTTTGGTATTTTCTATTAGGATACTTTGTTTTCATTTATTAATGTATTCAAAGTTAATTATATCACATCTTTCACACGGATAAGGATATTTCGAATTAAAATTCCTCAATAATAAAGTTGTAAGGTATTTATAAAACAATACATAATATTGCTTATTTTATTTAAAGAATAACTTTAAAGCAAAAAAAAAAAAATATGCTACTTTTAAATCTGCTAAATCTGTAACTTCTTTTTAAAACAAATACTCCATTCATAAAAACATTAAAACCTAATTATGTCTTAATCAAAAGAATTCATTTCAAGTTTAACACATTGCTCTTTAGCTTTAAACCCATTCTGAAACAACAAACTTAACAAGTGCATCCTTAAGTTCATTAACATCAAAGCTCAAATTTAGAACCTCAAAATTCACTTATACGGCCTCCAGAATTTCAATCTGTAAACTCCAGACTTAATTGGGATATACTTTGAAGGCTTCCACCGGGTGTAAAACCTTATTCCGGCATCATGGCCTAAACAATTTTCGACTTGGCGTTGAAAATTATGATTAATTACTTAATATCCATCATAAAGTCTGCGCAGTCCTGGAGTGTAAATAATGCGAGGGTGTTTGAGGGGAACTCTTTAATTTGAGCCTCGGATGTGATTTATGGGAGCTAAGTCCTCCTAGGGTTTCTCGTACAAAGAGAAGAACCCTAACTTTGGAGGAGGCCGAGGACTTTGAAATTTATAGCGGACGGAACTCCTAGTAAACCTTAGTTGACTTAAACACTATGTCAAGGTGAGGGCTTTAATGACTCTTTTGGGGAGCCTTTGTGTTGTCAGAGGTATCAAAGAAAATATATGAGTAAGGAGGGTTAGTGGGAAAATGGTGATCAGACAAATGAATTATAGTTCGGTTAGGTAGAAAGATAGCAAACAATTATGTTTTACTCAATGATGTTTTTAAATTCAAACAGAACGAACGTAATTATTTGAGTTTGAGTGGAAGTTTATTACTCTAACACGAGTGACCTATTCACAACTTTATAAAATTTATCTTGCAAAAAAGAAGCTTGCAATGTTTGAAAATGTCTGAAGCAATGATGCAAAATCATACAAAGGAGAAAAAAAAAATATAAGTTAAAATTTTCTTCAACTGGGCGATTTCTCTTTAGCAATGAATTAAAACAATAATAAAAGAGAAATATTAATTTTTATTGCAATTTTGATTTCATTTTCAGTCAAATAGAAAACTGATAAATAGCTATCAAATTTACTACTTGTTACAGAAAACTCCTTTTACCGTCCAACATACGAATGTCAAAATTTATTTTATCCAGTTTCTTTAGTCTCTCTATAATATTATTAGAGGAAGTAACAATATATAACTCTATTATTTCTTATTTAGCTTCAACTTCAAATAACTTAATCCAGAATCTTCTTACGGCCGTATCACCACTAACTTAACCTAAAGTTAGCCTGGAATCACAAAACCTCTAGAAAGAAAACAAGTTTTAAGGCAGAGATGGCGAAAAAGCTTGATTACACAGGTTTACCTTAGGTCAGGTTAGTAGTGAATACAGAGTGTCATGTATAATTATTATAAAAAATACAATTCATAATAAAATAATTCAACCCCTATATAATATACTTTTTTCGTGAAGATCAAAGTAGCTTCAGTACATATAGTTATGTTAAGTAATTTTTCAATACTAATACATCTATCACAGGTGTTTAAATTTATGCAGTAAAAACGTTTAAGGCTTACAAAATCATTAAATTCGATACCTTACCTGGTTTCTTCGAGTCCGTGAGCTTAGCGCTATTGAATAGCAACAGGTTCTCTTTCATGAAATCGTAATCCTGCTGACTGCACTCCCTTTGTGGAGGAAGGTCAGGGTCCGGGTCAGTCTCGCTGGACATGGTGGTCAGCGGCTGCACCGTGGGACCCACGTCCGTCCAAGAAGGGGTCTCTTCCGTCGTGTGGTCAGTGGTCACGGAAGGGGTCGTCGCTGGAAGACCCGTAGACATCTCGTCTTCCGCTGAGGTCTCGAAGTCGGGCGTGGTCGTTTCTAGCACTGGGGGGTATCCTGGAATTCGAAAAAAAGAGTGTAATTTAGATTGGGGGACCGAATGTCACCAAGCCAGAAGGTATGAGTCGCTTCTGGGAAACTATGGTTAGAGCGAATGGTGGGAAAAGTAGGTATTAAATTGAGTTGGATAAGAGTTTTTTTATAATTAAAAGATAACTGGTGATTAATTTTAATCAATTTATATATTTTTTACAGTGATAGGAGGCCGGTTTAACCCTTTAAATTCTAATCGAACTGAGTTCGGATCAGTGTTACAGCAGAGCCTAGAGTGATGGTATACTTAAACACAATTTATAAGGGAGATTTTAATTACAAAATGTACATATTCTGTTTCTTTGTACAAAACAGGGTTTCATGTAAGCAACTTACTTTAGTATTTTTAATTGTAAAAACGAAACTAACAAAACGATTTCTTTAAAAATTCACTTCTTTTTTTTTTTAAACAAAACAAGAACTCTGAAATCCCCAAATTTTAAGATTGAACTACTTATCTTTTTATGAGAGACGAGGGGATTTTATTGCATTTATTTTTTATTGCAGTTTCGATGCATGTGCCATAAAGTTCTAAAATTTTCATACAGTGGAAATGTGGAATATTAAGCTCAGTACTTTTTAAATAAAATAACTAAAAGTTTAAACTAAAATAATCTTCAGAAAAGTAAACGCTTTTTACGGCAGCATTTTCTTTATAAACGTAACAGTTTTTAAGTTAATATTTGAACTGTTCAAATAAAAGTTTTTAAATACACTATACAATTTAAAAGTTTGAATAATTTATCTTCACAAAAAAAAATCTTTTAGAAAAATCCCAACTTAGGTCTAAAAAAAAAGCCTGAAAGGTAAATGATATCTCTTTTATAAAAAAACATCAAACTCCGATTAGTTAAAAATTTATGTTGGAAGCCAAAATAAAATTGAGTATCGAGCAAAAAAGTCATAAAATGAACTTTAAATCAGGAGAGAAAAAAAAACGTGTTTAAATTTTAAAATCTTACGAGAGTGAGAACGCTTCAAAAACCTTCTAACGCCATGTTTATTCTGAATCTAACTCAAAAGATAGAACGTTGCTTTAGGCAATAGAGTATTAAATGAAGCCCAACAAAAAACGTTACCAATATCAGAGATAAGAGATAGAGCATTTTGTAAATCAATGCTCATCTGCAAGATAAAAGAGTTCCAATAAAGAGAAAAAACACTTTAGTGGAAACTTTCCTTCTTATTTTTGAAGTGGCTTTTAATGTTCAGCCTTTTTCCATGACAGAGCACTTTTAAAGTAGCTTTTAAAAGTTTTCTAAAAAAGTGTTTGGATTTAAAAATGGCAGAATGAAACTAAAAAGCCAAGGAGAGAAGCAACAATTCATTCATTCAATTAATATTTAATAGATCCTTTATTTCAATGGAAATGACGCAAGGTGGTTTCTTTTGAGTATGAGGTTTTACATTTTTCAATGCATTAATTTTCTTATTCATATTTTTTTCTAAGAGGATTAAAATAAGATTGGGCTAATTTAGAATTTTTTTTCATCGGAACAAAGAGAGTAAATTATGGATTTATTCAGTAAAAAGTGAGTTGTTTACAAAAAAAATTGCTACCAAATTGACTAAAATTAGTTATTATTTCGAAGGAAAAATTATTCAGCAAATCTTCTTTAATTCATAATGACAATGACGATATTTGTATACTTTTATGTAAACATAGAAGATAACACTTCTCCGATTTTAAATATTATCGATTCAAATAAAATGTAATGAGAGTAAGTGCTTGAATAAAATTACAAGGTAAATTACTCTATTAATTAAACAAGACTAATGGTAAATACGATTATGACGATCTCGAAATATAATTTAAAACTTTAATGGTATGCTTAATTGTATTTAGTTTACATATTTAATGCATTTGTGAGTTTGAACAACATAATTTAGAGAACTACAGCATATATATAATTCTTTTACTATTAACAGAAGATTTTACCATCATTTGAGATGGTTAGAATGAAATTAGTATAAGTCCACTGAACGTAGTTTTGAGTAACTGAAGATTTTCTCTAGCGGCGCCTGTGTTTTTCCTATGGAGAGACCTATGGTAGCTCTTACGGGCCACTTATTGAGATTTTGGCTTAGGCGACTGTCAGGTAAAGGATTATAAAAGAGATCCAAATCCTTCTTTTCTCAAATTTTGTATTTTCGGACTTTCATCCTGAGTTTGATTAATTCTAAGAGTACAATTTTTCGTAATTTCTACCAACTCTCTCCTCTAAGGAACTCGTAGTATCGAGTACAGAGATAACCTGTATTGGTTACAATTACTCTGTAGTCTGACTACCAGGTTCTACATAAATAAATATAACAGAACTCCCTGCACAAACTACAGGGTTTTTCTCATGGCCACCTAGACTCATAAGGCCACAGAAGCTCGAAATCGTGACGTGAAATAGTAGGCAAGACGTCACTTTTCAACAGCGCAATGTACAAGTTTTCAGACTGGAGCTGCGAAAAGCTGCTATGAAATGTGACGTCTTACCTACTATTTCACGTCAAGATTTCGAGCTGCTCTGGCCTTATGAGTCTAGGTGGCCATGGTTTTATGGTATCGCAGACGACAGGATTTCTTTGTTAAATCAGCAGTTTTTGAGAGTGTCATACGGTATAAGTCTGTATGCATATTGTGCGTATGCTCACCTCTCTTCTTAAGGCAGAGACGGCGGTGGTCGATGGCGATGGTGGAGTCCGTGAGGCAGGCCTCTCGGTGCAGCTCGCAGTGGTTGGCGTAGTAGCGGCCGTCAGTGCCGCACACCGGCTTCTTTCGCTTCTTGCAGTACTTGTGGCACGTGCACACCGCCTCGCCCATCGCGTTCACCTCGCACTCGCGCCACCGACCGCACGAGAAGCGCAGGCACCCTCCTCCGCTAGCCACCACGTCTGCAAGAGAAATACCGATGGGTAAGTAACTGTGCAGTTGAAGCATAGGTAGTAAATAATCATTTGTAACACAACAGTACATCCATAAATAACTACGCATCTTCTAACAAGGAAACGCTCCCAGGCTAAACTCACAGAAATGGACGAAAACTTTACAGGAAGATGATTCAAAACACTTACTGTGAAAAAATTAGCAGCGGAATTTCATTAGGAGAGGAGTAAATTAATATCAAAAATCGGGATTCTGAGTTGCCGAGCCCATTTAGTTGGCACCACTTGGTGACTTAGTATGCATTTGATGAACCTTTTTTGATTGGCCGATTTAAACTGCTTCAGAGAAAACGAGGCTAATTTCTTTTAGGATTTGGCGGTTTTTCTGCATTTCCCGCCAAGTAAGGTTGCATTTGGCATTAAAACTAATTATTTTTAGGATTTTTTACAGCTGTTCTATTGTAATTCCGCCGCCAAATTTTTCACAGTAAGTGCTTTGTTAATTCTATCAAACTCAACGAGCTTCTTAAATCTGACATTATAGGAAGTTATTCTCGACGGTGATATATGAAATAAAAGGAACACGAAATTATGACGGGTAATAGAAAATTCGCCCTCTCATTGCAGTGGATAAGACAGGAAAATCGAGTACAAAGCAAAAATAGAATATTTACTAGAATATAAATGCATCACGGTTGAGTGTTCTGAACTAAATAGTCGTTTTCAGGCATTGCTGAATAATTTTAAAATTACAACATAAAAGAATTATCTGAGAATCCATAATCAACCAGAAAACATTATTCACACAGGGAAGGGGACACTAAATAGCTTCATAGTTATTTCATCCCATAATATCAAACTTCAAACACCATTTTCACGTCAAAATGCCACATAAAAATCTCAATCATCTCCCCCAAATCCATAAGAAAAATCTTTCCCTCCTCTCCAGATTGATAGGTTCACCAAAATAATATGAGATACGCCCCAGCACGGGAGATAACCCAAACTTTCCTCATAAACAACCCCCATTATAACAGCCAACAAGTCTCCCATCCAACAAGCCAACTTCCTTCAAACACCCTTTCAGACCGCATTACGCACCTTCACACGGGGTGTTTTGTCCCCATAATGTCCCCTCAACCAACAACACCCATAAAACCCGCGGCATAATGGGGGGAACTCATATAAGCAGGTTGCATATTATAAGCACCCCCATAACCTTTATAGCGCATGCGAATAATGCAACCAGGGCCCTTGGAGAATTACGGTCGGAAGCAAATCCGAAAGCGTCCGTGTCGATTCCGGGATGTTTTGTTAAGACTGCTTTAATCCGATGCATGATCGGGTTGGTGTGTGTGTGGTATTAGAGGTCGCGATGGATTTCGTCAAAGCTCCTCCCTCTCTTCTGTGGCTTGTAGAGGAGAGATTGCAGAACAGGTGGGTAGTTACACAGGTGGTTGATACGGTACTTTTTATTATGTGAATAGAATTGAAGTTCCACTATGGAAGTTTTTGCATGCTATTTAGAATATTATACCCATCAAGATTTATTCATACTAATACATAATCGAAATATTCTGTACCGTGTTTTAGATGATGCCCGAAATGATGAAATGAGTATGTTTTTATGCGATGATTGTTAAAAGAATGGTGGAAAATTAATAGTTTGTTTTTAAGTTAAGATGACCATTAAGCTTCTTAAACTTAACTAATTTTAAAATGTATATTTCTATAGAAGTCAAAACTAACATAAATCGATCTTATTTTCTTTTAAAGGATGATTCTGATTAGGAACCACCAGAATCATGTACTTACATTAAAGGTTTTAAAAATATTATTTTAAAATATTACACTAATGGTTTGATTTAAGATTATTCAATCTGAAGAGGAAAAATTGATAGAAAGAAAAAACTAGATTTTCCATATATTTTTACAGAATTCCTTCATTATATCAACTGAGGAATACATTTCATATTCTTTTAAGAATCCCTTTAAAGCTTGTTGTTTTCTGGAAAAACGTCGAAAATCACTTTTATTATTTACAATTAAGTAAGTAAATTAATGAGTTTTAAATTCAAATTCAAATATTTGAAATTGATATGAAAATGACTTTAACGCAAGAGATTGTTAGTTCAACCATCGTTACATCACAATCATCCTTAATGACCCCAAAAATAACCCAAATTTCGTCTTACGATAATCTTACCAGTTATTAACCAAAATTATCATTCGAAGAGAAGAAAAAAACCACTCGATTCCCCAACGCAAAAAAGAAGAGAGATTGCATAATGAGGTTTCTAAGATTTCAGAAATCACCCATCGGCCCAAATGTCCCATAATAGTCTAGATTGCGAGGCTTTAATACCCTTTGTCTCATCCACGGTCGCAGCGAGCGAGCGAGGGAAATTAAAGCACTTCCCAAAAGAACAAAAGATTCGGAATTCAAATTCGGCCTTAATGTTCTTTTAATCACAAAATCGATGCCATTCGACGGAAGAGAAAAAGTGACACTGCAAATACAAAAGGTAGTGGCTGATCGGACGGAGATCTGATGGCCGCCAATGTCTCAATCTCCCTGCGATTATAGCGCGGGAAGTGTTATCATCATTTGGTAGTTAGGGCAGGCTTTTGCATCATTCATTCGCTCTATTGTGCCAAATTCGGCGCGATATGGGCCCGACATGTAACCGTTTTGACTTGGCAGGAAACCAGGGGAGTATAAGGATTGGGAAGATCACCAAGAGGCTGATAACGAAGATACTTTCGACACTATGTGTATTTAATTAATATTTTGAGAGTTAAGTTTACAATGGGAGGCGGTATTTGGAGTTGAATTTTGCTCAAAAAATGTACTTTTTTATCTTTCCGGATTAATATCTTATATCTTGAATTTATAATACTTAATTAGTGCATTCAAAGAACACAATTTATACAAGCAGAAGCAATGGAAATTTTCTGTAACAGCACATTTTTGCGTTTTGGTTAAATAAGGGAGAAAAGTAATTTTTAAATTCGAATAGGGAAACTTTCTAATGGATCTAGGATTAGAAACAAATTTTAGTTGTTTTCCTAAATTCTTCTTTCCTAAATTTTTTCACATCAAAGATACTACTTAAATATTTATTTTAAAATTATGTGATTTGATGGTTTGAAAATTACTTTTAATTTAAAACTTTTAGTTAAAAAATTATTATTAATTTTAGTTAAAACCATTTTTATACCTTTTTTTTTCAAAACTAATTGTACTGAAAATTACTAAATTACTTTTCAGAGTAAAGCTGCTTTTTAAATTGATTATAGGAAGAAATGTTATTTTTACTTTGAAAGAGAGAAACGAAATTTTCAAGGTGTAATGTTTGTTTTTCTGAGCAGTAAGTCCATTCACTGGAAAACAACATTGCCGTAAAGGAAAGATCAAGGAGAAGAAAACTTCAAAATGTTACTGGTTTCCCCCCGTGTCCCTGTACTACGTCAAGTTAGTGATTTGTAAGCGCTTGCTTTAATTCATATTTTTCAATGAAATAAACTTGTAATTAAAGCTATTTACATTTTTGTTTGAAAAAATACTTTACTTTTTCCTTATGAAGTATGTTTCCTTTTATTCGAGCTGAAATTACACTGATCTAAAAGGACGTTAACAAAATAAGATACTATATGGGAACATTATAGTAATTATTTGGTACACACATAAATAATTGATTTTAATTTACAACCAAAGTATAATAAATTAAAATATAAATCAGACAAAAAATAGCAACCAGAATTTATAAATTAGTCAATAAATAAAGAATACGTTCACTAAGCATTCTTTGCAATTAGTTAAGAAGCTTTATAAATGTCAAACGCGGGCGAAAGAAAAGTGTTGCCATTTAAAAAAAAGAACTTCCGAAAAGAAAGTAACGATAAATTTAAGACTCAGTTCAGTTCCCGAAATCAATAAGAAAATACACAGCATCGAAGAAGCATTAAGAAAAACACCAGCGGCATCTTCTAATTGATACAGATGTCAAACCCGAACTTAGGGAGAAAAAAAAGCGAATTGTATAATTGTAGCATCCCGTCAAAAACTGAATCGGCGCAAACACCTGGTGAATATATGTTCTTTTTCTCTAGCAGAGAAATCCTCGGAATCCCTCCCTGAGAGAAAAAAAGAAGGGCCTCATAAATTAAATATGTCACGTCCGTTCGGTGTGACGAGCGGAAAAGTTTTTAAATTTCCATGCGTTTGGGTTTTCGTTTCTTCTATTTTTTTTTTCATTTTCGAGTTGAAATCAGAAGCGGCGACGGAGAAATGGCGTCGTTAGCCCTGGAGCGCAGGGTGACAGATGGCGACCGAAAGTAGGCCTGAGTCGCAACACTTGGCGACGTTTCGCTTTGCGATGTCCAGAGGTTCTGACCCGTAAAAAACACGGGTAGGAATTGAAGATAGGTATGAACATTTTTATTATTTAAATGATTTTGGTTTTAACTTTGCAATTTGTGTGAAGTAAATTTTTAATTTTTTTTAAAGGCCATTACGAATTGTTTGCTTTTGTGCTAATATATGCAAACTATAGTATAATAAATTTATGAGAGAAAAATTAACAAATATGAGCTCACCAAATATTTAAATAGGCAAACTTTTATTTCTTCAATGCACGAGTTTAACCGGAACAAGATAGTATTTCTATTAGATGTCTATAAAATACTTCCAGTGTATTTCATATCATTTCGCTCAAACCCGCTGGAATTGTTCAAGGAATACGTGACGCCTCACAGTAGAACTTATTGTCTATAGCTTTGAGAATTTTTTTTTTCTTTAATGTTAAAATTTAATTGTATGTATCCAATATGTCGTAGTCAGTTTGAATAGATTGGTTTTCTTGCTTCTAAGATCTAAGATAAGATTATCTAATGATAAGGTTCATTTATGGGGTACCTTTTCATGGATTGTAAGAACAGGATTAAACTTTTGGCTGAATTGCAATATGAATAGGAATAACAAGTTTCATAGTCTAATGAAAATAGTCTTAGAGGATAATGCTCTATCATTAATAGGGCTGAGATTTCCATGTATTAATTACGTATCTTTTCAGAAATCTGATATTGCAAAGTTCTCTCAAATGCTACACGTTTCAAGGGATTCGGGATCGATTTAGACCATTTTTATACATATTTCGGTTTATTTACATGTTTTTACATATTTCGATACATAAGTGTTTATGAAAACAAATTTTATCGTAACTTTTATTTCACAGTGTATAACACCTATAAAAGAAATCGAATCTTCCCATCTCTCGCCAACCTCCGCCATCCTTGGCGCAAAAGGGCGTCAGCTGGCAACCTCATCCATAAACCATGAATGCATGAGACGGAGCCGAATGAGTTTTTTGGCGCGTTCCATTTAAAACCCCATTAGGGCCGCCGATCGCAATTAGAGCCCTGTAAAACATTCCGGGGCCCAGCAATTACCTCCTTAGCCGGAGAAGGCCTTATCGGAACGCACTTAAACGCCTCGGTTTCGCCCTGGCCCAAATTAAGAGATAATCCCCGAAAGGAAATGAGTTTCGTCTTCAGGAGCGGGGATTACGCCGATCCAAGGTGTTGACAAAACGGTGCGATTTACCCGAAGTAAAACGGGCCTTGAATCAGCAGCGAGTCTATGTAGAGTAAGGTTGAGGAATTAAAGTTAGTTTGGAAAAGGTGAAACAAGTTCGTTTATTTCAGCCTTTCTTAGTTTAGTTATGATGGTTAATGCAATGGTATGAATTGTTTTAGAATTGAGATGAAAGTAAAGTTACACGGTAAATTCTAAATATAACCGATAATGATGCAGTTTACTCTGGGAGAAGTTTAAAACTCAATTACACAGATGTAAAGGGAAACCTTTTATCCAAATTATCAATTAAAAAAGGGGATTTAAATCACCTTTTAGTCTATGTAAAGTAAGGTAAAGGAAGAGAAAATTAAGGTTAGCTTGGAAAAGATAGTTTCAGCTTTCCTAGTTTTGTTATGGTTGATACTATGATATAAATAGTTTTTTATAATTGAGATGAATGTAAAATTTCAGTTGATACAAAATAAAAATAAATAATAATGTAGAATACTAGGAATATTTTAAATTTTAATAAAGCAGTTACACAGATATAAAGTGAAACCGTTTATCTAAAATATGAGTAAATTAAAAACGGTTTAATGAACACATAACATAAAATATTTAGAGTCATTCAAAATTTAATGTATGCAAAAGCCAAAGTATTATCAATGAAAACGAAATACTTTCCTGAAACTAAAAACAAAACTTAGAAATGCTATAAAGGAAATGATCAAATGCAGAATAATTATATCAATGCGAGGATGATTTTAAAGGTATCAAATTAGAATTCTATGTAAGATAGCAAATTTTTAGGGATAATGGACTAAGATTTTATGTCACTAAATGATGCAAATAAATAAAAATTGTGCTTAATCTCAGCTTAAAACTATTTAACTCTATTTAAGCATGTTATTTGGATGGGGTTATTCACAATTTATTCAATATTTACCGAAAATATGTTCCAAAAATGACAGTTAATTTTACGAGTCAATTATTTCATTTTATAACTTGATATATTTTATATGTATGTAGTTTCATAATGTTATTAAATTTTCCAAACAATATAAATACTGCTCTCCGCAGACCAAACACTATTTAAAACTTAATCAAAACTTTTTAAATTGTAAATTGTAGTTTCATTAAAATCAGTAACCTGTATGTTATCACTATACTAAATATAACCCAATTACTCTTTATAGCCATTTTTCTGATTACCTAAAAATTCAAGATAAATTTTAAATTAAAGGGGCCAATACAAAATTCACAAACATTGTTTTGTATTCCTTCTAAACTTTCACGATAAATTAAGTTTTTATCTTGTGAGAAACCTTTGGCACATGCATTAAAACTCTTTAAGACATCCAGTCAAAAATGTCATACTAATTTAATATACTTCATCAATCTAAACTTAAATTAGAATTATTATATATCTTTAGGTTGACACTTAAAACTCGTTATAACTAAGGGAATTTAGTCTTGGTATCTTTTTTTCATACACAAAAGAACTAGAATAATGTATTTAGACCTAGATGGTAGGTAGGAAATTCGATTATATAGGTATTAAATTCTTGACAGATATTGTTTTTTCTAATTAAAGCCTGTCAATTTTTTATGACACTCTTCAAAGACTTTTTTAGTCTCCTTAAATTTTCTATTCAGGCATGCATAATTTTATCCTATTAACGAGCTAAAAAAATTAAACAATATTTTCAAAGCTAATTAGATCCAGATTCTTCCAATTTTTCATCGTGTTTTTTTAAAGGGAAAAAATTCATGAATATTTCTTGTGGAAATTAGATTGAATGGTAGAAAAAAAATGTAATGATTAGTTCCTTTTCAGAATGGTGCTGGCAGCTTTATACTCCCCCGATTCTTCAAAAACTTTAACACATGGTAATATTTGTTTTCTTTGTATTAGCTTGGTCGCTATCATGATTTAAAATATTTGAAACATTATACATTATACACATTTAAAATTGCATTTCGGGGATACGTTCTACTCCGCTTATTGTGATTACGGTTAATGTTATCAATCGGATATTGTTATCAAAATTGACCGGTCCCGATCACTCCTATTAAACTTAAAGCAAACTGTATCGTTTTATGTGATCAATAATCGCTTAATGTTATCAAAATCTAGTAAAATCCCCTAAAAACTACTTTTCCGAAGGCCTCCGTTCGAAGGTCAATTTTAATACATAATAATTCATACAAAATTGTGAGTCATTAACTTATTAGTGTTATTTGTTCCACTCTCATATTTTTCTTTAATAATGTAACTGTTGCAAAATAGATACTAGGTAATCGTTATAAATACTTCAATTAGGACTAAATAGTTGTGATTTTAACAAAACACTCGAGTTACGCTGTTTGAACTTTCTAATAATATCAAACCGCTTATTATTATCAATCGGATATTGTTATCATTCTATACTCTTGTACAAAAGTGATCCGATTAATCGGATTCGACAGTAATAAATAACTGCCGAAATGTTATTGAAAATAAGATGATATTCTATTGAGTAAATTTTAAAAAAAAAGATTCATTTTGTAAGTATCTGTACTTAATAGAATCTACTAAATATTTTCTTTCTTTTACAAAAACATTTCTACGTTTTTAAACAATAACAGTTAAGGAATGAAAACACTATACTGCATTTTTTTATAGTTAAAATGGGGTGAAGGGTTGTTATTTGTTAAATGGGAAATATTGCTTTAAGAATCAAACAAGTTAGCCCTCTAACTTTTAAGAATTAAATCCGTTTATCAACATACTGTTAAGTATGTATTTTATTTCAATGTTATCTAAAAGTATTAAACATACAAATTTTAAAATTTCCTAGAAAAATCTTGTATTGATTTATACCTAATATTCTAAAATCTGAAGTAAAATTGAATAAATAAAGAAAATATATAGTTATTTTTTATTCCAATACAATTAAATACTTAAAATTGAGGCCCATAAGATATAATTTCACGGTATTAATTCATTTATACCTTGTTATTCATATTTAAGTATCTCCTAAGACAACACAATAAGAAGTGAAATCCTACTTCATATAAAACCTTAACGGATTAAATTTTTGAAAATGTTTTGATCTTTTAATGCTAATTATTTCAACACAAATCGATTTTAAAAGCTTAAAGAGACACGGAAAACGCTAAATAATCAATAAAATGAATACATGAGTGAAAACCGTATAAAAATTCCCTTAAAAGGAAATAATTATAGGATCTTACAACAGAATTACGCCCTTTTAATGAGATTTAAACAGATAACGCTTTAAAGCAAACATTTATTTTTCGCAATTTATTCAGAAAATCCAAACCTCTCAAAATTAATTCAAAAAGACACGAAATACTCGTGTCAAAACTTGATAGTATCTCGTAAGAAAACAGTTCGAAGTGCCGTGAGTGTTTCCTTTTGATAACACGACTTGCGATGGAAAAACTCAAAAGAAAATATGTTTCGCGAGTCAAAAGGGGAATTGAAAATTTCGTTATATTAATTTTTTTCATGTTGTAGTTCTCACAAAAGCTTTCAAAAATAAACACTAATTACCTAGTTCTTAACGAGGGTTTCTTTTGAACAGTATATCCTTTAAATGTATTAAACGTTTACAAAAGCCATCGTGTTGCTAAGCAACGATTCGTTCTAGATTTGAAATAAATGGAATGGTGAAAAAAGTGATGCTTTAGGAATAAATTTTCCTGATTTCAACGTTTAGATATTAGTATTTGCCGAATGTAAATATTTAAGCTTGCTGAAATGCTAAATGTATTAAATAAAGTTAATTGCATTTATCATTTAGCTTTTGGTTGGAAATTTTAACGAAAATAAGGAAAAATAATTTGACCGTGTGATATGGGTACATTAACATTTAAGTGGGTGATTGTGACATCATTTTAAGGAAGAGAAAAAAAACGGAAATATTTCTTTTTATGAAGAAATTTAAATGGACATATAATAATAAAGTTAAATGTTAAAAGTTCTGTATAAGTATAGTCACATAAACTAATTTTTAAAGCTTTAGAAATGAAACTATTGAAAAATACTCAGTTTCATTTATTTTTACATGATTATTACTTAAATTAATTTCATTTCAGCAAGTGACTGTTTACACAGACTCTATTACCCGAATTTTTACATGAACAACTTGTTTATACCTCCCCCAAGAAATTCCTTTATAATAATTATCATAAGGTTGTATTTAGAATAAACAAGAATTCAAAATTGAGATTGAAGAAAAATAACAAGATCTGTTTTGAAAAATCTTTCACCAAATATATATCTACTCAAAACAAATCTAATAACGCTAATGTTTTGAAATTTACCCCTGAGGTAGAGTAAAATCCCAGTATTCAAAACAAACTTACATACATTTATTAAATAATATACATATTCTCCTTCATCTTCAAGAGTAAGCGAGTAAGCATACTTGATTCCAATTCACCCTTAGGCTTAGGCAGTTCTCAGTTCTGCCATTTCAGTATACTGAGTCTGCGAGCAGGAGTCAAGCGATAAATATTTGAGTCGTCTCACCTCCGGGTGTTTTACATATTCCCCGATTCAGACGTAAAGGTAGGTAAAACTGCTTCTTTGACGTCATTTCAAAGGGAAAATTATGAAACTAGGTATGTAGAAATATTTTGAAAGGAAATAACATTATTTGATTAATAAAAACATCGATTCTTGCAAACTTGATAAACAATTTAAGATTTGAATTAAATTTAAAAAATACTTTCTTTCTGCTTAATTAAATCAGGAAGAGATTTAATATCAAGTAATATTCAAATGGATTTTTAATAAAAAATAATATGTTTTGAGCATATTTTGAGGTTTTACTTCTTACCTGAACATCATATAAGCGTAAATAGAAATGCTCCTGCAAAATTAATTACATACACATACACATGCATTAAATATTAAAAGTTCCTAATTCTATGGAAAGTTCCAATGAAATAGAATTGAACTTAATTAAAATATTCAACTAGTAAACAGAGGAAAGTATAGTAAGAGTACGCAGTTCTCCCGTTTGCAACGGTTTAAGCAGACACAATATGATTATTATAAGTAGGTACTCCCTGCGTTTTGTAGTATTTATTTTTTAGTAATTTTTTTTGCACCCTTCTAACTAGATTCAGTACATTTTTTGCGGCTCTTACCTTAAGTTTCTCATTTTCATAACGAAGCATCTTACCTTCTCATTCTTGCCGTCTTTTTCCCTATATGTTTTAAGATTTATTACTACAACATATTTTCACCAATGTGAGTAGAAATTATAAAATCCGAGATTCACAGGCTTCAATAGTTAGAAAACAAACACCCCCTCAAAGAACACCTGAACTCCCCCTTAATCAGAGAGCACTTCCAACCACTCCACAGGCTGATGGTAAGGGTTAAAAATGGCGGACGGGCGTGAAAACAAAATTAAATAGTTACACCTCCAAGCCTAAAAGCCCGCCGTAAAGAGGCAGAGATTTAGCGTTGCTGAAAACCCTTACGAAGCAGCATTACTCTGAGGCCATTAAGGCAAGGGGATCCCTAATTACACTAAGCAAGGAAGAGATGGAAATGTTTATGAAGAAGGCCCGTCGCTCTCTCCTAATGGAGTTACACAGAGAGAGTTTCAACACTTAGATCCATTCGTTTCTGTACCTTTCAATTAGCCGGGCGAAGGTTTGAAAAAGGAGACTTTTTGCCGTCGTGAAAGAGCCTGTGAGAAAGCATCTAAGGGATGGGGAATAAGGTGGTTGGATTAGGGGTTTCTAGAAAATAAGGAATCCTGCATAAGCAGTCCCTTGAAAAAGATGTGTTAAGTTTAGGAAACTACTATTATAGAATTATAAAAACGGATCTTAATATGGAGTTTAGATGGATAGAGTTTAATGGTGAATAAAGTAAGAAGCATACAAATTACAGCTTTTGCTTTGAAATATGAGAAAAATATGAATTCTAAACAAAAGGTTATCATCAACTCAATGGGGAAAACGCAAAAAGAAGATATTAAAATCACACTATCTAAAATTAAGCTCAAAAACACTTTTTATCATAGTGTAAATTTGTTGTTAGGAAGTAACTGTCAATTCACAAATTTGTTATTATAAAAATATTATTTGAATTCTTGTGTAAAATTAGTGGGGTTTGAATTGAATCCAACTCTTCTCTTTTAACGAAAATGCTGCTTATCATAAGCACACATTCCATTGACTTAAAATTTAAAACCTCTTTATTTGTTAAAACAGCATTTTCTTTGTTTATCACTTGAAACAAAATGAATACGTAACTGGAATATAAACATTGCACTCTTTAGCGTGTAGAAAATGGATAATACTTACGAATTTATGGGTGAAAAGATGAAACGTATAAACGAATAGTAAAAAATATTGGTGAAAATTAAACAAAAGAACACTGCATTTAAAAGTAAAGGGTGCATAAAATGTTTACACCCCTTGTTTGGAGTATTTACATTTTATTTCCACAAAGAGCTCGCACCTTTGCTAACAATTTGAATTCACAACCTTTTCCAAAAGCATGGGAATGTTGCTTTAAAACCAATATACTTAATATGTAGTGAAACCAATACAATAAACACATAAAATTTAAAAGCCTTCGAAACACAGAGTAAAATTCTAAAAGCTGAATAGTTATTTGGAATAAATTTAAAAATGTTTTTCTTCTATGTAAAATGTATAAAGAACTATGAAATATATTCAAAATTTGATTTAGGCAAAAACTGTTATAACGAAATCGCCAAATGCAGTACATGGGTAGCTTAAAACCTGAAAGAAAGAATTCTTCCAGACAAAATAAACTGCATCGATTCTTTCAAAGAAAACAGGCAATTCCGAATGCAAAAGGACTTACTAATGTAAGATCGATAGAAAAAGAATTCAAACTCGATTTTTCCCATACAAGAATGTGAATCACATTACTCAAAATTCTTCAATTACAGAGCAACGAAACTCAACTTGAAAAAAAAAACACCACAAACGAAGAAACTCCGGAGCATGTACGCATAAGAGAAAAGAAAGCATTCTCCCATTCCCCAAAATTAATGCGCAACATACATTTAAAAGGGGCACGGCATGAAAAGAATAGGGCATTGAAAAAACGTCTAAACGAGGCCGCAGAAATGGATATTTTAGACCACGACAAAAAGTATCCATTAGAGCCATTGCGGGCGTTCTGAGCTGGCTTCTTGTCCTCAACATCTGTCGTGTAACGATTTTTGTTGCTTGAAATCTGAAATTTAAACTTGTGCTGCAGTGTCAGAGAGCCAACAGTTTTTATAACTCTTTCGGGAGATTTTCTTCTTTTTTTTAAGCGTGGCATCTGGCATTGATCAGATGCTGCCAGAATTTAAAACCGAGATTGGACGTTGGTGTTTTTTTTTCTTATTTATCGTTTGTAAAGAATGGATAACTTTTAGTGGAAAACGGTTAATCCTGTTTTTCACTTGGGTTGCGCTTAAGAGGCTTATTAACAAGCCACGCTCTACACTTGTAGCCTATGTGGATTTCATTCTTTATTTTTGGCGAGTTTTTTTTTTTAAGTTCAGCGAACAATAAACCGGGATGGGGAAAAGTTGAAGCTTTTTCCACGCGGAATTTCTATGCTTTCGGTAAAGTGCAGCGTAGGATGTCTTTAAAATACCTTAAAAAAGTCTTTAGACAAAAATAGCTCATAAATTCATAAAACAAGAAAGCTCTTAGGAAGTTTCTTAAAACATTTTGAATAAATAACACCGCCTATCCGAGTTAATATATTCAATAATCTTTCTTTGTGAAAGATCTTTTGATTTTTTAAAACTATAATAAGCAGAATTTTACCTTATTTAAGCCAATAAAAGTATAAGGCATATTTTTCACGCAAAGTAAAATAGTTTGCTTCTCAAACAAATATTTTGATTTAATAAAAATATTATTTTGATAATTATATGCTAAAAACATTTTAATAAATACCTATTAAGAAATAAAAATAACGTAAGTTGTTTTATTAACTATGAAAATAAAAGAAGAAACTCCTAGGAGTTTCCATATAATACTTCAAATGTGAAACAAACGAAAATATTTTTTAGTCGAATACAGTAATGATTACATTTCCTAAAATATTAATGCATGCAATTTTATAATAATTTATGTTTATAAATTTTTAAAGGAAACCGAACATTAAAAAGCTTCATGAAAACCTCACAGACTCTAAAGGAATCAAAGAACCAAATGGAACTGCTTATGACGTATTTTCAGACTCAGGAAACAACATTTGAGACATATAAGAGCGTATGAAACACATTTCCATAAATATTAATAACGTTGTAACAAAGATATGTTCGTAAAGCCATAGCAGAATAATCTTCTTTCCATTAAAATTTTGCATTTTGGAGAGTAACCATTAAACGAATAAAAAAATGCAATATCTTTCGAATTCGACTTTCCCCACAAAGAACAATATCCTCAAAGGACATCTCAGATACAATCTTTTAGTCCAGGGAAAGTATTTACATTGCCTTTGACAGGACTTTTATAACCCTTATAACGAAATATTCCTTCTCATTTCCCCCTCCAAAAGCAAGGCTCCGACTTCTGTAAATTTTCTCGATCAGATGTTCGAATGGGATCAAATTCCCGATTCCACACTTTCCACCGCCCTGAATGGCAGCAGTAAAAAGCATAAAAGGTCAATCATAAATATTACATGAGATTCCAAGAACCCCAGAATGAAGCGAGGGAGGTAGGGAGGAAAGGGGGGAAACGAGATTGAATCCGTATTTTATGACATCCTCTGATCGACTCGCGAAAATTTTCCCCAGGATGGTATTATCGAAGAAATAAAAGAAAACGATGCAGGAATATCGATAAGGTCGTCTAAATGAATCGAAATCGCCGTCAAAATGGCGGAAGAGCAAGGCCCCTGGCCTGCGAAAATAAAGAAGCGAAAAAATGAGAGTTTTAAGCAGAATGAAAGGCATTTGTTATTGCGTTTCTCAGATTTAAGAAAAGGTGAATGGACATCTATGGCGAATATCCCATTTTTATGGAAGTACCAGAGTCGTTAATGTGCTTTTTTGCATTTCGGGAAATTCCAAACAAAGGTAATTTCTTGCATTTTATTCTTATGGCGGATTTGAAAGCGAGTAAGAGAGAATAACGGTTGTTTGGTTTCTTTTGTGCTCTTTATGGAGAGAAATAACGATGGTAGTTATTACTTATTTTGATTGTAAATTACGAAAAGGCAGTGCTTTAAAATAAGCCTCCCCAAACAGCATAAGATGTATAGTGTGGGATGTAGAAGAGTGTTCTTTAGAAAATGTTCGAAAATTGCATTCCCATTCATTTTTTAATAAGCACTTCGTGCTTCAAACAGGAGAAATTCTTTCGAATACTTAATATTCTATTTTAAAACCAGAGTTAAAAATTGATGCATCCGAGACTTAAGTGATTCCTAGCAAAATTGATTGCGCCGTTTTTAAACTCCCTCAGTTTCGTTAAGTACATCAATATTTTTCTTTCATAGTGTTCTCATAAAATGTATAAAATAAGAAAATAGTTTTAAGTGGGGAGAATGTCAGTCTCTTATTAGAGTAATTTATATTCCTTTTGTATTGAAAAGTTCCTGAACCATTATAAAAATTCTTTAATAAAAAATATATACTTACTATAACAAGATAGGACTTAAAAGATAATGTTTTATTATCGGTAAGAAAATTTCCTGGAAGAATATTTTTTCAAAGAAAACTGTTTTCATTTTTGAAGAAGAAGAAGTAATTTAAACTGCATAAAAATAAAGTTGCATCAAGAAGTTTTAAACCCTATTCCCATTCTATCCATAAATACCATTAGAATAAAAATAGAGTAAATGAGCATAGCAAATGAAGATTTATCTATCAATAATTAATTATTTCTCTACACTACGCCTAAATGTATCTAACTACTCTACTAACAATATTAATCATAAAAAATCATTTTGTTATTTTTTTCTAGTATAAATATGTTTTTAAAATTCCCTGCATTGGAAGGATTTTTTAATATTAACATATAAAGTGATTAAATGTTAATATAACCTTTTATAATTCACACATTTTCTTTGAAGATCTTCGTTCGCAAAGAGATTTTCACTCGGTCATCTATAATTTTATTTAAAGAAAAGCTAAAGGTTTTCAAGCCTCCAGTGTATGGCTTTAAAAAAGTAAGAAAGTATCTTCAAATGTATTTTAGACCCCCCCCCCAAAAAAAAAATAAAGATCTTCATTATGTACGCATTGAATGAATAAGGTTTTTAATTATTAGAACTTTTAGTACATAAAAATGTTTAAATTTTGAGAGAAATGTATTAAGAAATTTTATACTATATTGCTATATTGCTATATGTATACTATATTGCATACTTTATTAAAAAAATACAATTAAAAAATGTTTTCCAACTTACGTATATTCGATTGATTTTATGATAAAAGTAACGCTATTTCATTCTTAAAAAACAGTGATGATAAGATCGATATATGTCAATAATTCAAGTTTTAATGACCGATCTTAGTGTAAAAATCGACTACAAAATGAATTTAAACACCACATAGTTCGGGACCAACCTAGCAACGTTATACATTCAAGGCAGTAGAGAATTAATAACCAATCTCTGAAACCTGGTGCTTAAAAGCTCATTTTTAACTTCCCCCCTTCCGAGATTGGCTATCCCGCTAAACTTTAAGCAAACTCCCCAACAAAATCTAATTTCCACAGAGTTCGTTACCCGCTCAAGCGGAGCAGGAAGCTTTTTTCTTCCCCCTCAAGACCACCCCAAGGATCGAGCCTTATCGGAATCTATTCAAACCACCCGACCCAGACATTTTTCTAATTAAACGGCGTTAATCCCATCAATATCTCGCATTATCTGACTTCCGAGGAGGCATTAAAGTTAAACGGAACGTGAAAGTTAAATTCCTCTATAAAAAAAATGTATAAAGACTAACTAAACTTTCCGAAAATCTTTGGCGGGGAGTTAAGAAAACTTATTACCGCACACCATCAACGTTAATTTGATTTTTGGTCGGGTATCTTATATAGTAGATAATGGCATGAGAAAAAAAAGTGGGGATGTAATAATAAAAAAAAGGTGGATGTTGCAGGGGAAAAAACTGGTGCCTCGAGGGGGTCGATTCTTACTCGCGAACCGTGAGATTGCCTTCGAATCTTGCCACAGGGGGTGGAGTGTCGATTCAACAAGGCTGGAAATTTAGGGTTACACAAAAGGGGAGGGGCGAAAGGAGGTTTCGACATAAAGGATCGTCTGAGGAGAAGAGTAACAGTTGTGGAGGGAGCGGGGACTTTTTCTTCTCTGCGTGGGTGGCTGTTCCCTGAAGGGGTTGGGTTCTCGTTTTCGCTGTGGGGTTACTTAAGGGGCGAGTTGAGACACAGCGGGGGAGGAGGTAAGTAATGAGTTTTTCGGGAGCGTGAAATGAGCTGGTGCGTCGTTTTTGGGGAGGAAATGAAGTTGGGAATATTTCTCGTTTTGAATGAATGCGTATTTTCTAATCCCACGTGGTAAGAAGTGAGCGAGAGCTTTCATTGGTTTGTCAGACGAGTCTTTCGCTGCTCTGTGAAAGCTCTGATTGGTTTTTAAAAGGGGGTGGATGAACTTAACCACGTAGGATTAGTAAATATGCGGTTTGTTTAGGATGGAATGTTTTCACGTCGTTTCCAGTTCAAAATTGGGGTGATGAACGAGTGTCAAAGGAAGTGACATAACCCTGCTGATGAGGAAAAAAATTAATTAAATTAATTAGGATTAAATGAGTTCAAATTTTAATAGTCTGGAATGGAATCCACGAGCTAAAAAACTGACCTTTTAGTATTGAAAAATAATGGTGTTTAATTTTAACATATGGGTGCTGAGATGCAGTTGATAATTAAAAATCCGTAAAACGTTAGTTTATAGTGGAGGTGCACCTAAAAAAATGTAGTATTTATTTCTAATAAAATTATCTACTACACTTCACAAAAGGGTAGTTCGTATGAACTTTCAAATCTAAATAAAAGCATCTATTTTTCAAGACGTTCAATCAACTGATTGTTATAATGATTTCATAAATTAATCTAAAACGTCTTTAAAGAGGTGATTTATTGACAAACAAATCACAGTTACTAATTTAAATAAAGTTCCTCTTTAAGGTGATCAATAATTTATCTCTAAAATCAAACCTGTTACATTTAAGTCCCTCTATTAAAGTCAAATTAAATTAAGAGGTATTTTGTACCCAGACTTGCAATCTTAAACTTCAATTATCAAAATTTAATTAGAAGATTCTCTAGAATTTTATAGAGTTACGAGACTAAATTATGTTATAAATTCATTACTTAGGAAAAATTGATTATCCTTCGAAACATTTTTATGAGGCTGAACAAGTTTACCGGAATATTCCTTGAAATATAATTTAAAATATTGATTAACACCTTATTCTAAAGCTGCGAAACTAAAATTTTCAGCTCGAGCAGTTATTTAATTTCAGAGATTCCTTTTCAAGATAAGAGTTTAATAAATTATCTCTTTTGGAGTGTGTAACTGGAGTGTTCTTAATGTCATAAGAATACATATTCAAGTTAAACGTAAATTAAATTTCGTTATAATTAAATATATGATATCGTAAACTTAATTTGAATATTAAGATTGATTACATTCTTAGTTCTATGCACTTTTGTGAACTGGTTTAAGCCTAGCTTTGTTTTCATAGATGTGAACATGGAAATCTTAGAAAATATACGAAATATTCTCAATGTTTTAAGATTTTCTGAAGTGTTTTTACATAGAAGAATAGCTGTTATTTTAATTTAAGAAAATTTAATAAATTCTTGTTAACTTTTACTGTTTCATAATACCCAATAATCGTATTGTAATTGCATAACAGAAAAGGGTTTTGAAACTAAAAAGGTTTTGCACTCTATATTAAGTGATGAATAATACGACAAACACAATAATATAATAATGTAGGTGTACTATTCTAAATGTAGGTACCTATTGTGTATATATTACAATGAAAAAGCTAAAAACAACGGATCTCTAATTTAGAAGAACTCAAAATGTATTCTGACAATA
Source organism: Tetragnatha montana (assembly GCA_963680715.1). Lineage (NCBI taxonomy): Eukaryota > Metazoa > Arthropoda > Arachnida > Araneae > Tetragnathidae > Tetragnatha > Tetragnatha montana. The sequence continues at coordinate 34,955,161 of OY796674.1, read as the reverse complement.
AACCTATTTCAATATAATTTCTAAGTAAGGTTTCTTAATACAACAGTTAGTAAAAATGTGCTTGGGGATATTCGCTTACAAAAATTACATTTGTGTAACTCTTTCACATAAAAAATTAAACGCCAATGAAAAAGCTAAAAACAACACACCTCTAATTTAGAAGAACTCAAAATATATTCTTACAATAAACCTATTTCAATATAATTTCTAACTAAGGTTTCATTAATACAACAGTTAATAAAAATGTGCTTTGATATTCTCATATAAGAATTATATTTGTGTAACTCTTTCACATAAAAAATTAAACACATTTTAGTTATAAAAAAGAAAACACGTCGCATTTATTAAAGGTTGGGATAGTCTTCTCCTAAGGTAGCGATATGTTTTGTAAAGAATTATAGGTTGAAGTTATTTATGAAAGATAGCTCTTGTCTTGTATATTCTAACTTTTGCAGTTTCAAGATTGAGAGAAACGCAAATAATAATTAACCACATTGAGTGTATAAAAATATAAGCGAATTAAACGTCAAACACAAACAAACAAAACAGTCAAACAGTTACAAAGCTGCTAGATGACTAAAAGATTTTTTAATGACACCCACACAGCTAAATTCATAAAACGAAACACTAATGCATGAGCCTACGTAGTCGACTAACAAATTTGATTTGACGCACTCAGGTTCAAAGAGATTAACAATACTTACTCCCCGCCAACTTGTGGAAATTATTGGGTGGGCTAAACTAAAATTTGGCTTTAGATAATTTATTTTAAGACGTGTAACTTTCTTCAACTGATACATTTTCAAAGCTATCATTTGCATATTTTTAAACTACTATTATTTTTATCAATTCCTGAAAAAATTGGGTGTGCTCGCTCTCTTCCCAGAAAAAAATTAAGAGGCTTTGAGTTCACTATGAAGTAGGCGCCTATGCTTACTCTGGCGACCATTAAAAAAACTTGAAGAATGAAAAAAAAATAAAAAGTAAACAGTTTCTTCAAGCTCGGAACCAATCAGGGATCCATCAACCTAATTCACCAAGAAGAAGAAAAAAAAAACCCAAGGCGGAACATAAAGCAGCGGCGGACTTATTTAGAGAGAGGGGGGGGGGGCGAAGATTTTACATTCAAAGCCTCGTTTGGTTATAACCATTAGAGGAGGGAGAGCCCCCGATTAACTGCCCACCCGGGACAGGTCGACCGACCAGAAGAAGGCGGCGAACAACTCAACGAGAGGAAATGGCTTTTAACACGGAGGAAGGAGCCGATCATCTATAAAAGTTGAGCGAAAACACCGAGGAGGTTAGGAAGGAGTTAACGGAGCAGAAATGATGGAGAACAAGGAGGTGTTGGGCGATAATGCTCTGGGACCGTGATAAAAATAATACCCATTTTTTTTTCTCCCGTATGCCCCGTTTTGCTTTCAATATTCTCGCGTTTTTCTTCTCGGTAATGACCGAGTCTTTTTAATGCTTCCTTTGTTTTTAATGCTGGAAGGTGTTGCGTGGTTGTGGGAGGTTTTCGGTGGGGGGAACATTAAGGGGAGATGAGTTGTGCCGTGCGCTTGCTGCGTTGTGGGATTTTCACCATGGTTTGTAATGGGCTCCCTGAAAGGCTTTGGAAAGCATGTGAGAGTAAAGTTGTTATTAGGTTATTTCATAGCGACCAAATCATTTTTTGTTTTGCTCTACTAACTTATTTAGTATTGAATTTTGGGTTTATTTAAGATATACAATGTATGATTACATCAATAAACAAGTTCTAAAGTTATGAGAGATGAAAAACAACTCTTCTAGGGGTTTTACTGTGACAAAGAAAGTATAATACAATGTGATAAACTATTAGCAATCTTCTATATTGCTTTTAGGATTCAAGTTGACTAAAATTACTTTTCTCTCTCCACTTGAGTTTAAATGGATCTCATCTCAGTAAGTAGGCTTTTAAATTACGATTCTCAAAATGGCCGATATGGACCATCATGGATCTGTATGTAACTCTATAGGTAATAGGTGATTAAGGATTAAATGTTGATAGACCTATTTAGAACTCGGGAATAATGTTTCCCATGAGTCATCACAATTAATAAGTATCAACGAAGCATCTCCTATGATGACATGTAACTAACTGTACATGGACATGACAACTAACTATTCAAAGCCAATTAGTTTATGTATCCATTCTTTGTTAACACTGGAGCAAAATTCATTTTCTCAGATATTCAACCATAACTCAAGAAATTCGGGAATATTGAAAGCAATAATTCTTTCAAAAGAATAGAGTTCGCGATAACGCAGGTAAAGTATGTCATCAATGACTAAGATTCGTGACAGTTTGCAACCAATCACTTAAGAAATCCCCTGAGGCACACCCATAATAATATACTAAATTCAGATAAGGGTGGACTATAAATATAGAATGCAGGACGGACTTGGTTGTAGGAAAGAATGTAAGGTTTTGGGTGTACTAAAGATGGTACTTGAGATAGCACTAAAGATGGTATTTTCAATAAACCCCTTTTTTAAGTATGGTTGCATATGTTTGGGTAATAAAGATAAGACGTGTTTTGTAAAATTAACTTTAAAATTTCTGCAATTATCAGGTAACTTTCAGCACTTCCTAACAGATTAAGAACAGGTTTTATAGGCCTAAAACAACTTTTAGTTCTTTCCAAAGCTTAACTCTAACTAGAGAGTTCTCACTGAAGTGTGCCAAACGAGAGCACTCGAGCAACTTGTTCCGAACTGATTAGATCAGATTTCTTCTGAGGAACCGTGTGAGATAGGAATTGTTTCTTTATTGGTTTAATTTCAGCTCCTTGTTCTTTGATGAGAGCCACAGTTTGGGGGGTTTCTTGGTGTTTCGTATAGATAGATGATGTTTATCACATTTTGATAAAATATTTGGAAATTGTCAATTTAATTTGCAGTACTTGTACTATTGGTAATTTTCTTATTGAATAACAGTATTTAAATGCTTTATTATTACCGTTACACTGTTTTTTTATTAAGATTAAATATTCTATCAATACCGAAATAAACTTGAATTTATTAAAAATGAAATTAAATACTTTTTGGGGAATCAATATACCAACTTACCTTCTTAATAATACTAGTAAAATTTCGGATTCTAATGTATGAAATTCTATAAAATTATAATTTGAAACTTAAAAGAAAGTAATATATATTTTTACATTATTTAAACTTTAGCTAGAGTTTAGTGGTTTCAATATAGAAGAAATATTTCGAGGGTTAAAAACACAAAAGTCCCTAAGTTCTTTAATCAATAGAAATATAGTAAAATTTTAGAATAAGTACCTACACTGTAATATTAACAAGCATTTTTTCCTGCATTATTCTTTTTTTATACTACTGTAGGTACTAGTATTGTTAACTAAAATAGCTACATGCATAAGCTTAAATAAATAACTTTTAGTTTTTCAAATTAACTAAATGGTTTAGAAAAAGCTTGCAAATATGAAAAAAGCACTAATAACAAGACTTTTACAGAAAATTTAGCGTTCACGTCCACATGGTGCGTAAGAAATGAATGGTAATTAATCATAGAGGAGAAACCAAGAGATTAAAATTATCTATTTAGAAAGAGTCATTTCGTGACAAAGTTTGTTTTTGAAATCCAAAAGAATTTCCAGTTGATAAAAAAAACAGAGAGTCTAATCCTTATTGTCCAACAAAACTTCTGTGATTAATTTATCATACTTAAAAAGACAAAGATCCTAATTATCTTTTTAAATTAATATCCTTGAAAGACATTTAAGAAATAATAAAGTAAAGCCGAGTCAAAGTTATCTCCCTAATCCTATTACTAAAGCTTTGCTAACTATAATTTCTGAAGAGCGTTTTATCTCAAGTCCTTAAAAAAAGACATTCTTTACTTTGTTCAATATTTCTCTCTGATGTTTGAGTGCATAATAAAATTATGACTTCGATTCCAGTGGGGAAAAAATCTTGGGCGCGGGCAATCGTTGCGGCAAGCAGTGAATTAGAAGTAACAAATTTGATTAGATGGACTAAATAAAAACTTTTGAAGACAGGAGTTCTTTGTAAAAAAAGGTTATTTTTAAACTTTCGCTAGAAAAATAAAGAGTAATACTTCTTTTTATTTGAAAGTAAGTTATGTGTGATGATGTTTTATAACAAGATTAAAACTCTGATGAAAATGTCATTATAATATAATATTTTTTAAAAAAGATTTTAGGTGTTTTGTTGTTCGTGGAGTAATGGATTACCAGCTCTTCTGTTAAAAGTATTGAAAACACCTGAAAGAAAAAATATTCTTGCAGAGTTAAACAATACTTACACAGATATAATATTATGAATGTTTTTATCTTTAATTTTTTTAGATAGAAGTTCCGAGTCGGTTTATTTCACAGCGGTGTTTGATAAATGAAACTCTTAAAAAAATTGTCAGTAGAAGTATGCTTTTCCTATTTTTCTCTTACTCAATGGGCGTTATTCTTCCTCAATACCTAAAAATGATGCAAATTAGTCTTGTTGGGTTAGTAGTATTTAAAAATAGCAATTGAGTTAAGATAAGGTTTTGTTAGAAAAGAGTATTTGTGTGATGACACAAATTGTGACGTCGTTTAAAAAAACTTGAAAAATTAAAGAAAAGAAAAACATCCTAATTATGCTAATTTTTTTAATGGCAGCGTTTTTTATACATTATTTACAACACTTAAAAAAATTACTACATTTAGGTTTATTCTATTTTCAATGTAAAAAAACACCTTTTATTTTTTTTTCAGTAGCACATCTACGTCCATTTATTTTAGTAGTTCTTCCTTTACGACGGGATTATTTTATCGGTAGGTAACCTGTCTCTATCACTATAATTTTTAATAACGTTTTTCAGATTCTCCGGTCATTGTAGGGAAATTTAAACAGACATAATTACAATATAACAGCTATAACTTTCCTTTTATCATAAGTTATTTGGGCCGACTAGTTCCTACACTTTGATCCGAGCTGTTTGGAATTAAAGCGGCTTAAATCCACCAAACTTATTTTCGACTAATTGAGGATTGAGAAATTTTTTAGATGGCTTTCACAGGGAAATAACAGAACCGTTGACTTAACCAACAACCACTCTCAAAGGCCACTCTTAAAAAAAAAAACAAATAATTAATTCACGCTCGCCTCAAATTTTGTATTACGCCACTGTCCATCTCTCCTTTATAAGGGTTAAACACAACAAAACGCATCGAGAACAGATTGAATCGAGCTATTCAAGCATGAAATATGTCCCGACTGTCACCTAATTGCTCATTTATTCATCCCCACAACCGTCAACTCTATAATCCGCAACAAAAGAAAACCGTTGTCTGGAAGTCATTCCAATCAATACCTACCATCGCCCATCTTCACGGTCCCACCAATCACCCTCACCCACAAGGATCACTCATCCTTCCTTCGTCCGTCCAATCGATTGGGAGTGGCCCGCACAAATAATCGATGCGACCCAACTTTTCCCGTGGAGATAGCAAGGGTTGTAAACGACTAATTAAACGTCGACCCCCATCGATCCTTGAGGGGGTAGGAAAAGGAACTTCTTCGGAAATTGGAGTGATGTGGAAGTCACAACGAAGGGGGAGGGGGCTTTAAAATTTATCTCTTTTAAGAAGCCAAGTGCCCGTTATCTTTCCAGAAAAGGGAGAGCTTTTCCGAATTTTTTTTCCTTATTCCGGAGGTGGAGTGTCAGTGTAAATGTGGTGTATGTGTCAAGGGTTGTTGTTGTTGGCGGTGGTTTTATCGTATCGTGTTTTGGGTTCATTAGGATTTATTGAGTTGACGTGTATTGGGTTTTTATTTGTGGAGAAGCTCTTATCGTGGATGGGTGGGGGGATTTATTGGTGTGGTGTAGGGAACGAATTAGAAACATACTGACGGAGTATTGAAATTTGTATTAAAGTACGGAAAACACACGATGCTATATTGGAATGAAAATTTGGATATTTTTTCTAACGAAACTATAAAGTAAATAACCTACACATATAAGAAGGAGACAAAATTAACTTGTTGATTTTCATGGATGAAATGTGTACTTGTTTTGATATTTCAGTTAATTTAATTTTGTTTTCAAATTCATGATACTATTTACAATGTACTAACTAATTACACAAGATGTTTCAACAAGTCTTCCCAAACTCTGCACGTAAGGATTCCTTGCAATGAGTAGATAAAATTTGCCCAAGAAACAAAACCTCTACGACTACTTTTATTTTTGAAAAATGTGACGTCATGCTTATTAAAAACTTAATTATTTCATTTCACGATGCGCATATACATGCGCAATGGATATTTTTAACGTTTCCGTGTGCAAACATCTTTTTATTATGTTTACTGGATATGACGTCATATCTATATTTCTGCTGCGATTTCTCAAAAACTATACGTCTTAGAGATTTGTTTTAGAGAATACTGGGCATTTGTTTATGTATCATGGCTGTGTATTCTTATGTATTCTGGCACGGATCATGGCTGTGCAGAGTTGGGGCGGTCTTTTTGATACATCCTGAAGTATGTGAAACATTAGAATTGCATTTATCTGTTGTCTGAAGTAGCACTTCCTAAATTTTTGAAGCATGGATCATTTTAGGAATAAGTTTTCACAAAAAATTATGTAAAGACATATTTCAATTTTGGAACTTTATAAAGGTGCCTTATTTATTAAATCCAAGAAATCCACGGATTACTCGGCGATATTAGGAAGAGTAAAGTTTTTAAAAGCTACTCGCTCTATGTATTCAAAATCACAATAATACATGTTAAGTGTGAGGGAAGTTTGAATAATATTAACCTAACAAATACCTTTACTTAACACATATTTGATAGTTTAGTGCAAAATTAAAACGTAACTCAGTTTTTTCTGTTATGCACAGTGTTTAAGATGCTTTTTAAAAAGAGATAAAAGTATTAAAAACTACTTTATACATACTACTTTCATGTACTTTAAATATTTATAAATTTTCTATTAACTAATATTGTAAAATTATATTTTTACTTTAATAGATAACCTAATAAAATTAAAAACTATTAATTAAAAAATAAATACAAAAGTATTATTTAAATAAAATTAGTAACTTCTATAATAAATTATGCAAAATAACCCCAATCGATTACTGTATATTAGCACCGAGTCTATGATTCAAAACTCAACCACTGTTTTTAATATTAAAATATTAGAAATACCGTTTATGATCAAAAGTCAATGATTCTGACAAAAAAGAACCAAAACTTTTAAGAATTTCTCCTAACTTATACAAGCAAACATAAATTTTATATCAATTACTAAACCGTAACAAAAACTTTGCTTCGAAATATTTTAAGCTTGAAAAATATAACTATCTTGCTTAGTAAGAAGCTGTTCAGAAAATGAAATTCTTTAGAAAATCATTTCCGAAATTCGTAGAACATAAAAAGAAAATAAATATCCATATTTTTATAAACACACAAAGAGAACTTTCAAAACCAACTTGTACCCACTATGTTATGCTCGAAGGCTTTTAATAATTTCCGTGGAATATGAAAACGTTGATGAAGGCGGTGAGAAGATTTATCATTAAAACACATGTGATGTCGTGATTATAGCATTTATTTTCTCGTTTGCCGGTGACAAATGAGATTTAGAGTAAGACTGCAATTAAGAACGGAGGGAATTGTATGATGGATATCCTACAATGCAGCATAATATTTCTACGGTTGTAAGTTAATAAAGCCTTGATTTTATTACCTTTTAATTTATTTGATTTTTAGAGTGACATTTTTTTGAAAGATGTCCTTTTTATGTAAATAAGTCTGTATTTTGATACTTTGTTAAGGTTTTTATGCGTTTAGTCTTTAGGATAGGATGTAAGCTTTTTTATGCTAGAATTCACAGAAAATAACTTTGGTTTTTATACGTTTAGTCTTTATGATAAGATGTAAGTTTTCTTATGCTAGAATTCACAGAAAATAACTTTATTATGTCTAAAACTTTTCAAAAATTCAAATAAAGCCTAACTTTTTTTCCCTTTTATACTTATAGATAGAGAGCTTATATTTGGTGGAGTTACTCAAAAGCATGCAAGGTATCCCTTGGCAAGGCAAGGGCAAGGCCCTTATGATTATTTGACGCGCTCGAGTTACTACCCAAAAACACTCTGGGCTCCACTACTATTTAGCTTATTGTATTAATTACACCCAGATTGAATATACGATTTCTAATGTTTATTTTCAGTGGGAATTTTCCTAGAACATTTTCCAACGCTTTTTAAGATTTAAACTAGTATTTTTTTATAAAATTTTGCAGTTCGAGGATGCAAATAATGTACTGAAGAATTTAATTCTCAAAAGTAAAATTTTTCCACTTTGTATGTTTGCTTGATGGTTAAAAATTAATTAAATCTCTCACACTTAACATAAAGTGTCAAGTTAATTTCTAATTTGAATGCTAATTTCTAGCTCGCTAATTTTAATTATCAAACATTTTATTTCTAAGCATTGTTGCATTCAATCGAGCAATTTCAATCACATGACTCGGACCTAACAACGGCCTTAGTAACAGAAGGATACAGTTTTTTGCCCTACAGAAGGTTAACAGTTACAGAAAATGACTGGCCGTGGAATTCTTCTATTGGAACATTTGCAATCACGTGACCCCATACCTAACAACTGCCTTAGCAACAGATAACACCGCACCTAACAACGGCCTTAGCAAAAGTTAAAAGCCGTACAAAAGGTTAACAGTTGAAAGAAAATAACCGGTCCGTGACGTCACCTGAAAACACTCTATTGTTGCATTCAATTTTATTTCCCAGCACGTGCTACTGCATATTACATTCAAGTCACTGTCTATTTGCCCGGCAGATATACTCTCTAACTCTAGTCCTGTTTACCCGGAACTTGCCCGACAACGGTTCTGATTGGAGCGCCGAGACCGCCAGACGAGTCCAAATAGACACTTCGTACATTTATTATTCAAAAGGATACAAAGGCAAAATAATATGTCAATTCATGTGGATAAAAAGTTCACACAATATTTCAAAATAACCACAACTACCATTACCAACTAATACTCCATTAATCTTCTTTTCATACGCACCAACATTAAAACACAATGTCTTAATTCCCACCATACGGCAGCCCAAAAATCAAACACTGAAATCCATAGCCCAGACCCAGAGTAACATAGTCATCTCCAAATCCTCCGGGAGAATGTCACCACGCGAAACGGACGATAACGCACCGCTTTGTCGATGCGCGCGAGACGGCGTAATCTGCAGCAATCAGGGCCCTCGAGGCATTGTGTTCGCATTCTCATTATTCGGCTTAGAGGTCCCTCCGAAGGGTATCAAACTGTTTGGTGAGGACCGACCGACTGAGGAGGAATGGTATTGATGGATTCAAATGATCACTCGGACATGATGGTGAGGGGGGAATTGGGGAGGTCGGTTTTGAGCTTGAGGGAAAAACAAGAGAATGTGCGTGATTGAGGATGATTATTATTACGATTTTGGTCATAACGACTCATCAGTAATTAGTTTTAGATAGTATCATCAGATGAAAATGGATATGAGTTTGGACTAATCACTGGAAAATTGCGTGTTATCTCTTACTTAGTACCGTTTGTGTATTTTGTTCATTTTTAGAGCTTTGTATGTCTTCGTTTTATTTCTGTTTCACTCTTAAACTTTTCCATCCAGCTAACCAACAGGTGATCTTGCTGAAGGATTTAGGAAGGTTTTTGTTGTCATTCATTTTGAAACTATAAGCTTGAGGTAAGTTTTGGTTTCGTCTCTCTATTAAGAACGGAATAAACCACAGAACCACGCATAAAATTCGGATCTTTATCATTTGTGGTATGTTGAAGTAAAGGTAAACAACAATGGAAGTGCCAAGAACTTTCCACCTTGTCAAATTCAGCAGTTTTTTTTTCGCAAAACAATGAATAATTATTCATTTTATCAATCAGTTTGTTATTTTAATAACATTTTGTATATTATAATATTTTGTATATTATAACGAAGGATTACAGTATTTAAATACCAATTTTAACAGACGTATTCTCTGATACGAAACCAGTAGTCAAAGATGGATTCTGCCGAGTCGGCAATTCAGTAACAGTGTTGTATAACAACTCATAGTCAATTGTATTTGACTTAAAACTAATCTTATATTATAAGCATTAATGATCTTAACAAGAGTTTAAGAATTATATGAAGAACAAAATGAACCGCAAGAGGAATACTGCATTGACTCGTGTAGTTGAAGGTTACTTAAATACTTTCAACAACCACCAGACTCACGCCACTGTGCTGCAGAGAGCTCGCATTTCAATCGTTCGTCTTTTACGACTGAAGCAAAGCGCTGCAAAAATGAATAAGGCCCGCTCGCTCTTCACAATCTATCTCTCGAAATAATTAATTAAAAACGGGCTTGTCGATAATGAATCTTCATAAAGCCACGGCTAATGAGTTACCCGCTCTCCCGGGTAAACAGCTCCTTTTTTCTCCTCCGCCTTTCTTGGGCAATTATTAATTTGAAAAGGAGCCCTTCAGAATGTTCGATAGAGATAAGCGCTCGGGAATTTTATGGTTGTCTTCCGCGCATAAGCATCGATTTACACGCAGACGCGTACCGCGGCCAGATGGATAGTTTTTCGACGCCTCCTTTCCTTGCCGATAAACCGGTGATGTAGAGAGGATTTTTTTCCACCCGTGATGTAGTATATATGGGATTTAGTGTGTGTGAAACAAGGGTAATGTGGGGTAGATTTTTATGAGAGTAGTGTTAAAGAAAATTTGGATAATGAGGAAGGGTAAGCGTGTGAAGGATGGGTCCAGCATACGGTTTGAAGAATGCTGATGGGGTGTATTTACTGTCTTTTAGAAGGTACTATAACTTATAATTTACATAAAAAAGAGAAATGGGGGAAATACTACTGAAAGAGAAACATATTTTACACTGGTTAAAGTAGAATATGATACACTTGGTTGGGGAGATAGTATTTGAAGTATTTTCTGATTTAGATCTCTGTAGAGTGAATGGATAGTTTAATTTTTTAAAACTTTCATCTGGTCATAGTCTGTTTTCAATTAAGTCAAGGATACATAAAAATTATAAAGACATTTGGCTAAATATTTTGAAACAAATTTAGTTCAAAATTATTCTAACTAAATATTTCTTAAATAAACGTTAGGCATAATGTAAAATTGAGTGAGAGTTTTTTCTCCTCTGAGTGCCTCTCCCGATGTTTTTAAACTTATTTAAACCTTCTATGATAAAACTATTTTTTTGAGAACAAATGCAAGAGGGTCAAAACATTTTACCAATCATGTTCTCTAAAATGTAACTAAAGAACTAAAATACTTTTATGCAACACAAAACTCAATCATGGAAAGATTAAACTGATCAAGATTTTTATATAATAACAACGTAACTAAAATTGTTATTAGAGTTTAGAACTGATTCAAAAGAATTTGTGTAGGGATGAAACTACGTTAAAGTTTTAAATTAGTTAGCTGAATAGTTAGCTTTAAAATACGAGTTTAATATAAAAGATATTTCTTCGAGTTGAAATTAAAAACCGCGTTTTTAGTGATGATAAATTAGAATGATAAATAAAGTTAAATAAATATTCTCCTAGAGGAAGTTAAATATTATTAATGTATTAAAAGATGAATATAACTTTTTCCCGTTTCTGATTTTTTAATTTAAAGATTGATAAATAAATAACCTTTACCTACAGTATAAATAGCATTATACCATGTAGTAGGTAAACTAAAAAATATACCATATATAAAGTAAAAAATCCTATACTTTTAAGATAGCAAGTCAAATACGGAGAAAGATAAATCGGAATATTTATTTTATTACCATAGGAAACTTTCTTTTTTATTACAAAATACGTGGTTTAAAATATTTAAGGCAAAATAGAAGCATTTTTTCAAAAGTTTTGAGCATGTTCGTTCTATAGAAAGCAAATTTTACAGAGTGCGGAAATTCTCGTAGCCTTTAAAATTTCTCTAACATATTTCTTTCTGGATGTTTTATAATAGTTAAAAGTTCTCCATAATACCTTTGAAAGTTTTGACAGCCAAAGAATGAGACATGGAAAGAAACGGAAAGATGAATGGTTCGGAAGCTAGAACATTTGAAATCCTCTATTTCTGGACATTTTGGCAGAAGTCGTGTATCTTCTGGATGATTCAAAAATGATGGTTTCGCGAAGTAACAAATTCAACGAAAATCGATAGCAAAATATAGAAATAATATGAAAGAGATAAAGTGGTAAGGAGAAAGAATGAATTTGTAGAGAAAATTCCAGGATAAAGAATGAGATTGACTCAAAGACAATATAAACACGTTTATAGTTTTACAGCGCAGACTGAGCGATAGTGGTTCTTACAGGAGTATTGTCATTTACAGTTTTTATCTCGTATTAAGTATACTTCAAATAAAGGGTAAGTTGGAAAGAGTTCTCTTTATTGAAAAGGGTGCTAAGTAAGAAAGAAATTATAATAATTACAGAAAACTTATCAATTAATATTTTTATTAACTTATGAACACATTATTATTTTTATTAATTGACAAAACGATTTAGTTTAGTATAAAAACTAATCCTTTTTCAAAAGTATGTTAACTGTTTGAATGCTTAAGAAACGGGGATTTATTTAGGTAAGTATTTACTACTTAACACGTTACCTTACTTTCTTTCGTTCTTTTCTTAATTTTTACTTATTACTTACTACTTTCATATCGACTTAATATTTTCAAAATTTTACGTCTTAAAAATATTTACTTTGATAATTTGATTTGGTCTGATAAATGGGAATTTTTCAAAAGTCAATCAACATTGTTCCACACAATCTAATTTTAATATTTTAGGTATTACCAGCTTAAACGTTAAAAAAATACGATAGGCATATTAATGGATGGAGAAATTGACTCCCGAATCTCCCAAAATCTAACACTTTTATCAAATAAACCACCCCCAGATATTCTCACTGTGTATTCACCTAATTACACATCACACCCCATATAGTTATGCAGTATTAAAACGCTGGTGGAAACATTCCGGTGGTGATAGAAATCCTCTCGAAAGCGCGATCCCAAATCGAGTCTCGTTTTAAAGTAAGTCTTTCATTAAAACCTTCTCCCAGGGCGTAATCTGCCGCCCGTGGGGAGGCGAGAAGCCCCTCATCTGAATTCTTATCTCTCAGATTAGGAGCCCGCTTGTCAGATCAATGTCGCATTACCTTCGATTCCGGGATCGCGGATCTAATCCCGGGTAAGCCGGGTCTCTTTTGCCCGTCCCGGGAGTAATTTGGGCTGTGCGGTCCCGGGTCACCCGCTTCTTTTCGGTCGGGGTAGGGATGATGGAATTGTTTCCGAGGTAGGAGGTATTGATGTTTTGAAAGGATTACAGCGTCGGATGCTTTTGGTTTGGTTTAAAATTGAATAGTTTCATGATTCCTAACAGGATATTGTTGTGATATTTAATGAAGAGTTTTCATTCAAGATTATTTTTTTACATAGGCAATATAAAGAGAAAAACTAGAACAATTTAAGATTTTTTTTTTGTTATTAAATCCCCTGAGAGCCCGTTTCACACTGGGAGAGCGGGGTTTCTTCTTTATCCTTTTGTATTTTTTACTTTCCCTAATCTAATTTATAAGGTCTTTTTTCTTTGAATTTCAATTATTTCAATTTCTTAATGAACCCAAGGCAATTTTTAAGTATTTTAATAATTATGTTAAAATATTTGGATATAATATGTTTCTATGAAACTCTAATGTATGCCTGAAAAATTTTATAAAGATTTTATTATGAAAAACGAGTAATAAAGTCAATGTCTTTTCAAAAGGAGTTCTAAATATTCAAATAAAATAAGAAAAAATAGAATAATATTTTATGTTTGTTATTAGTTGATAGTAAAGCCAAATTTTCGTTAAATTTTCTGACGATAGCTTATTTAATAATTAGGAAATAGCATGGGCATTTACCCCCATGTTTCTAAGTTAAGAGCATTTGATTTAAATACCCTTTTTAAAAATATTTATGCTCACTAAGAGGATTGTATAAATAGGTATGCTATTCTCCTAAATAGTTTACGGTTCAAGAAGTATTGATTGTTTCCCTGCATGGCTATTGAACGATGCTCACTTTCTTTCCCTTGGGTAAATAAATAGATAATTTATTATGAAACTTTTGTCCCTAGTTTTTTTTGCTTTATCATTACGGGAACATTAAATTCAGAAACAACATGAATTAATTTCAGAATTCACTAATATAACAACTGATAGGACCTGTTTAAAAATTTTAAAACTCAACGTAACAAAACTTCGCCTCACAATTCCAAAAGGCACCGACCGAGATCTCTCCACCTAACGAGCACCGCCAACAGCACTTAACACTAATTCCTAAACTTTTCAAAAAGCCTCGCCAATCCCAATCACCAGAACTATATCTATTAAACCCTCCAAAACACTCTCCATTACAACGCAGCTTACCATAATCATCTTGCTAACAGCCCTTCTTAACAGAACTCTAATTAAAAGGGACCTGCCTATAGCTCACACAAAACCTCCACAGCAGGATGAAAAAAAAAAGTCGATCATCACTGCATTGATGACCGGGAATAAATTCTTCCCTCCTTTGCATAAGCGTAGGGATCTTTGGAGGGAAACTTTTCCTGATGGCGATTATCGGAATCGTAATCGCTTCTAATCTGTGGGAATAAATGAGATTCTCGGTCCTGCGCAATTAATGGATGGAGGACTTTGCTTTCTCCGGGAATTACAATCGTTCTGGAGATTCGTTGCTTTGAGGTGACCGCAAGGAAGCGAAGAAAAAGCAGTTGCGGAAAGTTTTGTCAAAGTTTTCTAAGGGGGGATATCTCTCGAGGTGTTTAGGGGGATTAGGGAGGTGTAATGATGTTTGGAATTTACAGCTTGGAGGGGAATTGGGTTAGATTAAATGGAGGGTAATCGTGTTTTTAAGGTTTTGTTATTTAAATAGTTGTTTGAAAAACATTAACACAAGAATGGAGAACATAAGGGATAAAATTTATTCATTTAATGTATGCAATCTTATCAATGGTAATAATTGGATTTGAAAAAGAATTTCATACCCATCCCCTCTGTTTTCAAAACAAACAATCTCCTTTTACCCTCAGTACCTACTAAAAGACGATGCTATTTTTAAGTCAGTATATATAATGTTGTTTTACAAGATGAAAAACCAACAAATTACTGGGTAGAACCCTTAATTTGAAATATGAAAATGTGTTTGGCGTTATAACCCTTTATTTTTGAAACATATGCCTGAGAGAGATTTTAAAATAATTTATAAATATCACTCCACAACCAAACACAAATTACAATTACAATTTTGTCACATTCATTTGAATTTAATAAAAAATCACGGCAGAATGTGATGAGAAAAATATAAGGGTTAAATTTTATAAAGTATAATATTACATGAGAAGTCAAATATAATATTATATGACAAAGTGTCTTATGGTTAAAAGTAAAATTGCCATTTTTCACAAAAAAAAAATCTGAACATAAAAATAGAAATTACTTTGTTAAAAGTTAAACATCGAATATTAAAATATCAAAATCTGACACGCAATAAAGTTTTAAATTTTTCTAAAACTTTTTCATATTTTTCCGTCATTGAAATATCTTTAAAACCACTCCTTACTTAAAACTATAATATGTTAAATCATTTTTTGCCTTGAAACCAAAAAAAGAAACACCACTTTAGCTCTTCATTACATCTTACATCCCAACTTCTTCATCATTCAAGAGACAATATCAAACTCCTCTGATCAACCGTCGCAATAAAACCTCTGCATCAGCCATCCCGAAACTACTCCAACCGTCGGGATTGTGTACCCTTAATGAACTTCACATGATTTCCCTCCCCGGGATGAAAAGAAACCCGGAGAAATCGCAGAACAAATACCGACATTCCACCGAATGAGAGATCGCATCCCAAACCGAGTTATTTGAGAGCCAAAGGATTCCATTAGTTACATAGGACTGCCCTGTTACCATTGTATTAGCAGAGAGCGTACGGCTATCGCTACGGCTTAGGGCAAGGGGATGGCTAAGGGCGTGCTTTGCTCTTAATTGAGGAGAAGATCCCCTTTCTTTTTGCTTATAGAACAATGCTGTTTGGGATGGGAAGCTGCATATTTTTTGTGAGGCACATAGAACTCATTATTGATGTGCTATATTGGACAAGCTGGAATCAAGGTAAAGTAGAGTCTTTATAGAATAGAAGAAGAAATTAGTTTGCCCATTGATTATATCTTACTATCATTTCAAATTTGTATAAAAACTTCTCCATGTATTAGGAATAAAACTAGGATGTAGTCAGTAGATACATTTTAAAAATAAATTGAAAATTTATATCTTCACACGTTTTAATGATGGATAATAGAATATCAAATTGTTGGAAGTATAAAAATAGTTATATTTAGAAGTCTGTATAACACAATCGTATGAAGTCTGTAAAGACCATAAAATATTCGGATACATGTTAAAAATACGTTTTACTACCTAATATTTGTAAACATTATCCATAAAATTTTTGGTCTAGTATGATATGCTTTATCAGAATCAATTCAATTTGTTTTTACACTACCTACAATATATTTAAAATATTTAAACTATTATTTTTTTTATTTTATTTCGACTTTTTAGTTGGGTCGAGCAAAAAGTAAAAAAAAATATTTTATGTCAGTTAAATAAAAGAAATGTTAAACATTTCAAACAAATTTATAATTTTTAAACAATATAGAATGTAATTATGAGTAATAACGTCTACAATAAATAAGACATTCTGTTATTTATTTGTAATAAGTATATCATTAAAAATTGCATAAACTTCCAGACATATTTTACCTCATAGAGTATTTTCAATCACATGACTGTGCCTAACAACGGCCTTAGCAACGTTGTTTTATTCCTCCAGTGACATCATGTGCGAATGCTGCTATTGGATACTTCTATGTCCCGCCCCTAACAACAGCCTTAGCAACGTTGATTTTGTCCTCCAAGTGACGTCATGTGCGAATGCTCTATTGAATGAAAATTTATTTCAATGCAAAAAGTTGGTTTTTTGCTCTCAAAAGGGGAGAGAGAGCCAATATATTCAGTGAGTTTTTTCTCTCAGTTGTAGAACGTTTTTCATTTATTGTGTGAAACATTTTACTTTTCTAAAGACGAGGGGAAAAAACGGTGAAAGTTATGTTCCATGAAAAAATCTCTATTTTATTAAAAAAGTATCTAGAGTCAAATATTTAATATTACGTTTACCGTAAAAATGAAATGAATTTGAAAGCATTTCTTTATGTTTGTACTTCTTCAAAAGAGCATAAAGTGATTTATATCTATTAAAATACGCTAAAAACTTTTCCTAAGCAAAAAATGTTCAAAGAATAAAAAAAAAACTATTTCCTAGAGATGAAATTCCTTACATTTTAAAAACTCCAGCTTACAGCCTCGTTCAACTTTTTACTTATATACGCAGCAGTTAAAAAAAACACTATTCTAAATCTAAGATAGTAAGTTCTTTTTATTACTGCTTGACTGAAACCTTCTCAAATATTATATTAAATGAGGAAACAAGTTTCAAGGAGAAGGAAAACTGCGATTAAAAAACCGCTGATAAGAAATTATATGTCCATTATGCATTTTTAATAGTAAATTGATCGGTCATTTATTTCCATTATAACCTAAACACTTATTTAAAAGATTCTCTTCAAGTTCCAGACTCATTTTCCAAGTATGCGTTTACACTTTTTCAAGAGAAAGACACCAAGGAATATAATTTTTTTTAGCGAGAATCATTAATTTCTAATAATCACTTAGACTGGGAAAAAATCTTTTTCTCCCCCCATCCCAGTTTAATAATAACAGCTTCTGGAAAGCAATAAAAGTCCAGGCTTATAAAAGACTTAATGATCTTCTAGATGGAGGAATACTGCGGTGAAAACGGAGCAAGGGAAGATAGCAATTATAAAAGAAACGGCACATATATATCTATGAGGGAAGAAAAATTATTATTGTAGCTTCTCCTCTAGAAGAACTAATCGGATTTGAAAGAGCAGAGACACCAATGGCGGAGAAAGTTTTCGACAAAAACAGATTTATTTCCAGTTTCGTTCCTCTCCCTTTTTTTTTCTCTCCTGACCTTCTGGGCTTTGGTTGGAGGCTCTTAAAGTAGGATCAGAAAAGTGGAGTTTCTGCTGATGATGGACATGTTGATCCTTTCGCGTGCTTAGAGAGGGAATGCGGAGGAAGTTTAATGGGAGAGACGCTTTAAGAGAAAAAAGCTGGAGAGAGAGAGAGAGGGGGGGGGTTCTGAGGAAGAAATGGACTTCGCTTCGAAATCACCTGAGCATAGCACTGGAGATATACTATAGAGCTAGAGATGCAAAGTAGATGCTAATGGAGCATAAAACTCAAAAAGTGATCCACTAACACTCAAAACAACAATTTTATACAATGATATTTCCTATTAAAATTTGTTTTTGACACTAATTAAGAGATTTATTTCAATTACTGATCCATAAGTTTTTAGTCCTTAACCAAGATAGGTGTATAATGTTTAAAACCTTTACCAAATTTGAACCAATGGACTCTAACCGCCTATCTGGTTCGAGACTTCACGGAACCAACACGTGACCTACAACTGAGCTTGCAATTGGTTACCACAGATACTACACTAGTAGATCTACTAGTGTAGTATCTGTGGTAACCAATTGCAAGCTCAGTAGGTCACGTGTTGGTTCCGTGTGACGTCAGGCGGTTAGAGTCCATTGAAACTGAAAACTAGTACGATTTTCATAGCCTTATTTCGAGGATATAAGAAACAAGTATACTTTCACTGAACTGTTTATATTTTCTTTAAATTATGGCTTAATGAAGGGAGTTAATAAGTAAAATTACTCTACTTAGATTTTTCATAAGATCCATTTTAGTAGGTGAATATGTTGAAGAAACTATGCACAATACTATAAAGATTATTAAGGGAAGAAAGCTGCAATAGAATCATTTCATTTTCACCAAATAATAATTCCATCACAACTAATATTTTACTAAATTTTAGCATTTTTTCCCGTTTGAGTATTTTAAACGGTACTAGGTACTATATCCAAAAATGTCCTAAATAATATATATTGAATGTAAATTTGCTCATTATTTAACATCTACCATTTTTGCCTTCATCCATTACTTCGTATATTATAGTCGTTTAAATATCTACTATATCATTAAAAAGCCTTGAAATATAAAAATACGTCGCTTTCTCGAGAAAGAGTGTTTTTTACTTTCCAGGTTCGAAATATCTTATATACTTTCGAAAGGACACGCACATTGTAAAAAACAGTTTGAATCAGTCGAACTAAAAGACAAAAACCAGATCAATGCCGATGTGACGTCCCTTGCTTTATGGATAAAACGACTGAAATAATGATAGAGGCAGTCGATATAGATCGATGTAAGTACACCGTTCAAACATCGGATAAACCTGAAATTCAAAACAGACGATCGGAAACTACTTAAGGGAGTAAACTATCAAAATAAAACAGGCACTCACGGATATCTGGGGAACATTAGGCGTCTTTGGAGCTGGGTGTAATGTAACCCAAAATAACATTCTGTCGTATACTGCAGAGAGAATAATTCCATTTGAGATCAAACTGTATTTATTCCATTGTATTTTATAAGGGTGTTTTATAAATTATATTTAGGGTTGATTTAGTTAGGAGAAATGGGGATGTTTGTAGTATATTTTACTTATTAATCCTTTGCGTTTAATGGAATACACATTAACTGTATAGTTCGTAATAATATAAGGCGAGATTATATGGCGAAATTTAAGGCGATTGCGGTGTTTCAAAATATTTGTGTAAAGCTGCAAATACAGTCCAAAAAGACTAAAAAGGTAAAATTGTGTTGAATTTTAACAAAATATTAATTACTTGCATTGATTGAAAATCTAAAAGGGAACACACAATTTAATTAATATCATCGAGCAGCAGAAAAATTTGAAAGAAAATAGGTTTTACGGTTTTATACTTATAAATAAATGAATAGCTATTAATACATATTTGATTAAAATCCTTTCAAATCAAATACGTTTTCAGGCTCAAAAACACAAAACGCTGTAAAAAGTTTAAAATAGTATACAAACTTTCGATAACCGTAGGAACAGGAAATAATCCACTGAATGAAAACATGTGCAAGGGAAACTGTTAGCATTTAAGATTAACTTTAAATGAAGTGAATGAAAATGAAAGGCCTTGTGGCTAAACAAAATGGAGCAACTATTTTTAACATTTAATAAAGCTGGAAGGTTTCATCTACGTTCAAACTTTAAAAATAACGTTAAGTTATTGTTGCGCAAACTATCCCCGACAGGAAAATGCAACTTTCAGACTTAGAGAAAAAAAAAATCCGGTTTGTTGTAGACTTCCAGCAAAAAGAAAAAAAAACACCTCTCTCCTATACCATTAGCTCCCCAGTAGCACTCACCTCTCCCTGCAGGGAGCCCTTAAATTATGCCGCTGCTGCCTCCATACAGATTGAAAATAACTTAAACCTACATTTTCCAGGCTCAAATAACCGACATTAACCACCCCAGAAAAAGCCGAGAGCGGGCGGGAAAAAATTGTTAACATCTCAGTTTTCGGAACAATTACATTATACGCCTCTACCTCCTGACGGCGCCTCAAAAGAACGTCGCAAAAAAGGCGCTCAACTGTGCCCTGGGGAGTCATTTTTTAATCGACTTCCAGTGTTCCTTCAGAGGGGGCGTCACAGTAACGAGAAGATATGGTTGAGAGAAGAAAGCCTTCCAAGTTCTTTTTCGGGGTACAAGGTACCTCCATTAAACGTCCTTTGAACAGGCTTGTCACTTTGATGGAACAGCCTCGGATGGCTTTTTTCCCTCCCTCTTTTTTCGCCAAAAAATGGGCTCCCATGTAAATATATGTCGGGGCAGTACAGTGAAATGAATGAGATGTTGGATTTGCCCTGCTCTGGAGCGAAGATTCGGATATGGGATAGGTTTTTGCTACAAAAGGAGCGACGTTTTTAAATGCTCTTCCTTCTTTGTGTTTGTTTGTTTGTTGTTGTGTTTTTCATTATTGGGAAGCGGATGTTAATGCCTTCTCCTTTGGAAGCCGGGCTGTGTCGGATCGGAAAAGGGCTTTTAGTCGCAAAAGGGTTGGCTCCAGGGCAGTTTTGCTGAGAGAAGGTGAGGATTTTTTTGTGTGTGAGGAGTGCAGTTTAAATGGATCGAAATGTGCAAGATAGTTTGCGAGTTTTTGAAACTTGCCTAGTTGAGTAAAAGCTTTTCCTCTGTCAGTTCATGTAAGAGAGAAGTCAAATTTTAAATTTAAATGTAGAAATTTTCTGTTTTTCTTGAAAATAAATTAATAAATCCAAGTACGTAGAAAGAGAACTATAAGCTAAAATTAAATATATATGTAGCTAAAAACTTTCAAAATATCTTTATTTTAAATTCACTTTTACTTAGCACAGGGTGTTTTTTTATGGATAATGGCTCTTATACTTGGATAACATACAAGCATCCCTATCGTCATGAACGCACGGATGTGAGGATGTAATTTTCCTTCATTGAAGATTCATTTCGTGCACCACTAACTGGTGGGTAACCATTTTATAAATTAAAAATGACTAATATATTACATTGTTAATTATTATTTAATCAGCATATCAGTTAATCCAGATTATGTATAAATACTGAATATAATTCGTAACGTTAAAAAACGTCAACTAATCTGAATTCTTCTAACTTCTACTATAAGAATTGTGGTAGTTCACTTAATTCTAAGGAAGGATTAATATAACTAGAAATACCGCTTCAATTAATAACGCCTCAGTACTTCATTCAACAGTCATTCGAATAGTTATGGAGTAACCACACAAACTCCTAAAGACATCCCCTGAATAAAACACACACACAAAACATCCTCGATAATGCCTCAATGACCAAGAACCCACAAACCAACTCCTCAACACAGTGACCAACCAACAACAAGCGGCGGCGGGCGTATCCTAACGAAATTACGAGCCGCTGGTGGTATTCAATTCTAAACGCAAAAGGGATGGACGATCCCCGTAATGAAGTAAGTCCGCCGACCGACAGAAAACTCCTGATGACATGCAAAGAGCGGAATCGCGTGCCCCTAACGACCCCCTTTCGGAATGGACGAGTCTACTTCTTCCGCTCGCCGCTTCTGATGGGATTTTAATGTCGCGGAGGTTGCTGAGACAAAGCGTCTGATTAAAGGGTGTGATCGCCCAAGGGGGGGGGAGGGTTTTTTATGTGGTTAGATATGGGGAGATGTGCCGGAGGGGGTGGTTTTTATGGAAGGATCGAAGTTTGCTTCTTAGAGGTGTCTTGGGAGATGTTCGGTTCATATTTTTTTGCACCTTGGAAGCTGTTATTTTGTGGAGGCTTTTTTTTAGAGTAGCACTTTGGGTTTAAGCGTCTTCTTTAATGTGTCTGATGGGGGGAAATGGGTTTTGGGGTGAGAGGGATATGTGATGCCATTTCGCATAATCCCACTGAAATCTACATGGTAGTCGATATATAGTTTGCAAAAACCAAACCTTCAGAATCTAGTCAACAAGCATTTAAAAGAGAGATATTAAAGAAAAATTACTATCAACATTTATTGAAATAAGTTAGTGGGGTTTTAAGTTATGTAAACTGTCCCATATTTTCTTTATAGGGATTTTTGGCATTAAATGGGACCTATTCGATATTTTCTTTACAAAGTTCTTTCTGTACATTCAGAGCATTCTTTTTTTTATCGTTGTGCACACTTATAGACCGGGAGCCAGCAACATATTTTGTCAGTCATTTCCTCTCAAGCGATATTTGGTGGAAAATTTCAGGGAGTTGTATCATAAAGGCTGGTGAGCGTCAGCTGCTTGTCCGTGGGTGGGTTGAGCGGTGGGAGCCCCCCAAACACTCCCCCCACACAAAAAACAACACAATGAACAACACAATGAAACTTAGCCATAACTTGAAGTATTGTGGAAACCCAACCGCTTCATTCATTGATAAGAATCTTTGAGGAAGACGCTCCAAATGTTAAAACGACCAGCTGACGTCTATTCCACAGCCCTACAGCCAGCTGACGAATTTTTTTCTTCTAGATATTGGGTCTACTATAATGTATCAAAGTTTTAGCCGGGAGGAAATGACTGAAAATTTTAATTTTTTTTTTGTGTGGGGGGGAGTGTTTGGGGGGGCTCCCACCGCTCAACCCACCCACGGACAAGCAGCTGACGCTCACCAGGCTTTATGATACAACTCCCTGAAATTTTACATCAAATATCGCTTGAGAGGAAATGACTGACAAAATATGTTGCTGGCTCCCGGTCTATTATGCGTTTATTTATCCGATTTGTATAAATCAATTTTAATTTTTTTGCAAAACTAATTAAAGCACATATAAAATCCTGAATTGAAAAAAAGTTTTAACGCATAGATTTAAATCGTACTTTTAGAGACAAATTAATGAAGAACACCTTCTGGGAAAGTGATGAGGTAGATATATGGGATGAATAGGAGGGCAGATTTTAGAAACCCGGGATATTCATACTATGATTACTATAGAAGCATTCTTTACCATAACAGCAATGAAATACCTTTAAATAGATGGGAAAATTCCCCAAATGTTCGCCTATGACATGGAAGTTAAGTTCTCATCTCTACATTGGTTAACTTAGTTAGATGGTTAATGGAAATATAAGAATATTATTCAATCATAATCTAATGGACAACTATTGTACTCCAAATTTTTACATGCTTGCATACTATGGAACATAATAAAATGACCAATGCAATTGGGACAATACCCAACTGTGCCATATTTTGTGAATGGACTTTTCTTGTTTCTATTTCATCTCTGATCTAGCACCATTACTCACAGATTGAAATGACTGAACACAACCCACGATAAATCATCGCCACTCCAGAAAAAAAACTCATCAAGGCATTCACTCCTTACTCATTCAGTACCGAGCCCATTAATTTGATATATATGACACATCCGCGATTCCCTAAAAACACCAGCTAATCCCCGCCACGGTTGCAGCGAGAGAGGGACCCACCAACTAAAACAAAGATCGATCCGAGACAAATCCCTCAGAGTTGCTCGGAAACGACATTATTCGGCCGAAGGAATTGACCAATGCATTTCTGCGGGAAATCCCATCAGAAAATCAGTCGGAAAAGTAAGAAATCGGCTCCGCACCATTCGTCTTGCTTTCGCTATAAATAATTGATGGCCCCGTGCACCTGTTCCGCCACCAGGTGGCGTTGCCGCAGCCGATCGATTGTCTCGCACGGTGTCAATCAGGCTGTTGCCATTCCGAGAATGAGGAATATAATATGCGGCCGGGGCTACGTGATTTCCACAACGGGGAAGAAGGCAGGCTGCATATATGAATGAGACTTGTCTTCGGCACAGTGCTGCTGAATTTATCTTATTGACTTACATGCTGAGGAAGCCGAATGGGTAATGAGGTGCTACTACTGAAATAACGGCTTTTCTAGTAAGGTGTTGTCGTTAGGTAGACGCACGATGTGCAATAACTTGCACACAGTAAATTGGTCCTCTCTATCATGGCGTCAGGAAAAGTTGGGGAATACATGAATGTATAAAGGGAAATGGCAATGTTATGTTATAGTTACTAAATTTAACTTGAAAGAGAGGAAAGAAATGGTAGTGGAGAAGTAGTAATGGCACTGGTTATGTGACACTATGATTAATTTGTGGATACGAATCAAATTGTGTTCGAAAGGCTTTGTGGTGTAGGTAAAAGGTATTGTAAAAGTAACTATTTCACACTTTGGTATAAATTAACTGTACCATTACCATAGTACAATTACCAGATGATTTAAGATGACATATATATTGGAAGTTGAAACAGAGTGTATTCAGGAAGTTTCTATGGGATTGACACCCTCAAAAAGCTTAACCAAAATTTAATTTTTTTCTAAGTCTTTTTTTGTGTTTTAAAAATGAAACAATAATGTAATTCGGAAACTTCAGTTAATAGGACACAATGTGTGTGGCTTTTTTCTTTTTGATCATAGGAAGCGACTAAAACTACTCCCTGTCCCCCCAAATCGCTTATATACCCTACGAAATTATTTTTCTTGATTAACGCAGACCTTTAGAACATTTAAGAAGCTATTAGCTTTTGGTAGAAAAATATGACTTATTTATAAAAGACAGTTCCTTTCCTTTTCATGAAATGTATGAAACGTTTGATAAATACAGTGTGAAATATTAAAAATAACTAAAGATGACACTTGAATCTTTTTCAGTGGATCATGGGGAGTGTTGATTAGGACTTAAAGATAAACCCTCTGACAAAATATAGAGTTTTTTCTCTGAACCTCTCTACACCATCTCAAAATCTAGTAAAAAAAGGACTGCTGCGTCATCTCACAAAGTTAGAAAAAGTTATCTTACAAACCTTCTTTAGCCGAGCATTAAAACAAGTCCCATTCACGCGGAATTTACTCTCAAGAAT
Organism: Tetragnatha montana; assembly: GCA_963680715.1. Taxonomy (NCBI): domain Eukaryota; kingdom Metazoa; phylum Arthropoda; class Arachnida; order Araneae; family Tetragnathidae; genus Tetragnatha; species Tetragnatha montana. The sequence goes on along the minus strand of OY796674.1, from coordinate 34,929,566 downwards.
GAATTTTCTCCCGCAGCCTTTCATCTACTCCTCTCCACCGATAGAGAAAAGAGTAAAGTTTCTTCAATTGGAAATATCAACTGAACTCCCCTCCCAGAGGTGATTGGCGGACGAAAGAAAACAAACAGAACAAACTGTGCTTAAGCGGCTCGCTGAGTGGCTGAAAAAATCCCGCGCATTTTTCAAACGCTCCAATGGCCGACGATGTGCCGAGTCGCCAGGTTTTGGCGGGAAGAGCAATAAAAGCCGAGCCAGCAGCAGCAGGAGTAATAAGATACTTTCTTGACTCCTGACAGGTCGTAATTAGGAAGATTGGAAGGAGTAGAAGTTCTTTTTCTCTTCTCGCACCAAACGATGGAACAAATAGAAACGTTGGCGAATTATTTGCGAACGCTTGTTTGAAGAAGACAAGTAGGCGGTCGATGTGGATGAAAGAGGATGGATGAGATCGAATAAACATGGCGTGAAATTACTCATTACGCCCAGTTAAGTGGGATCAGTCTGCGTCTGAGATTAAATTGTTGGGAAAAGAGCCCGAAATTAATATTGTCGGCGATGCAAAAATATGCAACTCGCCGTTTGAATATTATCCGCGCAGTTTTCTCGGATCTCTTCCGAGAAAGAAAGCTTAAGCAGCTCAAGGGAAGATTCCCAGAGTCCTTTTATGTCACGGTATGTCAATGGTAATTAAATTAAACATTCTCAGCTCATTTAGGAAATAAAAATAAATTCATGAAATGTATAGTGTTACGAGAAATATTTCTGTTAAGTTTTATCATCTCAAACTCAGTATAGTTTATTTATTATTCATGGAAGAGTTTATAAAATTTTATAATTAAACTCTGTCCGCATCACTTATCTACAACATCCCCTTTTGGAGAGGACTTCAAATAATTTTTCTTTCTGGTTTTAATTATATTTGATAAGGCATTTTCTAAATTAAATTGAAATTTGTTTGGATCCATTGATTAAAAATTTGCTTCATAATATGAGTAGCTTTATAATTTTTAAAATAATGTAAAGAGCACTTTAAACAATTAATGTTTATTCTTCAAGACTTTTAAGACTCGCCATTTGATGAAAAAAGAACTATATTTAGATGTTTTAGTTTTAAATTTTACGACTCTATAATATTTTCAAAAAATGGCTCATTTGGAAAAATGAATAAAAATCTAATGTGTCTAACAAATATTATTTTCTAATGAATATGCGAGTTTACTAAGCTTTTTTCTAATATGTTTACTAACTAGATGTAAAATGCAGTTTTTCCTGGAGATCACACAGAAGCTAATGACAACACAAACAAAAAAAAACCACTTCATAAAACAGCAAATAGTTGGCATAAGAGCAGAAAGTAAACAAAAGAAACTATCTTTGATAAAGTATTTAATAAACGAACGAGAAAAAAGACGGCAAAATCATCGAGAGCAAAATTTATCTCCGCATTGTTGAAAAGAGAACAAAGGAAAACGTTAGCGCTAATTAATATTCATAAGACGCACTTTGAAAATGCCCGGGAAAAAATCTTTTTAAGCCTTTTATAAAAATTTGGATCGGGGCTTGTATATAAATACTCTTTACATGATCATTAAGGGAGACTCTTCAGAAAGTGAAAAGAAGGAAGAAAAAGAAGATGGAAAAGAATTTCCTGAAGAATGTCTAAGACAAAAGACTGACTCATTAGTGTTCTGTTAATAGATCGCTTAAAATCGAATGAAGAACTTTTATATCCCAGACACGTTTCAAAACCCTCTTAGACTAATAGGCTCACTTAAACGAGATGATTTCTAAGTAGAGTTTAGTTGTTTTTTCCAATAGCGATGGGTTAGTGTCATTTGGAAATAATTATTTAGTTTTTTTTCTTTGTAAATGAAAAGCATCAAGAGAGGCTCTGAGATACCCTGTGAAGTTTTTTTTCCCCAAATTTGTAAAAGGATACCGAGAACACTATAGTATCGACGGCAAAATTATTCTGTTCTTAGTTTTCATTTTTTCTTATTCTCTTCAATCATTAGCAAAATAAATATACTTAGTTTTTTTTCTCTCGCTAGAAAGGGGAGTTATTTTTCCAGCTGCTAAAAACTTCTAGTGGAAGAAAAAAAAATCCCTCTAAAAATTATCTCCGGCCCTAGAGCTACGTTAAAACGAATTGTGTATTTTATTTTCCAGTCGGATACAAAAGAAATCAGAGCAAAGGAGATTCTGGAAGGAAACTAAAAAGATTATGCAAAACTAAGATGCATTGTAAAACAAATTGCTTTGAGGTGCAATTTACGTGGAGAAGATGTCAGTTTTGAAAGTGGGAATGATTTTTAATGGAAAAAATGCCAGGAAATCTCTTGAGAAAGTACCTTTGCAACGAGGTTTCTTAATGGTATGAAAAGAAAATTGTTAGGGTATTGCGTTTAGGTAATTATTATCTTCAGAAAACTATTTATAACAAGCTTCGCGAATTATTTTGTACTTATTAAAGTGGTTATTATTCTTGACAAAGCAAATTGCTCTTAATATCTCGGAGTTAAGAATTAATTTAACAAACTTTTATTTCTGTTAATGTTTGAAAAATATTGTATTTTCTTTTGAATTGTATTTTAAAATAGTAAAAGAGTGGAAAAAATTATTTTTACCCCAGTTTGCTTCGTTTAAGAATATTATCTGATCATGGTTTCCAGATACTAATATATTTCATTTAGTGTTTTTAAAATTTCATTATGCCATGGCATTTCTAAAGGGATCTTAGAAACCTATTACCGGGTAGAGTTAAAAACATATTTCTATAGCTGTTTCGAAAATTCAAGAGGTAATTTGTTTTCGCGTTAAGGAAATGTTAATTTTAATATAATTTCTAAGAAAGATTTCTATTAGTCGTGAAAAAGAGTCTGATAAACAGTTTATAATTCTTAACATTACTTTTAATAATATTTTAAGTCCAAAGCTTTGAAAATAAAATGAAAAATAATGCAAAAATACCAATTAAAAGTAAAAGTTTCGAATTTTTAATACTTTTTGATTCCTCGAAAATAATTTGTTTCTTCCAATTATTTTAAAATTATAATGTTTCGCAATCAACGACGAATAGTGGAAGTGAATTTAAAATAACAGAATTATGCAGATTTAAAATACCTTTTGCACTAAGTAAGAAAAAAGAAATATGCAGATGCTAAGACTTAAGACATACAATTATACAAACATTCCTTTACAACTCGGCTTGCTCAATTAATATTTTCCTCAGCATAATTTTTACACATTTAAAACAATGTAGAAACAAAGTCTAACACGATGAGTTTCTAATCAAGCGTACTCTACATTCTCAACCAAAAATGTTGAAAACTACGAAATTTCCCCAGCGTGCGCAATTTCTCACACAACTTCAAGAAAAAAACCCTCACGTCACACTGTCTTAAGACGAGACTATACGAATCAGGAACCACGCACGAACCCCCGAAGGAGACTCGCCGCCATTAATTAGAAAGCAAAGGGGTCCGGAAGGGTCCAACCGAGAGAAGAAGAAGGAGGGGGGAGGAGGCAAGAAATTATATTCGCGAGGGCATTAACGAGAATTGATGAGCTCCCCGGAAATTGAAAAGTGGGTCTCTTCTTTTAGCTCCAGGGAGGAAAGAAGTGGAGAGATTTATGCGCTCAAACGCAAATTCGTTCCCTGAGGGGGGCGAGAGGAGGAAATTTTAACAGACTCGCCCCCCCCCCTCAACGAAATTTGCGTCGGATGCCTGCCTCCGGAATCGCATTGGAGGGGTGTTCCTCTTTTCGGGTTGTTTTAATTTCGGACGACGAGGACGACTTTCGTCATTGCGGGAGAAGGGGGTAATTGCGTTTCGGTGGATGATTAGCCGGAATCTCGGGATACCTTAAACGGGCTCTCTTGATTCGATTTGAGGGGGGGAAGCGTTTCTTTCGGGGGTGGGGGTAGTGAGGGGTGCTGGGGGAGTTGGAGTTTCGGTTTTGCTGTGGAAACAGTTGTGGAGGGGGTTGGAAGTGGTTAAAGGGCCTTTGAGACTCACTAATTCTGTGGATAAAGCTTCCCTGCTAAATGTGTGCTCGACATTATTAGTACGACAAATTGTTGAAATGAACAACCGGCATACGGTGCAATTAGATGTTAGTTATATCATCAACATTTGTGATTTCTTTGAACAAAATAATAACATTCTTTATAACATGTGTTATTGTGGTTATATGTAATGTTGAGCTAAAAAGTTATGTGGAAGTGTCTTATACGATTAGTTTTCTTTTTTCACCACTGTAATTGGATTTTTATCTGTAGTGTGTTTGTAGTGTAGTTTTTTTTATTTCTAAGCAAAACTGATGTAACCACCCATATAAACTGTAAAATGAAACTTCATCAATAAATCACTTTTTTATCCGCCATTAAAACACTTGTTCCATTTGCAGATGTGATTTATTTTAATTTTTTTTAAAAAAAGGTTGTAAATTTATGGCTTTATTGAAAGCATCGGTTATAAAAGAATGAAAATAAAGAGCCATTTATATGAAGTATACAGATATGTAATTTTTATTATTTTTACTCTAATGCTATCCCCATTAAGAGAAATTTGAAAAGTGCTCTAATCCCAGCTCACAGAGTCAATTCAGCAGGTTTGGATGTAACAGAATATTTTCACTCAGTAATGAAATTAATTTTTCTTTTGATAACATGAAAGTAAAAGGGTTCCTCCTTTCAGTGTCACTGATGTTCCCAGGGAAAACACAGCAATCCTCTTTTTTAGCGTCAATGGATTAGATTTTATTACAATTCGCTACAGAATCCCAAGGGTTCCGATCTGTCATTGGCGCCGTTCTTTGGCATAAACTCACACAAATATCTCATACTGTAGATTCCCCAAATCAAATATGCTAGGTTATATCCGATGACGCCAGCGATAAAATAGTCACAAAAACTTTTAATTACTTTATGTTTGATATAAGCTAGCTTTTAACTGACATGATGGTTTATAGATCTCACACTATTTCAATAAAGGGACACAAATAACACCTTGCGAGTGTGGTTTTCCCAAACCCTTCAACATCAAGACACTTTACCCCCAACAAACCCATATCCGTCTTAATCCGTCTCAGCGCTGCAATCCGCGAGAGCAATCGATCCAGAGGCGACACCGGACCCCTGTCACCTCCCGTCATCCATTACTCCAATCACGCGGCCGACGAACAAGGTTCTCGCATTTGCTTGATTAGGAAAAATATCCCTCTTTTTCCTGAGATCGCCTTTAATCACGCGGAGAGGGGCTCCCTCCTCTTAGCGCCAGGAGATGTCTGTTTGGCGAGGGCAAATACCCACTGCCGCCGCCAAGGATCGATGCGCTGAAGAGGGGTTTGTTGGTTTGAAGATTGTGGGGGTGTCTCATGGTATACAATATAAAGGATTTTATGTTACTATACTAAAGAGTTCGTAACTAATGGGATTTTTCAAGGGTTTGGTTTGAGCATCATATTATGATTTTTTAAATCATGGAAGTAAGTCGTTATTGTACAGCTGAGGAAAAAAAAACGTTACAGTAGACTTTGCGGGAGAACGGGTGGGGTTAGAAAGATGCTTTTGGTGTCATTTTTCAGGATTTATTGTATGCTTGAAAAAATTAATTGACTATTTTTCTCTCAGAGGTCGTCTTCTGGTGCAGCGCAATAAAAACTGCATCTTTTTTCATGGCGACCCTCAATTTTAATTCGATTTTATGAAAGATCATAGTAATTTAACCCTCATCACCGAGTTTCATTTAATTTGGACGTTAAACAAACCCATGGCAGACCGTCAAAATCTGAAAAATTCATATTAAAAGCCTGAAATTAGTCGCCAACACCCGACTGCCAAACACGGATTTCTGACAACCTACCAGTACTAGTGAACCGATTTTCATTAATATTTCAGATTGTCGAAACATGAGATAGGTTATTTTTAAAATTTTTAAGCTTTAATAAGCATAAGCATATAAATAATATGATTAAATTATTTTAATTGTGTTTATTTATATTAGTTTATTAGTAATTTCAAAGTCAAAAATCGCACTGAGCTAATTTTCGTGTTGTTTGAAAACGCGTAAATAAAAACAAAAACGCAAGAAGCGCCAAATAATCGATAAATTGCCAAGCCAAAAAAATAACTGTAACGTTTTTTTTTCCTCAGCTGTACATGTACGTGTTTACTCAAAATCCCAAAAAAATTGTAATTAGGGAGAATTTTTTTTCCATCTAATGTTAATTGAGAATGTTGTTTCAAAACTTTGAAATGTTCTAAATTTGGCAAATCAGATGTTTGAAAATTTTCAGTTGTTGTGTTTAGTACCAATATATTGTTGTTGATATAATTATTATAATATGACTGCGAGCAAACATTGGATACTACATCAAATTTAAGTTCATATTAAATCTATAATAAGTTTTATAGTTAATATTGTTAAAAGAGCGCTTTTTTTAACTGTTTTCCCCATAACTCATACCTTACGAAAACTTTCTTGAATAAAACACTAAAATACTTGAATGCTTCTTTAAATTTAACATTAAGTGTTAGAAATTTAAAAAACTATAAAACTACAATTATCGGTGGTATAAATTTTTCAGCAACATTTAAATTAATTTATTAACGCTTAAATTTTTAAAACAAGTAAATTTTTTCAAATAAAATAATCAATCTCTTCCCCAAATACATCTCCTAAATTTGTTTTTTGAGTGGATGTTTAGATTGAATTCATTAAATCTTTAAAAAAAATACTTTGCTATTGCTGTATTATAATATATATGTAAAAATATATTGCTGTTTTTATAAAAGATATTTTGATCCCATATTCCACAAAAAGTAAAGCAACAAATTCCTTTGTTTTCTACTAATACCTCACCAAACCAAACCCTTTTTGGAACAATATCTATGCATCAACATCCCTTACTGAGGGTACAAAAATTTCTAATCAACCATTCTTATCCCCACCATCGCATTAGAAACTTCTCTCATCTTAAGAGTGATACACATAATATACCAAACAAATAACCCCAACAAAGACTTCCCACAGAAACTTCGAAATACAGCTTGGAGAACAATGCAAAAACAAACTGTGATTTATGCATACGAATCGAGAGAGAGAGAGAGAGAAAAAGAGGCCTACCGTTCTGTAGAGGAAGGGCGAGGGGAGGCAGTTGTTCTTCGTCTTCGTGACCATCCTCATTTTCCATCCCCAGGAAATGATCCTCGTCATCATCATTGAAATGATCGCTGTTTTCTACTCTCCCACTCTGCAAAGAAAAGGAGCGGCTTTAGTCACATTCATTTGAGCAATCATTAGTGCCTGAATTCGTTTCGAGTTTTAGAAGAGAGATCTTTTTCGGCAGGGAGTTGTTGCTTTGCAACAAGCAATGTTTCGTTCATGGCGATGAGTACCTACTTTCAGTAAGGATACTTTTCAATGTGCATTTTTATTTCATAGGAATTAGGAATACCATTGGTATTCTATAAATTCACAGGTATGAATTGTTTGAGAGGTTTTAAATGCAAAGTCTTAAACACACACCATTTTTAATAAGTTATTCTTATTGAGAATTGTACAAATCTTTTTGAAACAGATATTAGATTAAAATGGAAACCCGATGACCACATGAAGATAGATACAGATATCAGAAATGGTGTCTATATCCATTAACTAAAGTTATTAATAATTCTCCTTTAATATGTATTGTTTGTTATCCCTGAATGATATTGATTAAAAAAATAATCCACAATGAATATTTTGTATTTAAATACATGAACAAAAATGAGAAGGGTAAAATAAATCCCTATTTTTAAGTTGCAAATACATACATTAAAAAAATACCCTGTAATAAGGTAGCAATCATGTTTTTAAAAAGTGTCTTGCTGTAATACTTATACGGGTATTAAGCAAAAGTGTAAACTCTACTTTGCTTTGTTCATTTGAGTTTGATATTTACAGAGACACGATAAATTAAAACTTATTGGTAAACTTTGAAACCATAAGGTGAATGAATGAATACTCATTTGAGTAATTTACCTATAATTAATTTATTTTTTTCCACCCTTTACTCATAAATTAGTGGAACGAATGGACGTAAGAAATGTAAACGAGAGCTCATCTTGTGATAGACAGACAGCATGAATTCCTATTTTGCCAATATGTGTGTTTTTTTTACTGATGAGTTCGAAACTATCAAAGACCATTTAATACACAGTTTTATTCGATACTTCATTCTGTAAACCCATTAGTATCCATTAAAAACACACGGAGAGGTCTCATCACAACAGAGAGGGCATAATCAAACTATTGTACGATCGAGAGTAATTAACAAAAGAATCCTCGATGAGTTTAAAAGGCCAGCCGTTTATCGAACCCTGAAATCCGTCTCCATCTAATATCCCCTCGCATTCCATTTGAAAGAGTCCCTCGCCCCCCAAATCCTTCCAATCCGAATTCCTCGATCGCAAATCGAACGGTGGGCAGAATAATTTGCGTCTCCCTCCTCCTCCTTCCAATTGGATTAAACCCGCCGAGGCCTTCCACTTTAATAAATTCCGCATTCATTTGCGCAATCACTGAAAAGCAGATTCAAGAAACCAACTCGCTGTGACCGATTTAATTATCGGCACGAACTGAAGCGAAGTGAGGAAGAAATAGCGCCATCTGGAATTCTCTATTTTTTTCTCTCTCCCTTCTTACTCTTATATATAGTATATACTCCGGAATTTCAGTTAATTTGTTTTTTGCGTCCGTTACCATTGCTGGGTGTTTAGAGAGAGGGGGAGTAATCGTAATCGTTAATTATTGGGCTGGAAGAAAGGGCCGTCGATACGAAAGTCGTTTGGTTATCGAGTTCTCCTGAAGTTATATCGAAAGAAGTCAGGGGGTGTTTGATTGAGTAATGACTCTCTCTTTCTCTCTCGTTGTTCTTTTGCTGCAGTGTGTGTGTGTGTACTCTGAAGTTAATTTGGGTCTTTCTTGAAAGCAAATTTAGTTTTAAGTTCTTTGAGAGCGAGAATTCAATGAACCGCGAAAACAACCGGGTTTTCGTGGGAATGAAAATGTGTGCCGTCTTAAGCCAGAACTCTCTGTAGAAATTATCGAACGAAATAGTGCATTATCTTAGCAGGAAACATTACTTCTAAAGTTATTCAAATTTAAAGTGTTCAATAGTGTGTTTTCGTATTGGATAATTTAAGGTAAAACCTTTGATGCCCATACATAAATATTATCTACAAATATTTCGTATCATGATGCAGTAAGGGACAGAAATAAATGACCTAAATCTTCAAAACAGCTTATCCTAGATTTTTGTTTAAGGATTTAGATACGCAGCAAGAGAAAACCATCTTATATCTACTAAAGCTAGTATTTTATCTGTCGTTTTCAAAAAAATCTTCCCATGTCTTAGCTATTTAAGAACCAGTTCTTCTTTCCTCAATGATATAAAAGAATGTAAGCTATCGTAAAATGAAAAGAAAACAACAGATAAGAACAATATAATGATACATAATATTTCAAATTAGTACGCTTATGTTGGTAATAAACACTGATAGAAACAGGTATACTTTCTGTATTTGAGCACTTCTTTTACATAATATATTACCGACTTTTATTAAGGAAATAAGATTTGTTAATTAATTCCATAAAGGTTAACAGAATTGCACAAAAAACTAGTGAATGCGATGCAAAGATAGAAAAAGCATGCAAAATTACTAATTAATTAATCAATTGTTTGAGTTACAATGAACAGCTCATTAATGTAACTAATATTTCTCTTGGAGAGACCTATCTTCCTATCTTATGGCGGAGCATTCTCAGTCGAACCTACAGCAAAACAAATGTTTTCGAGCGCCATAACCACACGAACCACACACACAACAAGAAGAATAATTACACCCACTGAATAAGTCGTGCAAACGGGCTTTTTCCACAGCGGTGGTGACAAGAATCGGTTTCCAGTTTCAAATTCCCAACCCCCACAAAAAAAAACTAAAATAAAACAAAAGTAACCGAAATTTTACGGCCCGGAATGTCCTTAATAAAGCTTCATTAGCTCTATAATTAATTACGGGCTAATTAAGTTTTTCCCCTCCGTCTTTTTTCCACTGCAACGGGCACTCCGAAGAAAGAACAAAGCTCAGACTCCCGCCAAAACCTCGTCCGAGACGACTTTCTTTGCAGAGAGCGAATTTTTCGAGGAACGTTCCTGGAAATAAGAAATGTCTACTCCTCCCTCCTTCCATTCATTAACTTTCATTAGAAAAGGACATTCATTAGGGGCTTCCTCGAGAAAGATGGAATGGGGCCGTTTCTTTCGTCCCACTGAGTAATTAAACAGTCACGTTTGTGGGGGTTTTCGTGAGAGTTCTGATCCTTAATATGAATGAATGAATAACTGGTAGGGAGGGATATGGGATGGAAGAGTGCAGTTGAATGCGGGCCGTTTGTTTTAAGGGTATCGTGAGGGGAATGATAGAAAAAAGGGATTATGGCAATGGCGTAAAGGGATTTTTATCAGTATTTAACATTTTATATGCAATGCTTTTTTTATTGTAAGGAAACAATATCACTGTCTCTTGAGGTTATTGTTTCCCACGCCCATGTTTAAAAGACGTCAGCATATTCTCTCTGGCAGTGTTTTTGGAGGAGTAAAAATACTCCTTGACTTTTTTAGGAGGAGTGAAATTCAATTGCGAGGAGTGAAATACGGAAATAGCATTAACTACATATACAGAGACAAATTTTCTATTAAAAACGCTTACTTTTTAATGGACGAAAAGAAATTGAATTTTTTTTTTTTTGGGGGGGGGTTAACAATTACAGCATACGTTAAGTATTAATAGAAAATACTGAACATTATGCATTATACACGGTGCATATTTTAAGCTAAAAACCATTGTGAAAAATTCAAAGACTGAAAATACTCCTGGCTAATTTTTTAGAGTATTTCCGATTTTCTAGGAGTGAAATACTCTCTCAGAGGAGTTAAAAATATATCTGCTCTCTGGAAAAAAAAATTTCGTTTTTCTTGGGGGTTTTTTGCCAATAAAAATAAAGAATTTTTAAAAGCAGAACAAGTAACCGGGTAAAATATGGAACTAAATTTGTTCAGTAACTTTTGGGTGATACGAAACGCTAAACATGAAATAAATGTGTGGATTATGCTTTTTTATGACAAAGGTTTGCTACTTAAAAAAGGAGGATAGACGCATCCGAGAAAAATTTGGGGTTGCATACATTATTATCTTGTGTTTGAAGGAAAAGATACAATAATATGTATCTTGTCCCAAAAGCAGTGAAGTTATATTATTCCTTATTTCTCGAATTGAATAAAAAATGGAGTCATCTCTGATTCGTTTTCTAGAATCTAGGGAAAAAGAGAAAAAACTACTTGGAGCCATGGTCGTTTGGAAGAAGCATTTCTCTCTTACAAATTTATTTAAGTTTGCATCCGGAAATATTATGGATTCAAATATTTTGTTTACAAACTGTACTTTAGCTCCACTCACTTTTTTAAGGGCTTTCACAGATTATTTTAAACTTTATGCTCTAATTCATGTACTTTCAAGCTTCCAATACTGAATTCCACACACCAAATGCAAGAATACACACATCAAGTGTCTCATAAATATTTTTTTAAAAAGGAATAACAATGGAACCGAATATAAAAACATTAAAATTCACAAATAGTTCGATTCAAAATAAAAAAAAATTAAGTCAGCCAACCTCTTCGAAAAATCACAAAAAAAAAGCAGTACAATATTCTCCCTTAAGAATACAAGTCTTCCCAAAGCTCAGTCAACACACACACACAGTTTCAATCTCTAAGTCAAAAACAAACAGCGAAATTCTCATAAGCCCACATAATTTCCATGCGAGCGATCCCCCTTCTCTCAAAGCCTCCCAACATCTCTAATCAAACATTTCGTTTGGATTCCACTTCTGACATTACCTTCCACTTGATAAACTCGCAATCCAAGGCAAGCTAGCTAATTCAAACAATAAGGCCCTGTTTCGACGGGGGAGAACGCTCTGCTTTTTAAAGAGTAGTGTTGTGTGTGCAGATGAACTTTTAACTCCTCCCAGGGTTTTAATTAGTTTCGAGTTTTCAGCTTTAGTGAATCCGAGAAGCCCGAGTCATGTTTCAGACTCGTGTGTTGATTCTGAGTCAGGACTATGCGCTGCGGAGAAAACTGGTTTGGTTCATTGTGTGCATGACTTCTGTAATTGCTGAAGGTTGGTTTTAATTGCGTTTAATATTTATTATACTAGAAGACATTTTTCTGACAAAGAAGTTTCGATATAGATGGTTTATTCCTTAGAATAGGAAGTTAGTTTAATTCAGATGAAACCATCTTCATTTATACATTTCATAAAAAATTCCTTTAAATAAAAATTTTGTAGAAGGTTTTTTAAAAATTATCAAAATTAGAAATCTGAGTGTCTTTGAAATTATTTATGACAACACGTATGGTTTGAACATAAACATATAAGAGAAATAAGTAATATAACAGCTTTTAAGCAATAAAAAATGTTAAATAACGAAAAATTTAAATTCTTGATAATGTGTAATCCAAACGGGAAAACTTCAAAAAATATCTCTCTCCATTTTCTTCATTATACGAAAACCTTTTATCTATACTACATACGAAAACCTTTTTTTCATCACTGTATAAAAAATTGTTACACACGAGTAATAACAAACTTTTTTCCACTTAAAACATTTAAATTCTAATTTGACTCGTGTAACGTTCTACGCAATAAATTCAAAGGAATTCAACAATGAAATTTATCACTTTGCCCGCCTTCACTTCGGGCATTATTAATAATGCCCAATTAATAACTTTGCCCGTAACATATACATTTTGTTTTAATTGAGAAAAATATTACTTTCTTGCGCAAAATATACTAAGCATGATGTGTTTTATGTTGCAATCATCTATATAATACGTGCTTGCGTTATAAGCAATATTTACATAACCAATTGCAATTTAATAAGTTAAGGGATAGAAGCTTCATGTGAATAAGTGAATGTATGTATACAGAAGTTTATGGGGATTAATGACTTAATTCCTATTTACACATTTTATAAAATATAATTAAGTAAAAGAATACTCATTTATTTCAATAATTTAATTGATTATAATTTAATGATTTAAGAGAGAGCAAACTAATTTATTTAAAATAATTAGGTATGTCAGTAAGCAAAATACAGTCGACTCCGCTTTTTGTGATCACGGTTAATGTTACCAATCGGATAATGTAATCAAAATTGATCAGTCACGATCACTCCTATTTAGTTAAAATGTATCGTTTTATGTGACTAATGTATCGCTTAATGTTTTCAAAATCTGGTAAAGTCCCCTAAAAACCTCCTTTTTCCCCCGTTTGAAGGCTACTTTTAATACATAATCGTACAAAATGAGGCTTTGATTTATTAGTGTTATATGTTCCACTCTCATATTTTTCTTTAAGAATGTATAAGTTGCAAAATACATACTGAGCAATTGTTTTAAATACCTACTTCAAAAGCTTTCTAAGTATCAAATCGCTTATTATCATCAATAGGATATTGTTATCATTCTACTCCTGGACAAAAGTGATCACATGAAGCGAAGTCGACGACTGTACCTTACAATTTTTAAAGTATTAAAATCTTCTAAATATCACAATTGTAAAAAATATTAATAGGTAAAATTTTGTTACAACTTAGAAATTTGAACTTTAGAATAATACAACTATGATAACATGATACAACTAGTGATTAAGATGAAGTAAAATTATACATCCAACTGTCATAATTTTTATTTTATCCATTTTAATTGCATTCCAAAACAAGTTAAATGTATCTCCATCCCATTCATAATTTTTAAAAGAAACCTTTAAAGCAGGGTATATTTCGATCAGAACTCCAGACTCAATACGAAAAGGTGGATTTAAAATTGCCCTATTGATCCACCCCATAAAGTCTCCCCGTCGATTGAACCATCTAATTTTTCACCTGCGATTGATGACCCCACCTTAATGACACCCTCCATTCAGAGACCCGATGTCACAGCACGACAGGACGACTCGCATCACCACCCCACTTTCGCTCCCCGATTAAGACACCTCGTTATTGCCAGATAAAAGTGCATTAAAAGCCGCCCCTCCTTTTGTTACAACTGTTTGTCTTCGCCGCTTAAATAAGAGCACTAATGGTTTTCCGATTACAGATGCATAATTAAAAAGCGGCGCAATTTGCGTGTGTATTTTGTTACGGTTTCTTTTTACGCAAAGAAAGCGAGATCGGGGCGTTGTAACTGTAGCCGTGCCGGAGCGATTTTCGATTTTTATCTTTATTATGTGTCCAAACAAAGGGAGGAATTAATGAAATTATTTAACACCGAAGCGTCGGGAATTAACCTGTTTTTTTCCTCCGTCGCTGGGCTTCTGCGTAATTGCAAACTGTTACGGATTTTTTTTTGTTAGTGTGTGTTATTCCTCTTTTGTTTTAGGCGTATTGCATTAAGCGGCGTTGGGACGATTTTTGAAAGGTTTCGGTGAGAATAGAAATATTAATTAATTGCAAGAAAGGACATTGCTTAAAAATGCGTGTGTGCTTAGATTGCTTTCTACTTTAGTGTCATTATTTGGGTTTAGCTTTTTGCCGAAAGCTGCGCTGATGAATTAAATATGATTCAATTAAAATTAGTTTTTCGGGTAATTTCAGTCTTTGTGTTATTATAAAACATTTTGAGTGGGAAGTTAGGGTTTAAGGAAGAATAAAACGCGAGAGTATTAATTATTTGCATAGTGCATAACTAAAAGATTTAGGTAAATGAATAAATCAAATATACCTTAAGTACACACATCCCCCACGCATTTTGGAATTTAAAGTAGCATTACTTTTACAAGTAATAAATTTTTCATATTCACCTAATTGATAGAATAAGTTATTTTAAGGATAAATTACAAAGGTATTCTCCCATTCTTTTAAAAATCTATTCCAAAATATAGTCAAATATGAGAATGTTAAAGCAAATAAAGATAATAATTTATCGACAATGTTTTACTAGAAACAGACTTTTATAAATTACAATACCTGTATTAAAATTATATTAAAATGTAAAAACTCAAAATACGTATTGATTGTAACAAAGAATTAGGTATATACCAAAAGTATCAAAAGAATTATAATAGCTACGTTACATGAATAAAAAGAGAATGAAAGAACAATAGAGAAAGATAAAAAAGAAACTTCATTAAAAGTTTGATAGATATACTAGGAAATATAGAATTGTGTTCCTTCTATTGTAATTTTTTTAATTAATTTTTCGCAAACAAAAAAACTAGTTTACTTCTAAAGATATGTACTTAACAATAACTATAAAACAACATATAATTTTTTTTCTCTGAACTCATTTCCAATGCGTTTTGAGTTATAATAATAGTTTTACCATACTTAAAAAAATACTATAGCCGCAAGCCATAAGACTTACATTTCAGAAACCCATCCTATTCCATTTACAATTGAATAAAAACACAATAATTTAAAATACGGATGAAGTATGCTTCCAAAATGTATTTTTCCCACGAAAGAACTAACGTTTATTAGTTATGTAAGCTAGATTACATTCAAAAAACATAATTTATCGGAGAAGAAGATCATTCATCTTTGAAATATAAGATTATGAAAATTATCTTTTATGAAACCTTTTTCAGACGGTTTTTCGATAGCGTAATACATATTTCCTAACGAAGAGTACTCGACTCAAAAGCAATTTCAAGGAAGGGATGAATAAAAAAGATAGACAGTCCATTGTTCTTTCCATAACTTAGAGTAAAACAAGTGGAATATTAATTACACTTCAAATATTCGACGCTCAGTTATTTTCTTCTACTTACCTTGGGATAATGGAATTTTGAAAAGATGAAAAAGCAAAGAAAAAAATTATATGGATTGAAATTTGTCTGCTCCCATATTTCAAATTCAATTAGATTTATCTAATTTGTCGATTTTATACTTTTCACACATATTTTTTTATTTGTACGTGAGTGATAAGAAGTAATTTTTCAAAGAAAAAAGTTTTCTATCATACACGCTTTGAAGTGAAAAGTAATTTAAGTTTTATACTCGTTTTTAATTTTTTATAGCTGAATAAGATAGTTGATAAAGTTTGATTTTTGTTAAGTATCCAAATTAATTTCTTTATTAATAATTTATTATTAAATTGTATAATTATTGAAATATTTTATCTCTTAAATGTATTTTTAAAGATAAAAAACGTCGATTTGATGTATAAATTTTAAAAAACTACTAACACTGGAAATTCTAAATACTTTTTAGAAACTTCTCATGCTTTACTAGTTTTAAGAGCAAAACAATTCCACTTCAAAACTACTATATCAGAAAAAATAATGTTGTACTACCTATAAGTAATGCTATTTTCAAAAGACAATAAAAGGAGACGAAATTTTGACTAAAATTAAAAAAACAAATATCTTTGATAGAATGTAATGAGGAAATCTAACATTAAAAGGTTGACCCATTTATTCCTAATACCTTTTACAAAGCTTGATGTGATTCCATCTATCAATCATTTTCTACTGGAAACATTTTGTTTAAAATGGGTCGAATAATTTTGATAGTTTTCGGAACTTACATCATGCTTACACAACGTGTTTAATCTAAAACGAAATCAAGTATGAAAAATGGAAGGGCTTAAAAGAAGTAATATCACTGTATCATTATAAAGTTGATGCTATTTCCTGACAACGGCCATCATAAATTCAACCTGATCCGAAACGGAATTAGAAAAAAAAAGAACGCAATAATCAGTATTAACAGACCTCCCTGATCTGATCCTTTCTTTTAGCAGTTAACAAGATAAGAGAACTACTACAACGATTGTTGTTTGCTCCTCCTTACGAGCCATCGCTCTTTTTCTTCCTAACACACACGCAGCAGCAGCTCAGACAAAAGCCAAGCTCCATCATCACCATTGTCAATCCTATTACCGTCTACAGTAGTAATGGCAGTCGGCTATTTGTTCGCCAACACTTCAAGAAGATAAGGCAAGGTAGGAAAAGAGGGATTTTCGGAGGGCCCAGAAGAACACTTAATCGCCAGATAAAGCTTCCAGAACGACGAGCGGAGAGGGGTGAGATTAAATTTAGAGCCCTCTGACAGAATCCGTCGAGAGTATCTTGGAACTGCAGGCGTGAAGACAAAAGAAAACCTTTTCTTTCTTTAATCAATGGGAGGTGGTGAAGAAACTTTTGAAATTGAACCCGCGCGGAGATTGGCTTAATTTGTAATTCGGAGGGACTGCCTAAATTAAATTGGGTTCCTTTCTTTTCCCGAAGTTTTTCATCGCCACGTGATCGCGTCACAAGTGACGCCTGAAATTGGCTTCCGGGAGAAAACTCCGCTGATTTATGCGCCGACGAATTTCGAATTAAGGGTGTTTCGCGTGAAGGGGGTGAGATTGGTTAGCGCTAATTTAGTCACGTCTTCTGGTGTAATAACAGTCTTTAGTCATTTCGAGGAACATGACCCTGTTAGCAGGAGAGATGGATGGGAGCGGGGTTTTGTCTTTATTTGGTCTCTTTATGAGAAAATGTGCGGACGAGTAGTGTGAAAGGAATGAATTATTACGAGAAACCATATGAATAAAATTTTAAATACAGCCATCTACTTTTACGATAGGACATTTCGGTTCTTATTGATAGGTATCTAGATAAAATACTTAAAAACGTGTGTGTCATATATTCGAGTATTTTTGACGAGGAAAACCTCTACCGTAAAAATGTTTAAAATATTTTAAGTAAATGTTAAAGATAAAAGGAAATAATAGAGTTGCTAGATTTTTTGCAGTTTGGCTCTGTCCAAATGTTTATTAACCATGCAGACATCAGAGGGCATATAAGAAACAGAGAAATATAAAAAAGCATAAGTTTTTGTTACTTAGAAAGTTTAAGATTTTTCATTTAATAATTTTATAGTTAAAATATGAAAAAAAAGAGACCGTCTACATTTTTTGTAGTTAATCTGAGCATTTAAAATTTATGATTATAACGAACTGGAACTAGGCATTTAACTGAACTGAGAGTTATGGTTTTTGAAAGTTCTTATTTAAATTGTATGTAACACAAAAACTGTGGTTTTAGATTAACCCAAAAATGACTTCAGATCATCCTTAATGTTGTTTCCGATGCAACATTTGTTAAAAGACAAAATAATACAGAATATTAGCATTTTACGACTGTACCGTACAAAAAAGTGATTTCCAATATGTCAACCCAAAATCGTAAACACCAAAATGATTTTGATTCACTTTCATATAATATAATGACCCACGCAATTCCGAACGCACCAAAAGTCCGCAAACAACCGCAACAAAGTTCCGCAAAGTTATTATTACGCCGCAAAACGATCATCAAGACGGATCAGCAAAACACTTTCTGCGACAAATGAAGGTGGAAATCGCCGCACGTCACATTGTTTCAAACTCCAATAACCGCATTAAGCCATGTCCGCTTTGCCGCAACGCTCTTGTACACCCTCCTCTAATCGTGCAATTTCCTTCGAGCTAAAAATCCGTTTACCTCGCGCGACTTCCTACGAGAGGGCATTTGGTGCTTAATTCTTGTTCGGTGGTTATAGCGTTTTGCCGTGTTCCTCTCTTGCATGGGTTAGTTTTACATACCTTGCATATTGTATGAAAGCAGCTTTTCACTGTGCTCACAGAACATTGTTTATTGAGCACGTAAAGAGAATGTTATTATGTGTATATTGATGATTCATTTATTATTTTGTCTAACGATATGGATCGTGAAATACTTTAACTGCCATAAGAGGTAAATGAGAGTTGAGTTTATGTTAATTCGTTGAATAGTTTAACCACAACAGTACATTTAACCTACAAGTTTAAATGTTTTTAAACAATTCGTTGACCATAATAGCCACTTGTTCTGTAAAAATGCATGTAAAACAAGCTATAACTTAATTTTGATACTTAATACTACTATATTAACTTTAATTCCATCCTGGCACATTTGGTGTAAACAGTGTCGTTAACAGAGGAACGTTAATTGCGATAATAAATAACGCAGACATGAATCAGATGTTCCATTAAAATCAATTGTGGAGTGCGACCCAAAATCCTTCTGTGTTGGGAATTTAATAATATTCTAGTACGTGTTCTTAACACTTTAACAAAAACAAACATTGGAAGTGAGTATGTTCCAACTCCATTCTAAAACCTCCTTCCTTCAGCGCAAAATCAACTGATATCATTTAATAAGTTGGAAAAAGTGAAGCATGCATTAAAATTTCAAACTTTTCTTTAGGTATTAAGACCTCAAATAACAAAAATTGACTATGAAGCACATATACTCCATCTTCTTTGAAAATGTAGCATTAACGCATTAAAAATTCACGCAATCGCATTTGGAGTCGTCATTCGGAATACCCCAACAAAAGAGATCAACGACAGCA
Organism: Tetragnatha montana; assembly: GCA_963680715.1. Taxonomy (NCBI): domain Eukaryota; kingdom Metazoa; phylum Arthropoda; class Arachnida; order Araneae; family Tetragnathidae; genus Tetragnatha; species Tetragnatha montana. Next base: position 34,910,090 of record OY796674.1, on the reverse strand, counting down.
GAGCTTACATTAGTAAGTCACTAATAACACCTGATAAGTACGTTAAGCAAGCTCCCTCCGCCATCCATAACCTTAATTTGAATACAAAGGTGATCCCGACGCATAATTGTAGCCATCTCGGGGAGATAAATGCATTGCATTTGTAGCGCAGACTCCCGACAAACCTCGTAATTATTTCGGCACGCGGGGATCATCAATCGAAGGCAGAAAACTCATTTAAAAGAGCGGCCGAACGTTTTATTTCGACTCATTTAAATCCCAGAGAACCGGCGAAAAAGTCTTATTCGCCTCCCAGGAAAAGACGGAATTGATGAGGGAAGATTTCCTAAGGATCCGGGACGTCGACTTCATTTCGCTAGCTCGCCGGTAGCAAACATTTCGCTAGCGAAAAAAAGAAATCCGCCAAAAAGCGAGGTTTTAAATGACGGAGGATTTCTTCCTCCTCAGACTAACGCAATTTGGGTGTTTTGAGGGGTATTTGTCATATCATCTTGTAATGAGGGTCCCTTGGACTAATCCGAAGAGTGTGAGTGTCGTGGGAGAGGGGGGGAGGGTTGGGGTGGATATTAGCCGAGACGTAGTTCGCGTTGGCGTTTTTCCGGTGGTAATTGGGACTTGGCTGATGTTGAGGAGTTTTGTCTGTGAGGATTTGGAAAGAGTTTTCGAGAGTGCTGTAGAAAATGTGCTTTTAAATCGTGAGGAGTTCTTTCTGCTTCACGAAACTAGTGTAGTTTTAAATCCTGTTGCTCTTAACCGTGTAATGTTGCTTCATTTGTAAAGCAGACATTAAGCGTCACAATATGGATGCTGTAAGAATGAAGGCCATGTGTTTCATATCTGCATAAAGTTAATGTTTTAAAAATTACATAGAATAAGGGAAGTAAAGTTTCTCATAAAAAGAAAGACCGAATATGGGGTGAAAAGTATTTGTTGAATTTAGTAGCACAACCTCGGGGTTCATGGAAATAACGAATTAAGTACTAAAATAGTAAAATTTTTTTTATTCAAATATAATTATCTACAGGAAAAGTACTGCGTAAAATATGAATAGAATTAAAAACATTATTAAATATTAGGAATTGTGAAACATGTATTAGCAGACATTAGGTAGGACCTGTTTCTATAAAACATTTACAATTCTTTTTGAAAGAAAGTTTAAGAATGTTCTCACATTTTATACTCTCATTTATGAAGCATAATGTTTCATTATTTTCTTAAATTATGCAGTCATTAACATGTATGAGGATTTTCTTAAGGTTCTTTTCATTGAGCTTCAATTAAAACAAAAACACATTTAGTTACAAGATAGTTTGAAACATTATGAATCTCTTAAATTAGTTTTTTCAAACCTTATTAGAGTAAGTTCTAAAATATCTTATCGTGTTTTATTTTTCAATAATAGATTTTATTAATAATCTACAAATCTGATTAAAAATTCATCATTTCAAGCCAAGAAGTAATGTGTAATTTATTCTCTCATTAAATTTCATGGAAATAAGGAGCATAAAGTGATTTTCCATTCTCTTTTAAAGTAATGAATGGTAAGCATCTGTATTCAAATTTAGTTACGATAAGAGATTAGCAGAATTCAATCCTGAAAATTGGGAGACTTTTTGCTAGAGTTGGTAGGATATAGTAGCTTTCCGAAAAATTTATTTATTCAGACCTTTTTAAGACCTAGCTCCATTCTGACTTTAAAATGATATACGATGTTGAGAAGTTCAGTGTTAATGATTCTGAAACATTCAAAATGACAAGTGTAAATTGTCGTTTCACCCTTCATTCCTTTGATTTCCTGTGCAGATGTGTGATTCCTCGGTGAGGATCACTCATGATGAACATTAAGTGAAACAGTGTAAATTAGCCTTTATGCCTACTAATATCCCTTCACCTTAAATATTTAATTTAAAATGAAATAAACTAATGGGAAAATGATGCAGAATAAAAAAATATATTCTTCAAAAGAAATAAGAACCAAGTTGCAGAACTTGCATCCTCAATATTTTTTGTAAAAAAATACTATAGCTTTACAATTCCGCCAAAAGGTACTACTATTTACTTATATCAGTTTCACTCTCACGCAGCTAATATTAAATTTAAGTAACTTAACTTTAACTTAACTGTAAAGTAAATTTAACTGTAAAAAATACTATAGCTTTACAGTTTCTCCAAAGGTACTCTTTACTTAATATCAGTTTCACTCTCACGCAGCTAATACTAAACTTAAGTCTTAACTGTAATGTAAATTTAACTGTAAAAAATACTATAGCTTTACAATTTCATCAAAGGTACTCTGTACTTATATCAGTTTCACTCTCACGCAGCTAAATATTAAACTTAAGAGTAAATCCGCAGTCTTTAAAACTTCCAGACTACCGCCTCAAAACCATTAATTTCACGGCACAGAGGGCAATACGACACATCAACTCCCCGGCTCACTAGTTACCATAAAGTAATGGTAATACATCATTAGTGTTCCAGCCCATTGGCATCCAACAAAAATCAATTCACCTCTGCCCATAACGTCGCACGTTTTCCCAAGTTGGTTCCTTCCCGCGTGGCCAAAAAATGGATACCATCGATTGGTTTAGCATTCAAAAGGAAACAGAGTGCATGGAAACAGGGTGATTTAGTTCTGTGTGCGGATCGTTACTTATTCAGATGGATCCTGGGGAAAGAGTTTTTGGGTTCCATAGTTATTGGATTCGAAGTAAAACAAGTGGAAACAGCATCATCGATTCGATTTTTTTTCCCCGCTCAGAATCGTAATCGCAATACGACGGTTGCCGGGATAATTGCGTAATTTCGCGGAATAAATGAATAGCTTCTCTCGGGCCGGTGGTGCCATCAGGAAAATGCAAATACACATAGATACAGGAGATCGAACGGCGTGTGCAGCGCGAGAAATTAAGTTATTTGTCGAGGGGAGAAAAACGGCGTGTTTTTATTGTAAAATCGATGTCGGAGATCGATCCGGATTTTTGAGTAATTCAAATCAGATGTGAAACGAATCATTTTTGTTAAAAGGTTTGATTTGTTTGGGCCGTTTGTTGAGAGTTCAATTCTCGGTAATATTGTGCATGGTTTTGAAATGAAACCATTACGAGTATTCTACCAGTAATGGTCATTCATTCATAGTATGAAATTTCAATGTATTCGTGTTTTTACTGATAGGTAATTTTCCCCAACAGATTACATAAAAGACTACCAGGCTCCTTTAGAAATTTGTTTGGGTGTTATGTGAATTTATTGATATTGGAATCATAATTTTTCGGCATTGTGATCCATGACATTAAATAAGATATCATGATAACCACATACAATTTAATTTTCCGATCTTCTACCATCGATCTCAAAAATGAGAGGAGGGATATTCTGGTTCTGACATTAGTTATCGGTGTCGAATAAAAGCAACTGTGCAAGGTTGTACAAATTCAAGACAAACAACGTGGTTTATTTGCACAAAAATTTATTTTACTTTTTGTTCAAATAAACCACGTTTTTTTTTTCTTGAATTTGTATATTAGTTATTGGTGTTACTACGTAGTAGCTTTGGCGACATGAAGAAAAAAAATTCCCCTCAAAACGCATCGAGCATACTGTGCCCATGTAAATTGTTCTTTGAACAAGACATTTAGTACTTGTAATTAAGGCCTAAAAATTCTCTTTAAAATGGACTGTCTGCTTTGCAGGATACAATGCAGTCCTATAAAGCCTTCCCTTGCAGTCTCCTTAATTTTGAACATGGAGAACATTTGCTTTATGAACATGGAGCGTTACATTATCGTTTGTTACCATCATTCCACCGCTTTCAAAAGGTACTCCGAAAGTTTCTGAGTGCCTTTCTCCTGACAAAATATTCAAAGAAATATATCACTAAATTAATGATTAAAAAAACAATATGCCTCGAGAGTATATCCTACATTTGTTTATCTCCCCACCAATATACATCCACCAAAGCAATATAAGGACCGCCCAACAAAGCTCCCACTTCCCCAAAACCACCCACCGTCCATCCCCGCACAGTAGCCAGAGATTATATAAGCCCCACATCATCCACCACTCCTTAGTCCATTAGGCGAAACCCGACAAGCCCCAGCAGGAAGTACGTGACAGCATAACGGGGCGGCCGCTATCTCCTTCAGACGGGGCGCACAAAGCCCCAGAAAGAAACGGGGCTCAGCGACCGCTATATCAGAAGGCATCACGTGACCGCCACCAATAACACTGTCCGTATATAAGAAGTAGTTGATTGCAATCAATGGCATCGCTTACAGTCGGACGAGTCCATTCCTGGCGGACGCCTCGGAGCGACGGGAGCGGGATTAGACGCCACCTAGTTGGGGGGAGATAGGAATACTTTTGGGGGTTTGGAAGAGGAGGATGGTGTGATAAGGAGGGAAGGGTGATGGAGGAGGGTGTTCTTGGGAAGGATCAGGGTGGATTCGGTGTCTTGAGGGTTTTGTGGGGGAAAGGCACGTTTGGTCTGTCCCATGGATTTGGTGAGTGAAAGTTGATGTGTGGGGAGTGATTTGGAAAACATTTAGCATTGTAATATATTTTAAAGAACTAAAAACACGTATACAAGTGATTTTTTTTTATTTTGTCTTTTTATATTTGAATAATGTGAATGAGAATCAGAGTGCATTTAAAAAAACATTTGTTCTTAAAGCAGCTAAAACTGCTGTGTGTTAAAGTGCATCTTATTTAATCTATTGTTTTAAGTTTCTTTAAACAACCATTGCGTCCTCCTTGCACAACTATACTTTATCCTAAAAAAAACTTGAAGGTTAAATTTGCCTAGTATGAGTAAATAAAGAATCAGATGAACATAAATTTGGTGTGGTAAAGTAAATGTCGTATAAACGTGTTATTAACAGAATTCATTTCTCTCAAAGAAATATAAATTAGTTCCAGACAAATGTTAGATGGTTTAAAAAGGTTACTAAAAAGTCTTCCATCAAAATAAAAAAAAATTTTTTTTTTGATATATTTAAGAAAAAAATAATTTTTATTATACATTTGGGGATTACGATAGTTTTTATTCAAACTTCCAAAACCCAAGCATTTTTTGTGTTACTTCAAACTATACGCCTGCTGTAGTGTTTAACACCCCTTTAATTTAAGATTTTGATATGATGGGTTACTTTAGCTGGCTTTCAAAGTAAATCTCATTGATCTTTAATTAAAATTAATACAGATACAGAAGATGATTTCGTAAAACCTAAAAGCTTAAGAGCTGAGCAAAAGACAGATTCCAGCTTTAGCAACCAACAACACAGTTTCAGTTTTCGTCAAATGTTTTCAACGTTAAACAGATCAACAGGAAATAAGGAAGAGAAAAATCTGATTGAAGAATTTTTCTGTAAGATCCCTAACCATACTCTTATCCATCATCCACACTATTAAGTCCCTCTAGACTAAAACCTCCCTTCATTAGTTTTCACTGTTCACCCCACACCAGGCACCCTCAACCCGATTACACTGGCTGCGCTCTCCCAACCTAAACTCGCTTCTCGTCATGGAAATAATTAATGGCCGCATCGCAACGGTTCCTCGACGCATCCAGAAGAAGGAGAAGAAAAAAAACGGATCAGGGTGCGCATCCATCCGGGAAAAGGTTCCCGGAAGCTTCCCAATTCATCCCGGCCCCGGATTATGCATCGCTCCCCCCTCCGGGACGCACGAAATCCCATAAAGATCTGCCTTAAGAAGATCGGTGGAAATAAAAAGAAAGCAGCAAAAACGCAACAACCAGCCTTCATGCTCCATTGATTCACCTGCGGAGGCAGGTAATTTAATGGGGGTTCCTCCGAGGAGGAATCCATAGATTTCGCTCCACAATATCCCGTATTCTTCATCGTGCTCGCCTATTCATAACCTTTTCTTTTCTTCTCTTCTCTTCGTTTTTCCCTTCAGCTTTTTTCCCATTGGTGGAAAGGATAACTTACGTCAGGGTGGGGAGAGTGGTGTGAGTCGGTTGGGGGCACGAGGGATTGTTTCGTGAGGGTGGGAGTCAGGAAGGCACGAGATGGTGGGAGGGGTCAGAGAAGTGGGGTGGGAGGGTTTGGGGGTGTAATTTTCGATTTCCTGTGTGAGCATGATGTGTTCCAGTACTTGGAGCAATTATGTTAGTATGTAACGAAAGAATAGTGTAATCAAAAAATATCTTAAACGTATATTTTATTCTCGAACTGCATTATTTTCAATTTTCCTAAAACATATTTAAAAAAAGGTGTTATATTTTGGTTGGTCAATTCTAATTTGTAATGCATGGAACAATCCCTATGATGATATAGATTGTAAGAATTTCTGAAAAATAATTTCAGGATGAATAATCTGTAGTTCTTACTTGGAATAACACTGTCGGAGTTTCTTTAGGCTGTTATTTCAATTAATATATCTAATGAAAAAGTACTAATACTACCATATAAATAAATTTAGAGTAACTTACGATGCAATTGTCATCGTCAAAACAAATACTATAAGAATTTGATTTATTCTAGTTTACAAGTTGAGAAGTTAAGTGGGAAGATACATAATTCCTTCAGAGCATAGGATAGATTTATTAAACTAATATATTAACTAACTAAGATAGATTAATGATATACTATAACTACGCATTTTTCTCCAAAACAAAGTAAATTTACCGCAGAAATATTTTGTATTTCTTATTTTCTAGCCAAAAGGTTTTCACCAGTTAAAGCCACTGAGATTTACCAACGTTGCACCATTTTACCCGGCATTCCCAACTACGATCTCCCAGCCTCCTTATTGGTTAGACTGAAAACAACAAACGAAACAAAAAAAAAAGAACCAGAACGAGAAAACCCGGGAAGGCAGAGAGAGAGGCAGCAGCTTCCCTTCATTCTTTCCACCGAGGCTCTAGGAGATAAACGTTCGACTCCAAACCTTCTTAAATCACAAAAGACGGGATAGAAAAAGGCACCCGGAACAAAAGGCAAAGGCTTAGCATGGTCAGTGATGTATAAGGGAATAGACTTAGGCTGATCGCCCGATCCTGCATGATAAACCGAGGGGGCTCAACCCTTCCCCCCATGGAAATGTTGCGAAATGGGATTCAGAATCCTCGTGCGCCGCCATAAATCGAATCATGCGGGATCCGAGGTCTCGCGGACGCCGAAATTAGATTGCCACACTTTGGAGGGAATTCATATGCGGATATAATGGGGAGGAGGAGGCAAAAATGGAGAGTCGCCAAGAGGAGTGATTGAGGATTTTCGGGATAGGTTGAGGTTGAATGTGATTAGGAAACCTCAAAGGTCTAAGTGGTGGATGATGTAGTGTGTGAGTAAAACGCTTATGTTGTTAAAGCCTTGTTATAGTATGTAAGGATGAAACGAAGTAAATAGGTAAATGGTTATTTTCAATGGTACGTTATTTTTATCACTGATGTGTCTTCATTCAGGCTTTTATTGTTCATTTTATATTTTTATACATGTTTTATACTTATTGTAAAGCAAAAAGAATTTTCCTTTGATTGATAATGGAAATGGATAATGGAAAATCAAAGCAAACTATTGTGGTTTTAGAAAAAAATATATCTTAGTGATCCATCATTTAAGTGTAACTCATGTAGAACTTCTTTTAAATTATTAAAAAAAATAGAACTGCAAATGTGCAATGGTAATTTTACATTCAGGATTTAATCCGTTAATAAATCATAGACCGTCCAAGAATTCCATTAAGACCTATAGAAATTTGACTGAAAGGTAAAACTAAAGAAAGATTAAAACAAGTTAAATATCCAAACCTTACAAATGCTTTTTAGAAATAGTTATACTATGCAATTGCTACGTATGATTAATATTTAAATTATGTAAAATCAACTGAATTCGGGATATTTAATTATAACTAACGAACTAAAAATAACAATAGATGTATACTTCCTGCACTGATAAAACTCATTAACAAACAAACAACTGATTTATTACACAACGGAAGCCAAGAAAAACAAACCGTTACAAAACTTTCGACCAAAAGAGAAAAAAACGACACCATTCAGCTACCCCGTGGAAAAAGAATCATCCACAAGCCACCATTAAAACTCCCTATCGTAAACTCCTATCTGACCACCATTGTTTACGCAGCAAAGAGAAATAAAACCTGCCGCACAAAAGAGCAAAATATGGAAGCAACTAGCCAAATATCTCCCTCGTATATCCTTTTGTGTCCCCTTTTGTCGCCGGACAAACATCCGCACGATGACACATGTCCAGCGCAAATGACGTCAACCCGGAAATTGATCCTGGAGTCCTGGCTGCAGCAGCAAAGCTCCTCGCATGAAAGCCAAGCAGGAAAAACAACTTTTATCGTAGGTGGGCTTGTTTTCATCTTTATCTGGATAGGCTGGAGGGGACAGTTAGCCTCCCACGACAAAAACCGATCCCTGAGAACAAAAGCAGTCGAATGGGAATGAATTTAACTTTTATTTTCTTTTGAGAGCATGTGTATTTGGACTGGGCTTGGGTAAACATGTTTAAGACTTTGCTGAGAGGAGAATTAGTAGATGATAGTAAGGACGAGAAATTCGGAAATGATAGCTTCTCTTAAGAAAAAGAACAAAAACAAATAAGCTCTGTTTTGGGGGAGATTTAAGCGTTTTAGAAGAGGTTAGGAGATTTACAGTTTACTCTGTTTTTACAGTAATCATCCGTTCTTCGCCGCATTAGTTCTGTAAACTTATTAATAACATCAAGTCAAGTTATGATAAAATTAATGTTTCAGCTATGAGCTCTCAATCGCACCTATCAGATATCAAAACCTTTATTTTAACCGCTGATATATTTATTTCATTATCACAACTTCAAGAAGCCAGATTTAATCTTATCAATGTAAGTGTTTGAAAATTGATTTCTTTTAAATTTCAAGAAAGCTAGAGGAGGATCTCCCCATACACATAATTATAGTAAACATTATGGTTGGTTGAAGCACTCAAATAAATTTAAAAATAAGTTCCACTCAAAGGAACAAAATTATTTACCCATTACTATATTTTAATAAATCATATTGCACAAAACCGGTTGCAATTAATGATTGTCCTTAAAATTTTTGTTCTTATTAGACAGATATTAGGCATTCAATTTAGAGAAGATCTAGAACTGGGAGGAACACATTAGACTCCAGATAAAGTATCAAATCTGGTATTTGAGATACGTATAAAACTATAACAATACTTTTTTGAATAGATAGTAATCGTTAGTTAGAATGAACGTATATAATAGGAATTTTCCATCAAACATTTTAAAGCAGAAGAAAAATACTACAATACACAATTCAAAACGTCCCCTAAAAGGTAAACCACACACACCGGAATCATGTCCAATTTGATCTAGTATCCACACGGGAGTTTCCGATCACGAAATCTGATGTGCCCTAACTTCTGCTCATTATGATGTTGATGCAAATATGGTATCCGACGCATACCCATTGAATTCCAGAATGTTCCAGTCCGCCGGGCGATCGATTCCCCAGAAATGAATGGTTGAATTGCAAATAGAACGCAAATCACTTCCACTCTACTACCTCTCTATTCGCGTCTGTTAACTAGCGATGGGGATATGGTCAATAGAGCATCTGGACGCGTCGAATGCACCTACTACACTGCAATCCGGCTGTGTTGAAGGGAGGGATTCACTAGTAGGGATATATATCCTTGGCTGGGGAGTTCCACGTCATTACAACAGTCAAACCCGATGTTAGTGAGCATTGCATGTAGTGAACTATCATTGGTTATATAATGCACAGGCCCGAAATTAGTGGTTTTGCCCCTCTGTGCTTCAAGTTTTTCACTACACCTTACTTCACACTTCCTTTTCTGTACGTTGTAAAAGTACTTCTTATAAGAAATAAACGTTCTTTGATTGTACTACTGATATTATGCTAAAAGAGAGTAATGTATTCAACAAAATAAGCATGCTTTCAGGTTATGATTTTCGTAGATTCCAAATCTGTATGAAAATCCAACTTTTCTTAAACAAAACTATCGACAGATTTATTCTTGGGTTTGGAAAAAGACACACTTGTCCTCTTAAATGAAATGTAATAGTATTGTGTGCCAATTCTAAGTACTTCTATTTTAGCTTTTTCAGTGGAGAAATTTGTCTGTATATTCCATTAAAAATGGTTCTAAACAGCATTATATTCAAACACGTTGCATCATACCAGAAATAATATTACAAGTTCTTGAGGTATTTTTAAAATAGATATCTAATAAAACTTAATCATTGCCGTAACTTAGAAGAAGACTTTACATAAGATAGTAAAACGTACAGCAACTAAGAATTTAAAATGTTCTTGTTTGTAAATTATATTAAAGTTATAAACACGTAGGAATAAAAATATAATTTATATTCTTTCAACATTTTTCATCCAAATGGACAGAAGTTGTACTAGTATTTTTCCAGAATACCATTTTTAAACCGTAACTTCAATTCATAAGTAATGAATTACCTCGCTTGGCTAAAAGAAGATCATTTACTGAAGGCATTAATGGGAAACTTTCGTGTTTTATCGACATTAAAATCCGATACCCGATTTTATGTAAATACGCGCCGCCATCGCCCCAAGTTTAGCCGGAAGATACAAGAATACAATTCCCATGCAAATTCACTACTTCGTTCCCTATCTGAAAGTTTTTTTAGCTTTTGGATCCTTCACGGAAAATTTTCGCAAATGGATACATAATGAAATTTAAAAGGGGGGAGTATTTTGAGTTGGGTGCCGGGATTTCAGAAAATTTTCGTCTCGCTCCAAGTCTTGTGAGAAAGAGGAAACGAAAACTCTCTATCGTACCGAAGATAGATGAAATCTCAAATAAAAGATCAGCAACAGACATTCGTACTTGTTCTTTTCTGCGAAGCTTTTTCGAAAGAGTTTTTTTTTTTTTTTTTTGGTTGGGGCTGATATTTGAGAGATGCATAGAGCTTGTGCGCGCTAAGCTAGAGAGTACATAAAATTCCAAAAGTATAGAATTTACTTGTTTTATTGAATATTTTATTTTGCAAAAGAGGAGGAGGCCAACATTTTCTTCAAATACTTAAAGAATGAAATCGCAACTTTAACAGAAACTTTATGAAGTAAATAATATAAAGGGGAAAAACTATTAAAAATTCATAAAACATTAGAACATATTAAAACAAATGGTGAAGTTTTATTTTATAATAAGTTGTGCAGCGTATAACTAACTGGCTAAGAAAACTTACTTAATAAGAAGTTAAAGTCCTTCTAAAATTACAAAATATAATCCCATGTCATTTATAGTTTATTCCATTATAGGTTTATTTTGCAAAATAACTAACCCCATATTAAAACTGTGGAAACTTATGGAAAAACGTGATTTAAAATATACGAAAATCTATAAATACTTATGTGTAACAAAAGTGTATTAATATAGCTCCATTTAACGAGTTACGTTGTATAAAATCACAACATCAAGAAATTCAAGATAATGCTTAAATAAAAAATTCATAAAATGTCTAAAACTTACTAAAATTAAATGTCTTAGGTGAATTATTATGACAAATAACACTATAAAACTTTTTCCACGGCATTTCTGCTAAGGGAATATGAGAAGCTCTTGCAACCACAACAGATATAGAGACAGCAAATACTATAAAGGGCTTAAAGGCAGAAAGCCCTTTAACTGCAGATAATATGAGGAAGTCTTACAAAAAGCGTCCATTCAGCTGTAAGACCAGTGTCCACCACTCCAAAGCTTAATCATAAAGCGCCCAATAAGCAACGTTTTCTCTGGTTCAGTCCAGGTTGAAAATTACGTAAATTAATGCAAATATATGGTTAAAAAGAGAAGCCGCTTTATGCATGAACTTAAGCCCAATTTATTTGCAAATTAGTGGATTTTATAAATGTTAAATTTATACCTATTGATTATTATGGATGCAAAGATAATGAACATTGATATTTATTATTGATAGTTGATTGTTGTACTGCATTTCCCAATATCATGGAAATTTGTTTACTTTTCCACTTCATTTTAATTAATTATGATGCGTTTAATATAGTGGGGTCGCTTATGTCATGTTTCAAAAAATTTTTGGCAGAAGCTTAGTGAGTGGTATCATTCGATTCGTAATGACGTCTACATTAACGTGGTACCGGGTGTTTTTTCCGAATTCCATGCAGGGGGTTTCTATGACGTCATGAATGCAAGATGGCCGCCGCAGGAAAAAAGCTGTAAATGGCGATCTAGCAATGTTATCGGAACTATTTTTGGACAAAAAGCTCAGAAATATATATTTTTATCGAATAGCTACAAAAATAAGCATCTAAATCGGTTAAAAATTGCGTTTATGACGTCATAACCAAAAAATGGCTATTTTCACCAAAAATACAGTATTTTGTCATGTAATACTTTAAATAGATGCTATTTTCAACGTGAATGTAATGAAAATATGTTCATAATAAAAAAACCAACAATGAAAATTTCATTGGTGGTCACAAAAGGCGGATATGACGTCAGAAATCCAAAATGGCTGCCCCATAGAATAAAATTTATTATTTTTTTATTCAAAAATTTTTTAATTGGGAATTATTACACTTATATGAATGTAATAAAGGTATTTTGAGGATAAAATTTAACAAAACATTTTAAAATTCCTGAAAAAAGCATCGAAATATTAGGTGTGAAAGACAGAACTACAGTATTTTGTCATGTAATACCTTAAATAGATGCCATTTTCAACGTTAATGTAAAGAAAATATGTTCATAATTAAAATGCCAGCAATGGAAATTTCATTCTTTGTGACACAAGGCGGATATGGCGTCAGAAATCCAAGATGGCTGGCATTTGAAATGAATTTCTTTAGTTTTTTACTCCAAAATTTTTTATTTGGGAATTATTATTCTTTTATTAATGTTGTAATAAAGTCATTTTAAGGATAAAATAATTCCCAATTAAAAAATTTTGGAGTAAAAAACTAAAGAAATTCATTTCACATGCCAGCCATCTTGGATTTCTGACGCCATATCCGCCTTGTGTGACAAAGAATGAAATTTCCATTGCTGGCATTTTAATTATGAACATATTTTCTTTACATTCACGTTGAAAATGGCATCTATTTAAGGTATTACATGACAAAATACTGTAGTTCTGTCTTTCACACCTAATATTTCGATGCTTTTTTCAGGAATTTTAAAATGTTTTGTTAAATTTTATCCTCAAAATACCTTTATTACATTCATATAAGTGTAATAATTCCCAATTAAAAAATTTTTGAATAAAAAAATAAAAAAATTTATTCTATGGGGCAGCCATTTTGGATTTCTGACGTCATATCCGCCTTTTGTGACCACCAATGAAATTTTCATTGTTGGTTTTTTTATTATGAACATATTTTCATTACATTCACGTTGAAAATAGCATCTATTTAAAGTATTACATGACAAAATACTGTATTTTTGGTGAAAATAGCCATTTTTTGGTTATGACGTCATAAACGCAATTTTTAACCGATTTAGATGCTTATTTTTGTAGCTATTCGATAAAAATATATATTTCTGAGCTTTTTGTCCAAAAATAGTTCCGATAACATTGCTAGATCGCCCTTTACAGCTTTTTTCCTGCGGCGGCCATCTTGCATTCATGACGTCATAGAAACCCCCTGCACGGAACCCCCTGCACCCGGTACCACGTTAATGTAGACGTCATTACGAATCGAATGATACCACTCACTAAGCTTCTGCCAAAAGTTTTTTTTACACCATTGGTTTTTGACACAAGCGACTCCACTAATAGCTTTGTAGGTTATGCACTGTTATTTAACATGTTTTTCTTTCAAAACCTTAAAGACTCAAATTAACTAAAAACACACTTAAAAGTTCTAAAACCGTTCTTTTTTAAGGTTAACTAAGGTTAGTACACAGAAAATATATTTACCTCTCTAAATACCTCCAAATTACAATGGTATCTTTTTTTTTATCTAAAAGGGGCATTTTCCATAACTGATTATGTTTACTTACAAAATTGAATTTATCTCAAAGAAATACATCATGGTGCAACAGTTCAATATGTCTATCATTCTAAATGCAAATAAGTGCAATATTTTATGAATTTAAATAAAATAATAAATGCTTAGGATACGTTTTTGTTAGTTATAAATATATTTTATTCTCCTAAATACAACAAATAACACTTTAACACATGTATCTATAAGTATCATCTATCTATTTACTCCTAGGAAATATGGAAGTAGTTTGGATTATGAGTTATAAATTTTAATACATAATTCCTCTATCCCATCACTCTATTTGAATTCTAGAAACGTTTGTGCAACAAACGTTTTGAAATCCTCTTTGTAAACTAAGCTTAAGTGTTGCCACACAAAGTGGATCAATATAATCTTAACCTATCAATTCAGCCACCATAAATATCTGGTTTTAAAATTATCCAAATAAATGCTGAAGCGAAATGATACTAAATGGTTGCTCTCTCCTAATGCGTATTTGGCGTGCAAGATTAGAAGCACAAAACCAGAAGCATAATATACTATCAGTTTTCATCGGTTAATATTTTCCGAAGTATTTACGCATAATATATTAAGTATTAAGTAATCAAGTCATAGAAAAGCATTTTATTTAGACTTTTGTAAGGCAGATTTGAAAGTTTTGCGGATTTGTTTAGAATTTTCAGGTGTCTCTTAGTTTTAATGGATCAACCGAATTGTGTGATGACTTGCAATTTATGAATATTGTAAATAAGGATTTGACTTTTCTCTGCCTTTTTTCTCTATTCTACTCACTAGCTGTTCTCTTGGTTAAATACTTAAACTGATGATACTCCAATAAGAGACATTCTTTAATTTTGAAATGCGTCTTCGTCAAAAGTAAAATCTTGAATTTTAGGTAAAATGCATAATTGTAATCGTATCTTCAAAAAAGATCAAAATCCAAACGAAGTGAACACAGCCAGTCAACCATTTCAAATCCTAAAATTTTCAGTAAAAATCATAGAAGAAGTGTTCTTTGAATAAAAGAATCTTTTAAGTGCCTCTCCCCCAAAAAAAATCATTTGGATGTTATGTCTTAAGAGAATTTGATGTTATTTTTCGCAAACCCTTTACTAATGCATTCATTCCCTGAGTTTAATATTTTATACGGAACAAAATTGTTACCTAAGCCTTTCCTTTTTTACCCTACATGTGGACACGTTAGATTAACCATAGTGGGTATAGGAAGTAAAATCGAGACCCCTTTCCCAATAAAAGAGTAGATGATCCGTTGGATAACGTGCCTTCTAATGTGATTACTTTGTTTTAGAGTTTAGATTAATAAACCTTCAAGTTGTATTTGTACACATTCATTCATATTCTCACAAGGACAGAAACAAAAATCCATGCCTGAACGGGTATTTTTGATCCCGGGGACCGAGCTTAGCAGATAATACCGTAACTACTACAGGGCCGTATCCAAGGGAGGGTTAGGGGGTTCAAAATCCCCCGAAATTTTAACTGTTTTTTTTTCCTTATAAATTCTGAAGTGTACAAGAAGCGATACTCTTCGGGTGCCACCCAAAGGGTCCCAAATGTCCGAAAATGTATCAAAACACTATTCTTTAGGATTAAATTTCAAAACTATTCTGATGGAGGACCCCCAGACTCTATGCTTGGGGCTAAGTATTATCCAAAAATGCATAATGGTTCACATTTGAACTAGAATACACCCCTGAAAGGTGATCTCAGAAAAAAATTTGGAGCCAAATCCCCTTCCGAAATAAAAGTCTGGTTATGGACCTTCAATACCTAAAAAACATTTCCCTTCATTTTTCTGGGGAGGATATATCCCAGAATCCCATCTAGGATTCGCCCACCAACCAAGCAACCAACAATGATAAAAACCTCCACCACCACCAACTCCCCCATGATAGACACATACAAACACCCACAACCCCAATCGAGCCAACTGTTAGCGCGACGCAACATCAACATCCGGCAAAAACACGGCCGGACACCAGACATCACGTCCGGCCCCGGATGATGAGGTGTCACGGCGGCATGTCGTCCATCACGCGGGGATGAGCGATGGCCGGGGCTTCCCCCTTCCATCCCCGCGGAGGTCGCCGCCCCGAGCCCCATCCATTACAAGCCCCGAGGATTTTTTTTCCACCGCGGTGGGTGATTGAAGCAGTTTGTCATTAGGTGACACGCGCCCTAAGCTATCTCCGCAGAGTAATATTTCTTGGCCGCCAGCCATCCGGGTTTTTTTTTAAAGGGAATCATAATCGCTGGGGCTTGTGTATGTTGTTTTTAAGCTCTGACTCCTGCCGGTGTGATTGTTTCGTGCGGTGGGGTGGTTGATTATTGATTGAGCGTATCCGACGGATCTTCGACTGGATTTAGAGGGGGAAAGTTGTTGATCACGCTATGAGAACTGGAAATATGTTGTGGGTGGATTCTCGTTGAAGGAGAAATGTTTCGATAAGCTGGTATTGGACGTAAAAACTAGTCCATTGTTCAAAGAGAATTTTTCAGAAGGTATGCAGGTAAAATTTATCGTTAGAGGTACTATCTAAAACGTGGTTTGACAATGAAAAGCTTACGAAAATATGTCAATGTTTTACACGGGTAGTGGGTTAGTTATTCAATCCTTTGGCTGGTTGGTGTTTAGGAGAGAGTTCCTATTTTGGAGAAGGAAAATTGTACGATAAGTGATTTAGTTGGGTCTAAAGCGTTGTTTAAAATATTTAGGGTATTTTATTTAATTATCCTCCTTCCTCATAATTCTGTATTATAATTATTCCCCTTTCTTATTCCATAAAAGGAAAAAAAAGAAAAAGGAGGGAAAAATATGTTTTTATGAAAATAGTTAATATCTCCAATGTTTACTGAGTAATAAAAAAAAAGCTTTTGAATTGCACTAGATCGTTACAAAATTATCAATTTGCGTAAAAAGCGTAAGAAAAGACACAACTAAGCCCATAGCTTAATCTTATGAAGAATTTATATACATTTTTGAAGCAAAACAGTCATAAACTTTATTATTAAAAAAAGGGGATTTTTGAAAATATTTCTCAAATAAAATATGTAAGAAAACGAACAGTAAAATTTCATAGAATATTCTTTGATCAATAAAGAAATTTGAAAATGTATTGTAAATGAATATGAAAAGTAAAAATAAAAGAATCAATGCAAAATAATATTATAATTATTATTACATAGTCCAAGTTTTATTCCAAGTTTATCCAAGTCCAAGTTCATTATTACATAGCCCAAAACGGTCATAATTTGTAAACTGTGACAAAGTATTTATCAATCCTAAGTCCTCTCTAAACAATGAAAAAGAAATGAGTAATACAACTCCGAAGCTTTAGTATTGAATGGAGACATGCCTAAAGCTGTTAGAAACACAGTCTAAGTTGCTTTAAAGGCAGTTTGTATGAAGATTATTCTTGAAGATGACATCTACGCTTAAGCTGACTCCGAGAGATAACTTTAATGTTCCGTTAATAATGTGTATAACAGGTGAAGAGGGCACTTTCCTCCGGTGAACTTCTAAATAACTTTTCCTTGAGCTTCTTAAGTTTTCAAACTTTCAAGATAGAATGATTGCTCTTAAGGAGATAAAATTGAAAGTTGGTGAAAGTAGTTAATTTGGTAACTTTTGAAGATTAGGAAAAATTTAAAAGTTAATCATAAAAATGAAAGGCGTTTAAAGTAGTTAAAGAGTAAGAATGTTTTTCTAAAAACTACTATTTTGTAAAAATTATGTGTTTTTGGTTAGAATTACCTCAGATTTAAAGTTACTTTTGTAAAAAGTATAAGTAAAAATTGCAATTTACGATTCTAATAAAAAGTCAGAAAAAAGTTGCATCCAATATCACGTAAGATTGAACATGTTTTTTTTTCGCATCGCTTTCCTGCATCGCTACTAAACACGGCAATGTTGTTTTACAACAAGCAAACTCTTAATGCGGTAAAGCCAACTTCGGAAAGGAACTGGTTCCGACTGTTGATTGCGGAGATTGGATATGCGGTGAAACCAACTCTACTTCTTGCAGATTAGAAAGATGTTTATGTTTAACTTAAGTATAAGTTCTCAACTACTTAAAGGGATAAAAAATGGGTTTTTTTATGAATTTAGCTTTCTTTATGAATTTGGCCTTCTTTATGCTAGGTCATTGTGTTTTTTCAACATTGTGTTCTCAACAATTCTTTCTCAACAGTTTTCAAACAAATAAAACAAATCGAAATACCTCAAATTAAAGGATCAATCTAGCTGTTTGGTTAAAAATAGAAACTTTCAAAAAGCAAAAAATTTAAGTCGGATTTTTTTTTTACAGAAAATTGTTCGAGGTGTTAGTATTAGTATTTAGAATTTTCTGAGTTTCAATATTTTATTTTTTAAATTTAGTACTGAATGTTGTTTTGGTTTATTCAAATTAAATTTTTAAAAATTTGAAAATAATGTCACCTAATGGAAAAAGTAGGTAGAATTAATTAGAACAAAAGTATTTGCTTAAAAAACTAATACAATCGTAAATACTTTTTATGATATTATTTTGATAAAGGGGCCAGAAATATTCTCTACAAAATTATAAAAGAATGAAAATTTAAAAAGAATAAAGTCGAAAGTGCTTGTTACATTAAAAATATAATAACTCGAGTTTATCAATTTTTTTAAATGAATAATTATTCTTACTATTAGTATTGTAAAAATAATTTTAAAAACATTATTTATTACTTAACATATCATCTAGTTTAGATTCTAACAAAATTTCAAAAAGTAAACCCATAAATGTAAAAGGTCAAAAGTAATTCGCATTCCTAAGCCAGACATGAATAATTTCCCCCATTTTCGAAGCACAGCAAAAATACTTATTACATGAAAAATGGCCGCACCTCAATACCATCACACAGAGCGAAGGATTACAACGCAAAACGCAACAACAACAGCTTTTTCCAAAACCAACGCATTTTCCTCCCAGAATACGCATATTTCACGCAAATAACGTTCCTCCATTCACAGGAGAACGTAATCTCAGCGGCATAGCTCTGAATAAATACCGAAGCAGCCGCATTAGCAGCGCTAATTCGACGCAAAATCGGAACGAGATTTCCCCATTCTTCCGCAGAGTTGCCATCATCAAAAATATAATTTCGCGGCGAATTAAAAAAAAAAAAATGTAATACGCGGATGGGTTTCCCGGCGTTTCCCCGGTAATGATCATTGTTAGTCGCTGTTGCATTTCCATGAGCGATGCGTGAGGGAGGAAAAAGATGGGGATTTTTTTCCCCTCGGTTTTCCCCCGCTTTCTTTCCTTAATGTGGGGTTTGAGGCCGTTTGGATGCTACCTCCGACTTGTTAGTGCGTTTTTGGGGCTGTTTTGAGAAAATCGATAGTTTTTAATCGCCGTTTCTTTTCTCGTTTCTTAGCACTTGTTTATGGAGTAGTTTGGCGTTAAGAGAAATGTGCACGTATTTAATATTTAAAGCTGCTTTCAAACTCTGTGAGTTAACGTTTATGAGGATGATTTATGAATAAAACGTTGTTAAAAATAAAATTTAACTTTCAAAATTCTTATGTTAATACTATGAAATATTAAGTGACTTCTCAGTTAAATATTCCATAGTTGTTCATATTAAAATATGCATCTACTTTTGCACGTTTACAACAATTTCCATTCATCTATGACTTATTAAATATTAATTTAGTTTTGAAACTCAATATAGGTTAAAAAGAATAAAATAGCAAGATAACTTCAAGGTATTTAAATTAAAATGTTACTTTTCTGAAAAATTAAAACCAGAACCTGTAGAAAAGAGGAAATTGTGCATTATTTATGTTTCATTTTACGTATGAATTATTTTAGGTATGGTTTTGTAAGCATTTATAAGATATTAATCGATAAGATAATTGTAGTATGAAATAATTTATGTTTGATTTCATTGTGTTTGGATATTTTTACTGCCCCATCAGGCAATGTAAATTCTATATTTTTATCTTCATACCTGAGTTTAAATATTTCAACATGATTTATTTCAAGTTTCCAATAACATCTAAAAGCGTAGGCTAAAACTGGCAGCAAACATAACTCTTTTCACCAGTCTAGCGCAAAAATCAGTCTACGTCTCAAAAATCTCAAACCTGTCGATATAAACCCAGTCTCGAATCTCCCCCAACCTGTCAACCAGGACCAAAAAGAACATTCCCACTTCCAAATCTCAGTCAACTCGACTTCGAAACTAAAAAAGAAAAAGAGAGAGAAACTCACTCTTCCAAATCCAAAAAAGCAACAACACAAACCCAAAAGCAAGGTGAAGGCTCACGCCAGTCCGAAGGAATCTGCAGAGAATCACTCTCCCCATGACCAGAAGGTAGGAATGTTTGTGAAACAAGCCATCAAGCCGAAACTATCTCCTATAAGACCCGGATGAGACAGGAGTTCCATCTCCCCTCCCCCTAATCCCTCGGGGGGTCGGAAAGTGGTCGCCGAGGAAATGACCTCCCGGACGGGGATTTAAAAAGATGGGTGTTGAGTGCCGGGATGCGAGTCTTCATTACGTTCTGTCTGGGGTCATCATCATCGTTTGTCTGAGGCCTAACTACCTGCGCTTAGAGGGGGGACCGTCCCTGGAGGGGGCAGTTCGGGCTGTAAACTTTAGGAGGAGGGTTTAAATTTGAGAGTTTGGGACTTTTATTTAAGATGGTATCAATGTATTGAAAAGTGTAAAGCGTAGGAGTAACGACTTAAAGAGAGGCGAGGAAAGTGGTTTTGAGCCACGGCTATAAATATATTTTCTCTCCTTCCCCCTCTTTATTTGTGTCTGGTGAATATATATAGAGCTTTGGTCATAAAATTTCTTTCTATGGTCATTTTTAAATTTCAAACATATTTTACATAATTTAAGGAAATATTATTTTCAAACTTTTAATACGTTTTCTTCTTCCAAAGTCCTTTCAATTGGATAAACTACTTTTCCCATATCCGTATGGGAAAAAAACTTAACAGGAAACAATTTCATCACAACCGAAAAATGTCTGTAATTGATTTCATTGTTGAACCCTTTCTAATATTTTATCAAAGCACCCCAAACAAATCAAACATAAATGATCCCCCATTCCACGCAGCAATTGAAAACACCCCACGGTTTAACATCCACAAAACATCACTCAACACTCCATCTCCATCTAAATAAAAAAAAAAAAATCCCCCCATTCCGAAAAAGAGCTCCCGAAAAACGACAATCGGAACATATAAAGGGAAATAAATGAAAAAAAAAGGAGGATCTGATCTGATAATTTATGAGACGGCTATCGCCCAGAGATCGGAAAAAGTTTATCTTCCCGGTCCGCCATTACCCTACCCTATTGGAAAAAGTTCACAAAACCAGTATCAAAATGATACTAGAACCAGTATAAATCATACTGGAACTAGTATCCATACTGGAAAAACATACAGGAAATTTTAAAACCAGTATGACACCATACTGGAAACTTTAAAACAAGTATGAAACAATACTGGAAATTTCGATACTGGTTTTAATGGATACTGGGAACTTCAATACCAGTATGAATCAATACTGGAAATTTCGATACTAGTTTTAATGAATACTGGGAATTTCAATACAAGTATGAATCAATACTGGAAATTTCGATACTGGTTTTAATGAATACTGGGAATTTCAATACCATTATGAACAACACTGGGAATTTCGATACTGGTTTTAATGAATACTGGGAATTTCAATACCATTATGATCAACACTGGAAATTTTGAAACCGTACTGGGGAACGTTGATACCAGTTTTAATGAATACTTTAAATTTTTATACTAGTATAGAATGTACAAGAATTTTTAAGTGCACTTTATCCAGCCTGACGGAACCCAATGGGAGTTGAAAAATACTACTTTGGCGAGGCTCATGTCCCAGTTTCAAATTATGCCGTATATTTTTGGTTTGGGTCTTAGGTTTTCAACGTCCAAGAGTCCATTTCTAGATAATTCATGTTTTACATAGGGGATTTAAATGAAAAATAACACGAAACTATAACATAACGATCCCTAATTTTAAAATTATGAACATCCGGCCATCAAAATTTATTTACTCACATCATAAGCATAACTACACAAAAATTGTTATTGTTAAATATAATAAAAAAATTCTTACATAAATTAAATAATAACTAATATTAATTAAATAATAACTAAATTCTTAAATTAAATTGAATAATGTTATAAAATTTAATAATTAAAAATATTCACATCATAACTACAAAACTTTTCTCAAAATCTATAAATCTAATGAAAATAATTAAAATATTATAATAAAAACTATGTACTTTAAATAATTTAAAACATAAGCGTCGTACCGGTAGCGTAATGCCGGATACATATTCACATCAAAACAACAAAACTTTTCTCATAATCTATAAATCTAATAAAAATAATTAAAACATTATAATATTAATTAAAACGTATTAAATAAAAACTATGTCCTTTAAATAAGTCAAAATAACAGCGTCGCTAAGTTGTCGGGCACCAGGATTCGAACCCGTGATCTCTCAGTTAACAAGCCCATACCCTACCATGTGAGCCATCGGGGCACGTTTCATAACAAACCTTCACGTCATTGTTGCTCATTACCTCCAAAGAAGCCAAAATCTTTCGTCGCCAACGCTGACGTTCGAGCATGCGCACAAACTGACTTTTCAGCTCTCATTGGGAGACGTCACGTCAGACGATCCAAAGGCTACTGAATTTTTATTACCAATTTTAAAACATACTGAAAATTTAGATACCAGTATAGAATTTGTTGACTTTTTTTTATTCCAACCTTTATTTTTTTAGGTCATAAACTTAAAAATATTTGAAATTTTCTCGAAAAATAAAGAAATTTTGATATAAATTCCAAAACATTATTTTTGGAATTTATATCAAAATTTCTTTATTTCTTGATAACTCGATACCTGTATGAAAATTTTTGGAAATATTGATATATACCTATGTAAAAACGTGCAGAAATTTGTTTCGGACAATATAATCTGGCTTATAATATATTGCAATAAACTGTGTAAAAGTATATACTCGATCGTTACTTTTAGAGCTAAGTAAGTGGCGAAAGCGAAAACCGTAGTGTTTGGCGGAAACAAACCCCTCGTGGTGCGTTAAGCGTTAAGCCTAACACATGCTAGTTTTAACGCTGAATAGCTGCGGATCTGTTATGATCACAGTTTAGTGATTTATATTTTATGAAAGCATTTAAAGTGGGAATTTGAACAGTATGAATCACTAACAAATAGTGTAAAAATTGTGTGATCCAGAGACAATTCAATTCATTGTTTCGTTTTCCAAGACGTGTTTTCACAGATTTCTCTAGAAATAATTGTCAGAAAGCTTATCAGTATTCAGATTCTTGAAGAACTCTTAAAGACCTTTAAGAACCGTGTTAGAAAGTGGCGAAAACCGTAGTGTTTGGAGGGAATAGACCCCTCGTGGTGCGTTAAGCCTAACACATGCTAATTTTAACGCTGAATAGCTGCGGATCTGTTATGATCACAGCTTAGTAATTTATATTTTATGAAAGCATTTAAAGTGGGAATTTGAACAGTATGAATCACTAACAAATATTGTAAAAATTGCGTGATCCAGAGACAATTAAATTCATTGTTTCGTTTTCCAAGACGGTTTTTCGCAGATTTCTCTGGAAATAGTTGTCAGAAAGCTTAGCAGTAACCAGATTCTTGAAGAACTCTTAAAGAACTTTAAAAATACTAAAATTTTATACCTTTAGTTCTAAAACTCCGGGCGGGACGCCCAGATTCAGTTTTTCAATAAAACCGGAAAAACTCCCGAAATATGGGACCCACCCCCTCATACTTTATATATTCTTAATCTACTAATCAAAGGGAATACAGTGTTATAAAACACTTGGGGGTTCATTCATATTTTCCCCCTTTCCCCGTTTTTCTATACCCCCAAAAAATGCAATGGATTCTTACAAAGACAAGTAAACCTCTTTTGTGTTTGAAAATTCCTGGATGACGTCAGAATCCCCATGGCAACCCGAATTTCTGGAAAAAGTTTGCCACATTACTTAACTACAAAAATAAAAATTGAAAAAAATTCAAACTTATCATTAAATACCGATTTTTGGGCCTTTTCAAACTTGTGTTTTTCACTCAAAATACTGTTTTTCCCCGACTCTGAAAATCCGTCTAATTGAACACCAAATTGCACAAAAATTTGATACATATTGTATTTTGAGGTCCTTTTTAAGTTTATTCAACTGAAATGTTTTTTAATGAGCGTTAACCATGTCTTAAATGCCCCAAAAACGCATTTTCACCTGGAAATACTTGCTAAATAATAAATTGCCCTCCTCTTTAGATTAAAATAATGTATGCATTAATATTCAAATGCAATGAAAATAATGTTATAATGTGAATAATTTAATCAGTTGATGAAGTAGGTAAAAAAATAAAGGGGGACAGGGCAGGCCAATTAACTACCAACAAACAGAATGGCTGTATTGTGCAATACTTGTCGTTCTTGACTTTTCGATAATTAATTACTGTAAATTTTCATCAAGATTCCTTTTGAAAACTTTATTTACTCCATTGATTTATCTCTTATATTAGGGTTTGATGTTTTCAGATATCGTCATGTATTATTTTTACTCTACATACTTAGCCACAGGCACACCAAAGATTTGGATTTATTTGATTTGATTTCTGGAAATGGCAACGTAAAACGTTGATATTTATTTATATTTACCTTATTATGTGTTAAATGACCACGCTATCTTTTCCTCTTTTCAAGTAAGTTGAAATGTTCAATATATTTTATTTAGAATTAAAATATTTTTCTTTTCAACAAAATAAAAACAGGGCTGCTTTTAATTTTTTAAATGTCTCCATGAGTAATTTCTAGAACACCTCAAACAAAGTCCGATTTGGGATCATTGTGCCCGGCACATCCTTTTGTAATGAAGATTTATACTAGCATAATATATATGTAAATGTAAGTACAGAATAGTTTGCTTTTGAGTTCAAATGTGTTAACATTTCGTTAAATACTGTCAAGCTGATTCCCTTAGTGTGATTCTGATTTTGAAAATTAGGATGTGAAGAAAATAATTTTAAAATGCCCTTAAAATTTTTGCTTTAAAAGGGTTCTACTTGACTTTCAAAATTACCAATTTAATTTACAAGATGGATATTTTTACCCTTTTTTTTAAGAATATGTAGTTATAGTTGGGATTAATGAGAAAAATAAAATATAGTGGTCCATGATATAAAAAATTTTGGGATTTGTTTGGGTTTTGGAAGCACTATACAATGCATTCATACCCAGTCCTTGAACTTATTCTTTTATGTATTGTGTTTTTGACCAAAGGCAAGTGCTTGATGAGTTTCATTTCTAAAGTTTATATTAAGCATGGGTGCCACTCTTCCATCCCCGGGACAGAATTCCATCATTTTAAAATTTCAATGAACGGAATTCCGTCCCAGGTATATTGCGAAACGCAAAATTAGTACTAAATTCCAATACCTACATTGCACATTTGGTTCTATTCCGTTAACGTTCCTGCTAAATATTGCCATGCTTTTGAGAATGCCATACATTCAAATATCAACATTTTAAAATTTTTATTGAAAATATGAATAGTTTTTGATCTATATAAACATTTTAATCTGAGTCTAAAATTGTTTTAGCAATACATTACTAATTAAAACAGAAAGGCTTTCACGGCCGGATGTATTCGAAGTTAAAGTTTCCGGGCTTGGTTGCAGTGGTCTCGATGTTAAAAACTTGGACGTTTCACCCCAAACTGTGTTGGGCATCATCAGCTGTTTTTTTTACGTTACGTGGTTGGTTACGTGAGAGAAAAAACAGCTGATGATGCCCAACACAGTTTTGGGTGAAACGTCAGAGTTTTAACATCGAGACTACGGCAACCAAGCCCGGAAACTTTTACTTCGAATACATTACTACTTTTTTGGTATCCAAAAGAGCAAAGCGGTATTTAGCGGGAACATTAACGGAATTGAACCGCACATTTTGACCACAAGTAAGATGGTTTTACTCACATACAGCTTTATCTTGATTTAGAATTTAAGGAACTATAATTGTTCATGATATTTTATGAATTTTCATGCAATTAAAAAAAAATTGCTAGACTGGATGAAAATGATTAATACGATACTTTAAAGTTCCGTCTTGCAAATTTTGAAAAGTGGCCCCCATGTACTATGTCATGTCTATTTAATATTGTTTTTGGCTAATTGCTGATCATGTGTGATATTACATATGAATCAAAATGCATGCATATGTTAATGATTCCCCATTACAACTGTTCACACACATTACAATACATAATAGTTCTCTTAGTTGCTATCCCTTGAACCATCAGTATCAGCAACACATTTAATGGGCTTTAACTTTAACTGTGCATTTTCAGAAGCACTGCGCATGGGCGGATTTAAAGGTGTCAACTTTTTGAGAAAATTAAATTTTTATAGGGAAAATCATGTTTTTAAAGCCGTCAGGGACAGTTTGCACCCCCATGTTTTCCACTACGCACCCCCAGGGTTCATTACCTAAATCCGCCCTTGACTGCGTATGAAATAATATTGAAGTAGTAACAATTTTTAACCTTTTTAAATGTTTTGTTACTTGACTTCTGTTCTGTTTAGGTCTTGTAACATTTTATTTGCAGTATTTAAGTAGCATAATTTATTTTCTTTATTTCTTTCCCTGTCTTTAATTTGTTGAAATATTTTGCTAAGTTTTATTCCAAGAGATCTATTTATTACCATCCTAAGTGTACTATACCCGTAAATTATGCACAATTATATTTTGATAGTTTCTTTTACAGGGTTCCCACGGGCCTTGAAAAGTACTTGAATTTCATTTTTAAATTCAAGGGCCCTGGAAAGTATGCTTGAATTTAGTGCTAAGTCCTTAAAAGTCCTTGAATTTTATTATTTATTATTTTATTTGAAATATTTTAATTTGGAATTCTTTTCAGTTCGAACATGAAAAGTTAATCAAATAGTTAATATCCTGTTAGCATATTGTAGAACAGGTATAACTTGCCTACTTGAATTTTTCTGTTTGACTTTCCCAAAACAAGTAAAATATAGTAGTATGTTTTGAAATTGTTAAATATAGTAATGGTAATATTATAATTATTAATCTTTGCTGTAAGAAAGGTTTTTGAAGTAAGGGTACTAAATTGGGAGAAAAGTTTTTTTTACTTGTAAATGGCTTTTCCGCCTTTCTATTTTAGTTCATGAAAGATTTTAAATTTAAGCCCTTAAATACTTGATTTTTTTCCTCACAAAAGAGTGGGAACTATGTTTTAAGTACATTTCAACTTTAAGGAATAAAGTTGAAATGTTTTCAGGAAATAACGTTTTTGACTTTTAAGTGCAATTTCTAACACAATTTTGCAGTGTCATCAGCCTATTCCTTTACACTTGATCATACATCTGTGTTTCTTTGCATTCAACTGCATGTATCATCGCTGATGTTTCTCTTGGTTATTTCAGGTCTGCCCGGCATCTTTCAGTGGGAGATGGGGTTTGCACTAGTAATATATAGTTTTCTTTCTTATAATTGTCCTTTTTGTTTCAATGTAATAATACATTCATTATGCTTAATTTTATAACTAAAGGGTCCTTTTTCTATGGGAGAAAAGACAAAACTAATTCCTACTTAGATCAATTTTACACATTGATGAAAATTGATATAATTACATGAGTGGGTCTCTACTAGTCATACTTTTATGAGAGTAGAGAGTGATTTGGTGTTGAATAGACACATGGACGTATAGTCAATAGGTATATGATGGACTAAGCTAAATTAACTTAAAGCACTGAAATATTTTACTTTGTAAACAATTTAGAAACAGCATGTTTAGTTATTATATTGTGAACTTGTTAATTACTTTTTACTTCTTAACACCATGTTTATACTATGCTTAAGACTAAAAAATTGTTTATTAATAAGTTAGCGGACCTGGAAAAAGTTGTAACCTTCCCCCGAACCTTATGTATTGCTCCTATGGAGCTGGCAGGGGCTTCCCCCGAACCAGGTTCGTAGGTTCGGGTACTTTTTCCAGGTCTGTAAGTTAGTATTTATTACTAAACAGTATTTTCATTGCAGTAAAATTATTAAATGAATAAAATAAGTTAATTTTTGCGTAGGAAAACATTCTATCAGTGAAAATTTTTTTCTGCCATAAAGAAGTTAAGAGAAGCTAAGTGGCGTGGTGGATCTTGCTGCCACCCCACTGGCCCAAGTTCTATTCCCGTGTTGGGGAAAGCAGACTCATGGTGGATTTACACCACCATGTCAAAAGCGGCGATAGGGGTCAACAGCGATTCAAAAGAAGCAATAGAAAACCTCTAAGCCTCGAAAACGACTACTGTTCGCCAGGTTTGACGCGGTGGTGTTAACCCACCATCAGAATTACGCTTCATTCCTCTGGGGTGATAAAATGAGGACCAAATATATACTTGATGGAGAAACAAGGGTATTTTGAATCCGATGACTGACTTTCATAGTCACACTTTCTGTAACAGCTCGGCTTATGGCCTCACTAAGTGAGTCTAAGGACCTAGGTGGTACTCCCTCAAGTATCCATCCCATTGTTTCATTAAAGAAATTAATAGATTGAAAGTTAGACATTCTACCTTCCCCAAAACACACAACAAATAAGGGTTAACAAATATTATTTCCAAACCATGGCTTACTAGATACTATACAGGCTAGCCGAGTACGGAAATCATTAAAAATCCAGATGGCAATACTTGACAAACTGGCAAAGCATATCCACAGTGTTGAAGGCGGTGGGTGATATAGGTAGGATTTGTGGCGATCCAAGCGGGAAAAGTTGTCAAATGGTTTTCATTGTTTAAAACTTGGCTAGCCTGTATAGCATCTAGTAAGCCGTGTCCAAACTATACTAATAAATTTTAAGTTCTTTGTTAGCATTTAAATTACGCACAATTATATATTTTGATAATTTCTTTTAAGTACATTTCGACTTAATTAAGAATTAAGGTGAAATGTTTTCAGGAAATAACGCTTTCAACTTTTAAGTGCAATTTCTAACACAATTTTATAGTGTCATCAGCCTATTCCTTTACACTTGATCATACATCTGTGTTCCTTTGCATTCAACTTCAAGTATCATCGCTGATGTTTCTCTTGATTATTTCAGGTCTGCCTGGCATCTTTCAGTGTGAAATGATTATGAAATCTCCCAGCAGAGTTGTAGAAGTGGATGCTGTGTCTGCGGATAGTAGTACAAACAGATGGAACTTTGCTGCAAGTAGGTTTAACCTCTTTATACAGAAAACCTTTCCATAAAAAAATTAAAAGAATCTAATGTGGGTGCATCCTGCGAGTTTGGGTTTCGCACTAGTAATAGTTTTCTTTCATATAATTGTCATTTTGGTTTCAATGTAATAATACATTCATTAGGCTTAATTTTATAATTAAAGGGTACTTTACTTTTTCTATAGGAGAAAAGGCAAAACTAAGTTTTTGAGATTAATGGTACACATTGATGGTGATATCACATGGGTGGGTTAAAAACAAGTGGCTAAAGTGACATTGTATTTAAACTTGCAATGAAGGGTATGAGAAGTGGCCAATTCTATAAACAGTGGCAATATTCAGCTAACCCTCTGTTGCCATCTCTTTAATCTGATTGTTTCTGTAATTCATTATTGTTCCAAGCTCACAAGCAATGGTTTATTAACATTTTAACCGTTTTTATTAAACCTGTTCTTAATTTATTGGTAATAATTTAAACAACTGGAATGAGGCATATAGAATCCAACTATTTCCAACATAGCTCAATATTGTTGCTGATTTGAAGAGCAATAACAATTTTTGGACGATGCTGCAGTCTAACGTGGTATAGCAGATTTAATATATATTTTTTGCGTTGCAATTCCTTTTCCTTATTTGCCTTGATAATTTTTTTCAAATCTTGACCCTGTTCTTCCTTATCATAATTGGAGCCCTGTAAATTTCTGCACTATCTTATAAGGCTTGGAAACATCCCTCGTTTTCTTTTTTTAATCCAACTACCAAGGCCAAAAGGTCCAAAACACTTCCTTATTTCAATTTAAATTAAATTATCATATTAATTTCAGCATATGTAATCATCCAGCATCTTGGTTGTATATTTTCTTGACAATAAAATGAATGACATTTTTTAAAATCTTTTTTATTCTAGCTGCAATAACCCTTGTAAATTTTGCACTTTATATACTTTAGATGTATTTGGCAAATATCTTGTGACTTATTAATTTACACATTTGTGTTTTGTTTCAGATTAAATGCGGTTCGACCCTAGTATGTGAACGAGAGTACTGCAACACCATCACCATCACCTGGGGGTGCAATGCTCGAAGGAACCAGGGATGAATAAAAAATTAAAGGGATGAATTCGTCTGGGACAACCTTGTCTCCTCTAGCCCCTCAGGTGTATCTGGGATACCACCCTTTCCTTTCGGTGTCAGGGACACCATACCCTTGTGGTCACAGTGTTTGGGACACTGCACCCTTCGCCCCCTTGAAGTCTCTGGAAGACTAAAACTGTCATCATCTTCGATAGTTTTGACCTTCTTCTGGTTTTATGGCTTTTTCTCGAAATCAACTTTGCCGACTAGAGGTCCCTTTTCGCTTTCCGCCTCATATATTGTGATTGTGCGTGGTTTTAATTACAATTTAGTCTGATGTTTCTGTTGATTTAGTATTGTTCTCTTGTATAAACCTGTGTCCCATAAATGTACATAACATATGACTGTATTCTTGTACTTTTTTGTATTGTGTATTCTTGTACTTTTTTTGGTTTGTAGAAGTAGTTTTTGAAACACAGGTTTTTGTACGATACTGGTTCCGGCATCATACTGGTTCTAGTATATACTGGTTCCGTTACCATACCCGGTATGATAACGGAACTAGTATATACTAGAACCATTATGATACCGTGTTATGAAACACCGGAACTAGTATGATACTAGAACCATTATGATACTAGAACTAGTATCATACTGGTTCTAGTATATACTGGTTCCGTTACCATACCCGGTATGATAACGGAACTAGAATATACTAGAACCATTATAATACCGGGTTATGAAACACCGGAACTAGTATGATACTAGAACCAGTATGATACTAGAACTAGTATCATACTGGTTCTAGTATCATACTAGTTCCGGTGTTTCATAACCCGGTTTAATTTTTTTTCATACCGGAAATTTTTTTTCCAATAGGGTAACGTTGCCCGGAAGTGCGGAATAGAAGGCGAGATACACCCCCGGGGCGGAAGTGGGCAATAGCCGCGATATCCAGATTAGCTTCCGAGGCTCATTTGGGAAGCAAATACGACTTCCGGCCAGGATCCCTTTCCTGAATAACAACAAAAAACTGATCCCGGATTTTTTCCCACCCCTTTTTTATTATTCAGCCAGCCCTTCTGTGTTTATAGTTTGCTTGAAATGTCAAATTTCCATGCGCTGTTTGTACGCCTGTCGTGTTCGGGGACGGGCCGATATTGAATTCCTTCGGACAGGGCGACAGGCGGCTGTCAAGGGAGTTATTTTGGACGGAGTGTTTCGATTGGCTGCCCTCTCTTAGTTGTTTTTTTTTCAGTCGGAAGTGCTTCCGAGTATTGTTTTGGGGAAGGAGTTTCTTTCTTGGAGAGGGGATCTGCGTTTCGGTAATTTTCCGGGGGATTTTCGGGAATGCATTGGTGGGATTTTGATACCTGAGAACTATGAGACTATATAGAGGCTTTGAGGGGGTTTTTTTTTCAATTTCCATTGGCAGAGTACAACCACGGCTTACTAGATACTATACAGGCTAGCCAAGATACGGAAATCATTAAAAATCCAGATGGCAATAGTTGACAAACTGTCAAAGCAAATCCACAGAGTTGAAGGCGGGGCTTAATGGCTCAAAAATTCAAATCAGCCACTAATAGCCAACAATCAGCAGTTTACGTCAAGAAAACACACCTTTATTTTTCCTTATTTGCCAGTGTGTTATCCTATTGGTTGATCGGTATAGGCAGGACTTGTGGCGATCCAAGCGGGAAAAGTTGTCAAGTGGTTTTCATTGTTCAAAACTCGGTTAGCCTGTATAGTATCTGGTAAGCCGTGGTACAACACACACTTTGACACACACTTTGACCGAAGCCATTCCTGCAGACACACCGAAATCAGTACTTAATTCGCGTTACCCAGTGGGCACCTGTGTACCGAATCAACGGAGGTGAAGTACTGTTGCCCACGCCACACACCCTCATTCGCAGGCACAACCCTTTTTTACAGGGTGGCAACATTCGTACATCATACACAAGGACAGAAACTAACATCCATGACAAATGGGGATTCGAACCCCCAGATGTACGGCTTAGCAGTCAGATGCTCTAACGTCTAACCACTAGGCCAATACGTCGGCCAGGCTTTGACGTAGATGTTATTAACCCGGTAGGACGCACACACCATTCTGTAGCACGGAAAATCCGGATCGCAGTTCCCCCTGAAAGTGTGGTAAATGTAAAACGTTTTAATAAACCCCAAGTAAATATCTGAAAATGATCATGCAAACATGCTTTAAAACAATTTAATTACTTATTATTACATTTGAAAGTAAATAGCGCATACATTAGGCTATATTTTTTTAGAATCATTAAAAATTGTAAGAAACATGAAATTAAAAGTTTATTTTTAAAGTAATTTTGTTAAGAAGTAACAAACTGTAGTTCTGTTATGTGTCCCGTTAAAATTTCCAAGGTATTTTTAATGAAGTTTTTTTAAATACCTCCAAAATTTCATTATTGTCATTATGACTGTAAACATTTAATCGATTGATTTGCTAGGCTTTTTGCTAGATCTTGTAAATTTTGGGGTTCTTAACTTTTTACATCCCTTCCCTATTTAATTTTATATTTATAAACATATGGCCATAGATACTAATAAATTACACTCATATCTACTTTTCAACGTGCTTAGGAATATAGTATTATTAACGTCTTCCTAATTAATTATCGTTGGTTTCAAGATCAAAATAAATTCAAGTTTTCAAATTTAAATGCGTGGGAAATTTAAACCTTTGTTAACCACAGGCAAATAGGTAGACAAATGAATATTTTCAAAAGTAAGAAAAATGATTTACCAACCATTACAAAATATGAAATAGAATTCCGAGTGCTTTCAGCCGTTTTCATAAATGATTTCATCGAACATTTAATTAAGAATAAAACAGTCTTAAGCCCAGTTCTGGTCTCGTGCAATCCGATTATTTTTTTTGTTCACACTTGCGTAAACATTTTTAATCAGTCCTGGAAAAACGGTTTTACTAATAGCCAATGCCCTGGTAAGTGCATTAGGTTTAAAGAAAAAAGGTTCAAATTTACACGATGTTCCAAATGGATATTTGTTTTTTATCCAACTTTCGTGTGTAATACATTAATGAGATTTTATAATCTTTGAAATGAATTCATTTTAAAATAATCTGATTGAGAAATTCGATTAAAATGATGAAGAATAAAAGTACTAATGTGTTATGGTAATTTACTTGAAAGAATCGAACTTAATCATTTTCCATACACTTGAGATTTACCATATGTTTTCTTAAGATTTCTCTTTTTAAAATTGTTACATAAATAAGTTCAAAATGTCAAAGAGCTATAACATTTAAAAAACTAATTTTCCAATTTCACTCCCTTATTAATAAACCCTGGAATGGCAGCAAAGTATTAGTCACTCAGCCTTTTTTTAGCCTTTACTTTTTGTTTTTAAACGAATTTTTGTTTTTCAATATATGCAAGTTAGATTTTGTTTCGTTTTTTCCATATTTCATTTAGTTTTATAATATATCTTTACATAACGTTATTTTTTTATCAAAGTAATGCATAGTGAATGTTTTCAAAAGAATTTATATGCAGAAAAACTATACTAGTGATATAATAGTTGTTTTCGAGTCGATAAGCAACTAGAGTGGTAAGACGGTTGTTTTTCCTGCATACTGCTTATTATAAAGGAAAAACAAGTTCTACAGGTATCAGAAGCTTTCCGGAGAAACCTGTATTACTAACACTTCTTCATTCTTATATCTCAGATCTGAATCAGATCAGATCCATGAGCTCGTTTGCTCTAAATATCTCCAGGACAAAAGTGGGTATACTTATAAGATCCTCTCGCATCAAGTTAACACATTTAATCAGATGTTGTAAAGTGGCCTCTTCAACCTTCATTTTCTCCTTGATCATGAATAGTTACTTATATTAATTTAGTTTTCGTATCTATACCCATGTTTATCTCTTAAATTAAATAATAGTAATAGTTATTTATATATTTTAGTTTAACTTATTATGCTTATAAAAGATTTAATACAGTGTAATTCAATTTAATATCCATCTATGCTAAAACAGTTTAATTGTCATAAATGAATCTAATTTTTTTTAAATTTATCTTTTAAAAATTGGACTATAATTAATTGTAACGAATTGAAAATATATATTAAATTCTGTTAATTTTTTACGGGTATCATAATTATTTTATTTAATCCTTAACTTTAATGTTTTGAATACGATAAATGAAAGCATTTGGACACTTAACATTTCAAGACAAGCGTATTAAAATTACCCAAGCGATTAATTAAATTTGAAACTAGTTTTTTCTATTCGAAACATTTTACAACCAATGAACTCAATGTCTTCCTCCCAAAAATTCAATAAAACAACACTAATTTAATTAAATACGCTTTACGCTCAATGAATTCTCAAAGCGACCGATATTATGCATCCCAACCATTCATTATTCACCGAAGTTTAACCTGGACTTCTGATTGGATTCGGAACTTTTTACACCTTCTTAAGCATGAACGCAGGTAATTACTTAAAAATGTATGACTCCAACTTCCGAGACATTCATTCTTCTTATAGGTCCTTTCGAGAACAATGGAGACTAAAATCACACAGGCCCTCGTAATCCCCAAGACAAAGTGTTTAAGAACAAGAATTTTCGACTCTAATCTTCTTTCTTGATCAGAGGGAGCAGCGTAATCACGTGGGCTGTTCCTCTGTTCCTCATTAAAGGAACCTCTCGAGAGACTTGAAGGACTTCGGAAAGTCATTATTGTTATTTATTATCAGGAATAACATTCTGAAAAAGCGCTGGATAATGACGGGCAGGAGAGAGAGGGGAAGACAACGACGTGAATAATAATAATGACGATAATAAAAATTGGAGGAACGCTCGTTTGAGTTTGACGCTTCGCTGTTGGATTGGGGTTTATTAGAGAGCCAGGAACAATTAGTGACAGTGGGAATTCTGACTGTCTACTGAGAGTTATCGACATTTTTATTTAAAGTTAGAGTATTGGTAAGAAGTGTAAAATTACTTTCATGCAACTGTTTGTTTTTAAATAGAATTGTCATCCATCTTTAAAATTTATTAAATGTTTTGGTTGATTGTTTCACAACCGGATATAAAGAATGACCTCGTGTTGATGATTATTGTATTTTTTTACAAAATTATGCAAACAAATTCCAAACAATACAGTTTTGCCGAAATTTTTTACGCATAATAATTGAGTTCATAGGGATTTTAGAAAGTTACGTAAATAATGCGTTTAAAATAAAAAAGTGTTTTTTCTACAGAAAAGTTTTTCATTGAGATGTATTACATTTTTAAAGTAAGATATCCTTAATTTACTGAAAAGGTTTTAACATAAGATAATGAATTCTCCAATAGCTTAAATTCATTCAGAGGATAACATTACAAGCTTCATCCACAGAAGTGTATCGGTAAAGTGTTCTGCATTTAAAGTTTTCAAAAAAGTATTTTTTTTTACGTTTGAGACTAAACTACCAAGCGAAATGAAAATCACCCCCAAGAAAAAGCATATCTCTGCGTTTTTTCGTACTCCACCCAAACATCCTCGACTCATATTCGAAACGTCCTACCAACTTCCTACACGAAAAAAAAACCGAATGGTAAATCTCAGCAACACGCGAAACCATCTACAAAAACATAAACACGAAGTTTTTTTAAAAAAATCTCTCTCGATCAAACTCTCCTACTTTAAACCTCATCCCTCTTTTCCCAAAAAGAGGAATCTCCCAAAGCACTCCACCTGTATATCTTCTCTTCCTACAACACTCCTTTATCACCATCCCCCCAAACGCCCCAAAAGACCCCCTCTGAAGATTACTTCCCCCACCCCCTTTTGGAATAGACACAAACCAATCCGACGAAAGAACCTCATTTCAAGACTCCTGATCCCTCCCCCCCCGTCTTCTATCAGAACTAGCCAATCAAAAAACGCGCGAGCGACCCCCCGAGTAAATATAGGAGTGTGCCGACTCTTGATAAAAGAGATCAATTGAACTGCTTGCGAACAGAGTTAATAAATATAGTAAGGGGTTGAATGGATTAGTATACTATTGAATTGTATTAAAAGAATTAGAAAGTGTGATTTGGATAGGTTATGAAAGATATTATAAGCAATGTTTTAAGCTAGTTAAGGAATTTGAGTTTATAAGTAATTTAAAATAACTATTTCTCTGGTACTGATATTTTACTGGGTCTAATAAACATCAACCATATTGAATTTTACCCTATTACAATGAACTAGAAGTTTAAAACTGAAAAAGCATAGAAATTAGTGTTAGAAAAAAATCGATACTTTTATATATCGATTGCCTATTAATTTTTAGTTATCGAATGGTTTATTTTTATTAATAGTTTATTAACGTTGATGGCTAAAGGTATATTTCTATCTTAAGCATGAAATCTAGGAGTTTGAATGATAAAAGTACTTTGATACCTAATTTTTCAAAGTTCTTATTGCCAAATTATCCATGCAATAATCACTCTTACTTAAAATATTTGTTTACGTACTCAGTATGCCTGTGTTTGGTTAATTAATATGACTTGTGAGGTATAACTCGTTAGAAAATAACACAAAAATACTCCCCAACTAGTTGAAGAATTGTTATTTTAAAACACACACATTTTACTAATCTTGGCAACATCATCAATCTTTTCATATGCAATCATTCATTACATAGATATAATACTTAATACGGATATCGATCTACTAAAATATATCAGGTAACATCAGTCCAAGGATGTCCATCTCAGTTAAAAGTTTTAATTACATTCCTGTATACTTTATTCCGCATTAAACAAGCTTGCAATGACTCAAG
The DNA here is from genome assembly GCA_963680715.1 of Tetragnatha montana. NCBI lineage: Eukaryota > Metazoa > Arthropoda > Arachnida > Araneae > Tetragnathidae > Tetragnatha > Tetragnatha montana. Next base: position 34,872,866 of record OY796674.1, on the reverse strand, counting down.
CATATTGTTCCCTATCCCTGATCTTTCTACTCCCCTTTACACTGAAACATCCTCCTAAATCACGAACTTATAACTCAAAAATACAGCACCCCCCGCATACAAACAAAGGGGTTGCACGCGGACTCTTCCCAACAGGACCTCCATCGGATCGATGTGCCTTCACCGACACCTGTACGTGATTTACGGCACGCGCAGACCCCCTTCTGCATCACCCGGGAACACCCCATCTGCCCAGAGGACCCCTTTGAGAGGGGGTTGGGTGGTGTAATCGAAGGCTGCGATTCTTGTCGCCATTGATATGTTAAATGGGAAGAGCGGTCGGACGCGCGACACTAATGCACTTTGACATGCAGACGTTTCTGTGCACTCCTATATTCAAGGGTTGCATTGCGATGCCGTTTGTGTGCAGGCGGGGATTGAAATCTAAACGCTTCAGATAGATGCATTGGGGGATGATAGCTGGTGGTGGTATCGGTGATTTACCGATAATTGTTTACCAAGGGATCCATGTTTTAATGCAAAATGCATCAATAACTATACCGATAGGACCTTTTTAGTGTATTTCATGATTTTAGTTACGCCTTAAAACCGAAGTGATTGGATAAAGCTGACCAAAACTAAGTTAAAAAAGAAAAGAATTGCATATAAATTTTTCTGGTTGTTTCTCAGAGATTTTGGCCGTAAAACATGCAAATTTTTAAAAAAGGGTACTGGTTAGGCAGTACTTTTTAATGACTCTTGTTATTGTATAATTGCAAGTTGGATAATTACTTTAAAAGGTAATGGTGAGTGACTTTACTATAAAAAAAAGCTAAAACAATAGCATTTAAAACCGTACAAGACCTGTACCTGTTTCAAGTATAATTTACCAGCTTAAAGTGTCCTCCTCATCTTTTGCTTATTTAGGAATAACTGAACACGTTTTTTCTCGTTGTTTCCATATCCAAGAAAAGAGTCTTACCTAGAAAAGAAAGAATAACATTTAGCTCTTCTAAACATTCCACGCTACAAATGTAAAATCTCTAATCAATCTTAGAAAAATTAATGCTTAGTTTTATTTAAAGTAGCCTACATAATTTTATCAAGTATTATTATAATTACAAATAAAACATGTAGTATTCTTATGTAGTATTAGTTATTACAACGGTTATCTTAAAAGTATATAATTATAACTTTTCTGTCCCTTTTTTATTCATTGTTTAGTCGGGTGGTTGCCTAAACCAATAGTTCAATAGATATAGATAGCTTCCCTAAAGTGCCTTCTCTATGGAACAACAACAGATGCCACTATAAAAAAATCCAATTGCTTTAAATTAAGTTAGATGAACTTATTCCCATTTCATTCTCAACAGCTCATATATTTACGTCCATTGTCTATGTAGATCCTTAATTTAACTAAATTTATACCTTCTCGTGCGCGTAGTGATCACTTTTTCTGAAGTTTAATGTAATACATTAAAATAAAATATTTATATCCTATTAGTTTATAATACTTTCCTGAAGCAAATTTCTATCCAACACTATTCCAACCGCCTACAACTTTTCTTAATAGAAGTAACCCGATATAGACACCTCCTTCACAATATTCTAACACCCTTCACTCACGCACCTCCCACGCATATGCTAACTCTGAATGCAAACAAGTATTCAGTAGCTTGGTGTAATTAGCTCGTCTCCGTCCGCTGTCGTGATCAACCATGCGAACCTATTAAATTTCACAAGCACCCTCTTCGTCTCGTCAGCAATTTAGCAATCTTTGTTAAGCTTCTCAAAGGAATAAGATTTCTCCACAAGAATAAAATGACTCTGATTCGGTTAGAAATCGAGTGTTGAATTAAAGGATCGATTTTATGTGTAATAAAGAATCGAGTGAGTTTGAAATATCGATTCTACTGCATATTTGGACAAATATTTAATTATAATGTTCAATTGGTTTTGCAGTTTTGAAGAGTAACTTGAAATTACTTAACGGTTATTTAAAAGTATTTCTAAATTTAGTTTTTCAAATTTTATTATGATATTTTTTCAGCTTGTAATTGACATTCATTCGAATTCGGTGGAAGATCTCGATAGTTGTTGATGAATAAAAAATGGGTAATGAACCACTTATTAATCTAAAGTACTAAAGTTGGCATAAAAAGGAAAGCTCATTGCTTTGTTGATAAACCATATAATATGCTTTTCACACTACATAATTTTAAATGAAAATTCGGAAGGGTTGTTTTTGTCTTTTTGTTTTCAAAAGTGCTTTCAATGAGCTTCAAAGGTAAATACTAAATATAGTATATTGAAATTCTCTTGTAGGTTGCATCTTTATGCAAATTCGAATTTCGATTTTCAGCATAAGGAAACCAAGCCCTAAAAAAACTAGAAAGACCTTTAAAAATATCTAATGAAAAATATCTTTTCTGTAGATTTTGATACAGTTTTGACAAAAAATTAAACAATAAAATTGGTTCACGGCATACATCTAATGGAATTATTTGATATACACGTTTTCATATCACGAGTTCAAAATATTCCGGTGTGACACCAGGAATTACAAATAGTGTGTCGTAAACCACAAAAGATTGAAATTTTTTGTTTTAGCGGGTATACAAAACGATTCGATCTTTTTAGTATTCGTTTTTCGGAAGGATCGATTTTCTCGGAAGCAAAGAGAAAATAAGAAGAAGCCCTAGACAGCTCTAATAACTATTTACAATGCAGAAACAAATTACGCACATTACCTCCACGCTTCGCATAACAAACAAACCGATTAACTTCCCCATCCGAATATGCATTTAATGCGCACATAATTTACTTTTAAATGTCAGCCCGCTCTTTTGTGTGACAAAAAGCACGCTATAAATGCAAAACTGTGCGATAATATCATAAAAACTGCAATAAAAGCCGACGGTACACTTATTATTAAAATAAGCGTAATATATGTGGCGCAGCAAAAACGACGACGGCAATAAAAGAACGGGGAGTCCGGGAGGTGAATTAATTCTCTTCTTAATGGTGAGTCTGAGCAAATTTGTTCTTTGGGCAGCTATGAATATTTGGGAAGAGCGAATTAAAAATCGCCATTAAGGAAATTAGTTAGATTTAACGCGTCGGGTTTAATGTTGTTGAGCGAATCACTGTTTAATGTAATGTCAAGTGCTGGGTTAAGGGTTTTATTGGCGGTTATGACGGATTTAGGGATTTGGAAGAGAGAGAAGAATTCAGAATTCAAACCTTTTTATTGGAGAAACCAGGTAAAATTCAAGGTATTTCATGTGAATTCAAGTGGTTTTTATTAATAATTTGATGTAAAGTGAAATTAGCCCCGTGCATGAGTTAAAAATGTTTGTTATTAGATTTTTTCATTGAACTTATGTTTATGGATCCATTTGAAAGAGAAAAATATTGTTTTGGCAAAGGTGAAGTTACAAAAGTAAAACGAACATGATGTATCGTTAGTTCATTTCGGATCAAAGAAAATGTAATCCTCCTACTTATTAAAAAATACATCACCTATAGGAAAAATGTATCTTAACAGCTCTTTCTCAAAAAGTGAAATGCCCATAATATAAGAGTCGTTATTTCTTTAAATCACACATAACAATCTTATCTACAAAAGTAAAAATTCCAGCGATTACATATAAGAGTAAAAGCTCTCGGGATTTTAAGTCGAACGCATCACCTTTGAGCAGCACTTTCATTCTATTTGTCCATTCCATTCAATATGAAGGAGGGATATCTCGCGTGTCCTTTGTAAAAAAAAGAGGAGCTTTTTCACTTTGGAGATATCTGAGGGATTTATTAGATGTGAGGTACACGGTCGGCGGTTTTACACGCTCAAGTGAGCGTGGCTGGGAACCCTCGCAGCGAATGTGAATTGGGAATTCAATAAACGAATCTTTTAAAAGAAGCGAAAATACTCGAAAAGTTCGCTTCCTTCTCCTCCTGGGAGGCTAGCTCCTGATGCGATAAGAAATGGGAAACATTTTTCGCGAGGGATAGTTTCAACTGACGAAAAACGTGTAGTTTATTCAATCGCACTAACCATTTACGGGAAGAAAGGGGTTGTAGTTTTGTTTACATGCTAATAAAATGGAAGTATCGGTGGGTATGAAGTGTTATCATAAAATGACGAGACTTAGAGCCTTAAAGGAAATGCGATTTTTCCGAAAGATTCAATATAGAATCAATAATTCCTTTATATCACCAAAACAACCTTCTAACACTGGATAAACATTTTCAACTTCAAAACACCATACATAATTGATTCAGAACCTTTGTGACCTTACAGATCCATCAAAGTCCGTAAGAAATGGGGAATCACCTAAGAAGTCGTTAATAATAGGTTTTTATTTCCTTTTTTTCCAAGTTATCAACATTTCTAATCAACTTATAGAAAGTTATAGAAATATTATTATCTATTTCAATTTAGACATTTTAGTAGGTATTACTAAAATACTTTTATAATATCTAGTTAAAACAAAAATGAGATTCAATCTATTATCAAAGTAAATTTAATAAAAGCATCAAAAATTTCAAATTAAAGAACATTTCTTGAGTTACAAATTGACTTAGTTAAGCTTTTTCAAATCAAAAATGTGTACTTAAATTCTATTCAAATTAAATACAGATTTAAATCTGTAATGAATATTTTTAAAATAAGAAAAGAAAAAAACTAAACTTTAATTAATAGAATGAAATAATGGGTAGAATAAACTAATTTATTTTAAAATAAACTGGAATTCTCAAGTTTAGTAGTAAAATGAATTTCAAAACCTCGAAAATAAACAAGATTTGTTTGTTTTCCAAATGATAAAATTTCTGAAACTGAAACACATTGTATGAATATCCCTGAAGAAATTATTTTAGAATTAAATATAACAACCCAAAGACCATTCAATTATTGTATTTAAACCTTAATAAAGATAAGAATTAATTATCTCTAATTAGAATGTTAAATCAAGCAAATAAATCCTAAAGTTTTAATTGAAATATAAATCAATAAGAAGCTCTTATTCTTCAATTAGGAAAAGAAAAAAGATTACACAGCAAATATTTAAGGGAAGTATTCCTCAGGGTGAAATAATATTAAAGAAGCTGCTGAGTAACCAACTCTTTAGGCCTTTTAGAGAAACTTGAGAATATTCTTACTTTGTAAGAAAATGGTTAATTAAAATTTTACTTTAAATAAAGAGTAATGCTGAGTACATTAAATCTGAAGAAGAGATTTGAAAGTATGTTTATGAAATAAAGGTATTTCTAAAGTAGATGGTTAAAACCTTTTGGTAATTATTTTTTTAGGAATATTCATCACAGAATTTCTTTTATTCTATATGTAATGTAATGTAATGTAATTAATAAAGCCATGATGTGTGAATGTTGGGATTTGACATTCACAGCTAAACATGATAAATAAACTTATTTCTTCGACATTTTAAAACGTTTAGAACGTAGATAAACTGTAACTACAATACTATTTAATCCAATTGTAACAAACTGTACGAAATGAATTTTTAAAGTATAAACAGTGTGTGGGATATTTTCCAAAATCTTTAGAACAATGTGAAAATTTTGAATATGTACTGTAAACTCCCAATCTGGGAAGGAATCTCTATGACATTCAATGGAAACTTTTGTGTGAATTTCTTTAAAATATAAAAGGGAAAACACGTTCTAGGAAACTTTACTTTGATCGATGTTTAATTACATCCTTTATTTAAGAGATATACAGTTCATTTTTCAATTTTCATGGAAATACTTTTGTATCAAAGTTCAAATTAAACCCATTAAAGAATAGGAACAGTCAGAGCAATAACATATATCCCCACAGCATTGAATTTTAAAAATGTCGTGCAATTAATGTTAGGTCCCCACCCAAACAATTGTTGAGACTGACACCAAAATGAATAATGCATTTAATCCATTCAGAGTCCACAACCCACTTCCTGAGAACAGTTGTATTCTCTGTCGGGCCGTTTTGTATTCTTTGTCTGAGGAGAGAGGGGGGGGGCGAAAGCTCAAAGGCCGAAACGTATTCCATTCCGTCAACAGACATTCCATTTTTCACGATTTGAGTGGGAAGATGGCCAAGAGAGATAAATAACAGCGCGAAAAGAAGACGATGAAAAATGCGTTTCGTCACGTATATTCCAACGGACTAATTTTTTTCTCTTCTTCTTCTTCTCGTATAGAAAAAAAAATAAGAGGCACCGGAAGATTAAGAGAATATTTCCTTGTGAGAAATTTTGCTACGCATTTAGGTTGTTGAGAATTCTCGGACGCGAACATAAATCTCGTGGGGGAGAAGTTTCGAGAATACTTTACCGGATGGTGGCTTTGGGATGGAAACTTGTGTGTGTGTGTTGTTGCCAGAGGAAAAGAAAGAAAATGTTCTTATTAATGTTTTTGGAGCTGCTGAACAAAGGTGAAAAAAGTTTTTTAAAAATTTTGGAAGAAGCCTAGAACGGCTTTTTTTGTTTTGGGACGCACAATTTTTCATTAGCCGAAGAATATTGCTTTAGTTTCTTGGAAACGGGCTTTCGAGTAAGAAAAAGCGCGACGGAAGGAAGATTAAACTTTGTAGCTGTACAAAAAGCCACTAAGAATCGTTATTAACTTTTAAGGGGGGTTATTGAAAATAAAAGGTATTTAACATCTTTTATTTTTTTTTTACTAATTGTTCAATTAATGTCATTTTTACGGCGTATTTCTTTGAATTCATCCAGGAAAAAGAAAAAGAGGTAGGTATTTAAAAGTAGTAATATTGGTATAAATCTAAGAATTTAATAAATTAAAAGATAAATCAACAGACGAGTTACTGAAGGTTATAACTGGCAACCGAAGCTATTCGGTCAAACTATTTTTCGGCCACCCAACCTAATATATATGAATAATATACACTAGGCTCACTATAAATAGTGAACATTGGGCTGAAACCTAAGTTTCCGTCAGTAGTTTTTCGAATTCCTGAATGTCTGTGTTAAATTGCGTTACATTTTTTAAGAGTCTTAAGGTTTTGTTTTGTTAACTAAATATATCTGTATCAAATTGCACTCTTTTATTTTGACATCTGTTGTCTTCCTAGCTGAAATTACGTACTGTCGAGATTCTTATTAAAGTTTTTAATACTTCTAATGCCATTATCAATTATTAAAACATATATAACAAATACATGTTATCAGTTTCATGTTTATAAATCAACATTGGCAATACATTTTTTTTTAATTACCAAACAGGTGAGAATAAAAGTTACCTTATAATACATTACTAAAATCTTCAAACAAAGTCTAAAGATAAACGTAATGATTTATCGAATTTTTCAACAATCAAGCAGGCTATTGGTTTTTTATAAGAGTTTTAGATTATTTAAGCAAGGAAGCAAAAATTTCATCCTCCCTTAGCTTTTTCTATTCAATAAAGCATGTAGTATCATAGAATATCGGAAAAAGTAGTAAAAAAAGAAAAGTAAACACATTGTTTTAAAGCGTTAAATTAAAAGTACTCATCGAAAGTCCCGCTCAATTAATGGAAATTTAATTTCGCGTTTTTTCAAGAGAAAAACCGATAATTTGCTCTCCCTTTTTTATTCCATTTAATCATTTTCGCCCAAATTGCAAAGATTGATGAGCACCAAAAACCGCATCGAGTCGGGCTCCTCAAACACACAAAAAAAGCGAGAATTACCGAAAAACGCTGAAAAAGCAATAAAAACCGAATACTGCCTATACTGCTGAAAAATATAACGGCGAGGGCCGAGAATTTTAAAACGAATCGATACAAACGTACATTTTATCGATATTTCCCATCGATCATCAACGCCTGGAATGGCGGAATAAAACTAAAGGGGAAAAGAACTCTGAAAAATTACTCTTTCTAAAGGTAAGAGAAGTGAAGAGAGAACCCACGTAACCACGTCAGTACAGACAATGAGAGAATTTATTTTAGAGGATTATCATGGATAGATTTTTTTCCTTGGCTTGGATATTTTTCTTTTTTTTGTTCCAGGAGGATTTTTTTCTTTCACTTTCATTTTCGTGGAGAGTGCTTTCTTGTAACGACAGTGAAATTTGCCCGCATAGAAGAATTATGAATTTATTGATCGCTTCATATGACGTCATATTCAGAGGGAGAGGTAATTACATACCAGCCATATTACCTTCCTGAAGCATTTCGATAAAGTTTCTTTTGAAGTCACTGTATCATTTCAAACAAAAAACTGATTTTATTTTTCATTATAGGTATTGATTGCATAAATACAATTTCATTGCATGCATTGAATTTTTAAATAAGTATAATAATGTTTAATTACTTTATATAATCAAAAGTTTGAAATGTAAAAAGGTTAATAATCCAATTAAATATTTATTTTAGAGAAGGATAACTATGTTGCTGTAAATATAGAGAGACCCTTGCTTTTTTCTCAACAAATAATGTTTGGGGTACCGCAAAATAGTAAATGGATATGTGTAATTTAACAAGACATTATTAAGCAGGTTTTCTTTACAAATTAGATTATTGATTGATTTTCTATTATTAATATAGTAGCATTTCTCACTCATGTGGGAAGTTCAGATTACAAAATAAATGTTTAGCCTGTTAACTAATATAAGTCGTCATATGCTGAGGAAACCTCAGTCCGTATTAAACTTAATTTGATTTTTATTTGAAATAAATTTTATTCATTTTATAAGCTTAATTTTTAAATGAATGGAGATTTGAAATTTAAATTATAGCGTTCAAAAGAGTAAAAAATACGCGGTAAGAAATCATCATGAAATGTTATTTCTTACATAATTTTTCGGGTTTTAATGTTAAAGTTACTATTTGTTTTTAAGTTATCTTCCCTGAATTTTTAGAGAGGTAAAAAACTCTAGACCTTAAATGTGAAATAAAAATAGTTTCTCTTTTGTTGCTTTCAGAAGGTATTTTAGAGAAAATTGAATGGGTACCAGTCAACAGAATAGTAATTTTTCATAGTCGCGTTTGCAATGCCGTTTAATTCTCCAACCCTAATTTAAAACGGACGATAACCATTCCTAAAACATACCCACACTTTAAGACATTGAGACACACAAAAGCTCCAGAAACAGCCATCATCACGCGAGCTCCATTCAAATCGTCATTTGCGTTGTTGTTTCATCTCGTGACAAAAGAACGGAGGAAAGTATTCATTAAGGCACTCTGAGGGGAGCCATCCCGCAAAAGGGGCCGCGCCAAGAAGAAAAATTCTATTTCTTCTTCTTCTTCCCGCACACCCCCACGGGAAGCCAGCGAAGCGAAGACAATGGATTTGCATGATTTTTGCATAATTCCGGAAGACTTACGCCTTGATGGGCGCAGTCACGAGAGGCAAACACAGCGGACCGTCGTCTTTTTCTCAATTCCCGGGCCAATCGGAGCGGCGGGCCAATTGGAGTGATGGATCTCTACTAGACGCTCCGTTTGGCAGGTCCCGCCGGACCCGGTTTTCAATCATAGAAAAAACCGAGGGGCGTGACGTCACCAAATTAGGCGAGGGACCCACGAGGAATCGATTGTGGAGAGAGAGGGAGACATGCGCCGTTGCCACCGCCGGTCCCGAAACTAATTTCGGCCCGTCCGGAAGCCGGCAAGAAAAATAGCCGGGAAAGAAGAAGAAGAAATAGGGTGGTGGGAAATAAACAGCTGATTTGACCGCGGTTTCCTGTCTTCGATTGGAAACCGTCGGATTAGGAGTCGGGGATTGGGTCCGGAATGAGCGCTAACAAGGGTTGGCTTTGCCCGCTCTTCCGCTGATGATTGCGGATGGAGCGCCAATGCATTAGTCGGAAGGGGGAGGGATTTCAACTATTGCATGTGGATAGCATGGATATATTTGTCATGTATGCTAAAGTGGGAATGGATTGAAATACGTACTATTATTTCTTGTAAAGAAATTGATTTCGGTATGCGGTTTGTTTTACTTAGATGAAATAATTGTCAGTTCTTAATAGTTAGTTAGTTGTTACCAATCAATATTTTGATGATTTTCAGGCATTATTAGGAAGAAAAATTAAAAAGATAATGTAAGTTTTGAATTTAAAGAAGCGAGTTGTTGTATAAGCTCGTATCAACTGATAAAAACTGTTGACCGAGGAAATTCCAATTGCTGCGTGTCAGATTTGATCTCGAAAATCTGCTTATATTATTATGTATTACCCTCTTTTAATGGAGAAACTCTTGGTTAAAATTTCCTTCACATGCAATATAGGGTTTGATGTCCTATGGTCAGCGTTCGAAATTGGGGTGTTTTGCTGGTCCAGGACAACTAAAAAACGGCTCGGACCAGTGGAATCAGAAAATCAATGGTCCGCCGGACCAGTGATTTCTCGAGCACGTGTAAAATCATTTAGACGATTTGTTCAGTGATAGCGGTATTTTAAGTTCGTTTGATTGCCTTTGGTGAAGCAAGTACATATTTTTGACAGAATCCGAAATGTGGGGTGATATGGGATAGGGGAGCCCCCGGCGAAAAAGAAAAAATGTTAATATGTATTGATTTTTAACATTATACTATATGGTACTCACATTCAGTGCAGTAGTTACTTTTTATATTTAAACCGGTCCTTTTTAATTTGTCGGATCAGTGATTTTTGTTGCGGACCAGTAAGATTGGCAAAGCACTGGTCCGCAGGACCACTGATTTTCCCCCCCAATTTCTAACGCTGCCTATGGTTTTCCATGATCTACTGTTTATGACATTTTAATAGTCTTAGTATATATTTTTGAATGATTAACTTTGATAGAAGATTTTAGTTTGAGTCAAGATTAATTCTTTTTCATGTCATTCTGGTACTTTATAATCAAGTGATGTTGAATTAAACAAATAATTTATCACACTATTAGTTTTCAGAAATATACGTTGAATTTGATTGAGTTAAAACCATTTTAAATTATTTGATCCAATCCTTTGTACTAGAGAATTAAAGTCAACACATTACTTAAAAGTTAAGGAAAAATAAATATGTAGTACTTAGTGAGCTAACTTTTAATATATTAAGTGCAAGTCGATGATATTTTTATTTCAATAATTTTCCTAAACTTCATAAATCGGACATAGCTGCCAACTATTTGAAAATTATGTCACTCACTACTTCCCACACATTAAAACATCAGAACTGGTGAATTCTGAACACCACAGTTTCATCTTCTAACACGACTACAATTCCAGACATGGGCGTGCTTTCGATTCCAAGTTTAGAACAGTCCATATCGGGATCCCAACCGAGAAACGCCCACGTCCAAAACTAGCCCCAATTCAATTCCCTTAAATCACACAAACCCCAATCCCAAATTCCATAAATTACGTCCAACTCCGATTAAAATCAACCCCCATCCCAATCGATACCTTAATTAAATCAGGAACTTCCTCTCGGACACGAAAAGGACCTTATTTTTTTTCTGGCGGGGCCGAGGGTCCACCCACCCTCCGAAATTCCTCAGGTCCCCCGGAAGGAAGCTCCAGGAGCAAAGGTTAATTAAGCAGAGCGTTTCCTGCTCGCTCATTAGTTCCTTCTAATGAGTTGTTCTCCTGGAGGCCCGCGGCAATAAGGATGAATTAGCGAGATTCGTTCACTTCATTGGTCCCGCGAGGAGGATTTAAAGGTCGGCTTTAAATCAGCGGAGGACGGGTTCGTCTTTGTTGGAATATATGATTATGCAGGGATTAAAGGTCTGGGGATGTTTCGTCAACATATTTTTGGAGGGAATGGTACCCGGCGGTGGGTGGACTTTCATCTGGCTTTAGGGGGGAGATTTGTGTCCAGTCTTTTGGGGTGAAGATGATGGGGGAGATTTATACGGTGGGGATTGTCCTCTGGGTGGAAAGCGTGACTAAGGGGATTTCGAACTGTTTGTGTATATGTGTTGCTACTTAATGAAAGACGGTGTAAAATATTTAATGACGTTTGCCAAATTTGAATGATCTCTTGGTTTTAGATTATTATATTTAGAAGATAATTAAAGAAGGGGCGGTTTTGTCAGGTGATGTGATTGTGTGATGATTGGTACTCGTCAATTAGTTTTTAAAAATGTTTATCTGTTTACTTATTCATCTGAAATTAGTATGCTATTATACATAATTTGTTTTAATCCGAGGGATTTTACTACAATAATATATTTTTTCTGGTAGGCACTTATAGAGAATATAAAAAAATACCACTCAATATTAAAATGTTTTATTGTGATACGAAAACGGGGATCTAAGAAAGATATTTGAATAATGCTATTAAAAATTAATATTATTTTTATGGGAAAGTTTTCTACGTAACCAAAGATTATGGATTTAAAGTGAAGAGTGTATTATTAGATAAACGAAAAAAATTGCCATTCACTTACATTTATCCTCGATAATCCATATTTAATAGATTTATCGATGATGGCATCACTTCTCTGTAAACTAAATGTAATGCGAACTAATTTTTAATATGTGTTCCGAAAAATATTGTTATTAGCTTTTTATATTCAACTGGAAAATATTCCATCGAAGGCTCCTCACATTTAATATAATATTTGTCTTTTTCAAAATATTCTGTAACTGAAAATGTTTCTCTAGTCTAGGCACTCTTAATGTATGGCAAAAAGAAACCTTTGATCGATACAAAACCTTCAACCACCACGATCAAAAATAATGCCGCGAACAGTAGCGTTAAATGAGGAGCTTTAAAGCCTCCCATTCGGAGCTCTTTCACTTATAAAACATTCACGTTTTTCCTACATTTATTTCCCTCCATAAAACCGCCTTTCCTATTTCTCTTTCCAACCTCGAATCCAGTTTATTATTAACAGTCGGAGAAACAAACCAGCGAATATGTCCCCAGAGACCCGCCAACCACCACCTGTTGTAAGCTTATGGTAACAATCACCCCCTGCTGAAAATCGATCGCAGACAGGAGAAAAAGAAGAAATAGAGGGAAAAAACGGCAAAGCCCTTTCCCCGACCGTCAAGATTGCTTTATTCGACACTTTCCAAAAAGGCAATCCTCCTCGTAAAAAAAATAAGAGCGACTTAAAATTGCTATCTTACTCTCCGAATGAACCCGCGGGAGGGAAAAGAAGAAGGAAAAATCAAGATGGCGGGTCTCGTGTTGTTTTATCCAATTTCTCGTCGCGCAGGAAATTCCAGGAAAATCTTTTCCTGCGAGAGATGATAGGGTAGGGGTGAGAACAGAGGGTAGTCCCCTAGAAATGAAACGGAAAAATGTATTCAAAATGCAGCGGGCAGAATTCAATTTCGAAGATGCCGCAAAGTGTGGCGGCCGCCGCGTTCTTTCGAGAGAGAGAGAGAGAAAAGGTAACGACGCGTGCGGATCCTGCTTTTATTTCGGGATATTTCATATCCCGGGGAAATGAAGGTTTTGGTGCCCGAGTTTTGGAGTCATTACGGCGGAAGCGAGGATCCGATAATGGAGAAATGAAGTGCGTTTTGGATTTGTTGTTTTGGGAGCGAATGTGATTGAACAGTTTGAGGTGGGAATCCTCTACTTCGAGTTGCTGGTGTAGCATATTGAAATGGGGTGAATGCAAACGCGTTTTCGAACGTAAAAAACTTTCGAGAAAGGAATATAGGAGTTTTCATAAATCAAAAAATGGGGGGAATGAAAGTGGCAAACGGTAAACTATGGAAAATGGATTTTTTTTAACTGAAAAATAGTTTAACCAAATTTAGGTAATCTCAAAGGCTTTTGATATCCATTAAACAAAACCATCCAATCTTTAATGATATTGCCGAATAAAAACATAAATATCTAATTTTAACCCTTTCAGCCCTGATCACATTAAATTTTCTATAAGATTTAATGGAAATCTTGGGCGTTTTGGAATTGAAAGGGTTGTGTAAAAATGTGAGAGAAGGTCGTACGGACTAAACTGGCCAATAGATCATTTTGATATAAGTTTCAAGTAATGTCAAGATAATGAGTAATTAGGATTCCAATCTGTATCAATATTAAATTTACAGAAATATATTTTAATATTTTCTAGGCACAAAAATTTTGTTCAAGTTCTATTTTCATTGCAATGGAAGGACACAAAAGAAACGAAACTGCATGTAGGACCACGCATTAAAGATCCAAGATCCCATTGATAATAACATAGAGGGAGACTAACTACATTTAATTGTGAAGTGAACAAGAACTAGGGTCCGACTCAACCTCAGATGGGGTTGATTGCCTGAAGAGCGACCTCGCCACTCTGAGAGTGATTGATTGGAAGACCATCATGGCCAGAAAAAAAAGAGGCCTGGAGGAAAATGCTTGAGAAGGCCAGGGCCCACCCTGGGCTGTCTCTGACGTCACTGAAGAAGAAGAAGAATTGTGAAGTGACTCTAATTGAAGACTGGACTTCAAAAACGAGCTAAGTGCCAAAAAGTAAATTCGCCGTATTTCATCATTTTAAATTTGATTCCCCATAGAAATACACATAATAAGTCATCTTTCAGGCTTTTTTTTAACTACTAATCATGGTCGTGGCACTTAGCTGGTTTTATAGGGTGTTAGTGATGATGGCACTTAGATTGGGTTTTTGTGTCTAACTCATTTTTTTTTTAATTCTGGCACTTAGCTCGTTTTTGAAGTCCAGTCTTAAATTATTCCTGTTAATAATCTTTGAAAAATTCATGAGACAAAATTGTCAGCTATCAACAAGTGACACTTAAAAAATTTACATCAAGAGTTCAGAAAAATGTTTCAGATATAATAGAAGCATTCTTACTTGCCTTATTAAGAAAAATAAAGGAAATTTTTCCTGTGGTCAAACCGTTTTAAATATTGAAGGTCAAAGATATATCAAATATAAATGACCATATGTACTCTTTCTACACAAGTCCGATCTTTTACCCACTCACACTGAAAACTATAAAAAAACTACCCTTCTTCATAATACCTCACACATTACTTAACATATCCATAGGAATCAATTCGAGGCACACACAGCATCGATTGAAGCCCGCTTAATAGCAGCCAAGGTCGCCAACCGAGTTGCCAGGCAACGGACTGCCCTAATTGCTCTATGGAAAAGAGACCCTGAGATAATAACAAGACAGTCGGACCTGTTAAACTCACTCGGAGGGGCCTGAATAATACAGGGGGAAGGGTTTGAAGTTTCGGGCGTCGTCGCAGCTTATCTGTTTGGCTCCGTCGGGAATTGCTGGAGAAGACGCTCCGTGAAGGGAAAGAATTTCTCTCAATAAGGAATGGTTTGTGCACTGTGGTGTCCTTCCATTTGGAGTGAGAAGTTAGTGACAACCGAAAGTTGTTTATGTGGAGGTTGTTTGTTTGCGTGCAGTGTTTTAAAGTTGATAGGAGTTTTCGCTAAAACTAGTGTGTACCACGGATTCTTTGCTTCAGATGTAAAGTACGATGAATTAAATATGTGAAGAATATTCATGGGATACAATTTATTTTCGTTTCTTACTCAAAAAATAAAAGTCTATCATTTTTTTTGTTATTTGGTTTCTTTTTAACTAAAACGGTAATAAATAAATGAAATTGAAAAAATATTAAGATATTACTATAAACCTTTAACAAATAACGCTTATTTTAAATCTTTGTATCGTGAGTTTCTTAAATATTCTGCAAAATTATTTTCATTTACTTTTAAAATCACAATTTTTCACGGTAATCAAAAGTAATTATTCTCTGTAAACAATTTTTCTCTGTAATCAAGATCAAAATTGAAAAGAAATATATCAATATCGATTTTTTTTTACCTGTGAATTAAAATTTTCTTCCTCAAGTCCAAATTTAAAATTTTTATAGCAATTTGAATATCTTGAGATATGTGTTTTGGAATAAATAAGTTCATACAGTTATAAATATTTCACTAAATGACCTATTGCTAAAAGATAAAACACATTATTTTTCCATTTCTGTTAGGACAGATTTTGTTGAAGCAATGGTTGGATTGAAGAATTCTATATGCAAAACATATGCTCATAAAAAGATTTGAAGTGAGAGAAATAGCGAGATATTACCTGTATATGTATAAGGGAAACAAAAAAAAACTGTCTAAGTGAAATACTGGATAAGTGGAACAAAAACTTCGGTCCCTAACACTCCACTTATCCAGGTTTGACTGTATTAGCATTTTTTCCGCCACGCAATGGCATTCTTATCACCTATATATTCACTTGTACCCTACCGTCTTCTCACCAACTCCATTATATTTTTTAGGATCATGATCCCCCATAAATTGAATATCTCAACATATAATTTTGAATTAGTTTACTATCTAATCTCCTGGCCAAAGTAACAGTATTTTGAAAAGTTGATAATAATTTTGATATACGAGCGGGAGAAAATAAAAAATATGTATCGTAAAACTTGGACAGGAAAATGTATGGATTCCCCCTCTTTCTGATTTAATAAGAACAGACAGCCCTCATAAAAACGTCCCGGATGCAACACAAAACCGCACTCCATCCCCTCGGATTTGCAGGGGCACGATTCTCCAGGAGAGAAGAAAGCAATATCTCTGAGGGAAACTTAAAAATGCTTTATACCCAAACCTCTCCGCGAATGTTAAAGGCGGACCTAATCCCGTAGAGTTTGTTTCACCGCCGAGCGTCTCTTGCGGGGAAGAAAACTTCAGCGTCAGCAGATGCACTCGGCATATTTATGCCACTTCCCCCAAGTCCCCGAACAAGCTGGCCGGATGAGATAAAAAAAAATTCCTTTGTTTCTCTCTCCCCAGAAAAATAAGCTCCGGAAATATTGACATCATAAAAATGGATGGCGAAAGACAAAACCTTGAGTGAAATTCGCGCAGAAAAAAAGCTCTATCGAAAATTATTAGCGGTGTTTTTTCCCTTGTTGACATTGCTTGCTGTGGAATTAGCGGTTGCCATGGTTACCCGGGGAGGGCTCTGCATTATTTAGATTGCTCGGTAGTTTTCTTTAGTAGCCCTCCTCGATACAGCACCGCTTAATGTGCCTGGTAAGGGAAAAGTCAACTCGTAAGCATAATTATGATGTGTGTGCACACAGTGCGTCGATAAAATTATGACGTAAGGGGAAACAAATTATGATGTCCGCCTCTGGAAGGAGTTTTTCTCTCCTTTGCCAGGCTAGTAATGATCCTAAACGTGTTTCTTTATCCTTTCATAACATAATTAAATACCAAGGATAAGGAGCCATTAATAAAATGTAACGACACAGAGGGAGTGAGACTTCTTTGGGAGCTTCAAAAGAGAAATAGGGTATAGCGTTACATTTTTTCGGGATTTTCATGACTAAAATATTTTTAGTGTAATTGATACTGCACTGCAATAATTAATTATGGTGATGAAAGGCATTTTTTATTATGATAGGTGGCTATTGATATGGATTTACGTCATTCAATTTTTTAAAATTAAATTAATTACTGTCAGAATTAGAAGTATCACAAAACCGTGCTCAGTTTGTTTTAAATGTATGAATTTTTAAGATTATTTTACCTGCAATTAAAAAAAAATTAATATCGATTTAATTGTTCGATAAATTTTAAGTTACTTAGTGAATTTCTAATATTTAAGTTATGAAGAAAATTTGCCTGCTACCTTTCATTTTAAAATTCCTTTCCTCATATACGCGAAACTTGGTTAAAAACTTCCACTTACCAAAAATAAAAATGTATATCATTAGGTAATGAAGTGTGTGTGCCTACATAATTCATAACTTAAAAAAATATTTTACAGTCAACGATTTCTTTTATTGACTTTGATTTTAAGAACACCCATAGATTTTACTGACGTCAAAATAGGCGTTATTTTTTTTTAAATATTTGAATAACATTCTGAGCGGCTTTCAGCAGTTTGACATAAAGCTATTGAAAATAGGTAGTGATATGTAAAAACAGAAGTTAAGAGAAAATTATTAGATCGCATTGTGTGAAAGTTTAGTTTCACATTGTAAGTTTTCCATAATTATGAACAGAAGCAATATTGACTATGAATGTATTTTGCAATTAAAAAACAAAATTATACGAGAAATGTCTCATTTCACTGAGCATTCGGACATTGCTCTCAACTTATTTTCCCATTGCAGAGAACGTTGGAATCAAGTATAATTGTCTAATTCCGTGTTAAATTAGTATTTAGTTTAGTATCATTACTGATAACAAGGTAAAAGAAGTTTCTACTGTTTACAAAATATTTATGACATAAAGCTGAACTGAAAACTTCCTACTTTTATTTTCAACGCGACTTCTAATACATTATAAAATTTAAGAAACTTCAAGACTACATTATTCATATTCCCTGCACATATAGATCTCACAAAGTCATATGCACCAAATTACCAATAAAGGAGTTCGATATTTCTTCGTAAATATTAACTCACAAGCTCCCTTAGACCAGGTATTCAAAGTAAAATATAAATCTTCGCTCTCAACTATTCCAACTACTTTTACTCTCCGGTCGCTATATATAACTCCCCTCCCGCACATATTTCTTCCCTGACGTCCCAGCCATAATATATATTGATATAATGCATTCAAATCTCATTTTTAGCCTGCACAACTAATTTCATTCCCGGGAAGCCCGACTTAATAACAGTCTCCACTCGATTTTTTCGCAAAAAGAAAGAAAAAAAATGTCGCTTTTCTTTTCTATCGGGACAATTTATTATTTCTCCCTTCCAAGTGGAGCTTTTAACTCTGCCAACATTAATTCCAGAGCTCGCAGACGGGTCTTTCAACTGTCAGGTTGTCCTGACGTTAAGTGGATTATGAGGAAACGTTTCTCGAATATGCCGATGTCGGGCATCTCGTGACGTCGGTCGTGACGTAGGCGGCCGTGTCGAGAGGAGTTGAGAGGGATGGCGTTCTGCTTCAATTAATATCAACAACGGGGCTTTCTTTCTCGCCTGCAAGGCTTGTCGTCTTGGGTGCGTGATTTGTGATCAAAGAGTTCTGACGGCGATGTATCGGGGGCTTGTTTAGGGGGGATTGTTGTAATTTGTTTAAGTGGAGAATGGAAGAGGAGTAGGGGTACTTTTTGACTGTCATGAGTAGTATCGTCACATAATTTAAAATGCCATATAATTTACTATAAGCGATATTTGTAATTCATAATAATGTTAATTTTTTGTGATTATCAGGTGTAAATGCTTACTTTAGAAGGAATTTAAATGTTTGAAAAATTCACACATCCTTTAAAAATATCCTAAAGAATTCAAATAAATGTGTTACAGTAATCTTAGAAAAACGTTTTTCTTTGTTTTTTTTAATAAGTCAAAATTCAATTCTTTAATTTAGAAAAGTTTTTTTTATCATAATAAACTATTTGTAATTTAGAATAAAAAATTCCTAACTTATATTTCTTATTAAAAAATAAATGTATTCCCCAAAACTTTCTTTACTGTAGGTATTGAAATGAAAGATGTTTTTACAAGATAAAGTCACAAATTTATGAAATTTTGAATATTTAGGAAGAACATAGTTAGAAAAAAATGAACCACACGCACACAAATTATATTTTTATCAGTTTTAAAGTTTAATACTTATTTTTACTAGGAAAAGAACAGTTAAACTAATTTCACTTATTTGTACACATAAAATTTACAATTTCATATTTTTAAGAGCCATAACAAACTTTTTGAACGCTTTCAAACTGTTTTTAAATCAAAAGTATATCATCAGAAGATAGTTCATTTCATGTAGTATATTTCAGTAGAATTGAGTTATTTCGCACATGTTTAGTAGAGTCATTTTCTATAGTTTTTATAATATAATTTGTAAATATGGTGATAATTTCCTTTATATCAATTTAATGAACTGCAAGCAAATTTGCTCACAAAAATGATAAAGAAATTCGTTTAAAAGTACGTTTTATTTAAGTGGGATCCTGAAGTGAACACCTTCTTGTCTTTTCTAAATGACTTTAAATACCTTTCAATGACTTAAATTAAAATTCAAACATTGTAACCTCAAAAATGAATAAAAACTATCCGTATGAAACCATTATTAGTAGTCCTTTAATCAATGGTATACAATTAATATTAAGATAACGTATGCATATCTAATAAACCTTTATTTAATTTTTAATTTAATGAAAAATATTTTAGAGCTTCATCCACCCAAAGAACAATCCTTAAATAGTTCTCTTACGCAGTTTCGTTCCTCTTTACTTAGAATTAAATTACTACTTTACCTTTCTATTGAGCCACTTTAATTTTGTTCACTCCGACTTAAGAAGATTATTGCATCCATTCCAGACTCCCAATCCCATCTCTACCAACAGATTAATGGCCTAATCAACTCTTCGAACACCCCCCAAGAAATCATTCCACGCTCTATTCACTTCAAATTAGGTCCATAGAAGTCGCCCGATTTCTCTTCTCAAACGACACGCGAGCAACTCAATTACACTAAACTAGACACAGACATCTTCTCCCGTCCCTTTATGATAGGACCCCCATAAAACCCCTCAAAAATATCGCCACCGAAACTGCAATTAAACCCCCTTCGAAATGACCCCTCGTAAAACCCCTCGATCCCAGAAAGAGGGATTAAAAATTTTTAGAACCCCATCTAAACGAAGCGCTGTATTTTACACACACCCAATACTCATTTTCCAAAATCGATGCCACGGTCCTGCGCGCATCGGATCTGCGCATTTTTTTCTCGCTCGTTCTTTCTACTCGCTCAGACCGTCTTCTCTTCTGTTATTCTCGCAAAAGCAATTTCTGCTTCTCTAATTAAATTTATGATCAATTTAAGGGACCATTCCTGGACGTATTAGTCCCTAATTTTTCCGGGACCGTAATGCTATTAGCGCAGCTTCGGATGGATATTATTTAAAGGACGGGAACAATTTCTCGCAGGCTCTTTTCAACAAGTTGGTATCACCGAAAACGATTCAATTAATCGAGGCGTAATTGCTGAGTGCCTCCGACCACTTCTTTCGCGGCAGATGTTTTGTTTTGGTGTCCTTTTCTTTCTTTTTGTCTTTGTCTCCTGTTGCTTGGCAACTCCGGGGCCTTTGACTCAGTTTGCTGAAAGCATTAATATAGATAAGCTTTACTTAGGAACACGTGCAGGCGCTCTGCGATAACGTTGTCTGCACGTTTCAAGTTTTCACATTGCCCATTCAAATGAAGGGGAATGGGGAAAGTTTTCCAACAAATATGGCGAAGTTTCATTAGTTTTAACTCCGTTTAAGCTCAAAACAGATTGTCTTTTATCTCAAAAAAAATTATCTTTACTTCTAAACAACTTTAAAATATATTTCAGTAGTTCAAAAAGAAACGAAAACTGCCTGTGTTATCCTGGAATTTCAATGGTTGTAAATTTCTTCAAAATGGTTACTTGCTATGCCGATATCTACAGTAAAATATATCTCTAGAGATTTCACATCATAACGTGAGTAGAACTGGTGAATATAGTTTTGAAAGTTATGCATCGTTAGAAAGTTTCCCTTTTAAGTTGCAACCCCTTTAAAATAAACCTTTAATGGAACTTATAACCTGTTATTCTCAAGTTTTCGAAGAAACTTTGTGCCTTCGTGGAACAAACTTTCTTCCATATTTCGAACATTAAGAATACCTTAACTTTTGTGCCAATGGCTTCTCTCTTTTAACAACCATCATTATATTGTACCCAACAACTTAAATTTATAACACTCTAAAGGAAGTTTAATGAGTGCCTTTTCATTATAATGTATAGTTACCTAAGAATTCTTGAAAACCGGAAGAGGAGAAATTATAGTTAGTGAAATGCCTTTCTTTGATGGTTACCATCTAGGCATTCCGAGTACTCATCAAAAACTACTAAAGAGATCAAATTTTCAAAAGTCATATTGTTACAAGAGATGAAGATTTAAAACATCTCTTTAAATCTTGTGAGAAGACGAGCTTTTCATTTTAAATGAAACAAAGAGAAGATATTTCCACATCTTATCTTTAGATTTTACACAATGAACTTTTCAAGTATTTAAGGCCCTTAAAGTGGAATTCCGTAGAAACCATTAATATTATTAAAACAGCTATACATCACAAATGCAACGTTCTCATGAACATTATTCATGAAATAAGTTAAAATGCATGTTATTTGCGTGATCCTTAAGCATTCCTAAAATCTATATCTTACTGATGAAGAATAGGATGAAAACTGCCTATCAGTGATACAAGATAAAAACATATACAATTCATGTGACAAATTAGAATAAAGAACATTTTCATGTTGAAGTTTTTTGTTATTAAAGTCTTGATTTTAGGGATATTGTTTATTAAATAAACCATTAATGTACAAAAATATATCAAAATTTGATCTAATATTTTTACATATTTTTGGTACTTATAAGGTTTCATAAAAACATTAGAAATTTGATATCTTGGGAACTGACTACATTTTAGATGAGGAAGTCTTTTTCCCATATGGATAATCATGGGATCACCGCCAAGATGATTAAACCCAATCTCTTAAAGTATGAAAGATTTAAAACGGAGAATATACACAATACATTGTAGAGTTCATTCACCTTATGACATGTAAACAAAACCTATGCGTAAAAAAAGACGAGAGGGGCTCTTTTTAGAACAGTTTCAGATAAACATTTCTTAACTCATTTGATCTGTAAGACATTTAGGTATCTCCAAATCCAAATTTTTACTTATTTTCTTTTTGATATTAAGGGAGTTGGTATATTTATTTCATATTTAATATGCAGTTGACTCGATTTTAAAGGGCTACTGTTTAACAGTATTCCCTCTCTTTAATTCACCGTAATTAATTTAAGTGCAAAGTAATAGTAGCAAAATAACGCAAAAAAGGCGTTTAATGATCTAAATTTACAGTTTATTAAATACCTTAACTCAACTACTACAAAGCTGACAATTTAAATTTAATACAGTTTTTCCATTCTCCTCTTTGACCAGAATTAATCGCCTCATGGTCTTTTTTGGCCGGTTGAGAGGAAGTCTACCGTAAACTTCTTCAAATTTTTCGGTAAAAATCCTTTATATAATTCTTAGAGAATTGCACCAAAACAACAAGAATAACAGCTCATCGGTATCTGTCACATGCAGCAACGAAATCCTCTCGTGAAAAAGCCTACGGATTTCCCCAGCAGATTATTCACCACGAAGACAGTTTAGAGCCCTAAGCCGCCTGAGCGTCTGCGTTTTTTGATTGGCGCCTGTGAGTCACGAGATGCCGCTTTAATCGATCGCGTTTTTGTCCGTCACCGCGACATTATCCTGATCGGACGACAATTGATTTTTTCCTTCCACTGTTTGTTTAGAGCCCCCTGACAAATGGACGCTCCGGATATTCCATCTTGCAAAGAGTGATGTCCTCTACCAGCTTCCCCCGCTGCCAGAGCCGTGTTCTCACGCCATTAAGACATTGGAGAAAAGCCTGTCTTTAATAACAAAAAACAAAGGGGATTCGCTTAAGCCTAACGTCGCTCAAGGCGCAACTTGATATAGCTCCATTTCCCAAACTTTTCAGGAGAGGGGGGAAACTAGTTCGCTTTAACGTGCAGATGGACGCTATGGACAGCTATGGACGCTATGGTACCTCAAATTAAAGCATTTGGAATAAATTCAACTGGCAAATCAAATGTTTTTTTTTTATTCACTTCAGACCGATGTGAAATGAGTATGATTGTTGGTATGTGTATGATTGTTGGAAAACGGAGTGCATAATTTAACTGTGAAAGAGCGTAAAACTCTAGCACGATCGATATTAGAATTAGAAGGGAATTAATTACATGTGAGTTTTATATCTCTTTTTTTATCTGATCTCTTTTTCACAGAGATCACAACTAAATCTTAGCTTGCAAGATTTGAAACTTCTTCCAAATTTAACCATGCCTAGATGGTCTCTCTCCTTTTACCAATCTTTCAACACCATCACCGCTGTCAATCCACTTTCACAAAGCCACTTAAGTACATGTCCTTACACAACAACCATCGCTTACAACCATTTCAATTTTTAAGATATCAAACATCCCCCGTTCTATATCGCCAGTGAAATCAAAAAGCCATTCCAGTCCTACGAGTCAGCCTCTCTCATACGAATTCATTTCTACCAAAACAAACCGCTCTTTCCTCAATAATATCGGAGCACTTTCCCAACCAGCTGAGTGAATATTAGGAACCCAATAAACTGCACTCAATCCCCTTTTATTCGCCTCAAACTTTCCATCGACTTCATCGGTGCCTCTCGTAAACGTCGACGTACATCACCGGCGCCCCATTAAAAGCGAAGGCCCGTTCCATTTCCACCGATGACGTCACGAGGGCCGAAATCTGGGCGCATCTCTTAAGCTTTTACGAGAGCCCGGCCTATCCTCGGGCCCTTTTAACGACTTGTAGCGACAGGCGTAAATATTGGCCGCATTGTTGGCCCGGGGTCGTAAAAGAGACGACCTGCGAATTAGCCCTAATTTGTATGCATTGCCAATCCGGAGACGTCATATTCGCCTCGTTTACGACGAGACCGCAGCAGACAGGGAAAAAAACGGGGATCGATTCTCAGGAGAGATCGATTCGAGACGAACTTATGAGCCCGTTAAGGTAGGAATTGGCCCTGTAAAGCAAACTTCTCCGCTGAAGTTATGCGCCGTTAGGTGAAGCCACAGAATCCATTAAGAGATTTCTTTGTTTAAAGTTCTGGTTTGATTATTAAAAAGGACGTTTAGGGTCCGTGTGTGTTATAGTCTTGTTTTTAATGAAACGAAGGCGATAAAACTGGAGGAGAGTTACGGTGGTTGTGAGCAAGAGATACTCACGGATTTACATTATGATACATTTGGTTTTATGGTTTGAAATGTCTGCTCTAATATTGAGAGTACTTCTTATTTTTATAGACCATATAATTTAAGTATGTCGCACAAATATGCATATATAGGAGGGAAAGTATTCAGTTTTTAGGTAGTATGCTAAATTGTTTTGTGGTTTCGAAAGTTTACTTAAGATATGAATAATTCATTTGCAGGTTCGTGTGAAAGTATTTGCTTTAAATTAAAACCTGGATAAATAATGAATAGCTTCAAAATTATAACTTTTTTAATCCTTCCAAACATACTTATTTCAATACAAAATACTGTTCAAGAAACTCGAGGAAAAAATTCATTTATTCTTTTAAAAAAAAATAATTTATTTATTTAGTTTTTAAGGACTATGTAAGAGTTTCGTTATGGGATAGTTTACAAATTTGAATTTTAAAATTAATTCTATCATTTTCCATTCCACTCCTTTTTTTACTATTATTATCATAAAATTTTCATTGCTTTTCATTTTCACCTAAATTTATTGGAAAAATTATTGTTTAATAACCGTTATAGAACTTTGATAAGATAAAAACATGGTTTACGCATATTATTTAATTGCGATTCAAAAGTAAGTTTTATTGCTGTGTATAGAACAGCTGTTAACGATATAAATTATGTTTTGAAACGACGTAAAAATTCAACGCTTTTTCAAAACAACAAATTTTTTCACAAACAAATATTTCACTCATTACACAAAACAACTTCAAATACCCGAACCAAAAAAAAAATCCCAAACAACGCATCCAACCAAAACTCAAAGAAACATCAACGTTGTATATAAAGTAGCTCAGATGCACACTCACAAATCATCAATTCAAACAACAACAAACGATGGACCACCGTCTCCCCCATCAAGATCTCAAAACATAATACGCATGCACCGCCGCGGTAAATTACCCTCCCCGCGGGGCTGGAACTTTTTACTTCCGCAAAACGACAGAAATATGGAACTCCGACCCTGCACTGTTGTTTCTCGCAGTCCAAAGGAAGAAAAAGTGGCCGAGAAAGGAGCAGAGAAAGAAATGGACTCCATTTATCTAAGGGTGGAAAACAAAGGTGCGGCTGAAAGTCCTTCCTCTTATTCATCATCCGACCTGCACCTGCCCTGCTTCGCTTTTTCTCTTTCCTTTTGGGAACACACACGGAAAGAAGGTGGGCTAGACTGGTTAATTTAGGAGCTGGATGTACCTTTTTTTTTTGGATCAAGGAGTTTTATGTGTGTTTCTGCGAAATCTATCGTCCAATAGTGTTTGATTTTGGACTGTTTTTATTTGGAATGTAAAGTATATTTTATTGGAAAACGAAAAATATACTCTAGCAAACAAATTTTGAAACTTCGAGAGATCCATCGAAAAGACTGATCTCTTACCCACTTTTTAATACTCAATATCAATAAAACTACGATTACTCATTCTTCATAATATCCAAAAGTAGTAGAAGGCTAAAATAGGTTCTAAAATAAAATAAGCTTTACTTTAAGGATAAAAGTTATAGTATCTTAATACAAAAAACACTCAATTAGTACGAATCCTTAAAATGTATCGCATAAAGTTTCAGACACTAACCAGGTAAGGGGATAAAAATAAAGGAATTATCATAATTCATTAAGATATTTATTCGGTAGTTTAGTTACAGTACATTTTAATAAAAGGGTGTTTTCCAAATATTGATAGATATTAATTTCACTTAAGATAATATTAATTTAAATTAAATTATATTTCCATACGATGGTTTAAAAGTCTCTATATTAATACTTTATAACAAAATAGGCAGGTCACTATAATTATATAGCACGTCACTATAATTATTAATTAAAATAAATTATAATTACATGTGTATAAAGATCTATTTACGTTATCAATGTACTCTATTTTATAATACGCAAGCAATGGAGTTATATATTTTCTCTATTATCATGTTAACTGCATCCCTGTTCATTATTAGCATAAGAATATTCTAAGCCCTGACAAAACTGGTTTTCTATATACGGAGTTCTCTTTGAAGTCCCTTACTTGAGCCAATTAATTTTCTAATATTGAATTATGTGTGTGTTTATACACTTTTGATTAAATTGTGTTTTCGTAATACCTATGTAGGAAAATGTCTACTTTTTTACTACTAAGCTGAAATTCGAATTTCTTTAACTCCAACTTAAACACAAATTATGTGTTGCAAGTGACAAACCACGCCATTAATTCGATAAGTATCTGTCTATCGCAACTCTCTTTTACTTGGGACTCAAAGACTGCCCCATTTTAATTCAAAGAAGCAAAATGTTTAAACTAGAAGTGTGAATCTATCCTTGACCACTGCTGTAATTGCTCTAAGAAGTACCTACTTAGCGTTACCCAACGGGCACCTGTAGACTAGAACTTTACAGGAGGCCACATTCATTCATCACACAAGAAAATCCATGCCAAACGGGGATTCGTACGCTAGACGTACGGCTTCACAGTCAGATGCTCTAACCATTAGGCCAGTGCGTCGGCACATACAAAGGAATATTAAGCATGCTTATTAGTATAAGACAGGAATAGAGCTTCCAGAAAATGAGTTATCTCTAAACATCCCTCTAGAAATATACAATCAGCGACTGACATTAACGAGCAACACTAGATTATACTAACAATACGGGCAGTGAACCGCAGTTTCCAACCCTTATTAACAGGTTTCTATACTAACCTAATTCACTCTCTACATAATTAAAATTGTATCAACTCCCCAAACCCTTCATTCTCATCATCTCAATTAGCCCTAACCTCCCTCCCTACTCAACTCCATTCCAGCCCAAACCCCTTTCAACCACCTGTCCGACTCCCAAACTCGTCCAAAAAGGGACCCGACAGACATTAAGCGACAGTTGGACCATCGCCTTTTCCGTTCTCTCTCCCCAGAATAAATTTCCCTAAATCGTCACATTAACGTCAATGATGCGATATAAATTATTCATTCATATTATCAGCGGCCATCGGAAGGTGGCGCCCTGATCGGTCGCGTGATCGGAATGAATCCGGGCGCATGCGCAGACGCGGCCCTTCGCTAACGATCTCGGGCACGCCAGGTAATTAAGAAACATGAAAAGAATCATCGGGGGTCACGTGGCTTGTGGGGGTTGTCGTAACCTGATACGTCGAGAGGGCTTGTTCGGCAATTAATTCCTTGGGGGAAAAAATCTGGGACGAGGGTAAAAAATGGAACCTTTACGTGTCGGGATTCCGGGAGGCTATTTTTGTGCTTCGAGTGTCGTTTGTTTCCGAGGGGTGTAACTCTGTGGTGGAATCAATTAGGTAAATGAGGGTAAAATTAGAAGAATGTGAGGTTTGCGTGGTTTTTAAGGGGGTATACATTGATTGCAACAGATGAGGTGGCGAAGGCGAAGCTCTTGACAGACTAAAAGTCACACTTAGTTTCCGCAAGATGGATTAGCAAAAATACTTTTTGGTAAATTTTAATTCATTACTATTTATTTTGAGGTATTTAGCAGTATCTAATGTCACAGTTCAAATACTTTAATTCTAAAAGTAATAGATAACAGCAAAAAGGAATAGATACTTTAAATGTATGGTTTTACTCGTTATAAGTACAATTCAAACCAACCTTAAAAACTAATTGTATTTTTATATTAATTTTTATTGTACTGCTTTTTCCATGAAATTTAGGCTTAAAGGCTTTGCCTCATAAACCTCAAAGTTTAAACTTGTTTAAATGGATCTATCAGAAATACCGTTAATTTGGAGTATTTCACCGTATAAACAAGGGTTAAATTTAAGATATTTACAGATACAACCATTTTTTTTACTTCAATTGAACTCATTTTCATCATTTCAATCATTTTTGTATCGAAAAAAGTTTTAAAGGATCTTTGGCCTACTTCTATAACTTTATTAAAAATCAAATAACTTCTTTAATAAGTAAAGTGCACATTTTTTTTTTTTTTTTCAGTTTGAAAAATGAGTTTACATCGATTTATTTCCTTGTTTGAGTCCGGCAATAAAAATGGAGTAATACTATACAAAAAAGGGGTAGAGGCTGTTTTTCAATTTTTTTGTGAAGAAAAGGCATATATTTGAGGTTTTTGACAATTGAAAAGAAAAGAGGATTCATAACTAATTTCATATCAGATTGTAATTCAAGGAAAAATCTATTGTTAACAAACGACTCGAAAAGCTCCAGACAGGCTTTCTTCGAAAATATGTAGATAATCCAATGCAACTCTTATTAAATTTATCCCAATAATCCATCATTCTCGACAGTTCATGTGATACGAAACGGATACCAATAATACCAGTAAATATGCTCCTGGAGTAATTATTCTGAACGTTTATGTAAGAAAAAAATGTTCGACTGTTTAGCTCTTCTCAGTGATCGAAAACCAATACTTTCTTTTCAACTCCGATTAATCTAACTAGCGACCGACTTTTTCTTCCTCAATAAAAAAAAAAATAGGAAATGTCTTTTAAAATTTTATTAACTTATGTTCGAAAGGGCTTTTATAATCACTCGAAGCCCGCCCACGAACGGTTTCTAATAATAAGAAGCAGATACCTCGAGAAAAAAAAATCCCAATAACCTGACCAAACAAAACCCAAAGAAAGTCAATTAAAACCCATCCGATGTATTCCCCTCTTTGTAAGAAATAAATTAAACCAGAACAACAACGACGAAGGGGGGGGAAGGGAAAAGTATCATTGAAAGTGTAAAACTCGCAGACCCTAATCCCATCAAAAGAAGCCAAAAAGGTAAATTCGGTATTAGCCCCCACCGAAAAATAAGCCCCCGACGTCGTCTGCAAACAATGGCTAGGGAAAAAAGCTGCAACAAAAACATGATTAATTCATCACTCTAGCGGGTTTCAATAACAAGGCCCTCTCCTCTCCGAAAATAAGGAAACCAATATAACTCGCCTCGCTTTCATCTTTGTTGACTCTTACTACGGAACAAAAGCCTCTTAGACGATGCATGTCGAATCTTACTGATCAGATGAAAGAGGAGGGTTTTTTTTTATTATCGGTTGTGTTTTTTGCCCTTGTTCTTTGATATAAAAATAGATTTGGGAGGGGCGCAGAGACGTGCGATGAATTTTTACTTTCGCTGTTAGGTATGAATTTTTCGGTATCGGGGAAAGCTTTGGTTGAAATGGCTCGGAAATATTTATTTAATCTCGGGCTGTAATCTTCTTTATATTTCCAGGAGACTTGGCTGAAAGCTTTTTTGAATATCGCTTCGAGGATTTGAGACGAAAAATGACATTGGAGGATCATGTATGTTAACCATCCGAAACTACAGCTTAAAAATGAAATATTTATATAGTATTCCTATTTATCCTCGAATATTCAATTCCTGAAAACCCTTTTTGCATGCTTGAAATGCGTAAATATATAGTTTATATTGAATAACGTTTTTTTAGTTCTTACGATCTCGATACAAATTTTACTGTTCAATTGACAGGTTGGTTGATATACAAAATTGCATGCATTTATAAAAATACCTGCGACAGTTGTTGTTATTCCAAAGAATTGTTTCATTAAAAGCATAAAACAGTCGAGGTTTAATTCTTACCTAAAAGAGAAGAGAGACACAATTAAAATTCCATCGTATGCGTACTACAATACATTAATTTTAAAACATACATTTTAAAAGAAAATAGTAAGGTTTAACCTGTGAAAAATTCTTACTTCTTCAAAACGTGAATACACTTATAAATAAGGCACTCCCCAAATATATATTTATTTAATATGCTTCTTATACATGCATTTTATTGTTTATTTTAAAAATTAAACTCAAGTGTACGACACACATAGGTGAAATCGTATAAAACAGACTGCCAAATATTATCCCGATTACCAAATAAACCAATTACTAGATTTACGAGGGAAAAATATGAATTATAACCTCTTATTCAACAAATCAAAGACTTGGCAGAAAAAATTGAACAAAATTTTAACAACAAAACCCTGTCTTTCTTCCCAAAACCCAAAAAATCAAACATCCCCATTATATTTTTTTTTCCTGTGGTAGGCGTGTCAATAGAAATCTGTCTCTAGTTATAAGTCTATTTTCGCAAAGCCATGAGTACAAGTACTTCAAACCTGTAGATCAATAGAGGTGAGTAGTACTTCCAATTCGAGGTTTCCAATCAATAAGCCATTTGTGGTAGAGCCTATCGGTTCTCTTCTGGTAGTATCAGTTTCGTTGGCGACGAGAACAGTAATTATTGAAGAATTTTGTCGATAGACTCTTTCCTGGGACTTCTTTTCTCGTAGGATTTCGGGAAAGAGGGATCTCCTTTACTTCGTGATATAAGAGCTTTAAAGGTACTAAAGTTTCGGATAGATGATGATTTGTGAGTTTTTTGTAATGTTTGATTAATTATTTTTGGAAGGAAACTCTAAAACTGTTTGAGTTTCATAATAAATTTTAGTTAGTGTTTCAAATCTAAACAATATTACTCATAACATGGGGTTTAAAATTCTTTTATTCCAGAGTTGAACAAAGTGAGGAGCAGTTAAAACTCCCTAAAATGTTTAAACTCTTTCACTCTTATTGCATAAAAAATGCCTTAAAATGCAAGTATTCATTCATAGTTTTGGTGCGCTATTAATACCAAACCCTGGGCATTGGGAACATGGTTTGGTATCAATAGTATGCAATAAAGGTATTAGGCATACTTTTCAGCTCTATTATTAGGTACCACAACACTACCATAAGGAAAAGGGGAGGGTTTCGTATGAAGGAACCTAATTCTCTTTCTATTTAACCTTCTCAGATTTAAATTTATTTTCTTGTAGCCATACAGATACGAATACATTACATAGTAACATAATAAATGCATTATAAATTAATGGGCTCAGATTTAAATTTATTTTCTTATAGCCATACAGATGCGAATATATAACATAGTAACACAATAAATGCATTATAAATTAAAGGTGTTACATTGTACCATGGCGAAATTTCTTGTCCTATTAATATTTTGTTGAAAAATATTTTCCGTTTCGTGAATTAATTGTAAATATGCTAGAGAGGATTTCTAGTTTTTGTTTTATCAACTATAATAGCTTTGAACACAAAACACTTATCATTACATAATCAGATATATGTTTGATAGACTAACTACTCACTAAAAAGATTTTTCATAAGAGAAAGCATATGAGGCATATTTCTTAATCTCCTTCGAAAACCCAGAAACAAACAAACGACTTTCTAGTGCTCCTTAGTAAAAACAATCATTTTAAAAGATACGAACAGAACCTACATAAAACAAAAAACTCCAACCCCATTTAATTTTTCAAAGCACAACTTTACCTACAACTCATCAACTCCCTCAGAAACCCCAGGAGTTTCTTTTCCATTCCCCAGGTAAGAACCAACCAAAGAATCCCCCACACCTCACCACTAAACCGTCCTTCTTTCCTTCTTCCAAAGGTCCCCTCCTCCCCCCAATCCTGGCATCGATTCCACGACCCTGAGGACAAAGGACCTCCCCACAAATCCGCAGGGGCACGGTCCCCTTTTTCCGTCTCCATGGCAACCGAGAGTGGACCGCCTAATTAAAAGTAGGCCCTTCCATCCCCTCCCCCTGATCTCTGGTCCCTTTGTTGCTGTCTGTCGGGCCCAGACGAGCGACAGACAGTTACCGAGGAGTCTTTGGAGAATGGAGGGACTTTTTGAAACTTATCGCTCTTTTCCACTTGGCTAACCGTCTAATGTATTCGCATAGTAGAATTTTTTTGTTACAGGGTAAGAGTAAAGTGAAAAAAGAACAGGGTAAAAGTGAGCATGAGAAACTTAAGGGTTTTATGTGAGGTGTATATAAATTTAGTCATTTTGTTTAAACTTACGCAAATTTCCTTTAAAAAGCAAAATTTTCGAATTAAATTTTAAAAAGACTGGCTTTAGTTTTGCCATAATTAGTATACAATATTACATTTTTAATCTGTTTTATGTATTATGCTTTTCAATTTAAAATAATCCTGTGCCGTGTAAGATTTTGATACATTTTGAATTAAACTATCTGAAAGCAAAATTTTAATTTCTAAGTAAAACCAGACGCGTTTATATTAAGGGTGATAAAAAAAGTTTTCAATTCCCTTTAACAGAAAGAATACTTCAGAGTTTTAAAAAAGCAAAATAAAACTACTACTTCAAATTAAAGGAATATTTCTTACATGTAAGAAGTGAAGCAGAGAAAGAAATGTAACTAAATATAAAATCTTAATAAAATAAAACTCAAGTAAGTTCAATTCAGGTCGACCCTATATTTAGAAAATAAAAATGAATCGAGAAGTGATAAGATCTTAATCTCAAGTACATCTTGATAAAAAATTCTTCTTTGGTTAATTCTTTATTAAAACTGGTTAAAAGATTTCATTTATTAGTGGTACTTTTGTATCCCCAACTTAGGAACTTACTTTCAGAGTTTTCCTGAACATATATCTTTTTCAAAAGCGAAAAAAGAACATCAAATAGTGGAAAGTAAATTTCAATAAAGCTGCTGTTAAAAAAGTATCGTAATCGACATATTAAACCGTTTTTACATGCCTTACTTAGGAAAGCAAAAAGAATTTTGACTAAATAGAGATTTTTTTAAAAAATAATATTTTTTACGATGATAATAATACAGTATAAACACTTGTGTTTTTTGAGTTTCTTTAAATTGAAGGTAAATTAATTTCATCCCCTTGTAAACTGTCATTATGGAAAAAAAAACTCTTTTGTTTTGGTCATTCACAAGCATTAACTTCTCTTACAAAGAAAAGGCAATTTATTTTGACACCAACAAGATGAGTTTCAATTATCCACTTAACGCTAAACGGCCATTTTCAAAACAAAAGAAACTCATCGATCCCCACTTCACTTCAATTCAACGGTATTTACCGCCCGAACGGAGAGCGTCAGCCAAAAAAAAAACATCTCAACCCAACCCAACCTTGTTTTCAATTTGCGAACGCTGCCCTGCGGAACTGTCATCAAAATCCAATTTATCACACAAAAAAAGGCAAGCCAAAAACTGTAAGAACACGGCATAAAAACGCAGGCCCCGGCCTAAGTGGCATTTAAAACGGCACTTACCCACCGCACAACGTCTTATAAATTAGATTTTATTAAAGCCCTACCGGGGCTAATAAAAGCCCCAGCAAAAGACCAGGGCTTCATTAAGCCCCATTTCGAGGGCCACCAACAAAAGAGCTAATGCTAATAACAGAGGGCTTTAATGTCATTACAGCTTCCTTATGAAGTATATCTCGCCTTGTAACGAGCCAATTACAGTGGAGGTTCTTCGTCTATTATTGTTGTATCGGTGCGAAATTGAGTTTGGAGCCGTACTGCCTATAATTACAGAGCCTCGGTCGCGTATTTCATTAGGACTCGCACTGGAGGTAATTGAGTTTTGAAATTCGTCGGGGTGTTTTAGAGTGACTCCTGATGGGGACAGGTGGTCGGGGGGCGAGCTCTTAATGGATTCGGACGCTCGGGGGACGAATGCAAATGTTTGGGGAGTGGGGGTGGGTTTTTTTCGTGGGTATTGAGTGTGATGGAATGGTGCGTTCTGCTCTAAATAAGGTAATGGGATTAGTTAGAGTCCATTTTGGGTGTGTTTATGGAGTTTTAATGATCTTTCACAAAAGTGTAAGTCCGAAAATTGTATTAGGATATCCAAATGTTTAATTAATGATCAAAGTAAAAGTGATCCTGATAAATTATGTTTGTGAATGAATACACTTAAAGGGTGTAAAACTGACTTATTTAATAAGGCATTTAAACTTATTTTATAACATGAAAACATATGGAAAATAAAAATCCATGTATACCTATAGGTTCCTATCTGTGTCGATTGACTTAGCTAGATAGTTTTATTTTGGGGAGTTATAAAAAATATATTTGTAACGAAACTGTAAATGAGAAACAGAGTTTTAAAGATATTCAGTGTACGAAGAAATTTTTTTTCTCTTGTACTTTAGTTATGAACAACCAAAAATAGCATATTTGACAATTTATAAGAACATCAGAAAATTAATAATATTAATTCAAAATACTATTTCAATAATTGTATTTTGTATTAATCTTTAAAAAAAATAAAATAACTAAAAATTATTTGCAAAGAATCGGAATACGCAATTTACAGCGAAGAATGTTTTCTAATATGTATCCCGACAAGTTATTCCAGAAATAATTATAAGAAATATTAATTACTTAAAGAAAAGTTTAAGATTGAAACGTAGTATATAATTTGTAATCCAGGTTAAAAGGTTATTATATAAGGAATTATATTTTTCTCTCAATTCGACTTGAGTTTCATAACAAATAATATATCAAGATATTCACAAACTGAATCCTATAATATTTTGATTAAATTTTAGAAATCCGAATTTTGAATACAAATAAGTCTATGAAGAAAGAATTTCGCATCAAAGTCTAATTCAATAGATCTCACTGCAACTAAATCCATTAAGATCCTAAATCCTTTAGAGGAAATACGTCACTTCTCCTAACAATCAAACCTTTTAACTCAAACTACACTGCACTATTTTGGCAACCTGTAGAACTGGTTTCTTTGCGCTAATACCCTACGCACAGGAAAGCAAAGTATTGTCAACCTGTAGAACTGGTTTCCTTACGCTAGTACCCTACGCACAGGAAAGCAAAATCAAGTGAACCTGTAGAACGGGTTTCTTTGCGTTAATACCCTACCGACAGAAAAGCAAACATCATACCGCCATGTTTCGCCCACTCTAGAACACGCGATCAAGCTGGTTTAAATGTCAGGAGGTTTTGACGACTTGTTATAACTACACCAACGCATTAATGCTCCTAATATCAAATAGAAGAAGGGTTAATTAGTAGATACTTCTCAAGTATAAAAGTCCCTTTAGAAAGTTGTCCAGATGTTTAATATTTATCCTGATTAGGATTTTTTTTGTTGTAATTTTAGGTATTATATATACTTATTTTTAGGGGTATATTTTGTCATTGTTTTACTACTAAGAGATAATTCTAAAACTGAAACAGATTTACAAAATCAAAACCAGTATAATTAAATTATACTGGTTTAATTACCACAGTTAAGGTAATTGAATATCTTAAAATCTTACGAATTTATCACAACATTCTAAAAATAAAAGAATGTGGACAACTTTAAGCTAAAAAGAAATTGCAAAGTTTTTTATGCATCTGGGGTACTTCAGATTCTCCACTAGAAAAACTTCTATACTTACTTCATATACAAGCAAAATAATTACAAGAAAAATAATTACAAGAAAAATAATTAATAATTTATAAATAGATGTTTAAATAATAGCATCGTTTTAAATCGGTATTAACTTTTTATTATAGCTTCTATAAACAATTTAAATTTACTTTCCCTTTAGTTCCCAAGCAACTTATCATTTCCTGCAGTAAATATCATTAACAAACAATACAAGGGAAGCGAATATTAATCAAACCGAGTTGAACCTATATTTACTCCGAATCAAATCCCATTCAACGACAATTCCCAACATCCATTTCCCCAGTAACATCACGTCCGTCTCTTGCACCTGCATCCCTACATCGTCCTCCAGTCGAAAACGACAAAGAAAGGCAAACCTCTCGCCATTCATCAAGACTCTCAAAGTAGCTAGCTACTCTCCCAATTAAAACCCATTCACTCCAAGGCTGATTAAAAATCCGCACGGCCCCCTGGAAAGACACACGACGTCATCGGCAGAAGTCAAAAAGAGAAACAACATTCCTCATCGTGATTGCATTTCGCGGTCTGCCTCGTTCGTTCATAACAACTCGGATGAATCGATATATGGAGAATCGATCCTCCTCAGTCGATTCTTTTCCCTCACTCTCTCAAAGGACGACGATGTCCTTTGTTTCGTTCGGAGTTTCTCTTTGATCTTCGCGGGGTTTTTTCCCTCGCTGGGGGAGTAGAAAAAGATGATGAGGGGGTTCGTTAAGGGGCGGTTGGAATGTCTTTGGGGTCGACTTTCTTCGTGAAAAGTTCGAGATGATCTGCGGGGTTTTTTCTTTGTATTTGGGGGAGTTGCCGTGATGGGGTTGAAACTCAAGCGAGGTAGATGCGGAATTTTTATGCGGAAGTGTTTCCCCTTTTCAAACTTCGTAAAACAGTTTTTCCGGTTTCCGAGAATATTTAGCATATAACTTAGAAGTATCGTATTTTCACAAATTTCTTTTTTACTAAAAATATGCATCTTCCTTTATCGAAGGATATTAGTTTACAATTTTTTTATATTACTGAATAACTTTTATATTTCCAAAGGAGTATCGAGTTTCATTAACATAAAATTATTTTCTTCAAATGTGTCACCTCTCTCTTGACATCACAATTTATCCTCAGTTTAATTATAAAAACTTCAGTAA
This sequence comes from Tetragnatha montana, assembly GCA_963680715.1. NCBI lineage: Eukaryota > Metazoa > Arthropoda > Arachnida > Araneae > Tetragnathidae > Tetragnatha > Tetragnatha montana. The sequence goes on along the minus strand of OY796674.1, from coordinate 34,835,740 downwards.
AGTATAATTTCTGTTTTTAAGTTAAGCAAAAATAATGCATATTAGTTATTACATTTAATTAGAAGAGAAAACTTCTTATTTATAAAAAACGCAAATTGCGTGTTTTTGTAAATTAACACAAATATATCACAGCATTATAGATGTTTTTAATTTGGACTTTTTCATTGGGAGAGCTTGATATCTTACAAGTATTAAAAATAAATATTCTTGAATTAGGTTTACCATTAGAAATGAACACAACATCATCATGAATGTATTTTTATTTAATTTACAAAAATAATTTTAAAGGAAAACAACTAAGAATTCATATTACTTTAAAATTTCCAATTATTTTAACAAAAATTTTAAAAAACCTCTTAAAATTACATTAAGGTTTAAAAAAAGACGTAATCAGCTTAATAAGTTTTCAAATTTCTGTTTACTTGATAAGGGATTTGCTTTAATGGGAAATATGATGCTTTCATGACGGATATTTGAAGAATTTAATAAAGGGGAAAAATTAATTAAAGATTTCATTACCGAAATTAATAGGGTCTCTAAGGAATAACGGTAAAATTTAAAAAAAACTATTTGAAATACAAATGTATTAATTTTCTCCTTTCTAAAGATGAAAGATAATGATACTAATAGTTTTAAATAACCAAGAAAAACTTAACGAGATACATATGCAGTGTTTCCTTTGTATTAAACACGACTATGATAAGAAAAACACTTATTTTTCAAAGCTGAGAGAAAATTAATCAAGTAAGCAAATATGTTAGGAAGATGTTAATTAAAATTTACCGCTATATTTATGCTACGTGTATGGTATATTCGTTCTTAATAAGTAAGATAAATGGGAATATTTTATACCATAAGCTTTCAAAGAAAAATGTAAAAGATAATCTGAATATCGAGATAAAAGGCATTAAGTCAGTTTTTGCAAGCAATACAAAACCATTGCTTTGTATTGGACAGTTTAAATTAATTAAACTCTAAAATTCCTTTTCCCTTAAAAGATATTTTACACCAAACTAAGCAAACAAACCTCCCCCACCTCCTATATATTCATCGCACGTTCAATTATCACAGCTTCCTCCGAGAAAAAGGAGAAAAATATTCAAATCAGCAACTAATTCTCTCACTTCTTCCGGCGAAACTCCATGCATTTTAAAGCCGATCCCGAAAAAACTCGGGAAAACCAACAAGGAAAAGACGCGGGAAACAAAGAAGGCATCTGCTGTCACGTGGTGCTGATTTATTGCCGTCCCGCCCCCGTTGAACGCAGTGCAAAAATTTGATTGATTGCTTTGGCAACACAGGCGATGTGACTCTAGCGGTGAAAGGCGGTTTCGGATACTGCCTTATGGACCTATCGTTACCCATTGTTCTAGTAGCTCTATTCTTGTCGTGCACCAACCAATCAGGGGACGATGGCGGGGCTCCCTGCTGATAGCTTTTAAATGTACGCTGAAAGAAGAGGGTAATTTTTCTGGGAGCCGTATTGAAAGTTTGGGGGAAGATAAGATGGGTTTTAGGGACAGGTAGGGTGGAATTCTTTTAGGCTTAATTTGATTATATGAGGGAAAATTCAATCATGGAATATGTTGAGCAAAGAAATTTAAGAAGGAATACATGCATTTATTATGAATTAAATCACGACTTTTTATTTAAAAAAAAAATAAAAACAATTTTAAAAGTTCTCTCATCATAATAAATCTTCATAACATAAGACATAATTAAGTAATGTAAAACATTAATTTACTTATTGTCTGGTTATTTCGTGTATTTTAATATAAAAGGGACTATGGGTGATATACTACACAATCTACAATATTTCATTTATATTTACATGAAATAATAGAAGAAGTATATGATATTTAAAAAGTTTCATTGATAAATATATTTCTGAAATTTCTAAAGTTTATCTTTAAAATCTGCACTTGCTTTGTTTGAAACACGTGTAGGGAAAGTATTTCTTTCATTCGATTTTCTGTACCGAGCTATCCCATGAGAGCATTAAAAAATACTAGTTAATTTAAATTGGGAAGTATAATAATGTTATCAATGAGTACATTAACATTTACTGTTTCTTTCTAAAAAGAAATTATAGTAAAATATCCTTGAAAATATGTATTATTCACCTTCAATTATATGATTTGTTTCCCTTAAAACCACATTCTTTCATTTTACGAAGAGTAAAATAACTGGACCCTGCAGAACAACAATAATCGCTATTGTAGAATAACCGAAGAGTACATTAAAAACTTTTCTACATAACATAAATTTCTAGAGAAATAGAAAATATTTCAGAAAATAGACGGAAAATATATCTTCTACATCTGTGAATATTCATTCAGTTAAGAGCTTCCAAGTGTTAAACTGAAACATTCTTTCCCAAAGAAAACTGCTGACCGGTTGCCAGGTCTTGCATACACAGACCATCGTATGCAAAAGTGTCCACAGAAGAGGGTCAAGCCCACTGCTGGCTGGATGCTTGCCAACCCACACAAAGGATGTATTACTTCTTTCGAACAGAATTGCGGATTTCTTTTCGAAAATAGCCCCGAATCCCTCCGCCCCAGTGGTCTTATGGATGATAGTTTCTGGATCATGTGGTCCGGCGATGAAAAAAAAAACTGCAGTGACATCTGGGTTCGAGATCGCCCGCCCAAATAAAGCTCCCGAAACTTTTCGCTCGTTTGTTTGCCCCCGGTGCTATTCCTGCCTCCACAATGCCCTGGGTCGAGAGGATTTATATTTCGAATTCCCTTTCTGATATTCCGCCACACGAAGAAATCGAAAACGCGGGGGCGGGCTAGAGAAAAAAAAAGAACGTTTTACCCGAAAAATTGGAATCAGGAGGTTGCGACGCTTGGAAAGTCCGCTGATTTTTATGATGTTCCGTTAAACATTCCCTCCGCTGAAAAACACCGCCTTTCGAAAATTGAAACACTCGCAAGAAACGCTAAATTCTGTTCCTTTTATTGGTTTTATCTCGGAGGAGGGGAAAGTGGAAAAGCAAAGAAACGACTGGGAGGAATATAAACACAACAACGGGGGGGGGGGTTCTCTCGATATCACCCCTTTCGAAATATTGTTTCCGTTAATGGAGAATCTTAAGTTTTTGAACTTTATTTTCACCCCATTTGCATTATTCGATTGAATCGGGGAATCGTGTTTACTTCGGAGTTCGATTCTTTCCGAGGGCTCCTTTTCCCGCCATTCGGAAACGGGGAGGGTTCGAATTTCGCTCAGATATTCGATAGGCGTCGAGTGAAATGCAAATGGAGGATCAGGAATAAAGGGGTGTGTGTGTATCGGGAGGGCAGACGACTTTCGGCGGAGATTGATTTTTCTTTTTTTTTTTTTCTTTTTTGGACTTATTCTCTTTTGCATAAGTATGGAGTAATATGCTTTGCGTAGGCGTATGAAGCGGCTGTTTTTCCCGCTTCGAAACTTTTATGGGCTTATACAGTCAAAAAAAGGTGATCAAAGAGATGTTGTTTTAAAAAACCTTATTTTAGAGAAGTAATATAGGAGAAAAGTTTAAATATGAAGTAGTAATTCCACCGGGTAATCTCTTTCAAATTTTACAAGATTGAATAATTTAACACCTTTTACGTGCGTTAATTTCCATATGAAAACATATTTCAAGGCATTAAACAAACAAGTTCATAGCATTTAAAAACCATAAGAACTTATAAAATCTTTTGCAGATTTTGAATTATGCAGTAACATATTTTCATAAAAAAAATTAAATGCTTGTTTCCTTTTATTCTTAAAATTACTTATTTAAATTCAAATAACCTTAAGTTGCAAAGCCATATTTACGTCTTTTTACTCAAATTTGTTATAATTCTCTACTGTATTATCTACATGCTTTAAAGTAATTATAAAAACTAAGAAATATTCAAACTATTGTGCTCTAAAAATGTAAAATCCGAAGTTTATTACACTGAAAAGTTGTGAAGTAAAAGGACAATCTAAAATTTGATTTACATAATTCATTACTTTTTAAGCAAAATTACTTAATTTTTCTATTAAAGAAAATTAATTTTTATGCATTTTATGGTTTAATAATTTTATTGCTTGAAGTTTTAAAAAAAACATCCTCTCATTGAGTGAAAGGTTTTTTGAAATTCAATATCTAATATTTGAATTTATATAAAACAGACAAGGGAATGTTGATTAAGTCAGATTATAAGACGCTTAACCCCGATTCAAAAAAAAAATAATAAAGTTTGGTGTTAGTCAACGACTTTATTTAAAATACTTTCAAGAAATCGATAGATTGGTCAGGTTTTTGTAATAGAACTCAATAAACATCTTCTTTATAAAATTCTATTCATAAAAAGTATTCTTTAAACCGAAAGAACACATATTTTCCTTAAGGCAAAAAGAGTAGAGTATAGTAAATATTTCCCAAGTTTAATTCACACCTCGAGGTAAAAGAATTTTGGTTTAAAGAACGTTTCAACAGTAAACAACAAAAGTACTTTTTCTACCTCTTTAACATTTATTCAATAAATTTCCTCAATCCACAAATACGTGCAAAAAATACGCTCTTTAAAAAATAAGGAAATGTTATTTAACAGGTCTTGACATCTTGTAAAAACATTTTTAAAACTGATAGTATCCCCAAACTATTATATCAATAAGGCTGTAAATCAATTTATGAAAGCTCTATAGATACCATAGAATATTTATCCTCTTAATTTATTACCAAGCACATTAATCTTTTCGTAAACTATTATCTCCGGAAAACTTAACTCACTTTCTAGATTAAAGTTCAAAAGCTGTACGTGTATTTGGTATAATTCCCTCCACTTGAGGAAAACCATATTTCAGGAATCATATTAACGTCTGATCCAATATTTCATGCATATTTAAATGAAATAATGAAGTAGATATTACTTTCAGACATTACTTCAGAAGGAAATATAATACTCCCTATCAAACTGAACTTAAAAGTAAACAATTTAATTAATTTAGAAGAGATTATAATTTTCAATAAATTCTTAATTAAGAACTATTCTAAAAATGTTTTAACTCGTAATAACAGCAGGTTTGAAACATGAATACTTTCAATTTTTAATATTTATACAGAAATTCCAGAAAATATTTACTAACCTTGTGAAATTTGTTTCTGAATTCCAAATTTAATTTTACCGTTTTATAACATTATATTATTGATTTACATACTACATTTTCATGATACATTTTAAGTAAGTAAAATGAGTTTATAGTATAAGTTGCAATTAATGTTCGAGTGATAGCTTTTTAAGATATAAATTTGATCTCTTGGAACTTAACACAAAAATTAGTTATTTTAATAAATAGTATTTTTAAAAATACTATTCAGTTCTTACATGGAAATTTGCAGCTTACTATTTACAGCTTACATTTATTAGTTCTCTATTATAAAAAATAAAACCTCTATAAAACTGTAAAGAAATAAATTAAGTATTACCTACAAAGAGGTATTAAAATATTGCTTTCTTTCTTAAGTCATGTATCAGTATGCGTTAGCTTTTAAATTTTTTTGAGTACTGGTTTTATTAACTACTAGCTGACTTACCCGGCCTTGCACGGGTTGAGTTAATTCATAAATATTTTAAAAAGTTTTTCAAGTTATGTCTTTTTTTTTTCTGGATTAGCAGTCACTTATCATCCCGTCGTCCCCGTCGTCTTTTTCATCCCAGTTCCTAACTGTGAAAATACACCCTAACTCATCCCGTCCCGCATTTAAATTTGGCTGTTACCTTCGCTCTAAAGAACAATCAAATTGAAATCATCAGGTTTATCAAGTTACATGTCTTTTCTTTTTCTGGATTAGCAGTCACTTATCATCCCGTCACCCCCGTCGTCTTTTTCATCCCGGTTCCTTACTGTGAAAATATACCCTAACTCACCCCGTCCCTCATTTAACTACGGCTGTAAAAGAGCAATCACTTTTATAAATCTTTTATATACCTTTTTATAAATCACTTTAAAAAACTTAGGAAGTAAAAATCACAACCCTCTTTGAGCCCCTTGGGAATAATTTCCTACAGGATGTTACAAACCGTATTTTATGAAATTTCTATCGTTTTCTAAAAATGATATTAATTTAATCAAAAAATAATCCTGATGTGTAATTCAGTCAACAACTCCCGCCGCTAAAGCAAAATATTTAACTATACCTAATTTAATCTATATTAAAAAATTATTAAGAATCCATTTTTTATTTGTATGATACATCTCCAAAAATAAAAACATTTTTATCAAAATAATAAAATGCTTGATAAATCTCATTTTCTTTTTATCATGATAGCCCAACTTCTTAGTAAAAACGGTTTTCTAGTATTTAACAATAAAAATTTAGTGAATGTATAAGTCTAGTAAACCATGCCCCATGAAACAATGAAATAATTTCAGCTCTGTTTCCATGGAAACCATTTATTTTAGCCTTTCCATAAATATATTTATTTTAGAAAAAAATTAAAATTACAAATAAAGGAAAATGTTGTTTCAAAATTAATTATTTGAAATTATATGTTTCCTGAAAATTGTTATAATTTTGAAAAAGAAATTTACACTGTGTTTTTCGTCTTAATTTGTTATAAATTATGAAATTTTTGAAATTATATTTTATCACACGAGGCCAGACGAAACCTCAAGAGAGAAATAAACCTACTGCAATTTACGCATTTCAACAATGCATAATGCTATTTCAATGGGAAAAACGGAGTAGAAAAAGCGCCGAAAAACAGGGAAGGAGTCGTTCGATTTTTAAATCCGTTCTTAGTGCGCGTCGCATAGCTGAGAGGAACGTCTCTGTCAAATTTCAAGCCTCTGGGTCCAGTAGTTTCGGAGATTCCGTGTTGAGTGTTTGTCACTTACCAGTGAGTCAGTCAGTCAGTGAGTCAGTCAGTGGTATTTGGCTTTTATAGATATAGATGAAATAAACAGGACCAATTCAATATTAAAGACTCCACACAACACGGTTTCTATGTACAAACATCCACAAATCGCAAAGCAGCGCTATTCACATCACATGCATATCAAAAGACGAAGAATTTCTGCCCCTTCAAACATAAATTCATTTTAACAACAACCGGAAAGCAGCTTACACTCAAAAATTCACCACCATAACATACTACACCCCCTTAAATTCCCCGTAAATAAATAATTCAAAAAACAGACGTCTCTTTCCGATTCCAAAAGAGTAACACGCCTCCCCGAATGCCTAAGTGCAAACTAAACACGCTCGCGAAACTCCCAGCAATACTCATAAATTCTGGTTATGTATTCGTTATCTTAAGCACTGGCCACTCCTGGATTAAAGGATTTCCCTCTATTTGGATAGGGTGGGGAAGAACAAAAATCCCCGGGATGGAAGAATCTTTCCTTCCCCAAAAGTTTGCCAGACGATTTTTCCCACTTCAACTATCAGAGACCAAAATAAAAGAAGGAGCAAGAAAAAAGTGGGCTGAAAATTGTCTTTAGGGGGGCAGAAGTAAATTGGGATAAAATAGGGGCGCACAAAAGAATTATTCTTTCGTTCTCTCTTCTCCGCCCTTCTCTCTTTTAAAGGGAGAAAAAAACTTTTATTCCTTCTTTTCATCTGGTCCTCTCTGTTTGTAACAATTCTAATCGATGGAAAGGAAGTGTTTGCTGTTCGAAAAGTGCTGAATGGGCGCAAAAATAGAACGCGAGACTGTCCCTGGACCACCCCTCTCTTCGATTTTGAACGTCGAATTTGCGGCGGGTATCTATTCGGCGAAGAACAACATTCTGGAGTTTTCACAGAGCCCCTTATTTCTTTGTTTGATTTGAAATGATGTTTTGGAGGAGGACTGTCAAGAATCGCTATGGCGGGTCTTTTATTGAAAAGACATGGTTATGTGAAAAGGAATCTCAGTTGATCATTTTGTGAAGTGTACCTAAAAAAATGCACTTCAGTCGAGGGACTTATTTTAATAATAAGCATGAGGTTTGTCAAATATTATATTCTGATCACACTTCTATGAAGAAAATAGGTATCAATATCAGATGGGAAAATATAATATTTGCTGTTTAAATGCTGTGGATTCATGTTAAGGTAATTAAAACCGATTAATCAAAATATTTAAATGCATATTTAGAATTGTGATTAAAATTTTTAGATTCATGAAAACTTTTCTGATTAAGATTAGATAATTTTTCATTTTCAACAACACCACTAAACAACTCAGAGCGAAATCAAATTTAAAATTCAATGTCCAGTTTAGGTTTGTACTTAACATTTTCCTGAGTACACAAGAAAAAATATTTTGAAAAAAGGATAATATTTTAATAACAATCTATATTTTACTTGTCTTATTTGATATCTCTCTATATTAAAAAAAAGTAACAGTCGCCGCCGCCGCCGCTGCCGCCGCCGCTGCCGCCGCTGTTTCAGAAAATCTTCACTTTGACAATTTTAAATTGTCACTATGCAAAAACTATGGAACGGAAATTATTGAAATTTTGACCATTTGTAGACAAATGCATGAGGGTCCTTTTCGTTCCAATAGCTAATTAATGAGAAAATTAGTTCTGGAATTATTTAATGTCAAAGTCGAAAATTATTTTTTTCTGCTGCGAGTTCGCCCCCAGCAAAATCTATTCGCAGCAGAAATATGATTTTTTGCAGCCGCATTCTCTTAGATGTGAAGTTTTGCACCTCGTCGCCCTTTTTTCGAATTTCGAATTAGTTTTGGAGTAATTAAGTTTTAAAGTTTCGAAATTTTTGACGGGTTTTCGGTTTTTTCGTTATAAAAGAAAAACTAATCACAGTAGAACTATGATATTTTAAACACACATACAATTATTTTTTATAAAAATATTGACGTTTTGTTTTTCAAAAAATTCTAATTAGTTTTGGAGTTATTAAGATTCAAAGCTTTAATTTTTTCTTCTCTTTCTGTGGCCGTTCACTAGAGAAACAGGTGAGTTTTATGATGAGTCTAATTTCTTTATTTTCAACAATGTTTTTTCTACAAAATGGTTGATGATTATTAGTAGACTTGCTGGATATTTTTTAACATTTCGATTAAATTATTGATAAGCTAAAAAAGGAATGTATTTCAGCAACATTTTTGTTGTTAATTTAGGGGAATGATACGAATTAAATTATTTATAAGCAAGAGAGAGGTATTTTCGGTATTACAAGAGGCTTAATTAAGTCGAGAAGAGTGTTAGGCTGGATTGTTGAGGTGAACAAGCGAGCTCCGCTCGCTAAGATCGCGAAGCGATCTGAAAAGAACTGCGAAGCAGTTACGGGGGTTGGTGAGCGATAGCGAGCAGGGGGCAGGCCCCCTAGTTACTTTTGAAATAAAAACCAAAACAGAATATAATAATTTATCGGCAATTTTAAAAGAAACGTTGAATCTATTGCAATGATTTTGTTCCCATAAAATTATTTGAGCGATTGTATTTTCAAAAGAAATCAATAAAATGGTTGATTGTAACACTTTTTTTAAAGTGTTCCCATTCTACAGACAGTTTTATATGCGCTTATAAACAACGCATGTTAAAATCTGCACCATCAGGACTAATGAATATTATTAACAATACCTTAAAACACAATTATATCATATTAATTTGGATGAGCTAAAATCTATATCAGGTATCTATTTTTCAATAAAGAAAAATTACATCAAAGAAAATAAACGGGCAAAAAAAATAATTACTTTTGGGAAAAAAAAAATATTTTAGTAAGTTAGATAATAGTTAATCTTGACTTTATCCAAAACTCTCACATTAGATGGACTTTCTCTCCATTCGCCCTTTCAGATGAAATCAATCGAATTAAACAAATGAATTCAATCAAGAACCCCCAAATAAACATTAAGGCAAATTCATCCATTCAAACGAGCCATAAAAAAAAGAAAACTCGGTAGTATGTTCCAGCTCCCCAATAACAGAAAAACGACCGTAAGTATTTTCGAATGCGACTTAAAACTTTCTTAAACAAAATCAAATGGCTCCGAAACGCATTCCAGGAGCCTCACTTTGCGTAATTAATGCCGCGAGAGGCAGACTTCTGAAAAGAAAGAGCTACAATGGCGCCCTCCATCTAAAGATCTCGCTTTTTTACCCTCCTCTCTCTTAATTTCGCTCCCGAAGGAATTCTTATCCTCGGTATCATTACCCGATTTCCGACGTCGTTATTTATTCCACTTCACTGGCCGTTCGATTTGTTTTGCCCTTCGCTTACCTTTTTGCCAGGCAGAGCTAGATTTCATTGTTCTAGTGTTCCTGTTTTTTGTGTCCGGCGTCTCTTGGCCGAGTTTTCCCTTATCTTTATCAAGAAACTTGCGAGTGAAAGAAATAGTGATTTAGGTATTATGTACACACTTTTGTACACACCATTATGTACGCACTGAGCAAAGTTGTTTTTTCTCAATTTTGACTTCACAAACAAACTTTTTTCACAGTAGGTTACTGTTTTACTTCTAAAACCCTTTTCGCCGAGAAAATAGGCGAAATGTTAATTTTATTTAATTAGGAAATGATGAGATAATTAGCTAAGACATTTCCAAAATTCGAGTTTTATCAGTAATTCAAATTTTATTTCTACAACTATAATTTGTGTTGGGAACCTCAAAAAGGTCTTTGTGATGAATAGATGTTTGTAATATTTCTGTTTTCCAAGATAGCCAAAAAATATCGCGATATTTTTTTAAGACATTAGGATCTAAAAATTATTTAAAAATCAGAGTAATGAAAATTATTGAAGATATTCAAAAATTCCTATTCATGAAAATAAAAACACGTGTTTGATTTATGAGGAGAAAAAATCAAGCCGATCAATCAAGTCAATAAAACGAACTTGAAATTCAGTTTTAGTGCTATGCATTGATTAAAAATAGAGTAAAACATAATTAAACACTCGATAATATCAGAAAACTCAGTTAATTATAAAACTATTTGTATGGTGCTGGGTCCTCTTAAACTATACTTTTAATAGTCTTATTTTTCTTCAATGAATTGACATAACTCTATTTTGATTATCTAACATACTTCAAACTTGTATTAAGATATTTTCCTATATGTTGGTACCTAGCAACGAGATGAGTTTGTTCTATAAGTACACATATATTCCAATATTTTTGACATACCAAAAAGAAAGATTGATGTTAGTCTTCAGCCGATCGCTTATTCCTTTTGGAACTTGTGTTTTCAGAGACTTAAGTTCCATGTTCTGCTTTGAAACGGCCTCGTTTTTTATTTCATGTATGTTTGTCTCCATGAAAAGAAAAAAAAACAACAACAAAAACGTTGAATTATTTATACAGCTTTAATATGAGACTCTGGGACCATGAAAATAAATATGGGATACTCGTTGAATTTCTTATATACTACCTACTTTCTCATTTTTCTGAAAGAAAACGAAAATTGTATTCAAGAACACAAGTTTTTGAGCTTAGGGTGATGTTAGCTTTTTCGAAGCGGCTTTAAATTCAGAAATGTCCTTTTTAAATACGGAAAATAAATATATAAGAGATGAGCTTCACAATGTTTAAGCATATTTTATACTATCCCATAAGAACCATAACTTCCAAATTTATGTCATATCCAAATGAATTTATGAAGCAGAAGAGGACATAAAAATGCATTATAATACTTTTTTTACGTTTTGTTTACGTGTAATAAATAAAAGCGAGATAATAAAAACATTTTTTTACCTTTAAAGGACTTAGTAAGCAAATTCCATTAAAGACATTTTATGTACAATACATTATACTATGAGTTTCTGTTTTTTTAAAAAACTTTGTAGGTTTTCAAACATGTTTTTCCATTAAATATCGGATATTATTTTTTTTTGCGAAGAAAGTGGCACTGCAGTTTTTTTAATGAACTACTTTTTCCAAATATTGCATGCATTAAGAATTTTTCCGTTTAATGAATATAAATACGTCTACGTGAGATCTAACAAGTTTATTCTTAAAGAAAAACCTTAATTTCAATTTTTTTTCGTATAAATAGGTTTTCTAATTTTTCCCCTAATTTATTACAGGTGTAATAAACGGTAAACTAACAGAATGATACAATTTATCCATTCATCAATACACAATCGCTTTTAGAGATGACCTTAATAAATTAAGGAATTGAAATACATCTAGCTAATAGCATAAGACCAGCGGAACTATCTTCAAAGCCAAGACATAAATTCCAAGATAGGAAAAGTCCCCTGGTCAGTTCCCCCGGAATTAATTAGCTGATGGGTCCGCTGCAAATCCCTTTGGCTGGATCGGCACAATGGTTAAATAATGACTCAGTCCATGCGGAGAGATCTGTTGGACTTACAAGGTAAAGCAGAAAGTCTATCAATGACCAATAGAATAGATCCGGCGAATGCGAAAGGCCAATCGCTCTTTCGATAGTTGGCTAAGCGACATTCGATTTAAATGGATGTCAGCGCTGATCACTCCGGCTGTTATTTTCTGGATTGAACTAATGGAGTTTAGAAGTTTGTTTCCAGTAGAAGTTGACTAGAAGATTTTTAAAAATTGGATTATTTTGAGGAAATACCTTAGAGCAGTCAGTTTTAAGAACGTGGTTTGAATAAGTAAAAGAAAATGTAGTTCTTTATTAGGTTTTAACGTTTTATTTCAGGAATGAATTAATAATTGTTAGGTATTAATTTTAGTTTGGATATGTTTTTAAGGTTATATGTCTTAAAAAAATTGTTGCATTCGGGTAAATAAAGTAAACTCTAAATTTCCATAAAATTAAAATAAATTTTAGCTTCAAATGTTATTTATATAAATACTCATTAGGTAAATTGTTCCTTTTTTTCATAGTTGTAAAAATGAAATGTAAAGCTTAAAACCCAAATTTTTTCTTTTAAACAGCTTAAAAATGCTTTTTTTTTTTAAGAAACATGTACTGAGGTTATGGATGACATGATGTAATTACTTGCCAAATAGTAAAAAACAAATAACCCTACAAAGGTTGTATGTTCCAAAAGTAAAAATAAATACGTAGGTTTGTAAGTTTACCAGTTATTTTAAATAAAATGTGATGTTTCCCTGAAAAGATGGGTACAAGATGGAAATTTAAGTTTATCAGAAAGGAAATTATATAAGGTCATTCATACTATAGAAATAAAATCACGAATATTATACTTCCCTTTATCAAATTTAAAAATAAACAGTTAATAAATATATAAGAACATGAACAAAAGCGTTAAACTTTTACATCCTTCTTCATCCAAACATAATATGTTTCATATTGATACTTTACTACTTCTACTAAAACTCAATTTGAACACTACAGCCGCAAATAGGAAACCCACCATCAAAAGTAACTTTCACAAATAGAACCACCGGTTTCTCCAAATACCACGCACGAGGCAATTCAAAATTTCAGAAAGATTATCAACCAACATCTTTTCAATGACCCAAAAATACATTCCTCGTCCGACACGCCCTAATCCCAAGTACATGAAAAGGGGGAAGAGAATCCATTCAGCATCCAGGAAGATAATCTCCGAAGATTCCACTGGCGGATTCTCGCTCACAATGACCGCCTTGTTTGTTCTACCCGCCACCGGAAAGCACGAGAGAAAATAACATTCGACTCCCATTTTCGCCGAAGGGAAGATTATTTTCTTTAATTCCACCTCTCTCCCTCGCGGAGAAGAGTTATCAATTGGTGGAAGTTCCCATTCAAGAAAAGCCAAGCATCTTCCATAAGAGATGGATAACTGCCACAAAGAAGAAAAAATATTCTCTCTCTCTCGTCCTTCTCTAGTTAAGAAAATACAAGAAAAAGACTTTTAATAACAGCAGTCGACAAAATCGTCGGGTAGCGACGAGGTTTTTTTTTCCGCAGTCCCCGTTTTTATACTTCCTCAAAACCGAAATTTCATTCGCCGGGCAGAAAATAATTTTCTGAAGATCTTCAATAAATCTCCCGAGCCCGGGTTTTTGTGCACGTGCCACCCAAGCTTTGCTTCCCTCTCTCTCTTTATCGTGTTATTTTCTTGGAATTCGGTTATTTGCAGCAACGCTTTGTTGGCTGCCACCAAGTTTCTTCGGCTACTTTTCCTCGAGGTTTTTTTTTTTCGTTTTGGCTCCTCCCTTTTCCCGGAGGAATTCCCCAAATTTATATCTTTTTCCAGATTTGAACGGCGCGGGAGGGAAATAATTTCGTGGGATCAGATTTTTCCGAGGCGGAGATCTCTAACACTTACTGTGCTCTTTGATGTCTCGAGATCCAATCCTAACGAGTGTTTTCAAAGAAATCTGCTGAGAGTGGTATATACCTCTAAAAGTTTTTAGAGAATTATAGAAATTGTTTTGGGTTTCTTTACCCAACTTCTTCCGGTCGTATAGCACTTGTTACACATCCACTGGTAGACGTAACTGCATTAAGGTTTCAAAAGCGTTTTTCAAGCGAATTCTCTAAAATAAATACTGAAAACTTTCTTACGTTTAGTAGAAAGTGGAACTATACAAACTAATCCACTAAAAGCAGACATAAATTATCCGATGGTACGACAAAAAACTTTTATTCGTTTTGAAATTGTGTTGCATATGAAATTGAATTAAAACTTTGTTAAAACAAAGAAATTCAAACTAAAACCAAAATATAGCAATTACTTATATTTACAATTCAATCTAACTTTTAAGTCTGGGACTGTAGTAATTATATTCTACTCTACAACATTTTTTTACAGAACAATTCATTTATTAAAGAAAAACTAAAAATATACACAAAACGAATGGATGAATGTTTACTATCGTAACTTTTTATAAAGGCTATCTTTTTTTAACCTGATAATTAGGTACTGATAATCTTAGAAAATTCAAAGTTGTCGGTATTCTTGGAGACCTACTCTTAACAACTAAAACCCATATGTTTTACATACCATTCTCTGAATCCTGAAATAGAGATATTCTTGTATCACGTATGACAAGAATCTTTAAACCTTAAATCCCTCCCACCCTTCGCGTTCAGTTCCTAACTCAATTTTCAAGCAGTTAAAATAGAGAAAAAGGGAAAAATAACCTTGAGAAAACCCTTTTCCAAGGCGTAGTCTCGGAGTCTCTTGCCAAAGGGCGTCGTCTTCAAACCCTTATGACGTTTCAGACTTTTCAAAGCAATTTTAGAACAATATCTTTGAAAAACAGTTTGTCAGAAATCCCTTAATTGACATGAGACAGGGTCTCACAAAGGATTTTACTTTTGAAGGATTCTTTCTTATTAAATGTCTATAAAAGACTATGCTGGATAAGTTAAAAGTATCACGTATCAAGTAAAGTATTTTTATCACGATTCTTTAGAAACTACTATTAAACTGGGTATCACTCACAAAACTATACTATAAGAGTAGTGGGGACCTGGCACCATGATAGCACCCACAAACCAAAAGAATCATCCACAGTCACTATTATGTAAATTATGCAAAGGGATTCAATTGCTTTAATTAATTTTGAGAAAAGTTGTTTTATGATATGGATGTATGGTCTGCTTTTAATTCAAATATGAACTGTATTTCGCAGACTTTTACAGGTAGGGCAATCATTACACTATAATATACTTCTATATGTTCTAGAAATAATAATATATTTTGAGTTTAAACGTAGTTTGAATGTAATAAGATTTTATACTGACTAAAAACCACTAAGACTCCAAGAGAACTCATTAATATTAAAGTATAAAAATATTCCGATTTTCTAATAATAGAAATAATACATCAGGTTAAAATGAGTGTATTTGTTAAATTTAATTTAATTTAAGATCTCTTAGATATCAAAATATCTCCTGAATAATAAATTTAAAAAATGTTTCTAAAACATTAAAATTAAAACGTATCCATAGTATCCTTAAAGATAGGTTTCCCAGTATAACTTAAATCTGGACTATTTTTTTTTAAACAATCTTATCATACATTTGTTCAGTTAGTTAATACAGAAAATTGATGAAGGGTTTTTTTTTTCTCAAGAGAACAAAAATAAATCCCATTCCTCAAAAACCTCCAGCGAAGAGATTACAATCAACCCCAGAAACTCCGTTAAAAACTGCCCTAAAACTGACTTCTCAAAAGTAGTAAAAACCCATCAAAACCCGCAATCTCTGATCGATAGATAGCAACAAAACTTCTCCCACAAGAGGAAGGAAATTACGCTCTCTCTCTCTCTAGACACTTCACACCAAAAACATAAACCCTCCCCAGAAACTCCCCCAAAAGAGTGCCCTGGAAAACTCCTTCCGAGAGCCCCCTGTGTTCCACATCCGGAAGTTAGTCCCTTTTAATCTCCCATTTCTTGTTTTTATCACGGCGGCCCCGATAACTCTGCGAGAGTTCTTTATCGAAGGCCGGCCTGACAGCTTTAGGGGGCCCATAAGTCTTCTTCGGAAAAATAGCGGTGGAAGGCCCTGGATCGATCGGATCTCTCCCGAAATATCCTGGAAAAGAAGTCCGGGTCCTTTTCCGGGAGACTAACGTTTTCTTTCGCGAGAAACTAGTCTGTGTTGGAAAACTGGAGTATAAATGTTCCCGGGTTGTTTACATTGACGATTTTTTTGTTTAATCTCGGAGTGATTTCTGAACTGTGGGGGCGTTTGTTCTTGTTGAATAAGTGATATGCTTTTAGGATGTTGTTCTAGACGGGGGCTGGGGGAATGGATGCAAAGAGGGAAGTGAGGTTATATCGAAGCTCTGTTTTAAGGGAGTTGAGCAATCGTAATATCGTTTTGTTTGCTGCACATTCTTAAAAAAAAGGCAAGAGAAAGCTGTTCTCTTTAAATAAACTTTCAGCATCGAAGACTTACACATTTTACTTTTCCAGACTATAGGTAATATAAGTAATGGTGAGATATAATGGAGATACCTAAGAAAATGTAAATAACATTCTTTTTTTTATACATGGATGTCGAAAATATTACAATTCTACTAGTTAACTTGCAGCTAAATATAACCTTTCGACTAAATTAACCTTGCAACCAAACATGTTATTTATTTAAATACATCTATTGCTTTCAGTGACGCAGTTAGGAAAAATGTCAGAAGGGGATATTGGAACTTTTAGGGGGGCTATGGGGAAAATTTTGTTCTTTTCTATGATCAAAAGAGAAAATTTTCTGACTTTAGGGAGATATGTCCCTAAATACCCCCTCGGCTACGCCCTAACAGGACCTGTTTGATTGTCACCCGAGAAGAATATTTTCTACATTTATTACATATTATGCCATTCCCTGAGTAGGAATAGGAATGACTGAGTGACTTTCATCAAATTGCCATCAAAATTACAAGGACAGTAAATCATTCATAAATAGTTCAAAGGTAGATCGGCTCAAATTATCCTTTGTCAATACTTTCAACATAATTTCCATGGACTTTCTAGTTTATAAAAAGTAGCAATGATGATTGAACATCATATCCATACAAGAACTCAACATCTCATTGTACAATGAACATGAATGAAGCGCAAAATCAAAACAAACGTCAACACAAAGACCCCAAACGTTCTCTCCATAAATACTCATCCCTAATTGACCGACCGGTTGCCATTTTCCGACGCAAAATCCTGAACGGAATCCCTCGCTTGAAAAATGATACGCTGCCCTAATCCAGCGGCTTTGTCCGAAGAGCGTACACGAGAGATTCCTCTCTTTTTTTTTTCTCCCTTCCATTTTTGTAGCAAAAAGAAACAAAACGTGAACATTCATTCGGCGACATTGTTTCAGACGAGACGTCGCGTTGCTAGGGGAGACCGTGATTTTCGGACCATTGAATTCTATCCAAAAACTACAGCTACCGCACGATTTGAAATATGTCGTTGGGTTTTGTTCTTTGTTTGTACCCCAGATGCACATGGATAAGCGGGAATACTGATGAGGACTCCGTATTTTTAAGTTTGTCCTTTTCAGGACGTGGGTCCGGCGCTGTTTGTTTGGGCCCGGTTTCAATTGCGGGTTATTCAGAACGTGGTTCTGAATGATGCCAAAGACGATGTGGTCTTTTGTTTTCAGTGAATGTGTATTCCAGAGATCTTCGATCATTATTCGCGCTGAAGAAAAGCTTATTTGGGTTTTATGGCAGATGATGCAATTGGTAACAAGTAACCAACTGTGTCAACAGCTTTTGAGAATCGCATGAATAAAATGGTTGTATCAGATTGATTGCAAGCTATTTAGAGTATTTCGAAAATAGAATGAATCAATGCTTAAGTGCCAAAATCAAAACCTCTTGTTTGGACATTGTTATCCGAATTTCTGACTTTTCAATGAAATTATGAAATAAAATATTTGTGAGTCAAATAATAATGCATGAAAATTTCAAAGTATAGAAATAACTTTTTCTCATAGCAATGCTTCAATGGAATTAATAACTTTGTATGCTTCCTAGTTAAACTTAAAAGTTTTAAAGATCAAAATATTGATACTTATTTAAAAGGTGCAATTGTAAAAGTAAAGTGGAGCTAATTTGTAAGGATAAGGAAACCAATCCCTGTTTGTTTTCAACGTAATAAAATTTAATTCCGAGTTAAATTATTCAAAATAAAATATTCAGCTGATAAAACTTTTATGAAGCTAGAGTAATCCAAAAGTTTCTGCATTTCTCTTTATTTGATGCTAGATTAGTTTCTGTAGATTACAGGTTTTCTAAAAATTTACCATTCATTTAATTTTTTAAGTGTCCATTTTTAACATTTTACAGCCATTTTTTTACATTTAGAGACACGTACCATTGCTTTATAGTAGAAATAGCAGTATACGCAGGAACAAAAAATAAATGACTGATACTTTTATAAATAACGTAAATCCGATAACAAACCATTTGAGTGTCCATTTAATCTTTAAATTCAAAGAAGGGAAACGTCTTAGTTTAATATCGGTGGACTCAAAACTCCTCAGGAAAGTAATGCCATTTTTCACCTCTGAACATAAAGATTACAAAGTAAGTTACCATAAGTATTTAAACAACATAAATTTAAGAGCCCCTTTCTTTATCCCAAATGAATAAAACATACAATATCTTTCTTCAGTCTAGCTATTCCTCCAAAACTTAAAAGATTCAATAGAACGAAACACTAGTCCCCAACTTCTTCACACCCCAAAGAAAAAGGATATATTTTCCAAAGTAACTCCATTTCTATCAATAAGTATGCTGAAGACGCCTCGCTCTTAAACCAGCCTCCTCTTATTTGTCATAAGGTGTCCTATTCAATTCCACACTTGACTCCCCAGCATGCTTGGGGAGCTCTTAAAACCCTTTCAACCTGATTGTTCGAAGCCCCTCCATCCACAGGGACATCGCGACCGATTTAAAGGAAATGGATATATCTGATAAAGCGAGGCACTGACATCCGGAGCCGAAAATCGCCACCAGGGACGCGAGGGCAAAAATCGAAATCTCATTGTGTCAATCTACGCGAAAAACCCGGTATTTCCATCTTTTTTCCATACGCCCTCCCTTCCTCCTTGTTTCGGGCGACGCCATTTTGACGAGCCCGAGTCAAGTTGAGTTGAGTTGCGCCGCGGGACGGTCGAGCAGAGTGGAGTTGTTGGGGCGAAAATTCGATCACGGCGCGGCAGCTGTTGCATAATATTCGCATTGTTTCGCCTCCAAAAATCCTATTCCCATCGTTCGTCGGGTTTTTTTTTTTCCTTCTCTCTGCTGTTAGCACGTCCGAAGCGATCGATATTTTAGATGAGGTTTCCTCTTAAAATAGAATCTCGGTTATGCACAGAATGAGACAAATGCGAAGAAAAAAGCAACGATCGCCAATTCCCCCCTCTTTGGTGAATTTTTTTTTTATCATACCCGTTTAGGGATGGATTTCTTTCCTTCGGATGGAAATTGCACCTGGAAATACGTGAAATGTGTGCTAAGACGGTTCTATGAAAAAACTAATTTGAATATTTTTTTTGCAGGGACCACGTAGTATAATTCTCTCTCATCTGTTGACTGCTTGAATCTAGAGAGGAGCACTGATGGACGAAATGTTTGAAGAAGCAAAGGATTGTAGGTTTTTAGATAGCATGACGCAAATGTGGAGAATTATGATCTTTTTCTTGCGTTTCTTACTTTGACAAAAATGCTTTTTTTTTACACTGAAACATTACTTTCCCAGTAGCTAGTATGCGATGGAAACTATTTGCAAGTTAATCTATAAAATATAGTTAATGCATTATCATTTTTTTATTCCGTGCATCTTGAAGCAAAAAATTCAATCTTCGCAACTAGTTACTTATATGAATAGTTTTGAAACTATTTACTTTTTTTGGGAAAAACTGTTTTTGTTATCCACCATTCCTAGAACATTTTATAGAAATTGCTTTTCTAACTCTGTATCAATATTTTTTGAGGCATGTTGTTTATTCTCCATGTAATAATTTTATACAGTAGGAAATGTGGTGTGTGTGAGAATCTCTTGTGACTTTTAAAGGAAATTTGAATGTTTCTTTAAAATTTGTTAGGTAGGTTATTATGAGTATCTAGAGTAAAATATAAATGAGTAGATTAATCACTAACTTCCAAATAGATATTTTTTGAACAAAACATAAAAGCACATAGTAAATACAGAGCACATAAAAGAAGCCATAATACGCTTAAAAACCAAAGAAATCAAAGAAATTTTTATTTCGTAACAATATAATCAACACAAGATCAGATTCTAAAACTTAGGTTAAAATTAATTAGCGTTTGGAAAACACTGCAAAATCCAATCTCTGTTCTTTCTCCCGAACATAGAACGAAGGAATGATTCAAAGAAAACAGTTCAATCTTCCGAAGAAAATCGAAGAAACGTGAAGGTGTATTCCAAAACACAGAAGTAGAAAAAGAGGCCTTTTTTGCCGCCTCAGATTAAATGAACTCCTTCACTGGCATTCTTTTTATGCTAAATTCCCTTCAATTCTCCCTATAGCATCAAAAGCGAAGGTAAAGGGGATTAAGGGAGGGAAAAAACGAGTTGGGTTGGGGAGATCTTTTGCTTCTGGAAATCGTTTCTGTCTCGGGATGAAGTGGAGTCGCCCGGCTTTTCTCTTTTAATCCCTCTCTGATTCCGCATCTGAAATTTAATTAAGGCTGGCTGCTTCCAAAAACACGGGGAGATCGGGGCTTTAACTATTTTAATGGGGGGAGTTGGACGGGGTTTTACGTCGGATAGGACCAAAAAAGTGAGAGTGGAATAAGGAAAGTGGTTGTGGGAGTAGTTTAGTCTGTTGGGCTGGATAAACACCCTTTTTAGTGATTTGGGACGCGATAAAAATTAGGGAAAGTTTCGGAATTATATATGAGAATTAATAATAAATTTCTTACGCCTTATTTGTTTGAATAGGGATAAACATTTTGTATCCAGGATAATGGAGATTTACCGTTAATAAAAGGCCCAAACTTTTAACAAAATTGTTGCTAAATGCAGGGAAATTAAAAAGGAATTTGAGATAAATGCAATTATTTTATTAATTAATTCAAATTGAACTAAAACCTATTTTAGAATTAAACATAATAGAACTTTAATTAGACCTTATTAATTTTTATTAATTAAATTTTTTAATGGAATAAATGTAGTTTTACGTTGTTGTTATTATTATGTTCAAGGTTTCATTTAATTGATATTTTATAAATATTAAATTTCTTTATAGTTTCGTTTATTGAGGTTTTATAGAGACTTATTCCTTAAAAGTCGAAATTATTTTATTGAATTATTACTTGGTTTGTTGAACGTCTTCAGTTCTTTGTTACTGTGGGGCCTTTTTTTTACTACTTATATCTCACAACATTTTTCAAGAGGATATCTATACCCTAACCTCTCCTTCTATCTCACAAACTACCTTATATCTGTTCCTTCTTTCCCGCATATTATGGGGCAGAAATTTTACCAAAACTCTTTCTACAATTTCAAATTTAGCATCCCCATTTCCATGTTTTGGAGTTTCTGCTTTGGTTCCATTAAATTGAAACTTCTTTATTTATTTTAACATTTTAACAAAATGAAAAGAACATGATGTCACAGAGTATCACACTTACAAACCCGTTTCCCAAAAAATGCGTGACATAATTTGTGAAAGGTCCTTTTTGTTTTATCTTTTATGTATCTCATACATTTTAGAGGGTATCCTAGTTTTTACATTATGTTCAATTTTTAAAAATAAACTCAATTACAATATTTCAGTTATTTTATTTTTTTGGTTTTGGCCTTATTTCATAACAATTACCAAAATTCCAAATTACAGATACGATATTAACGGAAGTTTTTTCTGTTACGTAATATGAAAACAAATTTGCGTGAACTAATATGGAGGAAATCTGTTAATGTCATAGTCATTACAGATATGAATCTTGTTTTGAAAAAGTATCATTCGCCTTCTATGATACAAATAAAAAAAAAGTTTATTGGTTTTGGCCAGCCCGTAACTAACATGATAAATTTCTGTTGTGGTATGATGTCTGCTATTTATTACTCCAGCTTTAATTTACTAGGAAACTTATACAGATATCATCATTTACTATCAAATTTCCCCTGTACCATCTCCGAACGTTACGGGATAATGATGTATGCTTGTAATATCAAACTCATTAAAAATGGAAATGATATACTACATCATTACGTTCACTGTATGGTTTCTTTCTATATTTTGGTGATTTATAGCAATTTTACAAGGGAAAAACTCTCAAATATATCAATTTTAAAGAGCATATTTTTTTCTTCATTAAATAAAGTAAACTGCTATAAATAAGTCTTTCATTAATGAAATAAACTAATTAGAAAAGTTTTACTTTTATATTCTTTATACTTAAGCTTATCCTAGACTATAAACAAAAATGGTTTCCATAGAAATATCGTATCTTCTCTTCGAAAATCAAATCTGTCTACCTGTTAATAGAACTAGATTTTTCATCTCCACTTTTATATAGAACCTCTCTTTTGACGCGTCTCTTTCTGCTTATTTTGTCATTATGAAGCCCAGAATTCTGGGCCAATCTTCGTAAAAGTCAAGAGACGGATAATCTCTTGATTTATTTTCTTTCTGCGAAGACGTCACTGAAGTGTACTGAAGTAATTAATGGCCCGTCTTCATTTTACTGAAAGAGTCCAAGTCGTAATTGATGATATTCCCCGGGAAGAAATTAATGAAGTCTAGTAGACGTGATAAATCTAACTGTGAATATTAATCCAGTTTCCTTTCAGCTTAAGAAAATTATTTGCAACTCTATTATTGGCACGCAAAAAGAAAGATGAAACTACGTTAGTTATTAAGGAAAGAGGAGGTGGCTTATTTGAAAATATAAAAGTAAGCAAAATCTAGTGAATAAGCTTCCTTAGAAAAGGATAAAAAAATAAGTGAATTATGATTAAGGAAATAAATGTAGTATTAGTTTAATTCTGAATATTTCGAATTTTTTTCTTTCTGTTTTTAGGTAATGAAACTATCTTAAATTTATAAACCAAATTGAGTTGATTGCCTCTAAATATTGTTTTTATATTGAGGATTATTTTTATTACAGTCTTTTTATTAGCACTTTTCTTCATGTGTAGACCTTTCTTACAAGTTTACTCTGAAAACAACTTTTTGTTCGCGAAGTTAACATTTCCATATGTTAATATTTTTTACTATCTTTTTTCCTGTAAATTATGATACGATTTTAAAAATGTTTTCCGTGCAATAGTATGTCATTTGCTCAAATGAATTGTTTTTTTCAATGCATGAAAGTAACTTGCTTGTTTCAAGAAAGTGTCAGAATAATCATATAATCTTTGAATGTATCTAAAGTGAAAGCCAGATTTCTGTGTTAAGAAACTTAAGTTCTCCTCTCATGTTAAAAGATTTTAAAATTAAAATCTTAGAAAAGGACATTTCGACAAAGGACAAAGGAAAATCGACATTTAAAAAGTTTACAAAAAAACAGTTTCATTTAAACCTTAAAATCAAAAAGGATCATTGAAGGTGATTAAAATTTAACAAATTAAAATAAAATCTAATACTTTCGTTTCATGTGTTAGAAAGAGAACTTAATGTTTTTGAAATACAGTGGCTTACTCTTCAAGACTTTAAGGCATTACTATTCTAAAACTCGAACAAAGGCTATCTTTTCATCGATCTATTAGCGAAGCTCAATTGAGTTAACCCTAACCACTATTGTATTATTTAAGATTAATTATATACCATCAAATTCCTGCTATCATATGTCCAACTAATGGTAATTAGTACGCTAATGTGCTCTAGTTCGAACTTAAATCCTCTGATTAAACATAATCCCATATCATTCATACCACATACATGTTCTAACTCTTCATCTATCAATCCTTTAGGAAAGATTACATAATTAACTTGCTAGATTTGGCAGGATATCAAATAGTTGTTCATAAATAATTTTAATGGTTAACCAAGTTGTTAAATTATAGAACACTCTGTTAGTGACGTTGGATCATTATCAAATAAAGAGAAGAGCTGCAGAACGACATTATGTCATAAGGAAGAGGATACACCATTAGTTAAGGAATTCAGTGCCTAAAAAAGTCTTTTTATTTATTTAGTGGGAATATTTATTAGCTTTTACCACAAAAGTATAATTTTTATTTAGAAATTTCAAAAAATTATGGTGTGAAAGAGAGATCATTTAAACTGATTCATTTTTCTAAATAGATAAGAAACTTCGAAGTATTTACAAGTATCGATAAAATTAATTTGTATCAGAAAATGTTGCACTAATAAGTGAATGGATTTATGGGGGGTCATGGGGCCAATAATCCTCTAACTATTTCAAGATATTCAAATTTTCCTTAAGGGCATTTCTAAAGCCCTCCAGAGACAGTATGCAACCATAGTTATATCTATGTATGCAACAGGCTTCCAGGATCTCTCTCCTTAATCCATCCATGGCTTCACTGAAAAACATTTTTAATTGTTGTCGAACCCCTATCATACAAACATGGATACTTTATATTAGGTTTGTGTTCCAAAATTTCAGTTTTTATTCAAGTCCCAACCCTTTGAGTTGGAACCGAACATTTCTATGAACTCTAAGGGCGAGCGCGCACTGGCGACTTTTGTCACGGTGACAAAGACAAAAACAACGTTGCTAAGGCTGTTGTTAGGGGCGGGACATATAAGCATCCAATAGAAGCATTCGCACATGACATCACTGGAGGATAAAAACAACGTTGCTAAGGCCGTTGTTAGGTAAAGTCATGTGATTGAAAATGCTCTATTGTTTTCTAATGATATTTTTGATACTAGTAATCCTAGTCGCCGTGACTTTAGTCGCTAGTGCGCGCCCGGCCTAAACTTCATCAAAATAAGCTAAGCCAAGATGTATAAATCTTTAATTTCCCAAGAGGCTCATACATGTCGTGTTTACCTAATCACCACTTCCAGCAGCAAATTTACAAGCTTATCATAATGGAAATCTCTCATTAATTCCGCAATTTATCCCCACGAACCATCATCCAGAAGCAGCAAGAGAAAACCGCACTACAACATCCAATTCCCCACCGATCCCTATCCAATAGGCATTTCATCCGCCATATCCGCGTCCTATCGACTCCGAAACAAACAGTGCCCCAGCGGACACCACAGAAACCCGATAAACACAGGCACTGCTACAAACCCGCAAGCAAGAACCCCCGGTCGCAGTTACATACAACAAAACAACACAACAGGCCCTCGAGTGTTTACCCCATCTGGCCCGATAATAAGCTCGTAATTAGCTGTGTGCCCGGGTTCCTCGCTTATCTGAGTCGAGTGGGCCTGTGCTGCTGCAGGTGGGAAAATTAATTGCCACCCTGCCTGCAGATTTGATTCCGCGCGCGCTCATTAGGGATCGCGGGCCTCTCCTTGTTGTTGTGATGGATGGTGATGAGGTCCGGTCGAGTGGCCCGTCCGTCACCAGGTAATTGCGCGGGAAGGTCAGCGCTAATCGCCAAAGTCGACGGCTATGTGAGCTCTTGAAAAACTGCAGGTGTCCATAGCTAGACTTGTAAAACCGAGCTGCAAGGTCGGTGGTAAAGGCGTAGTTCCCGATTCCACTTTGTAAGATTCACACTTCCACCTGAGGACCAATCAAAGTTCTATCCCGAATGGAAATCATACCTGGCAAAGCAATCAGAAATCTCGCTAGAAAGTGGAATCGGGAAATACGCGAGGGAAAGATCAATGAAGTCGTTTTGTTAGTTTGCTTGAGATGTTTACCATCCTGTTTGCTGTGATTCTAAGGTTTCTACTTTTCGGAGATTAAGTTCGAATTAATTTATTTGGAAAGCTCCAAATTCAGAGGCTGACTTGAAGGCCATATTGAGATCGAGGCAATGAGCTTTGAAAGGAAGAAGGCACAACTGAGGGGTATTATTCAAAAGATATCTCCAGAGGGATATCCATCTCAGTTGGCTTATATGCCAGCAGATAGAGATGGTGACTATTTTACTGTTGAAACTGGTTGCCACAGCTACATTTCTAATTCTATATTGCTTCAGATAGATAAAACTTCCCCTTCAGCTCCAAAATTTTTCTCCTGGTATGCTTTTTACTTTCCTACAGAAACTGAGAGACGAAGCAGGTATATGTGAGAAATATAAGTGGGGAGAGAGGAAGAGGAGAATGACTTCAGAGATAGATAGAGATTTATGGAGGGAGAATGAGAGAACTCCACTCAGAAGTAACTCCAAATGTATATGGTTTCAATTTTCTCCCAAGTGAAATTTATTTTTCTAAACGTTTTCACCAAACATGTAAATATTACATGCCTTGTTCATTTAAAGTCCATAAAAAATGTATTAAAGATATATAAGTATTAAAATTCTACCTTTTCTTGACCTACTATCAAGAAGTTAAGAGATATATTGAAAAATGTTTAAGAAAAATTTTGCAAAATTGTGAATTTTGCCTGTATTATAAATATATTTTTCTTTTTTAAAAGTATTGGTGTTTACAGTTTTCTAAGTTCAATACTTTGTTTATCCGATTTTCTTCAAAACCATAGAAATAAGAATATTTATAAATCTAGACACAGCCTAAAGATAAAGTAAAATTCAGAAACCTTGTTATGGCGCTAAAGTAAAATGACTGCCTGACATTTACGAAAAAAGAAATCTTCTTGCGAAATTTTCCGTCAAGCGTCTGAAATCTTGAAACAGAGCCTAATGAACTGTCGTTTTCGAGTTAAGTTTTACCTCATTTCATTTCCCCATTTCCCTCTTACTTCACAAACTATACCCTAAAAATGAGTAAAAAACTAAAAAAAAAAATCCTCGAAATTTCTGAGAATCGCCACAGACACAATACTCATTCCCTCATCCAAGCCAACTCGGATCATTTTCAATAACCGAAGAATTTCTCCTAAATATTTACG
Source organism: Tetragnatha montana (assembly GCA_963680715.1). Lineage (NCBI taxonomy): Eukaryota > Metazoa > Arthropoda > Arachnida > Araneae > Tetragnathidae > Tetragnatha > Tetragnatha montana. The sequence continues at coordinate 34,808,442 of OY796674.1, read as the reverse complement.
TGGAATTCTTCGAGAAGGAGCAGAACAAAGAAAGATCTCTTATAATTCTCGCTCTCATTCAAAGCTCTTGAGGACTCTGCTCCCAAATTCTTTTCTTGGAGATTTAAAGGACGAAAAAAGGCCTTCAATACCCTTCATATTAGAATTTTCGTTTGCTTTTCTTGCGAGCCGCTTTGTCAGAAGGGCCATCGTATCTCATTACAAACCAGGGCCGAGAGAATCGTGGTTTATTATTAATTCCGAGAGCCTTCTTTGTTCTAGGACAGGGTATTTGGCTTATAGAAGGGGTCTGGCATTATACTCATTGTTGCCCGGGGAAATCCAGTTTTATTGCTTTTCTTCAATAAGTGACAAAAGAAGGCCTGGAGTATCTCTTAAAGATTTGCGGGGGAAAAAATTCCAATATATATCCAGTTATGGGAGTAGGGAGGTTCATTGTAAAGAGTTTCGATGCTTATGCATCTAATGATGCTTGAATTATTTCCAGAAATCAAGGATGGTGGGAATCTTTTATAAAGTCTGAGCATTGATGGTTGAAATCCAAGCTTCGAAGTTTCAAAGTTAAGCCACTTTTGAAAGTACATATATTAGCGATCTACCACGTAAGTGTTCAAGCTATCTCAAACCTTATAGTTTTTTGAATAGTTTTTCATATATTATCTTCATCCTACTATTCCTCAGAAAACGAACTTTAAAACACAAAAAATTTGCATGATTTAGCATGTTGTTTTAATTCTTAAATCTCTGCTCTTTGAAAAGCCTTATCAAGACAAATAGTTTTTATTTAAAATCTTTAAAACTTGAATTACATACTTTTTAAGCTCAAATACACTTTTTAAGTTTTTGTCAAACAGAGATGGTTTACGATTCTCAAATTCGCACCTATAAAATATTCAAAAGTTAACTCTTTGCAATATTTCTTAATTTTATATTAATATACAACGATTGCTAGCAGAATATATTTTTTCAATAACTTATATAAGAGGAGTTGGATTTAAAAACAGCCAAACAAATCATCTTTACATTTCAATCAATAACATATCTTTTAAATTGTTGGATTCATTCCTATTGATTATTTTACTAGATCCCTTACTTCCCTTTTTATAGTAGTATATTCAAACTCTCACTTGCTTTTCAACAACACCAATAATAATACAATGATGATATTCCATTAGTTCCCAATCTAAGCTCAATGATACAAAACATTAAATTTTCATCTCAATCCTATTCAAAGGAACAATTCCTCGGAAACACTTTAAAAGCTCATCCTCAGCAATAGCATTCTTTAAAATCTTCCGTCCGGCATGCCTCAACTCCTCCCCAAGAGTTTCGTCCCCTCACAATATAATATCCCGGCACTCCAAAAGTATGCGTCCCTTAATCAGAGAAACAGAGTGCCAAAGGCTAAAAGCCCTCGACTCGGCGCATTGCTCTCTCGGTAGCGCCCCAATGCCAATTCCTCTCTCTGTGCGACTGAATTCAATTCTCGCAACTGTCTCCACTCTAATAGAATGAGTATAGTCTAAGTGTATTTGCATATTAATATGGACGCGCGATATGCTGAACGGTAAATGCTAAGTAAACAAGTCCACTGTTTTCACAGAGACGGAAATACGCCTGCATTGAATAGCATAACGGGCTCAATGGAGCAGATAGAAATGGGGATTGTTGGGATTTGTTGACTGTATTTAAGGGCATTTTATCAATGGTGGTCGCTTTGCTTTGGCATTCGGAGCTAAAGAGTGTTAAAATGGGCTTTGTGTTTTATGCAAATTAACGTCAATTTGTTCTATGAACAGCTGCATTTATATTTTATGTAGTTTTGTAAATTCAGTTCAAATCTTTAAGGAATCTACTTATAATAAGCGTGTGTAGCAAAGTAGATAATGAAACGAAGTATGGCTCTCGATTCAAAAATTATAAAGAGGCGCCATAGAGAAATCGTGAAAAATAAGTATGAATTAAATTCAAAGGATTTAGGAATGATTAAATGTTTTTATCTTATTTTTTTTTAGTATGTCATTTCTAGAGAGTTGAATTGAAATACGGTTATCTTTTAGTTTATTTCTCATAACATAAGTTACGTTTTGAAAGCAATATGAATATCTATAATCGAATTATACTTATACTATTAATGAAAAAAATATATTTTGTATTATGCATTTTACACAAATAGTAGTATATTTATATAATATTATACTTAGCTATTCCATTAATGTATAAAAATTCAATTTTTACTTCAAATTTTTAAGAAGTTCCAAATAAAGACATTTTCCTGTGTAATATCAGGCTTGGACAATGAGTGAAAAGCGATGTTACAGATTATGTCTCTAGTGAGCCATACGTGGCCAGAGCCATCTATCTGTCATTCATGTCATTTAAAAATAAAATTGCCGACTCGTCACGCTTGAATTGAGACTCGCGCATGACCAACGATGTGGCAGTGCATTGTGACTAGTGGAAAATGACTAGTAGTGAACCTCCAATTTTATTTACACAGACTATAGATCATTAGAAACCTACAAAAAATTAGCGATCAAACAGAGCTGACAAATCGAATTTGTTTCCCTCTCTTTCACCAAAAGATTCCTTCTCTCCCAAGATTTTATCTCCGGGTGGCTGATTCTCAACTCTCCTCCATGCGAGGTATATGCCGGCCAAAGAGCCGAGGCAAAAAGCACCAAGAACCCAACCCAATCAATCAACCAAATTTTCTTATACGTGGCCAGCGCTCTCAAACGGTAAGATCTGAAAACTTCCAGTAACGTCGGCTGATTTGATCTTTTGGGAAGTGACCAAGCCTGATATAACACAGTTAACAGATCCAGTTTAGCCTTGCTCAGAATAACAGTGTTAAGACTAATATAATAAAAGTCAAATCTTGTGTGTTTGTTTGTTTGTCTTTTATACAAATCTACAGTTTCCTTCCGATCTGCACCAAACTTGGTATACATATACGTAAAAACATCCCATTTGAAATTTAGGCAATGTTTCGAAGTTCTAGAACGACCCCTTGACCCTCTTTTGACCGTTTTTATGGTCATTTTGCCGAAATAGGTTTATTCCTGCTCAAAAAGAGATCTGCTTACCCCATTCTTACAAAAATAACGAAATGCAAAATAACAAGTTTTTAAAAGAAAAACTAGATAAATCTATTTAAAAATATTAATGATCTTAAAATATATTTCAACCAAATTTAAAATTTTAAACCTTGTAAGTATAGTTTAAAATATTTTCATTTGATGGTTTAATTTTTAAATAAAAAGTTTCATGGATAGCATTGTTGTTAAAATCCCTTTCAAGTGGAAATATTTGCTTCTTTCTTAAATTGCAGGAATATGTTTTATTTATTAAGTTTTACCAAAGATATAATAAAATCCTGAAGATATGATTAATTAAGGGTTCCAGTTAAGCATTTTAAGTGATTTTTGGAAGAATACTTTTCTAATATTTTGTTACTTTTATGGGAATCATGTAGTAAATGCAGAAATCATTCAGAATTTAAAATGCTTGATTCGACACCTTTCACTCATCAAAATAAGGTAGGAAATGTATTCCCAGAAAAAAATTTAAAAGAAAAAATCTACATCTCCACCCGTGCAAGGCCGGGAATATCAGCTAGTCATTTATAAAATATCAAAATAGCCGTTTGTACGTTAAAACCGTTCTTACACTCAGAAAAATAAACCCTAAATTATTAGCATTTCTCAAAATAAAATAAAGTTTAATATTATGAACCACAATATCGTTGATAATGAAAGTTATCAAACATGTATTGGTTGCATTTGTACTTTTTTCGTAAAATTAAAGCTACAAAAGTAAAACCAGACTAAATTTTTTATTTTTTCTAAAAAACATTTCTATATATCAGCAAAATAATACAATATAGAACTCCTTCCTCAATGTAAAAAATATGATCACGACTAAAAGCAGCCTAAATTACTCGTAAATTCAGATTTTCATAGACTACTAATTAGAAGTTGAATCAATAGCCGAAACTTCCTTTCTTTTATATACAATATATGGATTAAAAAACCTACTTATCTTAGACTGCGTATATGAAATGAACTTTTGGAGAGAGTTTTTCCATTTTGGTATCCTATGAATCAAAGCCAAATCAAACTGCTTTAAATACAGATGGTGAGAAAACTGATAACACTTTATTCCACAACAAGGACACTTCCGTAATTTCATCTTTTCAAAGCATATTTTATGTCCATATCGCTCATTAGCTTCATAGCGGATTTGCTCTATGTAATTATACAAGTCAGAATATTCCTGATTATTAACAGACTCAGCAGACAAACTATTGGTTTCGTCAGAATCGCTTTCACCGTCACAACAACTATCAAACAAGCGCCTGGAAATATATTCACTTGAATGTGGTAGTTCAATTGAAGAGTTATACAGACTTGCCGGAGGTTTCCAGTTTGACAATCGAATTCTGTACCTTTCCAATACCTCTTGCATTTCTTCCTTGGATGGCGGCCATTTCAGATCAAGTGGATCTTCATCAAGCATATCAGAGTCGTCCAAAAGTTCCATTATATTTTTGATATCATCATCTCTAATTAGGGAAAGTTCGTAGTCATTCAGATGGAAGCTTTCATCAGAGATATCGTCGCAGTTTTCAATTAGCTTTATCACTTTTTCACGAAGATTATTATTCCCTTGGTTCAAGTTATCTATAATAAGCTTATGTTTGCCACAATAACTTTCCTTTAAAACACTCTTCAGGTATTTTTTCAGTCCTTTCAATCCGCCGTGGTCTTCAAAAGAATCTTCAAGGGCTCTTTTGAAAACGGCCAAAAAACATTTGTATGCTGTGAAATGAAAACGATGACACACTCTAGTTTCTACCAAGATAAACAGAAACTCGTGCAAGAATCCCGCAATCAACATTAATGAATAGAAGTATCGTTCCTTGTCAATAAGATTTAGGCACCTTGGAATAGCATACCGAAAAAACTGTTCTTCAGTTTTCAGATCCTGATATTCAGTCTTTCCAAAGATGAGATGAAATTGTTCAAGATGACCGTCAGCAAAGTATTCTTTTATAAATGAAGCGTCTTCCATAAAAGGTACAGGCTCAAGTAAATCGCTTTCGCTTTTTCCGGTATGGAAATCGAAATTAGACCCAAAGAGCAGAAGGTCCCGAGCAAAATGATCAAAGGTTGCGTATTTCGGCATATTTAAGGTTGTTCTGAAGAAAATCTTTGTTAAAGTAGTATGCTTATATAGTAACGAGATATCAACCAACTTATTATAACCGTTGCCAGTTGAGATAAATATCATTAACATGGTTTGTTTTCTTTCTTTTTTATATTTATAGCTCAGTGTAATATAGTTATAATTTTAGCCATTAAAATTATTGTATTTTTCAGAAATATAAACTTTTATGCCTTTGTTAACGAATAGAAGTAACTCAAAATAAGAACTTCAGAGTAAGAAGCAAATTAAAAACTTTCATGAGCTGGACATTAACCATAAACGCTGATATTCGCACTCCGCTCCGACCGATGAAAAAATTGCCTTTTCCCGTAGGATTTCTACATTTCTACAAGGTGGGCAAAAAGTCAGTACACTTTTGAAAACTCACTAAAAACTGTAAAAAAATCGAAATAAAAAAACGGTCTTCAGTCTCGGAGCATTCTGAGGTCACGGGTTTTTTGTTAAGACAGTAAAAAAAATTAGTTCAAAATAATGTTAGAAGCATGAAGCCAACATAATTCATGGGGTTCCGTGTTCTATACTTTCTCAGGAATCGAACAGGGAATCAGAGTATCAGATGATGGAACTGTGAATCACATACAACATCCACTGAGCTATAAACAAACTGGAGTGACAACTGAGCGTGCCGAAACCGCATCACACCTTATCGAAGTTTGTGTCTACGCGGAAAAGATTTCCATCTTCTTTTAGTTTTCCCCATCTGTTGGCACAATTGTATGCACAGCATGATCGGACCATTCTAAATGTTGCTCAAAATATTTTTAAAAAAGGGGGTTTTCTAGAAATAGTTCAACTCACACAATGTTAGTCAATGGAGAAATTCGTTTGTTTTGCCCGGTTCGCTCAAGCGAACCGGGCAATTGTGACCATCCGCGCCGGCACGTTCGGTCGCATGTTATATCATCAGAGGTTGTCACTCCAGTTTGTTTATAGCTCAGTGACAACATCCAAGATAGGATGTACGCAAAATAGTTTCTTGCGAAAGTATGAGTTTGATTTCAGCCATTCTGACTGGTTGAAATTGTTCTGATTCTGTGTTGACAATTTCCAGCCAATCAGAGAAGACTTTGCTAGAATGTCCACCTTCCGATTAGGGATTTGAAGTTCCTCTTGGGACTAGTCTCTTTTAAAGGCAAGAATCGAACTTGGCGACAGGTACAGTGCTTGTTGAAGTTGTTTCTTACGGAAGTATGGGTTTGATAGCAGAGCACTACAATAGGATTAAAATGTAACAAGTAACGATTCCATTATTTTTTTATTTAAAAAAAATTAACTTAAAATTTACTTAAAAAGTTCAAAAGAAATTTTTGAGGAGCGAAGGTGTTTTACATCCCTATAATTCATTTCCTAAATCATCCGTAGTTAAAAGCCACGAATTGCATAACTCCTTACAGACTTTTACACGCCATTAAAAGCAATCACTTTAAAGCATTCAAAGAAAGATAAGCACACTTTTCAATACCACGAAATTTCAAAGCAAAAACTACTTTAAAAAAAACTTAATCAACGAAATCTAAAACGAGTCACTGCAAAAAACGACCATTTTTCCTTCTCCCCTTATTGCTCCTCGACACGAAACTTTAAACAAAAAAAAAAACATCGGGATTACGGCCTAATACTTTTATCTTTTTTAATGCACTAGCTTGTTTGCAATAAATCGCCAAGAAAAAGGGCAACGGGAACAATTCTTCCTCGGAAAACACCCGCTGCACTACGAGGGGACCCGTTACGAGCGAATTGTCGGACGTAACGGGTCCCCATATTTCTTCCAGAAATAAGGGTTACCCGTTATGAGCTCATAACGGTGCGGGCTGGACCAGAGAAGGAGTCGCCGGTAAAAGCAAAGAATTTATCTTCGGGCCTTTGAACCGAGAGGGGCATAAAACAAAGGAGGGGATTTCTGCGGAGTAGGGGATAGATAGAAGTACTTTGTCAGGGGGAATGGTGAAAAAGAAGCCAAAATTAAAAGATATTCCAACGCTGCTGAGGAGAATTTCATGTTTAGCCCCGACAGTATTTCATGGATGTCAACTCGGCGTTTAGCGTTTATGTTTTGGAAAAAAGATTTTTATCTTATATATTAAAGTTAACTGAACTCTTAAGTACCTCTGTGTGTATGTTCAATAAAATGGTACTCTTTCCACCAGATTAAAAATGTATATGTATTATGAATAAATAACATTATGAATTCAAAAGACCTAATTAATTCTTCATTTTTTTAAACTCTTTTTCTGTCTGATGAGTTAATTCTAGATTTTTGAATGACACTATTCATTATCATTTGAATGACACTATTCATTTGGCATATTTCTGCTCTATAATTCCTATTATAAAATATGAAATTTAAAGTTTTATTTTTGTTGAAAGTCAATTAATTAATTTTTGTGTATAATTAATACTTAAATAAGACTAATTAAAGACTGAAATAAGAATGCATTGAACTTTTTTTTAGCTTCAAATCAATAAATCGGTTTTTCAAATCACTCAAATCAAAATCAAATTTGTAGTTTTTTGCAATCACGGACAGAAATTAGAAAATTATAAAACAAATTTCAAGGAATAAAAGAAAATAGTTCATTTCAACGAGTATTTTAAACATTTTAACACAATGGGGGAGTTGCTAATAGGTGAAAAATACATAAATAAGTTCCCAGTATTGATGATGATGGACCATGACCAATTCATTTATCTATCAATAATTCGGCATGGATTAGTTGTATAGTCTAACAATTGGTTTTAAAGTACTATCATAAAAAAAAGTTCACGCTAGATCCACCCACCCCAGCGTCAAAAAGGGGGAGATGATTCTCACCCTCCCAAATCCCGTGGAAACCGCGGCATCTGGCGACGGGAAAAAAAATACCATCGCCAAGCGACACCAACAATAGTCTGACTCAGCATCAGCAGAATGAAGGGTCGAGACTCCCAATTACCGCGTGCCCTGACCAGCGCAATTACATTCGAACCCTACCTCCCTCCCCCACGGAGAAAAATGAAACGCTGCTGGGAAAACGCTCGTTGAGAGGTTGAGTCAACTGATCCAATTGAGGGTATTACGGGTTGGGATGATGGGAAGTCAAGCTGTGGAGCTTTTTTTCTCCTGTTGTGTAGGGCTTGTGGGAGAGTGGTCGTTAGGCATGTTAATCGGGGTTGAAGGCAAATGAATGAATGGAGGGAGGGTTTGAAATGGTGGTGAGTGGATAGATATGCGTGGGTGGTCTGTATCGCTGGATCTGCAAAAGGAATTGGTTGAAGAGTTTTGTATGTGGTGAAGTGAAGTGAAATAACGTTGTGGATACAGAGGGATGTTTAGAACAATAATAATAGCCTTTTTAGTGTTGCTTTTACTGCCCATTATGCCTGAATGAATCAATAAAATTTAACAGCGAAAACGGCTTTGAAAGTGTTGATTAGGTTTACTTAATTTGTGGTTAATTAATTTCACGAGGGAATAAAAAATTTGATTCTAATTATCTCGTTTCTTACCTTAAGTTTCTCTTTAAATGTTGGTGGGGGATATGGAAATATTTTCAAGAAAGAGTTTAAATAAATGCAGGTTTTTTTTCTCTGAAAAGGGTTCATCTTCTATTAAATTTTTAAATTAAAACAGCACTGTGATTTTTCACTATTTCTCCTCTAAAGATTTAAAAGGTTGGGCGTTATGTGTCAATTTGTACATACTAATATGTGGCACCTAGCAATACATACGACTGTTTATTACGTTGATATTCTCAACATTACGACTTAAACCCACGATTTCCACATTATCTAATTAGATAGAGTCTGTCTGTCCTCGCTTGGCACATGAGGCAAACCTAAAATCACTACCCACAGCAGGAAAAGCAGTGGCGAGTGCAGGGTATCGGGTATCTAATAGAAGTGAGATAACCATCTTTATGGCTTTTTCGCCACTGTTTTTTCTGCTGTGGGTACTGATTTTAGGTTTGCCACTCGTGCCAAGCGAGGACAGACAGACTATAACAACATGTCGAATGACTTTTTTATATTAACTTCAAAATCATCTCTCTTTATGAAACTCTATGCTGAAGATGATTCATAAGAGAAAAAACTCCAAGGATCCCAATCTTTAACTTGTTCATTACGACAAATCAAATCTCCATAAACTACAAATTTAAAAGTTCATTTCGGAAAAGTCGAAGCTTTATCAATTCAAATCTGGCGTGTAACTAAAACATACATCACCACACATATCCCATTTAGATAATCACATCACCCCTTCCAGTCCACATCACTCGCACGAGCGTCCAACACCCCTCAAAACAGAAAAGTCCATCAGGCGATGATGATAATATCCCAAAGTAAGTTTTAAATAATTCCGTCCCTCCTCTCAAAGTTGATGTCCCCAATCATCCTATTAAGATAATGTCCTCTCTGATTTAGTGCCCTCGACTCATCGATCTCTCATCGAATGGAGGGAGGATCCCGGAAAATATTCCAGCGTTAATATTCCGCAAATTTAAAATATCTCCGACAAATGACGCATTAACCCTCGAACTGTTCAAAGTTTGCGACGATATGCACATATTTAATCTGGTCCTGCCGTCGCCATTTGCATCGGGAAGAAATTATGTTCCTTAAAATCAAGATGGCCTGCCTCTCTCTGTATAAAGAGTTTGGGAGTTTTCGAACTATCGGGATTTAATTGATCTCTTCCGAAAGGGATACAACCGAGGGCAAACACCGATGGAGGTTGCGTGTGTTGTTGACTTCGTTTTTGAAAATGTTTGGTAAGTTAGAGGGAAGTCTTGGTCTGTTTTAATGGATTCCAAGGGGGTAGAAGATTTGAAATTGATTAAAAATCTTGGACATAATTTGGTAAGGAAAACATTCCGTTTAAACTATGCACTTTTAAATTAAACTGTGTAATTATTCCTTTTATATCGTTGAAAAGAATGGTCTATAGGTATGAAACTTAAAATTAACGATGATGGGCATAAAAAAAATATTTAGAATATCCATACTGGATATCAAGTTTTTTTAGGTTTCCAATATATTAATGCCTCAATTACTTCTATTTATCAAATATGTTTAGGCATTATATTATTTGAACCTGTTTTTTACAAAATATATGAGATAACACCTAAAAATGCACTTTACTTAAAAGAACCTATTTCTTGTTTATTGTTGCAGAGTTTTTGCTTCTAAAATAAAAATAAAATTTTTAGATTCATTAGTCTTTTTTAAAACTAGAAAAGTGTGTACATAAAATGTATATCTGAAATTGTAAGGAAATATTTACTTAATTTCAATGCAAACAATAAAGTTTGATAAGTTTATGGAAGTAACTAATCGGTAAGTATTAGAAATATGATTACCTATAGCATAAAAGAATAAAGTGCAAAGAAAAAATTATATTAAAATAGAACAATTGATAATGATAGAATCATTGATAACAGAAAAATATTTTTACTACTAGAGTAGCGCACTTTTTCTTTTATATTATCTTCTATTTAAATCACCTATAGGCTTTAATTACATCATTATTCCCTTATAAAACGAAATTCCAAATCCTTATCATTGTGTACACAATCTAAATTCATTTTTGATAATTATTAGAGTGAACCAAAAATATCCGATATGATAAAGAAAATACTTTAATCCAGTAAATAATATGTAAGATATTATTTTTCACTTATTTACTTCAATTGTTATGCTTAGAAACTGTTAATTGACAATGTTAAAATTATAGGTAGTCTTCAGCATCAAATAAACTCTGACAGGATGGCTAACGCAAGGTAAAAATAAAAATTCAGCGTTTCATTAAAAGACCTTCAGCGAACAAATATTGCATAAAGGATCAAAACGTTTTTTTCCCTCTAACATTTTTGCCCAAATTACTTATACAAGACAAGAACGCAACCCTCCCAAATTCCGCTTTGATTCGAAAGCAGCCATCGAAGAACAAAAATTGTCCTCGGCGGCCACAAAAGCAGAAAGAGGTGCAGAGAGGCAAAAACTTCTCATCGATAAATATAATAATAACAGCAGAGGGCGACGGACGACACAGTGTGCTAACTCAGCGTCAATTGCCGCGTCCTGCGTCAGCGATACGAAATCATCGCACCCCAGATTCGATTGCGACAAAAGCGCGGCAGAAAGATTCGGTTACCATCCCCTCCCGACGCACGAATCTATCCATATAGGTGTGAAAGATTCGAGATCCCGGCTATAAATATGGATGAGATACGGGGCTCAGGAGAGGCAGAATTTTGTTGCGTATGGGGAAAAAATATTTGGGTGGGTACGAGGAAAATGATAATAATGACGGAAGAAAAAAGAATTTTCGGGATGCGATTTGAGAGGACGCTTCGTTTTGGATTCGGGACACGTCTGATTGTTCTGGAGAGCAAATGTTTTCGAAATTGCAGATGCGCCGGCATATTCATGCAAGGATAAATAAATCCAGGTTGTGGGTGTTCCCGTGGAGGTTTTTTCTCTTTCACGGTTGGGATGCGCGAATCGGTAATGGGTTTGAAGAGAATTCGAAAAGTTGTTGCTGTTATGATTTAAACGGATTGGACTTTGGTGGGATGTATAGGATTTCAAATTCATACAATGAGGAAACAATTTCCGCGCATCCTGTTTTCAAAGCCGGATAGTGTAGAATCGTGGATTAGATTGTTTAAAAAATATCAACTGGTGAGATGGATGAATAAATTTTTATTAAAGTTACACGAAGACTAAAATCTCGTTTCTAGAATAATTTATTTGTTCAGTGTAGATTTTATTTTGATAATGTATTTACTTTATTGTATGTTTCAAAATTTCGATGGAGCTTAGCGTTTTCAAAAACTTTTTTGGGTGAATTCCACTAACCTTTACAGTTAAACCAATTTTAAGATATTTTTTAATATTTATTCTTATTTAATATAACATAGTAAATGGAAAAATTATAAGATTATAGTGATAGTAGTAATAATAAATAATATGCTAGAGGATTTCCTGGGAACTCGCAATTGAAATGTAAATTATTATTAAAAAAATTAAATCTTATCGGTGATGCGAGTATTAAAAAATTGTGAATATATTTACTTTTCCAAATTAAATTTAGTTACTTATAAAATTATAATTTATTACTTACAAGAGTTGAAACCATGCAAACAGCTCCTTTTAAAATCCATAGATTCTTAACGAATGAATAACTTACCGAGTTTATTTTAAATCCATTCATTCAATGTCTCCCTAATCAACATGCAATGCACTTTTATTCCTTAAAATCCCTTATCAACAAACAAAAAGTATCGTTCTGCATGCATGATATTCCTTACCTTGTTATTTCCAAAAGTCAAGAGAAATAATTTCCTCCCTTATAAACCTACTCCATATGTACTTACGTGATTTGTTAGCTTTACTGATATACCGCATAAGCCGAACCCCATTTCAATCTTTCGCAGCCTCAGGTGAACTTCATTGATCAATTCCTTTCAACAAGATCTCACAGTGAAACCCTGGATCCCTTTCGAGACGTACTTTTTAACCTAATTATCTCAGGAGTAGGAAATAAGACCTCAGGGAGGTAGATTGGATCGATGATGGGATAACCAGATGTATAGCACGATCGTTACCATGGATTGTAGCGTTTAGGAAGCAATGCTTCTTTTTGTGATGTTGTTGAAAAGAAAAAAAAGTACCCGATGTACCTAAATTTGAGTGTATTATTTCATCCAAATTAATGGAGGAAACGATGTAAGAAAAATGCGGATAGTGAAAGAGATAAAAGAAGTTCTATAACCTAGATTTGCGATAAAGTGCAGATTATTCAGTGGTAGTATTTTATTCAGATAAGTTTGCTTCTATTCGATATTTTCTTAACCTTGGTATTGGAAACATTCTGTATGGTATTTTGATACTTAAAAGGACGTTTAAAATTCGACTGTGGGAAAAAAGATAGTTTGGTACTTTTGATCTCGTACTACTTATAGTCTCATTCACTGCTACCTAACCACTTGTTAACCAGCAATCAAAGAAGGAAAAGGAGCTTTTCGGTGAAAATGATTGGCGGACTGCTGGTTAACCGCTGGTCAGGTATAGTCATACCGCGAGGAGGAAAAACTTTGACCGAAAACCCAAAACTCTGAAAATAAGTACAAAGCCCAAATGATAGCCACGCAGATTTTACACCAAACGTTCGTTTATGAATTACCGTCCCCACTGAAATGGAGTGGGAAAATCCGTTCCCATAACAATCGCAACAATATTGTAAGACGTCAAAAGTTTTTCTCCTGGTGGTATGACTATAGCAGTAACACTGGTCATTAGTGTCCATTCGTCTACTATGGTCTTCTAAACGGAAACTTATTTTCAAACATAATTATAACAAGCCGATAACAGCTAAATACTTTTATAATATTTTGTTTTCTTTTTAGTAAAGAGTAAGAGGGGGACTTACATAACTCAATTGAAGAAGGCTTCAGCGGTGAAAAAAAAATACTTTAAAAAACCTCACCCTCACCACTTTGAACCATGGTGAATAATCCTTATGAAATTAATATTTCGATAGAACCTTAAACATCTGGATACAAACAAGGCAAAACTTTGAAAAACCTTCCATTTCTCCTTTTTCCCCTCAAAAATATTTCCACAACCACCGATTTCACTCTAATTACCCCCTTTCACTTCATTTCACTCGACCACGAACCAAAACCCAATAAAAATCCCCCCTCCACGTGCCCTAATCGCCCTTTAAAACCCGAAGAGAGCCCCGAGAATTAATTCATCGCCGAATGTATATCTCCATCAGTGCTCTTCTGATGAAGTAGGGACCGCGGAATTATGCTCCCTTCGATGTGTTCGGAAATCGCTATACCGGTCACGTCTGGTTTGGAAATTAGCGTATTTCCTTAAGCCCCTTTTGGTAATGGTATATGATTCAAAATCCTGTTAAGTAATGGGGAAGAGGGGAGATTCTCCCTATAGCGTGAGAAGGGATTTTGAGCTTGTGAAGTGAGGTTTGCTGTTATTTTCTTGGTGAAGTTTTCTTGAAAAGAAAAGTTAATGTGTTTTCCTCCTGGAGGATGCATTAGGGGATGATACAAATGTGGTAACTGTGTTTAACTATTGGATTTTTGGTAAGTCGTAATATTCTATGCGATCGGTGAAATTTGAATGGGTAGGATGTTTATGAATATTTATTTAGATAGAACTTTACTTTCTTGTATAGTTAGTTTTTAATGGGGTTTGTTTTATATCATAGTTTAGTAGCGTATTAAGCTGTTTTAGAATGATTTTTTTGCGCTTTTATTGGATTTATTCTTTAGAACAAAAAAAAATCCAATAATCCATTTGGAAAACGTTTACTGGTAAACGAACATATTTGGATAAAATATCAATACCTATTCATTTGAATTTTATGAATATACTCCTATGAATGTATAAATCAAATCCCCTTTTGAAAGCTACCTTTTCATCACTTTTAAACTTTAAAAATAAATACTTCGACTTCGAGCAACGATAAGGTAAAATTGAAAAGAATCTGAAGGTTCAAGAGTCTTTTATAGAAATGTGGAAAATTTAGCCATAGACCTTTGAATTGATTATGGGGAAATCCATTAAACGCCTAAGGATGTCAATCCTAATTTAGAAGTAATAAAATGTTTTCCATTTCAGTAGTTTTTAGTATATTCCTAATTACAAGCGTTACGATATAGCGCTACAAACGCTGTTTGTGTGGGTGGGATAAATTAAACAAAATCAGTAAAAAATATTTCCTAAATTAATTTTACTTTTACATAAATTTCCTAATATTCCCGATATGATTTGGTACAGCTACATATCCTTTCTCTTGCGTTTACATTATACCTCATCACATTAAGCACAAAAATTTAAGCATTGAGACATCTTGAAATAAAAACTCGCAACTTTCGCCACTAAATAAATTCAATCTGATAGTGGATAGGGACTCCATCTCTAACGCTAACACAATTCTCAAGGGCCGATTACTAATGCCTGACCCATTGAACAAGGCCTATATCACCGGAATCCCTCCCACCCCCCTAAACGACCCTCGTTTCCCGCGGAACACAATCGCCGAGAAATGATGACCCCAGTGTTATTGAACGCGACAAAACAGAATCAACTTTCCCAAACATCACCCTTCTCTCTTTTTATTGGTCGCCCGTCCGAAACACTAGAAACGCAATCCCTATAATACATAAATCGGCCCGTGTAGATATCATCAGAGAAGAAGGCAATACCCTCGCCCTCACACGCCCCGGCGGGCGCCAAAAAAAAAAGAGTTGATTCCCCCTCCCTCCTTTCTATGAACTTCCGATATTACTTTTATTTGCCGTAAGAAACATTCGCCCAAAAGAACAAAATCAGGGAGAAGAACAAGGCAAAAATTCCATCCGACGCTATTGTCACGTAACAAATAAATCTCTCTCCGCAGCTGCGAGTCGAATTCGAATCTGCACCTAGCCCCCCGCCGAAAAAGAACAAAAGAACAGAGAGAGAGTGGTCCACGGAAGCAGAAATCGCTGATTGAATTTCTTCCCTATCCAATCGAGTTAAGCGTCAAGATTTTTGTTTTCGGCTCCCAATGACCAACAACGGCCCCGGGCTGGGTGCAAAAACGCCTGCCGTTTACGCCGCCTTTTTTTCTGGTGGAGACGAGTCGAAGGCGCAGATTTCAATTCGATTATGATACTTTACATATTTAGAGGTTATCAGTTTTTCGCTTTCCAAAGGCCGTTTAGACTCTTCAAGCTGGTTTTTTGTAAGTATGGATTCCGTTAAATAGAATTGTTTCTCTCCGAGATGGAGAATCTGGTGGAAACTTAATAACAGAAGAAAAACTTTATGGATAAAATTTTTTTGGTGGATTTTATATTGACATTTAGTCATGCCATTCAAGGAAATATTGCTAATATCAGAAATAATTCCCTTCGCCGTCCTTTTTTATTTTTTACGATATCCCACATAAAAACTTGAATAGTAAAAAAAAATACTCCAATTATTTTATACGCGCACAAATCCGCCCTTACACAAGTTTTATGCATACTTTTGGGAAATAGAAGATTAAATATTTTTCATTGTTTGCCCCCTGTTTGTCGAGATATCAACAATTGTAAAATGACAATTGAAACATTGCAACATTGAAATTAGGAATACAAAAGGAAGTTATTTCATACCTAAGACTAATAAAGAAATTTTACATAAATCTCATGTTTTTTTGGGACCTTATATATTTAATAAGTTAAACGAAAATCTAAAGATAACTAACAATAAACTTGAATTTAAATCTGGCATATATAAATTTTTAAGCGAGCAAATTAACACTGAAGCATTATTTCAAATACTAAAATAGTCAGCCCAGCTTTTGTTGCAGTTTTTTTAGTGTCTATTTTTTTATAGGTATCAAGGACGAGCCGCTGGCTCTTATGATACCACATATTTAATTTCTTTCTTTGTTGTTTCTTTGTGTATTTGTTATTTTTGTATATTTTGATGTTCTTTGTGTGTCTTTCGTTTTTCTGTATTTGTCTTTGTACAATAAATTTGAAATTTGACAATAAAAAAAAATAAATTTCTGCCTCGCTTTCAGAGTTACTTTTTCTCGGGATGTGTGTAGTATGTAGGTATTTTTAAGGAATTAAAATATTTCTTAAAATAATTAGAATCAAAATAATCTTGAACTCACACAGACGTTTGTTGAAAAGAGAGACTCATAGTATTAGGTACAAACCAAAATAATGAATAATATCTATCAAGAGTCTGATTATCATTTGAAACCCTTCTCTGTTTGATTATGAAATAAAGAGCCCCTAAACAAATTACTAAGTTATAAAGGTTTATTTATATTTTAAATAAAATGCTTAGAAAATTTGGAATTCAATTTAAAGGCTTCAAAAATTTAAATTTCCTTAATGGATATTTAATATTTAAGAAAACGTTTTCAAAAATATTGTTTACTACATTTGTTACTGTTGTTATTATTTTGATATTAAAAGTACGAACATGAATTTTAAATACGAACTTCTAAAAGTTTTAATTAACCATACAATTGTTATAATATAGAGTTAAAAATCACGTTTTACATTCCATAATAAATATAATTTAATAATTTTGAGCGAATGATAGAAGATCAATTAATTAATATTGAAGAACTTATTCGTAAGAAGACAACCAATTTCTCGAAAATTCTTTATTTTCAAAAGATAATCCTACCTAATTCCCTTTCAGTATTAATCATGTTAAGTGAAGTAAAACGGATACAACATAAAAAACTACAACTTCGACTCCCCAAACAAAGCTTCCGCCCCAGCCTCAAAAGAAGCAGCCGATCCGCGGAGGAGAAGAAGACGCGCTGCATTATCCGACTGCCACATGCATCAACAAATCATCGAAGCGAGCAAAACACTGCCAATTCATTTGCAATTAAAATCCCCACTTATGAGGCCTTAACGGAAGAAGAGAGAAAAATAACATAAAACGAAGCCTTCCCTCTTTGGAGAGGACGATCACGTATTTGCTCCGAAAGAGAACAAGCTATCGTCTCGGGCCTGGAGAGAAGTTTCATTAAAACAGATTAAACTTTCAGCTGCCCTGCTTCCCGATTTAAATTCCACGCCGAGGAGAGGTGGAGGGATTTTTTTTTTCACCCCTGCTGGGGTGGAAGATATATATTGCGCGTAAGGGTAATAAATTATTTATCTTTTTCCTGTAGGGCTGGAGAGAAGGGGGAGGTTGAAAGGGTTAAGAACACACGACTTGATGGATGACGTAATTCCACCTGGAGATATGGCAATTTGTAACTGGAATACTCATAAGAGCAAAAGTGTGTACGTCAGGAGTTAAAAGTAATGCTGATAATTCAGTTGAATCTAAAAAGGATGAGAATTACAACTTCTCCATCCTTTTACACGGTCGATCAAACTATAGTTCTCTCTAATCCCTATAATAACTCATTTATGACTAAGTTGAAGCATAATTGAAATATTTTTAAAGTAAATTGAAAACTCCCTTACTTTAACAATCTTTATATAATTTATAGATTTTCTCCATAATTTTTTTTTATTTCGCATCACGTTTAAATCGTTTATTAGGATATATATTTTTATTACAGGCAAAATTACAATTAAAAGTAAACTTTAAAACGCTACAACATGAGGAGTTTCAAAGCAAACTTTTTTAAAGACCCTGAAACTAATATTTGAACATCAATACACTTATATAATAGGTATACAAGATTCTCTATGGAACAATCCTTTTATTCCCACTTTGGATAAAAAGACCAACTCAAGCAACCCTACAAGAAAGGATTTATGATACTACAAGAAACTCAACACCTAAGTAGCCATCCTGAAGGTTTAGACACGTTCTACAAAGCTATTATTTCCATTGCTAACAAAATATATCAGCCTTTACCGGACAATAAACCTCAGATACTGTAGAAGAAAATGGACAATGGACATTCTGTTTTTGTAAAATGTAATTAAAATTCTAGTAGTTATATTCCTGGTAATATTTTGTTGGCTTTTTTTTACAACTCCGGATTTTTGTGAAACCTGTTTGTAGTAGTAGGAATGCTACAATACAGTAGGAATGTTAAAAATATTATATCAGGTAGAATATAGTTATAGACAGTTGATTTCGTTACATACTTACTAAATAGTTATCCTTAAGATTTTAATTATTTGATAAGTTTATAAAGATTTATAGAGATATTATAACTTTTTATAAAAGGAGATAAATACTTTTTAGTATAAACATATTATCGGCAATACATTAGAATTCAGTCAAAAGAAAGAATCCTTTCATTTTTACAAAAAAATATTCTCCAGAAAATTCTGCAAAAAATATATAAACAATTATGAATTGATTTTCAATTACCTAAATAAGGTAAATTAAATATTCGGGCTAATAAACATTCCTTTTCAATACGATTATATTAATGTCGGATTGCATTATTTTGGTTTCCGCAATTTTTTCCACGTGAAAAATAAAGCAAAGAAGAATGATTAGACTTTAATTACTTATTCCGTTCCTCACAGAAGACTGAATATTCTCATTACTATTCAAACGATTATGAAGGGAGAAAAAATTCATCTGGATTTGCAAAAAAAAGAGAAAAAATAAATAAAATATTATCAGACAGGCCCCTTTAGGGTTTTTTTTCATCTCTTCGTTATTTTGCGTCGTCTTATCGAAATGAGGTCAAAAGAACAGACTTTCTCTTTTCTTTCTAATTACCTAGAGGAAAGTTTCGAATCGTAAATTAACTACAGGCGTATTCCACGAGAAAATACTGCATGCAAAGAACGTTTTTTTTCTCTGGTTGGAAGGGAAAGACCCGAAAGGAATAAAAAACTGAGGGGAGGGCAAAATAAAGCGCAGTTCTCCAATTAAATTCGACGAAATGAGGGAAAAAATACATCGACCACAAAAGAAATACTTAGTGGGAAGTCGATTCTGGGTTTTTTTTTCTAAACATTCTTTTCAAATAAACAGGGAGAAAATGCAAGAAAAGGCATTTTTTTTTCTCCGATTCAATAGACTTGCTGTGGAAGGAATTTCTGCCGTTGGAGTATATTGAGTCGTACTGGCAAATCAGCTACTACTTCTCTTCCACGTGCTTTGAGTTGTTTTCTGGAATTCCCGGGTTTTTTTCTTTAAAAATACTTTTGAAGGAAACTATCCTTCATCCAAAAATAGAGCATTTTCAATCACATGACTCTGCCTAACAACGGCCTTAGCAACGTTGTTTATTCGCCAAGTGACGTCATGTGCGAATGCTGCTATTGGATACTTCTATGTCCCGCCCCTAACAACAGCCTTAGCAACGTTGATTTTGTCCTCCAAGTGACGTCATGTGCGAATGCTCTATAGAGTGTGTAAAATTTACGAAAAAAAAAGTTGGTTCTTATTTTTCAAACAATTTATTATCAACGGCATTCAAAAGAAACGAATTCATATTCTTTTGTACTTATAACTGTAATTGATTTTTAAGAAATTAATTTCTTATAAATAATGCTGAAATTTCATTTATCTAAAGTTTTGAAACGAGATTTTTTTTGTATTACAAATTACAATGAGAAATTGATAATTAAATCATTAGTCACTTGTATAATTTCCGATATTATATTTTTCCGCATTATCAATAAAAAACAGAAATTCTTCATCATCTGCTAAAAATATTATTAGATAACAGGGTTGTTATATAGAGTGTTTTCAGGTGACGTCAAAACCGGTTATTTTCTTTTAACTGTGTACCTTCTGTAGGGCTTTTAACTGTTGCTAAGGCCGTTGTTTATCTATTGCTAAGGAAGTTTTTAGGTATGGGATCACATGATTGCAAATGGTCCAATAGAAGAATTCCACAGCTAGTCATTTTTTGTAACTGTTAACCTCTGTAGGGCAAAAAACTGTAACTTTTCTGTTTCTAAGGCCGTTGTTAGGTCCGAGTCATGTGATTGAAAATGCTCTATAACAATCAACGCGTAAAATTATTTTCTCAAAATCAATAAATGAGTAAAGAAAAAATGTTTTTGTCATTGAGATTTTCAGAAATATTTTAATTGCAACAGTTTTTTATTCAAGTAAAGTAATAATTCAAATTTATATATGACTAAAAATGGAATGAAAAAAAATGATTAATTAAAGGAGTTACATATTCGTTCAAACTACTCGGAAAGTTTCTCTTTAAAAAATTTGTTTCTTTTCATCTAATAAATATACGGTACTTAATAAAAACACTATGAAACATAAACATTTATTTTGCATAACAACTAAGAATGCGTTTATAACTTATCTGAGTTTCAATTGAATAGTATCTGAACTTGTTCAAGATCGCGTACTAACTGTATCTGAATAAAAAGTACACTTAAATAATTCTGTCAAACTGTGTTATATTCAACATTCTTCTTCACATTTAATTGATACAAAAAGTACTCTCCATGAAAAAAAAACCCAAAGCGTCCCATTAGGGTGGTTCAAAATAACTTTTTTTGAGCTAGAGTCTGGGCCACCCCCGAACTTTTTTAGACTTATCAACAGTATAGTGCTGAAAAAATTTTAACTTCCTACTGAAATTCTAAGAGGGTGCTCAATGAACCCTAATATTAACATTAGCGGCCCTATAGGGAATGACACAAATAGTAACAGTGGTCAACAAAAAATAGGGTCAAAATGCATCTGAAACAATTTATGCAGATTCTTATGTAAAATGACCCCCTGAATCAGAGTATGACCCCAGTTTTTCTGATCAGCCTCATATTTTCGGGGGAACAGTCCCTCCCCCTTTTTACGTTTTTCGATGGCTTTGTGACTTTTAATTCGATTTTCAGGGTCTAAAAGCATTATTTAAGTCTTTAAATTACTCCTGAGAGGGCAAGAAAGTTTGAAATTTCTAAAATATGAAAATTTTTAGCAAATGGATAGGTTTAAGGGGTTATTACCCCCTAAAAATGCAAAAATTCATTAAGAATTTTCGAGGATATTTTAAACTATTTTTTCCTGGTGTTTTTTGCACATTTCATCTTTTAAGGGTCCTAACCCGTCCTCAAAGACCCAGATTTAATAAAAATATGCAGCAAGGATTTTTACTATAAGCGGTTGAAGTGTTACCACCTTAGAAGCACCCGTGGAAGAGTTTGGAAGACTCTTTAAATTACGCTGGCACTTACACACTCAGGAACTAATATTCATGCTTTGAAAAGATTAAAATAGACATAATGACAGATAAATACATGGGATATTGAACCTTTTTAACCCTTGGCCACTAAATCAGTCAACCAGGGGGTTGGGATTACACATGCAGTCCCATTTGTCTTTCGCCACCCATTACATGTCAGATGTCAGCAGCTTTAATGTCTATCCACCCCAGGATCTTAGGTTGTTTTTTGTAAAGAACTGATGGAAAGAAAAGCTTTCAACTGTTTAGTGTAGGAATAAATGAAATACTCCCATCGTAGCTTCCCTCACTTATGAAAACAACCAACCCTTAGTAATTGCGCAATACTGTAGTTTTATTAACAAGGGCAAAATATTAAAAAAATTTACTTTGTACTTTTATTACATTGATTTATTCTTATGTTAAAAGATTGTAATATATTTAATGCATACCTAAATTTTGTATTTTTTGGTATTTTAAAACTATTTTTAGAAAGTTACAATAGAATTCTCTAACTTATAAAGTTCGGGGGGCTTGAGCACCCCCTTGCAGTTGAGATATAAAGTTGAAATTTTCCCAGAAGATTACTGTCTACAAGTGTAAAAAATTTGAGGGGTGGCCCGGTTTGTTTTTGAAACTTTTATTTTTACCATGTATTGTTGAACCACCCTACGTCCCATATATAATAACTTAAACCGGCATATAATAGACTGAAGAAATCCCGTAATCAAATGACTAGCACCCGCCGATAAGACCCACTTAATTGGCTGTGCAACACACACTGATGAATATCAGCTCAGACAGACAATGACTTAAAGAGAGTGAATCTTTTTCTGCCCGGGTTCTTATTGAATCTGCGATGCTATCGCCCCGGCTTAATGCGATTTTAATCTTTTGTAAGTCTGAATTAATGAAGGACGGTCGGAATTAAACGGGGTATTTCTAATCGTCGGCTCTTTGTCTGTCTAGAAGTATCGAAGTAACAGACAATCCATCACTGAGGATTAATAGCCAGGCCAGATCAAAAGGTTGGATAAAGTGAGGAGGGTGAACTGAGGATTCTTTTTCAATGGCGGCCATTACTCATAATTTCCACGGGGTTTCTTTGTTTGGAAAAGAATCGCGATGACTTAGGACTCGAGGGGGGAAAGTTGTTGCGACGACGGCAATTGATATACCTTCTGCCGAAGAGGCTTGATAGAACTCAACAACCATGAAATCTTTTTTTTTTTTTATTTAATCTCAACATTTTTTCATTTTAAGTTTTAACATTAGAACTCCCTGTGGGGCAGTGCTGGAGAAATGGATTAAGATAACATAGTTTGCTATATGGCTTTGTTCTTTAACGTTTTGAGACCTTCATTTATCATGATAAAAGTTTTATGACCTCTCGACGGATAAAATAGCTAGTTGTGGCCCTGATAGCAATGGAATCAATTCCCTTATCAGAAAGAACAGTGAAATCCGGAAATTATTTTAGGGCAATTTCTTTTATAAATCTGACCATTCCACTGTCCCCCAAATAATCCAGAATTTATGTACTACTGATACAGTTAACCCCATTTTGAAATAACTCCAACTTGTCCTACATAAATTTGAACTTTCTAACCTCCAGACTTACTATGTTTTAACAGTTTCCTTTACGTACAAAAGGATGGAGCGAAATGAATTGTATGAATTAGTTCATGCTTAAACCTATGAAGTAAATTGTTAACAATACCTAAATCCTCTGACTGGGAATTTTAAGTTTATTTTCATCAAATTAAACTAATAATTAAATTAAAATAACTGAAAGAGGTAAAAATAACAATAATGACGAAGATAATGAAAAGCCTAGACTAGACTGAAACTCAAAGTTTATTGTAGTTATGTATACGTCACTTATCTCCCCATTAGATGCCAAAATACCCTTCAAAGGTAGTTTTCCCTATAAGTACTCCCCCTTAAGGTTCTTTCACAAAACAAACTATCTGGTCGAAGGTGAAATATATCATACCCAGACGACCTTCAACGAAAATGGCTCACAGCCCCGTAAGTGACGAACGTCAGTAATACCCTCCATTACTCGCAGCATACTTTTTTCCACCTAAATCATTAAAACAGCAGACCCCATATCCAGAGCTGTCATCAACCCATCACCAGAAAAATGCCGCTTTTGTGCTTTTCGGAGGGAGTAATGTCCCCACGGAGGCGAAGCCTTCTGATAAGTGCCTCTTTTCCACAAAAGACTCCAAAAGACAATTAGGCGTTTACCAAAAGAAAAGTCATTATATTCGGGCAGAGCCGCGAAGGGTCTTTTCTTCAGCAGCTGCATTCCCCACACCCCCTGGAACACATTCTGGGGTCTGCAGCACTATCCTGGAAATTTTGTTGACTCTTCCAGAATGACTTCTCTCCCCCGCTTTATTTCTTTACCTTCTTCCCTCTCGGTTTTTATATCCCCGGCTAAGTGCGGGCAGGTTTGGGGCATATCTGCGCTTTAATTGGGTTAAGTCTGAAACTTTTCTCGAGGGGGGGAGAGGAGGTTTTAAGAGATTAAATCTGACATTTCGGAGTCGAATTTTTGCACGGCGCGCTTTCTCTTTTTTGAGGGGGGTGTTTTAAAGGACGTTAAAGTCTTGGCAGGTTTGTGTTGGATTACTTCGGAGGAGTCTCAGTTTTTGAGATTTTAAATTGCTTTTGACGCTCTCTGGTAAAAGATGCTTTTATGTAGCTTATTACCTGGGCATTATCAATAGAGAATCGAGTGGGGGTGGTGCTGAGGCACGTGCCTCCAATAAAGCTAACATGTAACACAAGGTAAACATCCGCTTGATAAAATGACTTCTGAAAAGCCGTTTTTCCGGAATCTGTGAAATGTAGCTTTAAAAGCATATCATTTCACGATACTTAAAAATTTTACCCATATTTTATTGCGAAATGTGTAACAAAAATCCTTACTCCTCCCAAGATGACAAAATTGTATTCGTCTGTGGGAACTATCCATTTTCTCTCTCATAATAAATGAAAGTGAATTATAGGAAAAACATTAAAAGAAAACATTAAAAACACAAAAGTTTTTAATTAGCTAATATTATAACAGTTGAATATTTTCTCAAATAAGCACCAAAATATGAATAAAAGCACGTTTGTAAATATTACGACCAAATTAGTAATTAACTAATAAAATACATGGACATTTTAAACTAAATGTTTTATATTTTTCCACTAAACAATTTTCGTTGAACCAAGAATTTGATTTTCTTTAACAAAAATTGATGAAAATAGCACTTTTCCAGGTCTTTAAAGAGAAAAGTTCACAAATTTGCAAGTGTTTCGGTGTTAATATGTAGTTTTATGGGTTTTTTTAGTTAGATAAAAACTAAATTTAATTAAAAAATAAAAAATCCTTGAAAATTCGCGAACTGAGCCGAACTTGACGTGAAAGGGACTTTTGAAACACCCTGTATATTCCCATTCATCAAATGTATGGAGCATGTTTCTATAGAATATTCCGTTTGAATGTCAGGAAGATATATTGATGACATAATGAACTTACCTGACATGAAGTGATGATCAAAGAAAACGCAAAACACAGTAGAAACGCTGGTAACGAATTCCAAGTCATCTTTTTAGTGTATTTCCTGAAAATGAAACCTATTAATAACACGTCAAAATCAGTTGAAAACAAATGAGAATAGAAAATAAGGCTGTCTGTAGTTCATTCAACTAATTATGGACGTTATTCATCATAACTAGTTAATATTTAGGGAGTATTTATAAATTATGTTTAGTTTTTCCATTTCCATCTTTCTTGGACTAATTTACTTTCTACTACTTCGTAAAATATTATTGCATTAAAATAATTCTCTTTTGATGAAGCACTGCTTTTGAAACATTGATTTCTTAATCTTAGTTCCTTTCAAATTTTTGAAGTTAAGTTAATTGTAATTGTAATTTGTAAAACTTATGGGAATTATAATCAAACTTCTATTTTAAAACGTATTTTAGAAGGAAAAATTAAGTTTAAAAGAGTTGCTAAGTTTGTAAAGAATGATAATCAATTAACATTTTTGTGAAATTTGAGTAAGAAGTTTACAGATGAGTTTGTGGTGTGATATAAAATAACATTTCCTGGAACGAATTTTATTAATTTAAACCAACATTAACAACTCTTCTTCGAAGCATCCCAATTACTTAATATCCTAATAAATTTAATTTTTGTCATGTTTCTAAGAGTTTTATAAATTTTTAAGTAATATTGATGTATGACTTAGTAATTTTTAAAGTAGAAGTAGTAATTTCTTTTTGAAGTATTTAGATCAGTTCTCCTCAAACATTAAATACTTGTGACCCAATTTTCAATCATAATTTTCATCGCGTCCACCTCTCAAACAATAAAAATTCATTGAATGCAATAATATTGCATTTTGATGCTACGGTCTTTAATTACAAATTATCAAGATGGGCAATAATTTTTTTGATATCAGGCAACACCGATCCTTTGAATTTGCATAAATATAGCTTTTTAAACTTTAAAATGTATGATTTGAACCCAAAGAAAAATTAAATATTAACAAGCCTAAATAGTAAATAGGTGTTTTTACTATTTTAAAGGGGCTCCCCAGTGTCATGAACCTACGATCAACTTGGTTGCATTACAAACCTAGGTTCAACCAAATCGTAAACTTAAATTTAAAATGATCAGATGAATATTTTTGATACTTTAAGCACTTTAAAATTATATTTTTTATTTAAATTCGCTTGCGTGCTAAAATTATATTATTTTTCATTTTTAAGTCTTAGTTTCTTCTATTTTCTTATTAACATGTTCGGATTAAGCTGAGCCCACTAAGAATTTGAAGTTAACGACCAAATCATAAACTAGAAATCCAAGCATCAACTTCCTTCAGACGGGTAACTTGGTTGTAAAAATCGCATGTTGTCAACCAAGTTGATCATCTGCCGCCTTTAGATGGTTTCGGAATTAGTTCTCTAATAACATTCGAAAGACTTCAAATAACGTGCATTCACAATCACAATACCTAAGTATCTCAATACACTTTCAATCTCACAAAGAAACGTCTCTCATGAGTATCTATCTTCAATAGTAGTATCTCAATAGTAAGGAATTTTAAATGTTACTATTTTCAAGCATGATCAATACAAATGTTAAGGAAATAAATATCTTATTCGTTATAATGTAGTTATAGTAGATACCAAACGCATCGCACACAGCGAAGTTAACTCAATTAGCTTATTATCAAGTGAGGATAACCTTAATGCTATCAACAAGTAAAGAAGTGGGATATTGATTATTCATGGTAATCAGTCTCTTGAAGCTGCGAAATTTACTTTGATGTAAGGGTAATGTATAAATAATCGGAGAAGCTAAATTAGGGCATGGAGTTGACGGATGAAAGGACATAAAAGGCTGTCTATTCATTAGGACATCAATTATGTAGATTCATTAATAATTAAGTTTTCCAAACCGACATTCTTTCCTAAATTAATTGGTAAATCTAAAGAAATTATTATGTGTTACTTCCATTCCTGGAGATTATTAAATGGTTTATTTTTATTTTTATTAGTTTTATTAATAGTAAATTAATACAAATGCAAGTTATTAAACTGAATTACATCATCTACCAACATCAAATCATTCAAACCGTCATTAAAAATTTATTACTTTATTTTCAACCCACTATAAATAATTTATAAATTTATACTCATTCATCAACATCGATAGCTATAGAAACCCTTACATTGAACCTTTTACCCTTTTATTGAACAAATGTAATGTATAGCATGGAATATCTATATAACGCATTAATTTAATTTCTTCTTTTGCTTTAAAAGTAACTCTTAAAGTACAAAAATAACTGATAAGATTATGTTCCTTATGCGAGTCAGTGAGGCTAACAAGTACAAAATAAAAGGTATTATTACATAGCTAAAAATAAAGTGGATTGTCCTAAAAAGCAGCAGTGAAAACACATAATTGAGATTTAAAATTTAACACAACTGTTAATTTCTTTACTTTCAAATAGGAATATATGAAAGAAGTTCATGGAAATTCAAAGAAGAACATAAAAAATTTTGATTTGAAATTTCACTTTCTGAAAACATTTTAAAGCTAAATGCTTAATTGAAATTTCATGTGAAAAAATTTTACACTTCAAGATGAGTAATTTCTGAAGATTAAATAAATATAGATTGAGTAAATTCTTCTAAGGAAGTAAAGTTTAAAAGAAATATTAGTTTTAAAGAAATTGTGTATTATTATTGTATTGTGTAATATTAACTATTATCATTTTTATGCACTATAATACTAACCTTGTGACAGATATTAAACATTTTAAATGCATGTCACGTACTTATTGATAGAGTAAATCAACTTTCTTTTTAAATATAACCGAATTTCTAAAGGAAATTGTCACAAAACAGGAAAATTTCCTTCTTGGAGTCTAATACATCTTGAGGGACCACACAACATCTTACCACATCTTACCACACAACCCCATCTACCTCTCTTCATAAGTTTAACTTTGTTCTTCTTTAAGACTTTGCACATTCAATAAAATGAAACCTAAATTGTCTTGTTAATTTTAAAAGAAGACCAAATGATGATTGCATAAAAATTTCATCTGTTGATTGTAGCTGTTCATTAAAACATTAAAACTCAATCTGGTTATACGTCTATCAATCTATAAACCTCCATCGATGTTTTATCGACCTCTAGGTTTTCATCGATCTGGTTATACGTCTATCAATCTATAAACCTCCATCGATGTTTTATCGACCTCTAGGTTTTCATCGACCTGCTTTCCGTTTTAGGGGTAAATATCCCTTCAAGAAATAACTGTAACTTTTATCTTTCAAAGAAGAATTGTTTCGAAGGTAAAATCTAATCAGCAATTTACAAAATCCAGAGAGAAGTCTTGCTTTGAAATAATTGTTTGTGCTTGTATAAACAATTCAAAGAGGCAATGTTAAAATTAAAAAACAAGCTTTGCTTAACCATAATACATTATTAACAACACAAAAATTAAGCCTGGCGTTCTACACAAACCAACCAGTCAAAACTAGAACCTCCTCTCTCCTCAACGCAGATTAAAATCTAAACAATTCATGCGCCTTGACTAAAACGAACCATAAACAATTACAACTCTTCCGTATCCATTGCACGAATAAGAGAAACAACCAAGCCCCTCAGCTAGCGGAGTAATTGTACTTTTGATAATCAATGCGCGATTAAATAAAAGAAAAGATAGCATTAATTATTCAGCAGCGTACTCAATCAGGAGGAATTAATGCAACTCACTTTACCAAATTTTCATATTAGTCACGTCGTCGGCAGCAGATCAATAACCAGAGCAATCTACCTCCCGCTGGTCCAAAAGCGAGGATACGGAGTTTTTGGATTTCTCACTACTTTACTAAATGAGATGCTTTAAATAAAGTAGCCGGCTACCGGAATGTGAGATTTTTTTTTCTTCAGATCGCTTACGTTAAATTTCCTAAGGGTTTAGAGCCGAACAAGGGATTCTGGGATTGATGGGGTAGGTGGAAGATTCAGAGCGCAGTCTATTTTGGCATAGATTGCGAATATTTTTGGTGATTTTGGTGAGGTTTTTTATTACTTCTAAAACATTTAAAGTAAGTTTAAATGTCTTATATTTTAATTTTTATGGCTTTTACTTTAAAAAGTAAAATTAAATTACAATAAAAACTATCTCTATTTTTCATAAAACTCGTTAAGGACAAGCGTTTTTGGCTAATTTCATATTCGTTAGTCTCTTTTACAAATTCGTACAGTTTTTTTTATTTATTTAGGAGTATAATTATTTCATTTAGTCTTCTTTACTTAAATAACAGCTCAAACGGAAATTTTAATGAAGGTTAATGATTTAATTTTCATGCTTTTCCTTCAGGACCGAAAATTTAAGCATACTTCGAAAATGACCCAAACCTTTCGTTTGTTTTACTAGCCCTGTTTCTCTTGACAAAATATTCCACATCATATAATGTTTAATGATATATCCATAACTTATCAGTAAAATTACATATCAGTCAATACATTGACCCCTTAGTTAAAGGTAATAGTTCCACAGACCACACAAAACATCTGCCGAAAATTCACCTCAGAAACTCATTTTGGAATCGGCTGCCCAGTCGGCTCACGTGACCGGACCAGCAAGTGGCTTCATTTGCTGCGAGGATGGTCCGCAGCTGCGCCGGCCTTCTACAAGGCCAAGGCCGCAGATGGCAAACGATGCAATTCATTCAATGCGAGATCGTTAACTGCTCTCTTTTTTGCATTGACAGTCATTTGCACCCGATTCGCACATTATCGAGAGGAAAGCACATTCAGTTGAAGACTTCGATACATAGCTTATTATTTTCTTTAAAACTTTGGTCAGGGACCCCCAATATATGATAGTATTAGTTTTCTGAGTAAAGAACGTACATTTCGATCATGTAAAAAGCTCAACCTACAGGCACCCTTTGTAAACTCAGCCAGAAAAATCATCAAAATTGCTTTAAAAAAATGGAATGGAATTGAAACACTTGATGTACAGTGTATGTCTGAAGAAAATAACTGCAGTTTTAGTGCAATAGTCTGAAGGAAATTGAAACACTTGGTTTGCAGTTTTTATCTGGAGAAAAAAGTGCAGTTTTTGCCTGCAGACCAAATGTTTCAATTCCCTTTAGATCTTTTGAAGATTTTATGTAAACCAATAGCTTTAGTTTTTTACTGCCAATCAATCATGGGTATGTCCAGGGACATTTTTTTAGGACATTTTATTTTTTTGTCATTTCCTTCCTTAGGATCAACATTTGGCTAAGTCCGATTTCCTGAAATAGTAATTCCTTCCGTAGTTAACTTAATTGATGAAGTGAAATCGCACTTAATGGATACATGAAGGTAAAATTTTAAAGAGTTATGAAATATTTAAAAATATTATAAATAACAAATTTGTTAAAATGTACTAGATTTTTTTTTCGCTTTGGAAAAACTCCTGCCATAATTTGGCCAAAAGAAAGAAATCAGCTTGATAGTGATTTTTTAACACACAGCTTAAGAACCTCTGATCAAGTAGAACATTTCTTGTTTAAAAAACTATTTATTTGAGTAAACTACTTGAGACTAACATAGCAAATATGAAATTATAAATTGTGAGAAAAATCTTGCGCAGTAAAAAATTTCAACAAAAAACTTTTAAAAAAAAGTTGACAGGTTTCACTTGCCGAAAATGGTTTTTAGTGCAAAATATATTATTTAGAAAATAATCATCACAGATAATCATTAAAAATTGTGATCACCAGTTATGTCTAAAACAGGACATTTCTTCTTTTCTAATCACTACATGATGATCAAAAAAGCGAAACGATTTCATCCAAACGATTGTCTGTTTTGAATGAAAGACGCTGCCTGAATTTTAAAAGTGGCAAATAAAAATTCTGATCTCATTTCGAATTTTTTCTCAGTCTCCATAATTATCAAATTTACACACAAACCCTGCGTATTAAAACAAAAAATTACCTTTTTCCTGACCATCTATAATTTCTGATAGTGAACTCTTTAAACTGATAAATCTGAACCTTATTCCCTTGAATCTGAACAACTGATATATTCTAAATATAATGTGATTAGTTTTATTATTTTAATGGTGAGCGTGGTGGTCAGGAGAGTCTAATTTCAAATAGAGGTTTTTAATCTCCCTAAAATTCGAACATAAAAAATCTGTGATCTATTTGTAAGATACAATAGCAAAGATCCTTTATGAGAAATTTCAAAGAATTTCGAACATTTTTGACTGCGCCAGGCCCACAAGCGTAAAAACTCTAAGGGAAAACAAACTTAACTAAAACAACCAGATGTAATTTAAACTGCTATTACGGAAAAATATTCATAAATAAAACTAATTGAAACTATAATTAAGTAAAAATGGGTACACATGCAAAACTAGTTTTTAAAAAATGTATCCAAGTAGGGGGGTTGCTTTAGAAAACTGTAGTTATAATGTATGCATAAGAAGATAATTTGAAGTTTTTTCTTTGCTTTAGAAAGTCTGCAGTTAATTGCACCCATTAGAAGCTTACAAGCCCAGGAAGACCTTACAAAAAATACAATTGAAAGGTAAGGTAAATTAGAAACAGAATAAACGGTCAATGCTCAATATTACATAGATAGGGATAAACTTTTGTAGTATTGAGTTATGTACACAAGTAAGATCATAATCTAAAAACTCCTAATATTCGTGTATCTCTCTATTCTAAAAATAATAAAAAAACCTTTTTAATACTGTTCCGTATAATAAATTTTTGTATCAAACTGTTCGGATTCTTTTGAAAATATGCAATAAATCATTAGAATTTCTTAAAAATTTTCAATTTTAAAATATTTCCATTATTTTAGATTACGGATATGGTCACTAAAAGTAAACTCAAAGATATGCTATTTCATGCTAATATTTCACACATTTTGTGGGAAATTTATAATTTTTAACTTGATAATCGAAATTAATTGTAAACATTGAGTGTCATGTAGGTTTTGTCTGTCTCTTATTATTTTCAATAGGTTTTAAAGGTTGTTTAACACACAAGTCTGGGTTTAAACAAAAATATGAATGATAAAATACTAACGAGTTACTAGGCTGTATAATATTTAATTTAAAAGATTCATTTTCGCACATGTTTTTCTCCAGAATGTTGATTAACAATAATTATTAACATAAACGTGCTGGATATTTTTAAGGAAAAGATTTTGATTAAATTATTGATATGTTAGAACTAATAAATATTCAAACTTTTAAGGTAGTGTTATTCTTGGAGATGACTGTGACATATGTTTGGAAAGTTGGTTGACGTGTCTTCTGCTAATTTTTATTAATATTTTTTATAAAGTTGAGTTAAGTTCAGTGAGCTGGGTTTTGTGAGGATTGCGAAGCAATCCCAAAAGTCCAGCGTAAGCAGTTTACGGGGGTTGGTGAGTGGTAACGAGCAGGGGGAAGTAGCTCCCTAGTATATTAAACATAATGTAAATAAGAATCATGTTCAGAAGTAGAGCTTTTGATGATTAGAAAAGAGGAACATTTATAACTATGATTTGAATTGGTGGAAATGTATAGCTGTTAGTAACTTTTCAAATTCTCGTATTTTAACGTAACTATATCCTGTTCCTTAATCCAAGAGCGCGTTTATTTTTATGAACATAAGACGAGACATAAGACACCACACATTAGCAAATGTTTCTATAAATACCCCATTTATTCATAGCTTCAAAATTACATCCTTGAGATTGGTTAACGTGATTTTATTATAAGGAAGAGAAACTATCTGTGGTTTCTAAACGGATACAAAATATAAAATTGTCTGAACATGTAATCTAGATAATAATTCAACAACTTTCTGTACATAAATGTTAGTTCAGGGACTAGGGTGGAAAGGTTACATTAATTTTTGGTAGATGCTTAGAATACTGGAATAATTTTAAGAATAATAATGAGAAATTTTCATAGCCGGTTAAATACATTGTTTATTAATTAAACTTTCGAGCTTTTAAGCTATGGTCAAAAAGATTAAAAATTAAAAAGTTAAAAATCAATTAAAATCTAGACGTTTCATCCGAGCTTCGCCGGACATCATCAGTAGAAGGCGTCGATGAAATGGAAGATCGTGAGGAAAGCGTCCTGCATCTACGCAGTATACCAAACCAAGTCTTATCGATTTTCGTTGTCTCTTCTTTACGGTTGAAATTATTTTCATGTTTGTAAATCTCAATGGCTTCGTGGCAGAGGCGGGTGTAATAATGCCTAGTGGTGTTTAGCGCCGTTGTGTCTTCAAACCTAATGTTGTGGCCAGTCAAGAACGCGTGTTCGGCTACGGCTGACTTTTCAACGTGCCCTAATCGGCAACTACTCTTGTGTTCTTTTAAGCGGGTGTTTATGCTTCTAAGAGTAGTCCCTATATAGACCGAACCACAGGAGCACGGGATTCTGTAAACACCTGGGTTTGACAAAGGGTCGCGAGGATCTTTAGGGGAGCGAACAAATGATGATACCTTCCTAGTAGGCTTGTAGATAGTTTCGATGTTAAACTTTCTAAGTATTCTCCCGATTCGATCAGTTACTCTGTGAATATATGGCAGATAAGCTTTTCCTGTTGGAGTGGGCAAATCTCTTCTGGCGTCAGTAGCTCGATTCCCAGGATTAGAAGCCCTGATAATATCCCTCCTCTTGAAACCATTAGCTTGGAAAGCACGCATGAGATGTTTTAATTCTGCTTCCAGTTTGTCAGGTTGGGAGATGGTAACAGCGCGGTTAGTGAGGGTTTTTAGGATTGCTCTCTTCTGGGCGGGATGGTGATTTGAGCTACTATTTAAATATCGGTCAGTGTGTGTTGGTTTCCTATAAACAGAATGACCCAGTGTGCCATCAGATCTTCTTTCCACTAGGACATCCAAAAAAGGTAGTTTTTCATCATTTTCAACTTCGTACGTGAATGTGATTTTGGGGTGAATGGAGTTGAGATGTTTCAAAAATTCATCTAGAGCTGGACGACCATGTGGCCACACCACAAAAGTATCGTCAACATAGCGGAACCAAATTGAAGGTTTGTACACCGCTGTTTCCAAAACCCTCTCCTCAAAATGTTCCATGAACAAGTTGGCTACAGGAGGGCTCAATGGGCTGCCCATCGCCACACCATCACTTTGTTCGTAAAAATTATTTCTCCAAACAAAATAAGTTGTTGTAAGTACGTGTTCAAACAGCTTAACTAGATCCACTGGGAACAGATTTTCTAATATTGCTAGAGTATCTTTGACTGGTACATTTGTAAACAAAGAAACCACATCGAAGCTGACGAGTAGGTCATCAGGCTCGGTTCTAATGTTCTTAATCTTCTCGATGAAATGTCTTGAGTCCTTCACAAAAGATGATGTCTGACCTATATGTGGACTTAAGATGGAAGTAAGGTATTTTGCCAAAGTATAGGTTGGAGAATTGATTCCGCTAACAATAGGTCTGAGGGGGACATCTTGTTTGTGGACTTTTGGTAATCCATACAAACGGGGTGGTAAAGCCTCCGAGCGTGTCAACGAACGTTTAATGCTGTCCTCCAAAGAGGAACCCTTAATAAGGGAGTTGGTTTTCCTCACGAGCCGGGCTGTTGGGTCAAAATTTAAGTGACGGTAAATGGTAGGCAGCAGGAGATCCTCTATCTTTTGATTGTAAACCTCGGTATCTAAAATAGCGGTAGAATTTCCCTTGTCAGCGCGGAGTATAGTAATACTCTTGTCACATTTCAGGGATTTAAGAGCGATCCTTTCATCTCTAGATAAATTCGATGTCGGACGTTTTGCATGCTGTAGGACTCTCGCAGACTGACGCCTCACCTCATCTGCAGCATCTGATGGTAAGAGGCGTATTACAGCTTCCACATTGGCGATGATATCCTCATACGGTACTGAAGTTGGCGTAATGGCAAAATTCCCTCCTTTCAATAATAAGGATGTTTCAGACTGAGTGAGCTGTCGTTGCGATAGGTTAACAACAGTGCGGTTCACGTTAAGAGAAGGTTGACGTCTTGAAATAGGACTCCGGGAAAAAATCAATCTCTGGAATTTCTGCTTCTGGCGACTCGTTGCTATCTCTCCAGTGGTTCTAGCAGAGTGCGATGTTAGCCTATCCAAGAAGTCCCAATGGTCATTGCTCAAAATGTGAGTTAAGTATAAATGAGTCTTGTATAGTTGGTTGTCAATAAAGGCGATGTCTTTCCTTATGCCATGAATAGCATTTCTCAAAAAAGCCGATTCGGTTCTTCTATAAATTCTCTCAGCAGATGCAGATACCTGTGTCCTTCTTAATCTTAAGAACACCGGAATGATGCTTGCTTTTCTACATCTCAATAGAAACACCAATGAAGACAAATGGTTAGCTTTCCTTTTCCGAAACGATTCCAGACGCCGGGTCAGTCGATGGGTATCCTCCCCGTAGAGGTTAGTGATTAATAATGAGAAATTTTCATAGCCGGTTAAATACATTGTTTATTAATTAAACTTTCGAGCTTTTAAGCTATGGTCAAAAAGATTAAAAATTAAGGAAAAGCTTATCTGCCATATATTCACAGAGTAACTGATCGAATCGGGAGAATACTTAGAAAGTTTAACATCGAAACTATCTACAAGCCTACTAGGAAGGTATCATCATTTGTTCGCTCCCCTAAAGATCCTCGCGACCCTTTGTCAAACCCAGGTGTTTACAGAATCCCGTGCTCCTGTGGTTCGGTCTATATAGGGACTACTCTTAGAAGCATAAACACCCGCTTAAAAGAACACAAGAGTAGTTGCCGATTAGGGCACGTTGAAAAGTCAGCCGTAGCCGAACACGCGTTCTTGACTGGCCACAACATTAGGTTTGAAGACACAACGGCGCTAAACACCACTAGGCATTATTACACCCGCCTCTGCCACGAAGCCATTGAGATTTACAAACATGAAAATAATTTCAACCGTAAAGAAGAGACAACGAAAATCGATAAGACTTGGTTTGGTATACTGCGTAGATGCAGGACGCTTTCCTCACGATCTTCCATTTCATCGACGCCTTCTACTGATGATGTCCGGCGAAGCTCGGATGAAACGTCTAGATTTTAATTGATTTTTAACTTTTTAATTTTTAATCTTTTTGACCATAGCTTAAAAGCTCGAAAGTTTAATTAATAAACAATGTATTTAACCGGCTATGAAAATTTCTCATTATTAATCACTAACCTCTACGGGGAGGATACCCATCGACTGACCCGGCGTCTGGAATCGTTTCGGAAAAGGAAAGCTAACCATTTGTCTTCATTGGTGTTTCTATTGAGATGTAGAAAAGCAAGCATCATTCCGGTGTTCTTAAGATTAAGAAGGACACAGGTATCTGCATCTGCTGAGAGAATTTATAGAAGAACCGAATCGGCTTTTTTGAGAAATGCTATTCATGGCATAAGGAAAGACATCGCCTTTATTGACAACCAACTATACAAGACTCATTTATACTTAACTCACATTTTGAGCAATGACCATTGGGACTTCTTGGATAGGCTAACATCGCACTCTGCTAGAACCACTGGAGAGATAGCAACGAGTCGCCAGAAGCAGAAATTCCAGAGATTGATTTTTTCCCGGAGTCCTATTTCAAGACGTCAACCTTCTCTTAACGTGAACCGCACTGTTGTTAACCTATCGCAACGACAGCTCACTCAGTCTGAAACATCCTTATTATTGAAAGGAGGGAATTTTGCCATTACGCCAACTTCAGTACCGTATGAGGATATCATCGCCAATGTGGAAGCTGTAATACGCCTCTTACCATCAGATGCTGCAGATGAGGTGAGGCGTCAGTCTGCGAGAGTCCTACAGCATGCAAAACGTCCGACATCGAATTTATCTAGAGATGAAAGGATCGCTCTTAAATCCCTGAAATGTGACAAGAGTATTACTATACTCCGCGCTGACAAGGGAAATTCTACCGCTATTTTAGATACCGAGGTTTACAATCAAAAGATAGAGGATCTCCTGCTGCCTACCATTTACCGTCACTTAAATTTTGACCCAACAGCCCGGCTCGTGAGGAAAACCAACTCCCTTATTAAGGGTTCCTCTTTGGAGGACAGCATTAAACGTTCGTTGACACGCTCGGAGGCTTTACCACCCCGTTTGTATGGATTACCAAAAGTCCACAAACAAGATGTCCCCCTCAGACCTATTGTTAGCGGAATCAATTCTCCAACCTATACTTTGGCAAAATACCTTACTTCCATCTTAAGTCCACATATAGGTCAGACATCATCTTTTGTGAAGGACTCAAGACATTTCATCGAGAAGATTAAGAACATTAGAACCGAGCCTGATGACCTACTCGTCAGCTTCGATGTGGTTTCTTTGTTTACAAATGTACCAGTCAAAGATACTCTAGCAATATTAGAAAATCTGTTCCCAGTGGATCTAGTTAAGCTGTTTGAACACGTACTTACAACAACTTATTTTGTTTGGAGAAATAATTTTTACGAACAAAGTGATGGTGTGGCGATGGGCAGCCCATTGAGCCCTCCTGTAGCCAACTTGTTCATGGAACATTTTGAGGAGAGGGTTTTGGAAACAGCGGTGTACAAACCTTCAATTTGGTTCCGCTATGTTGACGATACTTTTGTGGTGTGGCCACATGGTCGTCCAGCTCTAGATGAATTTTTGAAACATCTCAACTCCATTCACCCCAAAATCACATTCACGTACGAAGTTGAAAATGATGAAAAACTACCTTTTTTGGATGTCCTAGTGGAAAGAAGATCTGATGGCACACTGGGTCATTCTGTTTATAGGAAACCAACACACACTGACCGATATTTAAATAGTAGCTCAAATCACCATCCCGCCCAGAAGAGAGCAATCCTAAAAACCCTCACTAACCGCGCTGTTACCATCTCCCAACCTGACAAACTGGAAGCAGAATTAAAACATCTCATGCGTGCTTTCCAAGCTAATGGTTTCAAGAGGAGGGATATTATCAGGGCTTCTAATCCTGGGAATCGAGCTACTGACGCCAGAAGAGATTTGCCCACTCCAACAGGAAAAGCTTATCTGCCATATATTCACAGAGTAACTGATCGAATCGGGAGAATACTTAGAAAGTTTAACATCGAAACTATCTACAAGCCTACTAGGAAGGTATCATCATTTGTTCGCTCCCCTAAAGATCCTCGCGACCCTTTGTCAAACCCAGGTGTTTACAGAATCCCGTGCTCCTGTGGTTCGGTCTATATAGGGACTACTCTTAGAAGCATAAACACCCGCTTAAAAGAACACAAGAGTAGTTGCCGATTAGGGCACGTTGAAAAGTCAGCCGTAGCCGAACACGCGTTCTTGACTGGCCACAACATTAGGTTTGAAGACACAACGGCGCTAAACACCACTAGGCATTATTACACCCGCCTCTGCCACGAAGCCATTGAGATTTACAAACATGAAAATAATTTCAACCGTAAAGAAGAGACAACGAAAATCGATAAGACTTGGTTTGGTATACTGCGTAGATGCAGGACGCTTTCCTCACGATCTTCCATTTCATCGACGCCTTCTACTGATGATGTCCGGCGAAGCTCGGATGAAACGTCTAGATTTTAATTGATTTTTAACTTTTTAATTTTTAATCTTTTTGACCATAGCTTAAAAGCTCGAAAGTTTAATTAATAAACAATTTTAAGAATAAATGATAAATTTTAGAATTCGTATATAACTCCACTTTTACGTAATTAACCTTCCATAGGAGGGAAGCACACTCACATAGTTCCTTTTGCACACCGCTCCGTACAACATCGGAACTAAAATCCTCCCAATTACTGAAGTAGACAAGAGACTATTCCATTCTCAAGGTACCATAAGCGAAACCTTTCCACTGTACCGAGATTCTCGGTGAAAAGCCTTGGGGAGTTATTTTAGAGAAAATATTCATGAATTTTCGACTTTGTCATTAAGAGAAACACGGTTAACGTTTTGGGGAATGGGGGAAAATTCATTTCGAAAACTGCTCACTACCTTGAGCGAATCAATAACAACGACAAATTTAAATGCAAGGGTAGTAGATTAGAGAGTTGTAAAGTACGACTACGTTTGGAATAGTAAACAAACCCTTTTATGTATACTGTGATAAAATAGTTCGATTCGTTTGGTATTCTCAGTTCAAGACGTTTGTTGATCTTTGGTAATGGTTTTGGGTTGCCATCGACTTATTTTCTGGTATGCAAATCATGTTAAAATTCGAAAGGTTTTATCTTGTTGAACGAGTCTGAAATCTTGTTGTAATATTAATGCACAGATAGGACACATGATATATTAAATTATTCGTAGAGAATTAATGGTTAAATTATAGAAAATTTTATTTTTATTATTTCCGTATACCATTTTACAACTGAACAAATTCAAGTTTAGGTTGTAAAATGGTTTAACATTAACATGAATTTTCAGTATAGGTATACGTATTTCAAAATTAATTTTGTCTTTGAGAAAATTTAAATATTTGTTTACACTTTTTGGGAAACTTCTTAGTGGGCTAGCTTCTTCTCTGTTAGTTTGCTCTCTGAGGTGACACCAAAAGTTTTATTAACTCCTTATTCGAAGAAAATAACTAGAAAATACATATGTAATGAATGTAACGAATGTAACGAATGCGCTGTAATGTAAGAATGTTGTAAGAATGCGCTGGATGTGTTCGTGAAAAATTTTACGGTAAAACTCCGTTTTGTAGCTTACGGAAATAGTCCGTGAAAAAATCACGGAAATGAATGATTTTGAAGTTTGTTGAAATTATCATTTGTCTTAGAAATAATGATTATGGTATCGTATACTTGTACTCTCGTCTCCATATCACAACTAAGTTGTACCAAGTAATTTTACCAAATAATTGTACCAAGTAATTTTTATCATTATTTTTAAAATTTGAATACACCCTCAATGTTTAATTATCGTTCTTTCAGTTCCCCTTAGATAATATCAAGACTTGATCCCACGAAAGAACTCTAAAACGCACTCAACTTTAAACTCAAAAGAACGGACTCTCAAAAGATAAAACTAACAAATAAAAAGACACAAAAAAAGCCATATTCCTCGCAGAACAAAAGGAAAATCGAGGGAATATGTTTAAAAATAAACGCCCTATCGATTTAACGAAGGAGTGCCCTCCCAATTCGATTTGCAAGCTCGTGCCTTTCAACTTCTGATCAAAAGGGAGCATCTCTCGATACGCACAACTTCCAGAAAACAGATACAGTTGATTTCAGGATCTGTTTGCTCTGCATCTTACGACGCTTTGATTCACTGTGCCCCCAGGAAGGGGGAACGAAAAGACGCATCAGGGGGGTTGTCTGTAACTGACATCCCCTTTTTCAAATCGTCTCTGCTTACACACTCCTTGATTTTTGGCGCCTTTGATTATTTTCGGTATAATGAAGTGTCTCCAGGATTAACTGTTACTAGAAACGTCCTCTGTTCTCCCCTATGGAGGGAGACTTCTCCCTCACTCCAGGCGTACTGTTACAAATCACTGGAGTCTTTTATCCTGGAAACTAGAGACGCTCTGCTTTTGTCTCCGAATTAGGTTCTTCGTGACTCCTTTTTCGCAAAAGTAAGCGAATGTTCAATGCCCCGGGATGAGGAAGTGAGGCAGACATGTGTGAATTACTGAGCAATTGACGTTAATTAGTATCACTGCTGCGGTGTCACTAAACGGACTACTTTAAAGAGAAAGATTTTTACTTCATTTTTTTTCAACACTCGTAAAATCTTTACTATTGAAAGTAACTCATTTAATAATCCATCAAAGAAAACAAATGTTCGCACTTATATACTTATGCAATGTTTAAGATTTTAATGTAAGTGTTGTAAAAAACGTTATAAACAACTTTGAAGCATGAATGTTTTTTACCCCGAGGTAAAAAAATATCTGTATTTGAGAACTAACTATTTTACTCAGGTAATAGAAATTGTGTTCATTCTGCGAATAGAAAACTTCTAAAATTCTAAATTTCCCTTCTCACCTGTTCTTCTATTCATCTATATAACATTCTTACAATCGGGTTATTATTGCATTTACAAATCATTCAAAACCAGCATTAGATTTTTGAAATCTTACGTCATTAATTTTAATCAAATTTTGAAGAAAAGGGTATCACATAATTATGCATACGATAAACTATATTTATTAACTACATAAGTTAAATGTGAATAAAAATTATACCTATAAAAATAATTTAATTCTTTAACAATTAATTGTTATTCCAAATATCTCATTCGATATACTGTACGAACTTGGTTTAGAATTCACTGAAAACTGTCCCTGTAATTAGTATAGCCTAATTCTTTAGACTTTATTCATTTATTCAGTAAAGCAACATTTACATACATTAATTAAACATTATTTCGAGTTGTTCTACTAAAGTTTAATATCGAAACGGTAAGTTCATTTTCGAATTTATGTATACTAAATATCTAGTCAAAGATATATTTTCGAGTTACTGTTATTCTTTATACAACGTTATCGGCCAGGAATTTCTTTTAGTAATATAGAAGAACAGAAAATAATGTAATCTAAATTTGATAATTTCAAAACCCTAGTCAATACTAATTACAAAAAGTCTCTATCGAAACCGTTATTACTGTTGTATCCAATCATAGTATTTTATGAAACATATCCTCCATCAACTCTTGTGACGTTCTCTATGTCTGCCTACTTTCTCAATCATGTGATTCCCTCCTCTTATATGTCTACATCTTCTTCTCTCTGTAACTTTCAAAGCTTAAGCATTCATTATATCACCGTATTCATATTTAATCTCTCAATGTTTTTATAGTGAAGTAGTAGTAAAATAAACTATCTAAACTACTATGGACAATCTCAATGGATTTATGAGTCTCTTCACAGAGTGAGAAGTTCTATGCGCTACTGAGACACCAAAGGTAAGCAACCAAATTATTTTTGCTACCTTAATCAGTTCTATTGAACTGCAACAATTACTATAGTATATAGTAGGGTTGCAAAACCAGTTTATATCAGAGTAGGGACATAATTTGGTGTGAAATATTCATGAAAGCTTCCGCTTTTTGAAGATATGTTCGACCGAAGTAGCAACAAGTGGAAAAGAGAAATCTACTATATAATAATTCATATAGGTACATATTGAAGAAAATAATCAATATTATTAATATTATCAGGATATAAAAGATTTCAATTATTTTTTGGTGTAGAGAAAATTATGAAATAGGGAGAATTCAGCGGACAATCTTGACAAATGTTCATCACTTGAACATAAAACTGGAAGCTTTTCAAAATATTATCCCAAACTTGTTTACTGTAACTTTTTTTTTACTCTTCTCTCTTCTCTATATTTCCCATTTTAAAAAATAAGTGTTCTAAAAAAATTGATCGAATTGCTAACGCATAGAAATCGTACTTTGTCTACTCTTAATATTATAGGCAAAATTATATTTCTGACTGCAATTATAAAAGATTAATGCAGCGGTAAATGAAGAAGTTAAAATCTAGAATTCCCTCTTACGTGTTGGCCAAGCCAAACTCCCAGGTAGGCGGTACATACAAGATCGGTAACGGCACAACCAACTTGCGGTCGATTAAAGCAGGCTGGGAATAGAGAGAATCTTCTACACCTGGATCTATTATCACACTACCAAAGAAATGGCTTAAAAGTGTCGTCCTTTAAAGTTTAGACTACGTTGTTATTAACGATTGCATTGCAAGAAAAACGTTAAAGGAGGAGAAGGTAAGATAATTACTTAAAATTCATTAACAGGTTAGTTGGTAATTCAAAATGTACCTGAGGAAGAGGCCTCGATGAATTTCGATCTTAATCTATTTAACACATGTGCAAATTAAACTTGTAAAGGGAAATATGAACGTAAGGAGGAAATACAGCCCCTATTTGAATTTTTATAAGTTCTGAATATGTAGAAAAACGTAAAATGCCAAACCCTTCTGAGGTTAAAGTGTGATTATATTACTAAACTATCTGTCCAATACTTTTAACTGTTAACAGGAAAAGCTTTTGTTAATATTTAGATCAGTGACTACTGTAATCAGCAAATTTAGGGGAGAAATCATTATAAAATGCTAGTAAATAGTTAAAAAGTGTAATTATTGTTTGCAAGGTATATTTAAATGAAGGGAGTATAACTTAAATCGAAATTTTCAGAAGACGTATCAAATTGCATCAGCGCACCACTTAAAAGAATGTTTTTCTTAACTGACAATAAATAGAATAAATTGAAGAAAATTTACCTAATTTCTATTGTAACACGTCATCTTTCACAAAGAAAATGTTAACAATTTGAGAAGCAGCCTTAATCTTAGAAAAAAATATGTTGATTAAGTATAGAATTAAATAGTTTTGGTTGAGGAGGAACTAGATGACTAAATAAAACAAGGAAAGAATTAGCCTTTGAAAAATATTTAGCTTTAGTTTTTAAGTAACTATGAGAATGTTTTATTAAAAAAATGTGAAGAATATGATCCCCTCCCTCGAAACTAAGGGGAAGGGGAAACGTTCAATAACCCTGATTCATACCACCCCATCAATGCGTCATAACACATACCGATAGCTCATGACTCATAAGTCAGGGAAGGATCGTGCAACAAACATTGAAGAGTATTTTTATACGTGAAATTTTTATTTTACGCTTTAAAATACAACTCGAGTTCTCTATTACAAAAGTTTACTCAATCATATTATTTTTTAAATTGTGCGTTTTAGCTTGAATGAGTTAAATAGAGTAAAAAGTCAAGGGATCGTGATATTTTTGAATGAAATGGTACATGGAAAAAATTATTAATAAGGTTATTTGCCAGGAATGTTTGTAATGGGCGTTGGGTCTCTATCCTTTTATGAAATATTAGCAAGTGAAATAATTTTTAGAAAATAGTCTACCAAACACATGGATATGTCATCAAATTTGGCCTTTTTTTTAGAAATTGTCGAAATGAAAATAATGCAGAATCTCCTGCAGAATAAAACTAACTCCACGAACACTCGTGTTACATTTTCCCCATAAACAAACACTCTCTCTCTCTCTCTCTTTTAAGAAAAAAAGCACACAACAGTTCCGCCTTACCTCGATCAAAACACAACGCTCTTAATAATCCAATCGGTCAGAAT
This sequence comes from Tetragnatha montana, assembly GCA_963680715.1. Taxonomy (NCBI): domain Eukaryota; kingdom Metazoa; phylum Arthropoda; class Arachnida; order Araneae; family Tetragnathidae; genus Tetragnatha; species Tetragnatha montana. Next base: position 34,763,891 of record OY796674.1, on the reverse strand, counting down.
CCAGCGAACCTCTCTCACAGTAAGCAACAACAATAATCAACCACACCAATATGATGTGTCTTCAATCACCACCTCGTTACTGGATAGATCCACTGGCAACCAGCGCTTCGGCGGAACGTCATTCGACCACAGACTCGGGCTCGTTTATAAGCCGAGCGGAGAGCGGTGGCCGCGAGGGGGCGCAACCGTCCGCCGGGTTTATTTACGCCCCAAGGTCCGCTCTGCCCCCCCTCCCTGCCTTTGCGTGCAGTGGGGTGTGGGGCGGCCGCATATCGTGATGGAATAAAGAGATGTGACATTGTGGCGTTCGCAGGGGGTGAATTGCAAAGAGTGCTGAAAAAGACTGGGTATGAAGTTGCGGGGTGATTCATTGTTCCCCCCTTTTTGAAGTTTATTGGGGGTATAAAGCCCTCTCCTCCCTTTTTATTTTAAATATTTGAATACCTATCATGCGTGATGTGTGAGGAGAACAAAAAAAATCGTTATCTGTCCCGTTAAATGTCGCCATGCTGATCTGGGTGCCAAATATTGGAAATATCGGCCCGAAAACTGCTTACTGACCAAATAAAACATGGAGTTATACTAACGAAAACCATTAAAATTTGTCGATATTTGAATATTTGGCAACCTAAACAGCTCTACAAGAACGGAATTGAACCCAAAAAACTAATTTTCCACTTTAGCTGTAACATATATAGAGGAGAGGAGGGTATTATGGAATACCCTTTATATCTTTTAGAATAATCCTACTGATCTTAAAGAAAAGGCCACAAAATCGTTTTAAGTATACATACTATAACTAATTATAATGAAGTGTCAATGGTGAAATAAAGCATTACTTATTTTGTTGTTATGAAAAAGGGTACTTTAAAAAAAGTTACGAATGGAGGGTAATATGGAATAGTCGGGTAATACGGAATAGTTGTTTACAGTGGCGTATATAGGAATTTATTTCGGGAGGGGCCCAAAATTATTCCCCAGCCCCTCCCCCACATATTTAATAGGTCCAATGTAGCTTTTTAGGTGATAACTTAGGTTCTAAAAACTCAATATAGGAAAAGTTGTTATTAATAAAAATACAAGTACCAAAGGGGGGGTCTGTGGGTCCTCCCCCAGAAAATTTTTGGAAGTTTGACTACAAAAAACAGGGTTTTATCTTGTTTTTGGAACACTTAGTCCGAATTTTGGACATATTTTTTGGTAGGAATTGGATTTTGATGAACTTATTATAATAAAGTTGTTAATAATAAAATTTGAAGTACAAAAGGGGGGCTTGGGGGTTCTCCCCCAGAAAATGTTTTGAAATTTGACCCTAAAATACAGTTTCATTAACTTGTTTTGGTACACCTAGTCCGAATTTCGGGGGGGGCCAGGGCCCCCTCGCCCCCCCCCTTATATACGCCACTGGTTGTTTACAACTATTGAAAAACTGATTAGACTTCGGAGAACAGTTAATTTTTAACTATAAACACAATATTTATAAAATCACGTTAAAATAGTTTTGTTGTTGAGTGTATTTACAAAAGTCACGAACATATATATAATCTTCTTTCTCTGCTCCATAGTACAGTCAAGATGAGCCCATAGAGAACAGCAGTTAATGCATTGAATCCAAATTTCTCCTCGGTGATCTTTGGAGAATTTTCTGTTTCAAAAGATACATTCAGCATCTTTGTTTTCCGGTTTTTATTTGATGGCATTAAGTCAATTTCAGATGATACATGAGAGTGGATCTAGTATTCCATAATACCCGACACGCCATCTAGGATTATGAACCATTTTGCTGTCGGATAAAACACTGATAGCTAAAAAACGACTGCAGCGTAAGAAACTGTTATTCTTTTAGTGCACATTATTCTTAACAACAAAATTTAAATCTCATAATTACTGGTTGGTTAAAATATTTGAACCTATACCGGCAAAAACTTTCGAAAATCCAAAAACACACTTTGTTTTGCAACAAGGTGTTAAATCTTTATGCACTGCATCATTGGAGTATTTCTAAAGTCGTTCATGGTATTCCCACGTGATTGCAGCTCTTGAGAGGGCTGAAACGTCGGTATTCCATATTACCCGACTATTCCATAATACCCTCCTCTCATTCATAATTTTCCATCGTAGGACTTTTTATTCATTTCAAAAAAGGACTACTAAACATGGTTTATTAGCAGACGCTTTCATTTCTTTATAAATCTTTAATGAATTATATATTTGAAAATAAAGAACTTGCAAAAAGATAAAATGGAAAATCTTGTAGGAGTAGGATGTATTAAGATTTAAAACCACACAAGAATTTTCAAAAGCATTTTTCCATAATTTTTAAATGCTATTTTAAGTGAAGATATACGACTTGAAATGTTCCTTCTGTAGTTGGGGGTTAGGGGTACTTGCAAGAGTGGAAAAATTAAAGCTTTTAAAACAAAAGTATTAAGCAGTATTAAGATAAATTTTATGGAAAAGTAGACCTGATATTCGTAAACAGCACTAAAATATAGCCTACAGACATGTATCACATGCCTATACTGCAAAATTTAAAAATTTAACAGTATTTAAATTTGTTAAAAATTTAATTTTTTATAATGATATTTTGTCTCTTTCAAATTTAATTATTTTTTAAACGATTTATCACTGAATATTATTAAAATATTTTCGGTTATATTTGAATGAATGATTTTACCTACTGTATTTTTAATGTTCATTTTAATAAATTAATTAATTAACTAATTAGTTAATCATCAATTGTGTTTTCTTATGTTATATAGCTATACAACTATATAACATAACTGTATAACTACAATATACAGGGTGTTTCAAAAGTCCGTTTCACGGCTTTTATTTGGAACCAACGTCTCCTAGGGTTCTTGAAGTAAGGTCTACCCCTAGGTAAGTGGCCCTGGAGAATCCATTGAAAGGACGTACAGCGCCCCTGGCGGCGAAATACAAAAGTTAAAAATATTAATTAAAAAACTAAAGGAGAGAGCAAACACCTCAGTGAGAGTATTGTTGCTACTGTTATAAGTAACTCACTGAAAAAAAATTCATGAAAATATCGTGAATATTCGCGGAGATATTAACATGTGAAAATAGCCGTTTTTTGGGCTTCAAAAAAGGAAAAGTTCGGAAATTTGCAAGTTTTTCAGAGTTATTATGTAGTTTTGTATCTTTTTAGTTAAATGAAGTAAAATTTTAATCAAAAAATCAAAAAAACTTGCAAATTTTTGAACTTTTTCCTTTTTGATGACTGAAAAAGTGCTATTTTCACAAGCTAATATCTCCGCGAATATTCACGATATTTTCATGAAATTTTTTTCAGTGAGTTACTTATAACAGTGGCAACAATACACTCATTGAGGTATTTGCTCTATCTCCTTTAGTTTTTTAATTAATTTTTTTAACTTTTTTATTTTTCCGCTTGGGGCGCTGTATGTCCTTTCAATGGATTCTCCAAGGTCACTTACCTAGGGGTAGACCTTACTTCCAGGACCCTAGGATACCTTGGTTTCAAATAAAAGCCGTGAAACGGACTTTTGAAACACCCTGTATACATGGAAAATGACTTTGGAAAATGCTTCAAACGTTTTTAACAAGAATTTGAAAAAAGGTCGATTTGTTGAGTCCAAAAAAATTGAAAATTTGAAAGAAAAAAAATTAACTTTTTACAGTCTAACTAATACTAATTTACAGTCTATACTAATTTTAGTATGTTACTATTTAAGTCATTTCTAAGGGAACCCCGTTTAAATTACTTCTTTTGCAGTTATTTTGTGGTTTTAAGATATGTTTTATTTTTTTTTCGAATATCCAATTTTTTAAATAATTTTTAAAAATCGAAATTTTAATTTTTTAAAATTCTAAATGGAATATTCGTATTCAGCACTGAAAAATAGCCTAGAAACATGTATCATAAGTCTCGATTATTATTAATTGATTTTTTGAAATTTTTTTCTGCCATTTTTTAAAAATTAAAAAAAAAAAATAAACTTCCCGCGGACCGATTTTGTCCGATTTTTAGTATGTCATTGAGGTCATTCCTAAGTGAAAACCGTTGAAAAACTAAATTTGGCAATTTTTTACCAGTTAAGTCACAGATTGCCTGGACTATCGAGGGAGGGTTTGATCCAACACTTTTTCTGAGGTACCTTCTTATTCTTACCTTACGGGTACATTTTTACTCAAGTTTAAACATACACGTTGTATATTGATTTTTTTATTTTGGGTCAAAATTTTGTAAACAAAATGAATTAAGTAAAATTGTAGGATCTAGGGGTCCTCAAACCGAAAAAGTTTAGAAAATTCACCCTCAAAATAGCGTTTCTGCTCATTATGAGGACTTTTTGGATTGTAAGTGGCAGAATTTTCAAGGAAAAACAGTACAGAGTACCATAAACAGCAAAATTTCGTGGAGGGTCCATACTTCAGAAAAATTTTGTAAATTTGCCCCTAAAAGTAGTGTTTTAATTCATATTTTAGACCTTCTAAGTTCGACAAAATGAGGATCACTCCTCTTGGGTCACAGAATTTTCAAGGAAAACCAGTAAATAATAGATTTCAAAATTTTGAGGTGGGTTTGGGGTCCTCCTCCAGAAAATTTTAGAATTTTCCCCCCTAAAAGTAGTGTTTTGACTCATTTTAAGACCTTTTGGGTTACACCGCTCCTTGTGAGTCATTGTTGGGTGACACCGCTCCTTGACCTATAAACATGTATTACAAGTTTATATAGTAATATTAAAATCAAAAATTTCTGATAGAAGGATGCTAAAGTATTACCTGTTTTTACTTGTCTATATGATAGCTTTACATTTCACCAGTTTCAATTTATCAAATTAATTAATTAACTTATTAAATACGAGTAAATTCCACCAGTTTTCCATTACATATAAATATAACTTATCTGTGGAAAATATCCACTGAAAAATGACCTTTTCAACAGCATCAAAAGTTTGGGGCACCAATTTGTAAAAAAATACATTTTTCGCAACAAAAAAAAAGACGGAAATTTAAAAAAAATTGAACTTTTTTAACTTGTAAAATTTTTTATATCTTTTGATGTTTTGTTAGGTTTTTAGGAGGGTTTTAATTTGTTCCTATGGCTAATTATTCAAATTAATTTTAAAAGTTGAAATTTTAATTATTTATTAAAAAAATTTTCGAGCTTTAAGCTGTGGTCAAGAATTAAGAATTAATCAAAATCTAAACGTTTCGTCCGTATTTCGCCGGACATCATCAGTAGAAGGCGTTTCATATCAGTATACTGATTTCCATAATAAATGCCATAATAAAATAAATAAGCCATTTCATCGAGGCAGATACAGGGTGTCCCAAAATTAACTGAACGATTTCAAAAATTAATAAAAAGTAAACTAAGAGCGATAAAAATATGCGGTCTGCTGCTACCTACTTAGCTGGTCTAAGAATTTTTTCTCACAAAATTTCGAAAATTCGTAGTTCACAAATACTTTAACAGATGGCAGCTCTGAAAATTCGAACGTTAGGGAATTTCAATACTCAAGATCCCTATTTTCAGAATTCTTACGGAATTTTGTGATGATTCGATTTTAGAATCGAATAAAGAATCTTTTAATACGTATTTCTTGGAATCAAACCTTTATTCCAGTCAAAAGGTCCGGTTTTAAGAAAGTTTGACTTATCAAACTTAAAATGGATTTTTGAATAACTTTAAGAAGAATTGAGAATAAATTAAGAATAAATTGAACTTCGCATCTATTGAAGGATCGCTATGATAACTTAAACTTTTTGATAATCTTGAAACCAACTTATTTAACATTTTTTCCAGATTGACTCATACTGTTTATTTTAGATCCGTCTATTTCAAAATTTGATTACAAAAAACAGATTTAGCCACATAATAATGCTGGTTTTCTGTTAGATTAATATCTTGATATTTTTATGATATGGGATCGTTGCACTGAAATCTCCTAAACTTCGAGGATTGAATCACAATGCATAAAAACGATTTTCAGTTTTGGTACTTTTACGGTACGCGGTAAGAAGAAGCTATACTCGACTGCAACGTTTTCTGACCCTATGACATCACTAACAAACAAAGTAGTTCCCAGTGCGGTGTCTGAATTGAAGAACGTCAATTTAAAAATGTTATTATTTTGTTAAACCCTTGAATATATAGCGTCTTTTTATCACGACTTGCGTACCGAACCTCCTCTTAGCAACCCAGCAGGCTTTCTGTTTACGCAGTTTCTGCTTCCGCGTATTGATTCTATTCGTATATCTATTCCGCGTTGCTGTCTAGTATATCTATCATTTCAGACACATTGCTTTGTTTAAGGATATGGGAGGTTGTGACATTCTTACCGAATACCAAAATAATAAAGTTATCCTAAAAACATTTAATCAATAAAGAACAAAGCGAAATCTTGTGATTTAAAATGAAAATAGGAGTATTTTTTTTTAATCGGTCATATTAATCGTACTCTGGGGGTTAACTTCCGATCAAGTCAAAGGAGAATACAACCGTCTGTAAGAATGCAATTAGAAGTTTGTAAGTCTACAAAACAACTGAAAATGAGGTGTACTTTAGAAGAAAGAATATTTGTTATGTTGAAATACATACCACAGACTCAAGAAATCTTGATAGAGTGATCGGGACCAGATCAGTCAATTTCGATAACATTATCCGATTGATAACATTAACTGGGTGGAATGTCGATCATGTTATGTTTTAAGTAAGCGACACGATATGTGACAAACACATTCTGACTTTACCATTAGTTTTTACTCTTTAAATAATCTATATCAGGAATCAACACATACATATTAGGGAAATAATTTTGAATTATATCAAGTAGCATTCTGTCCTCAAATCCCCAATTATCGACAGAAATGCAGAGGAAAACATTTTATTTTATGTTCTACTCTTAAATTTAATCGCATCTATTGATAAAACCAAGTCCTGCAAATAGACGACATTAGTCAAAACGTCACTTGCTTGTTTGGAAACGTAGATTCCATCCGTGATTGGTTCCGTACGGATTGGTACGGATTTACCTCCAATCACGGAACCAATCACGGATAGAATCAACGTTTCCAAACAAGCAAGTGACGTCACACTAATGTCGTCTATTAAAATCAAGGTAAAATCTCAAGTATTTTTTATTCCCATTCGATTCTAGAATCGATTTGCTACAAATTTAACATCCCTAAAATAAGGAATTGGAGTATTGAGATTCCCTAATGTTTGAATTTTCAGAGCTGCCATCTGTTAAAATATTTGTGAACTACGAATTTTTGAAATTTTGTGAGAAAAAATTCTTAAACCAGCCAGGAAGGTAGCAGCAGACCGCGTATTTGTATCTCTTTTAGTTTATTTTTTATTAATTTTTGAAATCGTTCAGTTGGTTTTCGGACACCCTGTATATCTGCCTCAATGAAATGGCTGATCGTGAAATTTTAATTGTTTTTCAGCCTAAAAGCAATATTCGGTTTCAGCACTCAAAAATAACCTGTAAACATGTATCACATGTCTATATTATTGTTTCGGGTCTTGTTTTTGTTTGTTTTTTTTGGCCATTTTTTGAAAATTAAAAAAAAAAATTAATTTCCCATGGTCCGATTTTTTCCGATTTTGAGTATGTTATGAGAAACCTTTCATTGCAATTTTCCCGAGGTTCCTATTAGCCTTTTTACTTTCAGCTGAACCACAGAGTACTAGAACAGAGAGTCCACGGCGTTTAATTATTAAAAACTCGGCTAGCCTGTATAGTAGGGTGGATCGAAATTTTTTTTTTTTTTGGAAATCTCTTGGGCCCACTATTCTTGGGCCTGGGGTGGCAAAAGTTGTGTATTGGTGTCAATGCAAAATTTGGAGGGAATCAAACAACTTCTAGAGGTTGCGCATTGAGCTTGAAATCTAGAAATATTAGAAAAATACACCTATACCTAAAATCAAATTATAGACAGCAAACATTTTTTATACCGATTAATTCTTGCATAAATATATCTTAAAAGATGTTTAGAGGGTAAAAATAGCTCGTAGAATTTTTTTACTATAGCCACTGTTATAGTTTGAAACTGTTAAAAAGCATTAGTTAATGACGCAACTCGTAATAATAGTGAGAAAATAGCTCTAAATAAGACCAGACGCGGAAAAAATTCAAACACAAGATTTTTCATCAGTTTTCAACTCTACCAAATGAATTTACTGACAGAAAAAATGTCTATCCCTTATCCCTATATGAAGAATGAAAGGCTGTTTTTTTTTTCAAGATGGCGGCCAATACTATTAAAAATCAGATATTTTTCAAATTTTGATTTAAATGCAAAAATAGCAGTAACTTTTAGTAATGCAATTGATTTCTAGGTAGTATCAGTTTCTCCTGTGGATATTTATACATATTTAAGTAGACTTAAGAACCATAAAACAGGAAATTGCTTAGTGAAAAAACAAACTTGTGCAATTTAATGAAATAATTGAAAACAACGTTTTTATTTGCACAATTTAAGTTAATGTTAAGTTATGTTCTTTTAAAATTGTGCAAATAAAAACGTTGTTTTCAATTATTTCAGGAAATTGCTTGTTTTCCAAAATGGCGGGTGCTTAAAGATGAACCGCTTCTTGTAAGCCACACAATTTTCAAGGAAAATTATGTACTGTTGCTTTACTAAACGTTTTCAAAAAAATTTAACGAACTGAGAATTTAGGGAGGGGCATCTCCCCTCCCTGCATCCTCCTTGTGATTGGTTTGAATTCAACCAATCACCGTACAGATAAGGATTTGCTTGACGAGGATCTGGTTTGAACTTTCGCTACTTGTGGCGCTTCTTGTATACAGGTCCGTGCCCCCCAGTGCCCCCTAGGGATTTTTCTGTTGACTTATAAATTAATATTACATCGATTAATGATCTCAACTACTCAACTCAAGTTCGAAATCGACGAAACGAAATTCAAATAAACAAAACTGTCTAGCAGAGTGAAATTAAATAACAACTAACATAGTCAGGTTAAGAACAAAGAAGCAATTTTTTTTTAAGTCTAAAATCAGTCACTATATATACACAGGAAAATTAGAATAACATCGTTGCCACACTTGGCAGTTCAGAAATAATAGTTCTACAACCATATCTCCCGTACGGCACAAAAGAAGATAATTGTGCTCGATTCCTGACAATACGGCCCCATCGAGCTCAAAGACGAAACATTTAACCGTAATACAAAAATTCACAATAATTTTTAAATTTATTACATGACAATGCCTTTGTCATTATATCAGCAACATTGCATTTTCCAGCAACATGAAATAAAGAAAACCTTTTCTTACATAACAAATCTTTAACGAAATTAAACCTTGTGTCAATGTGCTTTGACTTTTGAGTTTCATTGACATTTTTTGAAAAATGAATTGCACTTTCGTTATCACAAAATACCTTAATTATTGGCAAAGCATATCCCAACTTTTGAGCATACTTTAACACCTGCTCCATCCAAATAACTTCTTTTACCGTTTCAGACAGAGCCACAAATTCTGCCTCCATAGTTGAAAGTGCTACGCACTTTTGTTTTACAGTCTTCCAAGATACAGGGACGCCACCAAAATAAATTATGTAACCACTTACGGACTTTCGGTCGTCCCTATCCGATGCCCAGCTAGCATCTGAATATGCATTTAAATCTAAACTAGAGAATACACTTAAATTAATGCTGTAATCAGCAGTTTCTATAACATAATTCAAGATTTGACACAACATTCTCCAATGTTCTTTAGTAGGATTGTTATTAAACTGAGATAACAGGATTACAGAAAACATTATGTCTGGTCTGCTTTTATTAGCCAAGTAAAGAAGTGATCCCACTAAATTACGATAAGGAACATCAATACAATCATGAACAGCACTAGATCTCTGAACCATTACACCAGGGTTCATTGGGACATTAGATCTAAATTTAGGAACATTTGAATAAACCTTTTCTAGTGTTTTAATGTACTTTTTCTGATGCATTAACAGTTTACCATCATATAATTCAAATTGAACACCTAGAAAACAATTAATGTCTCCGAGATCTTTAAACTCAAACCTTTTCCCAATTAAATTTAGAACAGTATTTAAATGTGCCTCATCTGCAGCAAATACCGCAAAATCGTCTACATATACCAGTACTAAAACTTTCCAATTAAAGATATATGCACAGTTACAATTTGGAAGTTTCTCAAAACCCAATTTTAAAAAGGTTTGATCTAACTCTAGATACCAGCATCTACCAGCCTGATGCAAGCCATACAAGGCCCTTTTTAACTTTAATACATAATCACTATACTTAGGATTAACATGACCGGCTGGTTGTTCAATGTAAACAGTCTCTTCTAGTTTACCATACAGATAGGCATTTTTTATATCTAAATGTCTACAAATCCACTTTTTATGAATTACCAAAATTAACATGAAAATACGTACTAGGGTAAAACATACTACAGGTGAGAACACCTCGTTATAGTCTACACCTCTTGTTTGTCGAAATCCTTGGGCAACCAAGCGAGCCTTGTACCGTCGGATTGTTCCAGAGGAATCAGTCTTAGCGGTGTATACCCACCGGGATCCTAGTACTTTGGCTGCAGTAGGTCTTGGAACCAATTTGTAGACTTTTCTACTTTTAAGGGATGAAAGCTCATCTTTCATGGCCGAGTCCCATTCAGCCTTTTGAGGAGAATTCTGAGATTCCTCAAAGGAATTTGGGATTGAAATATCTACCAAATTCACCTCAACTGAAAGGTTGTCCTTTGAGTCTTTAGGATCCTCAAGGTCAGAGTCACTTGACGTTTCGTCACTACTGGAATTATCGTTTTGCTGTTCGTCATCACTGCAATTGGCACTTAGCAGCTCGTCGCTGCTGTTACCGGCACTTTGCAGATCGCCACCACTGCAAACGGCACTTCCAGGTTTGAAATTGAAGATTCTGGGGTCATACATCAGGTTCTTTTGGTCACAGTATTTCTTGGCATCGTTTTGGGATCTCAGTCTTTGGTTTTCGGGTGTATAGTAATACACGTCGATTCGGGCACTCTTCTTTCTACTCCTCTCAACCCTTCTCCATGCTGTCAAATCTGGAATCTGGCAAGTCGCAGTTTCTTCTTCGATTCCAGATGGTTGATCGTCCTCAGATTCGGAATCAGTTGAAGTCTCGTCGTCGAACATCAGGTTATTGGATCTGTAAACTTGTCGACTTCGATCGAAAATTTCATTCGCTCCTACTTTGCTCTCGTCGAAGGTCACATGGATAGTTTCTACTGTCTTTTTGGTGGATGGCACGTATATTCTGTAGCCTTTCGTGTTGATCGCGTACCCGATCATTATTCCTTGGGTTGCTCTAGGCGACAGCTTGTCTCTCTTATAATTAGGGGTATGCACAAATGCCAAACAACCAAATATTCTCAAATGTTTAACTGATGGTTTTGCCCCGTACCACAGCTCAAGGGGGGATTTTTCTTTATTCCCTACAGGGATCCTGTTCCTTATATGGACATAGGAAAATAACGCTTCCAGCCAAAAGGATTTTCCCAATTTGGAATCAATCAATAAAGCTCTAACAGCGTCAAACGCATACCCATTAAACCTTTCCGCTATCCCGTTTTGTTCAGGGGTCATAACGTTAGTTTTCTCATGTTTGATACCGTTGTTTGCCAAAAACCCTTCAAACTCCAAGCTACAGAATTCCATCCCGTTGTCACTCCTGACACATTTTAACTTTAGATTTAACTGGTTTTCACTCATTCCCAAAAACTGCTTAAATTTTGCGAAAACCTCCGATTTCTGCTTTAGCGGATAAATCCAAACTCTCCCAGAAAACTCATCTATCATCGAAACAAAATATTTAAATCCAGATTGAGTCTGTACGGAAGCTGGCCCCCACACGTCCATGTGAATTCTTTCTAGGGGGGATTTAATTCTAGTATGCTTAAGCTCGGGAAAACTAACCCGTTTTGATTTTGCCTCTCTACAAGTTGAGCATACATCTGAGTAATAGTTAATTACAGGAAGATCTCTAACGGCCCCAGTCTTTGACATCCTAGAAATTTTCCTCAGGTTACAATGGGCAAATCGCTTATGCCAAAGATCAGTTTCCTCTTTAGTCGTTAAATTAACTAACTTTTTATCTACAGTAACGTTAGCCTTTTCAAAAATAGGTCTTAATTCATAAAACTGATCGTTCAAGTTAAACTGCATCAACTTTTCACCCTTTAAGTATACAACAGCTTTACTATTACCACAAACTGTTTTGTAACCTTTCTGATCAAAACGAATCCCAGATATTAAATTACGCCTCAAATCTGGTGCATAGTAAACATCCTTCAATACTACTTCCTTTAAACTTCCGTTGCATTTAACTTTAAACTTCATGTAACCAACCCCCTTAATTGGAGCTGTTCCATTACGTGTTGCAACTGACAAGTTTTGTTTCTTAACTTCCTTATACCCACTTAAGAAGGTTAGATCGTTTACAAAGTGATTGGTTGCACCCGTGTCGAGAACTAATTTAAATCTACTTTCTGATCTCCCGACCTCACATGCTGACTTTAACTCATCACTTTCATGAGATTCGATGACACTAGCGTTGTTTTTACCCTGCTTCACCTTTCTTTTCCTATTTGATTTATACTTACAATCAACTTTCAAATGACCAAACTCCCCACATACGAAACATGGACCTATTTGTTTTACCGAACTTCGAGACCTTTCTGACCCAGAACTACTCGAACCTTTTGAATAAAACACGTCCATCCCTTGCTTACTTTTATCGTACTGAACTAAGTTTAATCTGCTATTCTCCAAAAGTAACGCCTCAGAAATTTTTTCTACTGTAAATTCCTCATCTGAAACCGCGTACAACTTTTGAACTACCCCATTAAAGTCTTCTGGTAAATCCCTGATCAATTGAAAACAGATGTATAAATCATCAATTTTATGCTTACTTTCATTACAAACAGCTGCCGCCTGCATTACCCTTCTTATGTACATGCCTATAGTATCCACCTCTGGGTTGAACTTTATACTGAAGAACTCATCCAGTTGCCTCACCAAACGTGCTCTAGACTGCATGTCGAAATTTTCTTTCAAGACGTCCCATGCTCTCTTACTCGAGTCAACATCGTCCAGCAGAACTTGAAACCTTGCTTCCAGGGAAGAATATATGAGAGAGTAACCCTTGTCGTTAAGACGATTGTACTTGTCCACCTCTTTCGCAGTTGCACCATCATCCGGTTTCTTGGAGTCGCCATTAATTAACCTCCAGGCTCCAATACCCATCAACTGAGCTCTGGCTTGAGCTGCCCAACGTCGATAGTTGGTTCCATCAAACTTCTCCAGGGCTGGTGACATCAAGCTTCTCTCATCCATTTTTGTAATTTTAAATTAAAGATATTAAATGAAATAAATTTTAGATTTAAATTTAAAAAGGGTGGGCTGGGCCCATAACCCTTTGTCTTGCAGAGTGAAATTAAATAACAACTAACATAGTCAGGTTAAGAACAAAGAAGCAATTTTTTTTTAAGTCTAAAATCAGTCACTATATATACACAGGAAAATTAGAATAACATCGTTGCCACACTTGGCAGTTCAGAAATAATAGTTCTACAACCATATCTCCCGTACGGCACAAAAGAAGATAATTGTGCTCGATTCCTGACATCAGGTTATCGAACATCATTGAAGTCTCGTCGTCGAACATCAGGTTATTGGATCTGTAAACTTGTCGACTTCGATCGAAAATTTCATTCGCTCCTACTTTGCTCTCGTCGAAGGTCACATGGATAGTTTCTACTGTCTTTTTGGTGGATGGCACGTATATTCTGTAGCCTTTCGTGTTGATCGCGTACCCGATCATTATTCCTTGGGTTGCTCTAGGCGACAGCTTGTCTCTCTTATAATTAGGGGTATGCACAAATGCCAAACAACCAAATATTCTCAAATGTTTAACTGATGGTTTTGCCCCGTACCACAGCTCAAGGGGGGATTTTTCTTTATTCCCTACAGGGATCCTGTTCCTTATATGGACATAGGAAAATAACGCTTCCAGCCAAAAGGATTTTTTCAATTTGGAATCAATCAATAAAGCTCTGACAGCGTCCAACGCAGTAACGGATCAGTCAATTTCGATAACATTATCCGATTGATAACATTAACTGGGTGGAATGTCGATCATGTTATGTTTTAAGTAAGCGACACGATATGTGACAAACACATTCTGACTTTACCATTAGTTTTTACTCTTTAAATAATCTATATCAGGAATCAACACATACATATTAGGGAAATAATTTTGAATTATATCAAGTAGCATTCTGTCCTCAAATCCCCAATTATCGACAGAAATGCAGAGGAAAACATTTTATTTTATGTTCTACTCTTAAATTTAATCGCATCTATTGATAAAACCAAGTCCTGCAAATAGACGACATTAGTCAAAACGTCACTTGCTTGTTTGGAAACGTAGATTCCATCCGTGATTGGTTCCGTACGGATTGGTACGGATTTACCTCCAATCACGGAACCAATCACGGATAGAATCAACGTTTCCAAACAAGCAAGTGACGTCACACTAATGTCGTCTATTAAAATCAAGGTAAAATCTCAAGTATTTTTTATTCCCATTCGATTCTAGAATCGATTTGCTACAAATTTAACATCCCTAAAATAAGGAATTGGAGTATTGAGATTCCCTAATGTTTGAATTTTCAGAGCTGCCATCTGTTAAAATATTTGTGAACTACGAATTTTTGAAATTTTGTGAGAAAAAATTCTTAAACCAGCCAGGAAGGTAGCAGCAGACCGCGTATTTGTATCTCTTTTAGTTTATTTTTTATTAATTTTTGAAATCGTTCAGTTGGTTTTCGGACACCCTGTATATCTGCCTCAATGAAATGGCTGATCGTGAAATTTTAATTGTTTTTCAGCCTAAAAGCAATATTCGGTTTCAGCACTCAAAAATAACCTGTAAACATGTATCACATGTCTATATTATTGTTTCGGGTCTTGTTTTTGTTTGTTTTTTTTGGCCATTTTTTGAAAATTAAAAAAAAAAATTAATTTCCCATGGTCCGATTTTTTCCGATTTTGAGTATGTTATGAGAAACCTTTCATTGCAATTTTCCCGAGGTTCCTATTAGCCTTTTTACTTTCAGCTGAACCACAGAGTACTAGAACAGAGAGTCCACGGCGTTTAATTATTAAAAACTCGGCTAGCCTGTATAGTAGGGTGGATCGAAATTTTTTTTTTTTTGGAAATCTCTTGGGCCCACTATTCTTGGGCCTGGGGTGGCAAAAGTTGTGTATTGGTGTCAATGCAAAATTTGGAGGGAATCAAACAACTTCTAGAGGTTGCGCATTGAGCTTGAAATCTAGAAATATTAGAAAAATACACCTATACCTAAAATCAAATTATAGACAGCAAACATTTTTTATACCGATTAATTCTTGCATAAATATATCTTAAAAGATGTTTAGAGGGTAAAAATAGCTCGTAGAATTTTTTTACTATAGCCACTGTTATAGTTTGAAACTGTTAAAAAGCATTAGTTAATGACGCAACTCGTAATAATAGTGAGAAAATAGCTCTAAATAAGACCAGACGCGGAAAAAATTCAAACACAAGATTTTTCATCAGTTTTCAACTCTACCAAATGAATTTACTGACAGAAAAAATGTCTATCCCTTATCCCTATATGAAGAATGAAAGGCTGTTTTTTTTTTCAAGATGGCGGCCAATACTATTAAAAATCAGATATTTTTCAAATTTTGATTTAAATGCAAAAATAGCAGTAACTTTTAGTAATGCAATTGATTTCTAGGTAGTATCAGTTTCTCCTGTGGATATTTATACATATTTAAGTAGACTTAAGAACCATAAAACAGGAAATTGCTTAGTGAAAAAACAAACTTGTGCAATTTAATGAAATAATTGAAAACAACGTTTTTATTTGCACAATTTAAGTTAATGTTAAGTTATGTTCTTTTAAAATTGTGCAAATAAAAACGTTGTTTTCAATTATTTCAGGAAATTGCTTGTTTTCCAAAATGGCGGGTGCTTAAAGATGAACCGCTTCTTGTAAGCCACACAATTTTCAAGGAAAATTATGTACTGTTGCTTTACTAAACGTTTTCAAAAAAATTTAACGAACTGAGAATTTAGGGAGGGGCATCTCCCCTCCCTGCATCCTCCTTGTGATTGGTTTGAATTCAACCAATCACCGTACAGATAAGGATTTGCTTGACGAGGATCTGGTTTGAACTTTCGCTACTTGTGGCGCTTCTTGTATACAGGTCCGTGCCCCCCAGTGCCCCCTAGGGATTTTTCTGTTGACTTATAAATTAATATTACATCGATTAATGATCTCAACTACTCAACTCAAGTTCGAAATCGACGAAACGAAATTCAAATAAACAAAACAAAGCTAAGCTGAACATTTTCATGCGTTTTGCTTGTGTTATGACAAATTTGTAAAATTTATAATCATTTTTGGTCTGAATTAAAGCAAATAATGGAAGAGTTTACTTTCTCGTTTCCGGAATACAAAGTGCTTAAAAAACACCGTGCGCGTTTGGAAAAATTGTTTCATGTCCGGATATGTTTACCTGACTTCCGCGGTCAGAATCGTTCACCTTCTGTTTTAATTTTTATCAAAATCGGAGGAAAACCAAGAAATATAAAAAACGTCCAGGTAAAGTTTTTCGACACAGCTTTAATTATGCTATTTTTTTAACTTTAAATGCGTTGCACGTTAAATTTTTAAATGAAAAATTCTTAGTGGTATGTAATTGGGAAAGTAAATCAGCACTGTGTTTTTTTCTACTTTTGTGTATTAATTATAAGTGAGGTAGACAATGTAGGCTTTCACAGACGGAGTTAGGATAATAATAAAAGTTCTTTTCCAGGCAAGTGGGTAGTGCTTGAATAGATGATGATCTAGGATTTTACCATCATCCATTCGACCAGACCCCACTTGCCCGGAAAAGAACATTTATTATTATCCTTATCCCGGCTGTGAAAGCCTACATTGTTATATACCTCACTTATAATTAATTAAGAACTTTTATTATTATTATAAGTGAGGTGTTTTTTAATTCTGTTTAAGATCGTACTTTAAAAAATCCTTAGCATAAGGCAGATTCTGTAGTTGAGCCTAAGTAGTGTTTTTCAGTTTGTTTGCCAACCCTGAATTGTGGATAAAACTCAGGTTGAAATTTTTTATACCAGTGATATATGATTGAAATATTGGATTTGGGTCTCAATTCAGTTAACTGTCCTGTTAAATATAATCCCCAAGCTGTTTTGTACGTCAAAAGTAAGATATATTGAGCCTCAAATTTCAAATTAACTGATTAACATAAATAAACATACAGTTTCATTTATGACAAGCATGAAAGTTTAACAATATTTGAATTACCTGCATATACCAAGAGTCTCAATTTTAGTGTCTGTGCGTGCATTAGCAGAGGTCGATCCAACCGAAAATTGGGGCCCTTTTGCTGCCCCTTCACAAAATTAAGGTTCATAAAAACGGCCTCTTCACAAAATTCAAATTAGCTTTGATTATTTGCAAGAAACATTCACAAAATCTTGTTTGGATTTCAAATCAAAAATGTGTTCTTTTACGATAATTTGAAAGATTAAAATATAATTTGACTTTAGTTTTTTACAAAAAACAATTTCTTTTTCTCAAGAACAATTTATTTTTCACAAAAAGATTTTCTTTTTCAATAAAAAGGGCCCCAAAAATATAACCTGGATCGACCCCTGATTATACTTATCGACACGTTCAGCGGCACAGTAATAGTAAAGTCAATTGGATTTGATAAGTTTTCGGATTAAGCGTCACGGTCGACGGGATAATACATAATTACCAATGTAATTAATAAAAGGCTTGTAATAACATGTCATTTATATCAGTTTTATATCCATTTAGAAATTTCTAAAAAGAAAAATGGTTGAAAACACTGAATCAAATCATCAAAAAGGCAATGGAATACCACCCTTTGGATCCCTTGAACCTCAAGAAAGTATTCCTATAATTACAATTGAAGATGAGGCAGAAGATTTTTCTGCAGCTCAGACAACTTCAAGGGTGATTAGAATGAAAAAATCAGAAGTACCCAACACTAACAATCATGCTTCAAAGAGTTGGAATATTACAGCAGCCTCTTTCAGTTATACTTCAAAAAATAAAAACATGGTGTCAAGCTCCTCCAGTGCCAAGCAAAATGTAGGTAACAAAAAGTAGTCAGACTATAAATGTAGTGAGTAAATTACATTACTTTGTTTTAGTTATCAATAATTTTACTTATTAGGTTCGAGTTAGATAAATATTTCTGGTTACGTTCTAAAAATACAAAGCTATTTTCATTTAGGCTGCCAAAGATTTCAAATTTTTCATGAATATCAGTCATATTTTTTAACTTTGACAGACTAGTTAAATTTTCAGTTTGAAAAGGGGAATAAAATCAAAAACCAAGTTTTGAGAAAATTGACGAAAACTGTCAAAGTAATTAGATTTTCGTTGTATAAACACCAAAGTTTTACTGAATATTCATGACCCTATTTGTATTTAGAAAACAAAGCAATCATTGAATAGTACTTTCATAAGTATTTTACAGTTGAAAAAAAGTTGATTGACTTTACTTATGAAATTTTAACTGACGAAAAACCTTAAAAACCACTTAAATTGACATTTAAATTATATTTTCTACGTAGTTCATAAAACAAAATTGAGAAATAGAAAGACTAACAAGGAGAGGATCCCAACGTGTCATCACCGATTTGGTTCATTTTTGGTGTGTAAAGTAGTGCATGACTAGGACATCAATTTGTGAAAATATTAAGAAGCAACTTTCAGAAATTTTGGAGAAAATCGCGATTAAAAATTTCAACATTTACTTAACATTTAATAAGATTCTCACCTTGCAAGCGGATCGTGGTGTAGCGGTAAGAGCTACGATTCCCAACCCGAAGGTCCCGGGATCGAGTCTCGCTGCATACCATAATTTTAATTTTCCTCGCAATCAAGAACACAGATATGAAATAAAGTAGTACATTTATAATTATCAATTTTAAAACATTTTTTCTTGTGTATAAAATTTTTTTTTGGTAAATATATAATATTTACAATAGGATCATAGAAATAATTTAATAATTATTTTTTTGGGAAACAAGGAATGAAAAGATTTTTTTTATAAACAAAAAAAAATTATTTTTATAGATGAAGTTTCACCTTAATTTATCCCTAACTATCCAAAAGAAAGTACGCAATTTTGTTATGCTAAAAGGGTTTGGTATGTGTCTGATTTGATAGTTAAAATAAAAAAAAATTTGGGGTAAATATATAACATTTACAATAGGATCATAAAAAATTGGATTTATTAATTATTTTTTTGGGAAACAAGGAATGAAAAGATTTTTTCAAAACAATATAATAATATATTTATAAATATAATTCCATATTATCCGGTTATATTGCTTTTTCCCACAAAAAATTTTAAAAAATGTTTTAAAATTTATCATTATAAATGTACTACTTTATTTCAAATCAGTGTTCTTAATTGCGTGGAAAATTAAAATTAAAAATATGGTATGCAGCGAGACTCGATCCCGGGACCTTTGGGTTGGGAATCGTAGCTCTTACCGCTACACCACGATCCGCTTGCAAGATACGAATCTTATTAAATTTATAAGTACATGTTAAAATTTTTAATTGCGATTTTCTCCAAAATTTCTGAAAGTTGCTTCTTAGTATTTTCACAAATTGATGTCCTAGTCATGCACTACTTGCACACCAAAAATGAACCAAATCGGTGCTGACACGTTGGGATCCTCTCCTTGTAAGACGTAAATAAAATTTTAGATTGTTACAAAACTGAGTCATTTTTAAACTGGAAATTTTCTGAGCCACTAAATTAAAAAATATACTAGTAAAATTAAACTTTCTTTCAATAGAGGCAAAAAGGGAACAAAATTAGATTATTTTTAGTTCCCCCTACATCAGGGTTGGGGTTCTTCCAGGACAGTGGAAGAAACCCACTAAAAGCTAAACAAATGCTCCACATTTTTAAACATACTGACTACATAAATAAACAATTTAAACCATAATCTAAACAATAAAAGTTAATTTAATTACTATTAATTAATTAAAATAATTAATTTTTGAAAAAGAATTTACTTTTAACTCTAAATTTCAAGTTAAGTTTTTAAAGATGATGTTGCCTAAGGGTTTCTGCTATTTCTGTATAAATGTTACACCATTCTTTATTTAAATACTAGCAGATATGCCCGGCCTTGCACGGGTGGAGTGTATCAATTTATTAAAATTTTCTCAAGTTACATGCCTAATTTTCTGTAACCATAATTACCAATCATCCTGGTAGTTTTTCATATCCCGGTGTTCCCAGTATTTTTTCATATCCCGGTGTTCCCAGTATTTTTTCATATCCCGGTGTTCCCAGTATTTTTTCATATCCCGGTGCCTTTTTCATCTTGGTGTCCCCGGTGCCTTTTCATCTCGGTGTTCCCGGTGCATTTTCATCACCGTGCTCCCTGTGCCTTTTCCCTCCCGGTTCCAACTGTGTAAATCTAACCTAACCATCCAGTTCCGGTGTTGCACATTTAATTACGACAGTTACCCAATTATCCATTCTAAGTGAAAAAAATCCATTAAAATTATTACAGACTTTTGAAATCCCAAAATTTGTAAATACCCCCTGTTTAAATTGAAAAAAAAAATCCCGTTAAACTACACCAAAGAAACAAATTATAAGGTTAAATAACAAATTGATCTAGTGTTTCTATCATCAACTTTCTACAAAAACTGCATGATGTAATCTTTACTTTAACCAGTCTAATTCTTAAAACTTTCTATTTCAACTTAAAGTTTCATGGAAAATGAAGTTTTTAATAAGAAAATACTGTTATAAAGTTTTTTATAAGGGTCGTTTTTAATTTTTTAAATTATTAATAACCTTTTTAAAACAATTTTAGCCAAGTTTTATCTTTAAATACTTTGTTTTATGTTTAAAATTGTTTTTGTTGTATTATTTGCAACAATGCGAGTTAAACAGATCTTCTTTAGTGGAGAAGTAAGGCGATTTTTACAAAAAGGCCTAAAAGGGGGTGAAGGGGTGGTTTTAGAAATTTGGAAATGATGTCATTGTCTTTCCCCCGTCCCCATACGTATGTGTACCAAGTTTGGTTCGATTCGGACGGGTAGTTTTGGGGAAATTGAGCCAAATCTGTTCCGGACAAACCCAGGCAGGAACCCAGGGACACCTTCATTATATATAGAGAGATTAAACATTTTGCAACACAAAAAATAACTATAATTTACAATTATAGTAGCATATTGATTTATAGAAACTTAATACCCTGAATTTTTGTAATTTCAATGGCCTACATTTAATGAGGTTTCTTTCACTGAAAAAATTAAGTTAATACATTTAGTTTAATTTAAAATTGTATTTTACATAAATAGTGCATTTATATCGAAAAATAAAACTTATTTGTCAAATTCTTTGCAGAAGAAAATAGTTTCTTCCACTGGTTGAAACCTCCTAGTAAAAACATAAGTGTAATTATTAACTCAGTACAGTACTTGCATATAATTATATTTTAATGGTTTAATTTTATTTGTAAAACATTATAACTTATAAATTAAAGCTTATTTGTCAATTTTTTTGAATGAAAAAGGTTTCCATCTGGAAGAAACCTATTTCTTCCGGCCGGTTTTTTCCACTTCGGAAGAAACTTGCCAACCCTGCCCTACATATAAAAAAGCAATAAAAAAATAAAATTAAATAACTAACAATGAAAAATTCACAACTTGGAGTTTTACAACATCTCTTAAATATCAAAATCTTCAATTTTAACTTATTGAAAATTCTCTCCTGAACATTTACAGCATGAATTCCAGGGGGGGGGGTTTCGAAATACTTTAGCTCAACAAAAAAGTGCAAAACTAGGTCCAATTAAAAAGTAGTGCATGGCGGGAACTTTAACAACATCTTTTATAAAGAATCTGGTACCATCGTCGGTTTTAAGAGGGAATACTACACATTAGCTACATCATTCTGAAAACTAGGTACATCATTAGCTACTATGTAGTCGTGTTTACTACATATGGGGTGTAGTTAAAACATCTGTCTCATGTGGCATGAGCATGACTTATGTTTAGTATGAAAAATACCCTCTGAACAAGAAATTTTTTAAATATACATAAACATTCCAGAATTTGGGATTCTAGGTAATAGGTTTGTTCTCCTGGATTTTGAGTTGAAGTCAGTAGCACCCGTGCTGAATGCAAACTTTTGCTTGAGGTCTAGGTAATGCATGTAATCAAATATACCTGAACTCACTAGGTAAATTTTAGTGTATTAAGAGTAAAGGGGTAGATCTAGCCTGACTAAAAGAAAGGGAAGTAAGTGGGATCCCTCAACCCTTAGGGCCATAGTCAGATTAACAAAACATGGTTAACTGAGAACGAAAATGGTATATTTCAAACGGTAAATTGCGAGCTTTCGTCTACCATATTGTTCCAAGATTTGAATCTAGGCAAATTGCTTTTATACTTTGTGTGTTCTATTGTCTAGTTTTATAAACACTAGAACAGCTACTATAATGGACTCTAACCGTCTGACGTCACAGAGAACCGACACGTGACCTACTAAGCTTGCAATTGGTTACCACAGATACTACACTAGTAGAGTTTGTAGTCATAGTGAGATATGATTTGGATAGTGAGAGTTTTTTCTTCCCCCGTCACTTGACTTTTATAGTCTCGAACCAGATAGGCGGTTAGAGTCCATTATCAAATAATTCATATATTATAAAAGTAATAGATATCTAGTGTTAGCAGCATTTTGTATTAGAGTCATTCCATGTCAAATCAACAAGGCATTCAACCTGACCCTCTAAGATTTAAATGAAACTTTCAGGAATTGAATATTACTATTTCTATCATTACTGGTCTTTACTGATCTGGGTTTTTTCCCCCCAATTATTAGTACCGATTGTTTTTTATAATTTTGATAGGCTTCATCACCTTCCTGTAGTAGTTCAGAATATGGGTCTTCAAATTCTCCAGAAAATAACCAAAATGCAGATGATAGCATCATAATTTTATCAGAGGTCATGGTTTCATCAACTTCTGCTACAAAACCTGTCAAAAAATTCTCCAGATGGCAAAAAGAGATTTCAAGTGTGAAACACTCAAGGAAAGTTGATAAAGTTAACAAACCCCTTCCCGAATTCATACCTCTGAGAGTTCGCAATGTTCAACTTCCTTGTGAGTGTGATAAGAAACGAAAACTTAAAGGTAATGAATGTGTAGAGATACCAGCTTTAAAAGAAAGAAGAGTTCTGAGGCCTATTGTGATTGATGGAAGTAATGTTGCAAGATTGTAAGTATTCTGTACAGGTAGATCATCTTTCTGTATTTGCCTAAAATTTAAAAGCCCTAATTCAACATTGAATGGTAATTAGTTTAATATCACCTGTAAATAATTAAATCATTTAATTTAATTTCCCCCTTTACCCCTTTTTTAATTACCTTGTACTAGAAACAAAGCTTATTCTTTACAAATTAAGACATCAATACTGTGGATTAGGCCCTTAAGGGGATACCACATTTAAAAAAAAGCCAAACTGATTTTTCTGTGCATGCAGTTCTTTTTGACATTTATGCATTTTTTATGAATAACTTGATTTTACACTATTGAATATTATTACAAACTCGAAAACTTTCTTGACTGTTGATACTGTGTTTTAATAATCAGCCCTTAAAAAACGCAATGAACCTTCCTCCAAAATTAAATAACTAATGCTTAATTATGTGTGGTATTTACAACCCTATTTTCTGCCTTTCTCCTGCTTTCCTTATTTTACCTCACAATGTCCAATAAATTTTTGATAGAGTTCGAATTTAAACTACCTCAGGCTAAAAAATGACAAATTTTTCTCTAGCTTGAAACTTCCTCTTCTTCTTGCATGAAAATATGAAAACCACTTACAAGCAGGCCCATATTTAGGGTTTTTGCTGCCCTGTTCATATCAATTTATTGCCACCCCACCTTTCATTTTCTGTTCCAAGAAAATACCCTCCCCCCCCCCCCTTTATTGCTTTTAAAAGTCTACTGCTTAATGGTTGGGTGAAATTAGCATTTAATCCTATTTAACATGAATCCTATTTTTATCCTGCATTTAATCCTATTTAGCATTTAATCCTATTTAACATGAATTAGGGTTTAAATTTTCTACAGGTTATAAATCGGGGGCTTAAACATCAATATCTCTTTAAAAGTAAATAGCAAGATAATTTTTTAATTAAGAAAAAATTCTTGTTTCTCTATTTGTTGTCCTTGATGCACATGGAAATCGGGAGTTTAAATATCAATATCTCTTTAAAAATAGATTGCAAGATAATTTTTTAATTAAGAAAAGAAAATCTTGTTTCTCTATTTGTTGTCCTTGATACACATGGAACTCAAATGGCAACTGTGTGCTTTTTATTGCCTATGCAGGGTGTCTAGCAACCTGGAAAAGTCAGGGAATTTTAAGTTTCTGGAAAAAACAGGGAAAAGTCAGGGAATTTGCTCATCGATCTGGGAATTTTTTTAGTTACTAAAATCATCAAAGGAGTAAAATTTCCAAGATTTGAATGGAAAGTAGAATTCCGTTGCAATCGATGCGGTCATGACAGGATATTGAATTGTCAGGACTCATGACAGTGGAGGGGGAACTGGTTTGAATTGAATAGGAGGCGGAGTTCGCGGAGGGGTGTTAAGAGTATTCTCGGCACAACTTGGTTTCCCCCGCCCCTTCTTTTTTTCTTGTTTGTTCATAATCTCCTAGCAAGAGTGCTTAGTTATTTTTTTAGTGCTTAGAGGATTAAATTGTTTTTGTTAATGTAGCATAACAAAGATCAATATGTCGAAGACGACAGTGTTTCAAGAAAACTGGTTAAGTGAATCTTTATTTAATTTATGGCTGGTGAAAGTACCTAATGATAATACGGTGGCAAGATGCAAACTTTGCCAGACAACTTTCAAATTATCAAACATGGGTCGTCAGGCATTAACTAGCCATACGAAAAGTGGAAAGCATCAAAGAAATGCCAAAGCAACAACAGTCTGCATCAATGGCATGTTTTTTTGGCCATTCATCCAAAGATCAAAGATTTATGTTTTTAACAAACATGTGAAGGTATTTTTGGAGCGTATACTAATGCACGTTATTAGTCAGGGAAATTTAGTTATTGGTCAGGGAAAAGTCGGGGAATTTTGAGATTGATAATCACTAGACACCCTGCTATGTGTTTGTTTTTCTAGCCTCATTCATGGGGAGAGGAGTTTTTCAAGGGGTTGGTTTATGGTTTCACTGCTTGCGAGAGAATAACGAGAGATGATGACACACACTCCCATCCTCAACCAAGATCCTTTTCATTGAAAGGGGTTAAACGTTAAACCCTGCTTTGGCCATGCTAGAGATAAACAATCTTATTTCCTTAAAAAACAGGGGGGGGGGAAATTGTTTGCTCATATATTAAGTATGCCAATATTTTTAAGAAGAAATCTAATTACATCTCAAAAAAGAAAATAACCTTTTTTTTTATAGAAGTATACTCTTGATAATTGCAAAAGTATATACTATGTACTTATAGAGATGGGTCCGTTTTAAGACTCTTATCAAAATTCCAATTCATAAAAACGGACTCTTTACAAAAGTTCAAAGATCAAAAATGGTTTGAAAATTGTTTTCGGGAGTGATTTTATCATTTTAGAATGAAATTTGCCAGTTTTGGGCCCATTCCAAAAGTTATGAACACTGGTATTATGGACCCTTCATTTTCACAAAATTCCTAAAACAGGACCCTGGCATAAAAACCTGGATGAACCCCTGGGCATTTATTTATTATTGCAAAATATTCATTCATTATTATTCATAATATGGCATATGATATGAAACTCATATTTCATGTTAAGAAATTTAAGGCTATTTTTTTCTATAAGGCTCTGTTCAAATCCAAAATCATGACATTTATTGCTTAATATTTTATATTTCCTTCTTAGCCATGGAAGACCTACTAATACATTTTCCAGCAAAGGGATAAAGATATGTGTGGATTACTTCTTGAGACGAGGGCACACACACATAAAGGTTGTTCTGCCTAAAAGTAGAGAGCCCTCTGAAGACCTAAATAAACCACATGTGTCAGTAGTTACAACTGATGAAGAATTACTTAAAGAGCTTGAAAAATTCATTGTATATACTCCTTCCCGTGAAGTAAATAACAAGTGGATAACATGTTATGATGACAGGTACTTTTTACCTAATTAAAAATTTTTTTTTGATAACGAATCTATGTCATTTCATTTGAAATCACCCAATAGATGTTGCCTCAATATATCACAGATTTTCCAGAAAATTGTATGCAGAAGAGAACATTTTGGAAAAAGGCTAAAATATTTTTTCAGAATTTTTTGAAATTTGACTCAAATCCTCAAAATGGTGACACTAGACAAAGTGGCATGCATGTTTTGTTTGTAACTTCAATGACTTTTTGTTCATCAACCGATATAGATAAATTGATGTAATTTTAAGATATAAATACCAACTAAATGATAAAGTCAAAAAAATCTTAAAATAAGGGATAAATTTTTAGAAAAGTGCATTAAAGGAATTTCTTTACCCTAAAATTTTTAAAAATAAAACCACTGATTTCACAATCTTGATTTTTCTTCTCAATGTTTCAAAATACATATAACTTCATTATGCATTATAAAAAAATATCAAGATGGCGTTTTTTATTTAAAAAAAATAAAGAAGGTAAAATAATGTTTATTGAAAATTATCCAATTAGTGAAAGATGTGGTTCTACTTTTAAAAAACTTGATAAAAATATCTTTTTTTCACCTTCTTCATTATTTTTTAAATTAAAAGCAAAAACACCCACCTGATATTTTTTATGATGAAATATATGAGATTTGCAACATTAAGTAAAAAATCAAGATGAAAGTTGAGGTTTTACTTTTAAAAAATGCTAAGAAAAACATTTTAATGCACTTTTCTAAAAGTAAATCCACTTTTTCCAAAATTTTTTCACATTTAGTGGGTATTTTTATCTTTAAAATGGCATCCAAATTCCTACATTCATCCTACTACATTCCTACAACATCAGTTGATAAATAAAAAAAGTTATTGAAGTTAGAAACACACATACCACTTTGTCTAGTGACACCATTTTGAGGATTTCAATCAAATTTCAAAATGGTCCCACAATATCAGTTTTGATCAAAAAGTTCTGAAAAAATATTTTAGCCTTTTTTCATCATGTTCTCTTCCACATAAAATTTTCAGGAGAATCTGTGATATGGTGGCAACTAGATTTTTTTTTGGAAGGGGGTGATTTTAAATTAAATTAGTTATTAACTTTGATGTCTGACCATTAGGCTGGGTCAAAAAAGATGAATTTTGATATGTGTGTGGTCTCAAAGGGTGCTTCTTGGCATGCTGATAATTAGAAAGATATTGAAAAAAAAAATCTTATAAATTAATCCAAAGAGCCCATCTAACCTAGATTTTGTTACATGGACAAAAATAACTTTCCATTTAAAAAAAATCCCTAAATTTGCAAACTTCTTTTAATTAAAAATTTTAAATTAAGTGTAAGCAGGCCCATATTTAGGGTTTTTGCCACCTTGTCCTACAATTTTCAAGCCATTTCCCTCTTGTGCTCTTTATTGGTGTTTGCCATCTGGGGGCATATTTTTTGGTAGATATATTTGTTTGAAAAATTTAAAAATATTAACCCTTTCAAGATGGGTGGCTCACCTGTGTGCTGGCAGCCAGTTGCTCCCATGGACCTGCTGCAAATATTCATCTCTTATTTTTTCTTTAATTTTTTTTTTAAATATAGAGAAATAAATCTGATTAAGAAACTTAGTAAATAGTGCATGTTTGATTTCCCACTGAAAATCACCAAGTTTAGGCCTTAGGCTCAAATTCTAAATAAAGGAGGAAATTTGTAAAATAGTTTTGTTTCACACTTGCAGAAACAAAAAGAAAGTACTTGTGCCTTTGAAGTTTAATAAAACTCTTCTGTGGTTATCTTAATATACCTTAAAATGGGTTGAATTAGAACACTTAGATTTTGCTTTTAATTTCTTTGAAAATTACTGTCATGTTGAATTTGCCTATAGATTAATATTTTAAGAAAATACCTTAAATATTATATAACCTATAATAAGCCTATATATAACAGACCTATAATAAGCAAAAGCTATTGAAATCAGCTAAACAAAATGCAATTTTTTTATAATTTGTATTATTATTGATTTAGTGAAAAACATGAAAACAGCTTCAATGCAATGTCCTATTTAAGATCTTGCTATAGAAAATGTATTATCTGTCTGTATGATAGTGTACATGTGTCAATGTAGAAATCTGGGGGAGAGGGGCTATGGGGCTTCAGCCCTCCTAAAGTTTTATTCCACTAAACCAGTGTTTCCCAAAGTGGGTTCCGCGGAACCCTGGGGTTCCACGAAAAAATTTAGGGGTTCCGTGTGACAAATTTTATTTCCTTAAAGAAAATAAGAATGGTGGGGTTTTTTTATATTAAGTTCATCAAAATGCAAATCCTACCAAAAATATGTATTAAATTCATCGTAATTCGGATTAGGTGTACCAAAACAAGTTAAAACCCTCTTTTTATAGGCAAATTTCCAAAAACGTCGTTGATTAAAAAGTATTCAGGGTTCCGCGATCATTGGCAACAATTTGGAGGGTTCCACGAGCAAAATAGTTTGGGAACCACTGCACTAAACGATTAATTAAATTTCAAAAGTTTAAAAATTCTTTCATTCACTTCTTTGATTATAATACCTTTACTTTTATTAAAAAAGGGTGAGAATAAGGCAGTTCTGAAGTTAATTTATGAGAATAACTTCGTATTTGTAAAATTTAGATAATATACGGAGTTTTTGGGATCTTAGCCTCAACACAACAATATAACAGAAAAAGACATTATCTGAGCATGGGTTATGTGTTATACTCTGTTCCACCTTAACTTGTCAGTGGAGAAAAGGATACGGTGACCGAATAACAGCCAGGAAACCGGTTTCTGGCCAATCAGCCGGAACGAGTTGCCCGTTTTACCCGGCTCTATCCTACGGACTGTATTCATTCACTTGCATTTAAAGATTTTTAATGCATGATTAAATTAAGTTATAAGATCAAAATCCCAATAAACTATAATGTAATGACACATTTTTACAAATGTGTCTGCATATTCTTTACTTTGAATTGCAATACAACCTTGTACTATTTTTTCGGGTGGATTGTTACATTCTCTGTGCCTTTCCCAGTGCTGACAAGTTAGGGTGAAACGGAGTATAGTATTTGCCTCTCATCAATATTGAGGCCTTTTACAAAATCTGAATAAGAAAAACTAGATTTTAAAACCATAAAAAGGTATTAAATTTTTTTTTTAAACATTTGGTTTTTGCTCAAAATTGAAAGAACAGATCAAGACCGAGTATTCCAATAAAAAAATTTCACCAAAAGAAGGTTTGTTATTACTTATTTTTACGTCAAAAGTTGAAAAGTGTTCCGAATCACCCTGTTTTACCGTAGTAAAAAATTTCTTACAGTGAATGAAAAGTTTTACTGTAAAACTTAAATTCTATTATAAAATTTTTCTTTACAAATTAATATGCAGTGTGTTTTGAAAGTCAGTTTTACAGATTTTAATTTGAAACAATGTCTTGTAAAGTACTGGAATGTAATGTTTTATGATTGAGGAATCTTTTGAGATGGTTTAAAGCATTTCTATCGTTAAAATACAGAAGTTTTAAAAATAATAAAATGTAAAGACGATAGGAGAAAACTCCATAGATAAATGTTTGCAACTAGGTTCCAGGAAAATATCTTTAATTATATACTTAGAGGGATATTTGCTAGTCAAATCTCTACTTCCTTAGGCCTTTAAAAAGAAATTCCGAATTCAGTTCTGCTGTCCAGTAAATATTATCCAATTTTATCTTGCAGATTGTCAGATGCTTTTAACTCAAATTTATTTTAAAAGTATCAAATAAAAAGCATAAATTTTTTGCTAGATCTTTTTTAAGGTTAAAAAAATACTATCTTCAATCGGTATTATCTCCTTAAATATTTGAGATATTCTTATGTTATTCTTCTTTTTGTGCATTTGTTATATTACACACTCTTTTCTAATCAAAGTTTTTGTTCTTTATCCCTTCATTTTCAAACTGATATTTTACCCTGAATAGCACTGTAAACCATCACAATGGTTTCAGGCATTATTTACTTTACTTTTTTTGTTTTACTTTTATTACTCTTTAAGGCAGGGATAAAATTTCAGTTCTAAAAATACTAGCCCTAGCTAGATTGAAATTTTTACTTTCCACTGAATTAGGCTGAGCGCGCACGAGCGACTTTTGTCACGGTGACAAAGACAAAATTGTTGCCTTAGCTATTGAAAAAAGTTAGAGTGTGCACACTAGGCGACGTGACACTTGGCTGATTGCAAAGAATTTCTTCATAGAGATCCATTGTTTTATACTAGTGGTATTTTTGATACTAGTAATCCTGGTCGCCGTGACTTTAGTCGCTAGTGCGCGCACAGCCATAAGGTACTAGTATGAGCATTAGTTTGTTTAAATCACAACATTTTAAAAGTCAAGAATTACTTGTCTACCTTATATATTTTCTCTCCAATGGTGAAGTTGGCTAGCAAAAATTACAAACTAAGAGATGTTGTTACAATGTAAAGCCATGAAACAAACTTTTGAAACACACTGTAGTTAACTAAACTCCATATGTTCCTTTTAGAAATATTTTGATAAAATATGGGTTGGTTAGTTAATCATTTTTATTTTTTAATAGATTCATAGTTTCACTTGCTTCTAAAACTAATGGTGTAATAGTGTCAAATGATTACTACAGAGATATAATGATGGAGAGTGCAGAATTTAAACAAACTATTGATGAAAGGTGAGGTTTTTACTAATGATTTTTCCATATTCCTATTTGAAGCAGGGCTCTCCTAAATATGTCCTCTTGAACTTTTTCAATGTAGTCTCTGTTGGCTGTTCCACTTGTTTATTTTGATTATATACAATCCAACTTACTAATTAATATTAAGTAATGTTCCCATGTTCATGTTTTTTATAAAGCTTTTTAGCGTCAACCAGATATGACATTATGTAGTATGTACCCTCATTATCTTGAACTTTAATGTTTCAAAAAGATATTTTTCCCATTAAAATTAAGTATTTCTCTAATGTTAATTTCAATCCGTATGTCAAGTTTTCAACCAAAACCATGATAATTCAAATTTTATTTTCACATTTTGTGCAATGCAAATTAATCAAGTTCAAAGTATTTTTGTTTACCCTGTCCCCCTGATTTCGGAATGATATATAAACTTAAAAAAGTTGAATTGAAAAGAGGCATCAACAGACCACAATACTGATTTTTTTTTATATATATATACATATAGGAAGTACTACTAGCATGATTCCAAAACAATAAGCAAGTTATCTAGTTATCTTGAAAAAATTTTTTAGTCCCTTTGGTTATGAGATATTGAGGTTATACTCTACTACTCTACCTTTTTTCTGTCATCCTTTTCTCAAACTATGGGTCGTAAAGGTATAGCTCTTTTGGCATTATTTTTATGTACTCCACACAAGAAATCTTTCTGGGCGGACTTTGTTGAAACGCCTTGTATAGTGATTTTTCCCCTGAAGAAATCTATAAACTAATATATTTTCTATTTTAGGTTATTGATGTTCTGCTTTGCTTGGGATATTATTATGTTCCCTGAAGACCCTTTGGGAGTTCATGGACCTTCATTGAGTGAATTTCTCTCCATGAGAGTGTAACCTCGATGACAAACTTATATGAGAATTCATAAAAACGTAAGGGACCGTTCATAGCTGCCTTATTTTTGCAAAAGCAAATTTTAAAAAGATGGTAAGTCTAGTAAATGATGAAATCAGTACCAAAGATAATAGGCACTTGTTTTTCTCTCTGCTGTCAGCATAATCTATTGGAAATCTATAAAACAGTTGGCACTTTAGAAGCAAGTGTGCCCTTGAAGCATTGAAGCAACCTCTTAGTTTCATTTGGTGGAAAATCAGTTTAAAAAAGAATATGCAGAATTGTGTAAAATTTAATCTGTTGACTTTTGTTCTTTCTCAATTTTAAATAAAATTACTGCCATCAGATGTGTTTTAATTTCAATATTAATAGCTTTTATAAATTTTTGTAAAATATGTTTCTGGTAAACTGTTATAGATTCATAACATAATTCCTGTGAGTTAGACCACTACTATTTTCAGGGTGGCCACCAATAGGGAAACTATGGAATTATCAGGGAATTTGAAACTTCTGGAAAAGTCAGGGAATTTTGAGGAAAATCAGGGAAATCTTGAGTATTTTTTTTTTACCAATCCGTTGATTAAATCCTGTATATATTTTTTTATTTCTAAAGGGCGATGAATAAATAAATCTGAATTCTGATCGGATTCACTTTTGTTTTCAAAAGCAAAGGTTTGCCAACAGCGCGGCGGGAAAAGAAGTGCTCACATTTTGGAAGTAAAGTTTCCGCATCGCGATACGAGCAGGACTATCATTATTTTATTTTCATAGTATTTGTGGACAAATTCGGTTTGTTTGTGTAATTCGCATTATTTCCAGTTAAATCTAAAACTATTTTAAAATTTAAATTTTTATTACATTTATTTTATTATAAGATTAGAACTATTTTTTAAGGGGACTATCTGGGTTTCAAACTTAATCATACATTTACTAATATTTAAAATTGAATACTTAAACTATTTTAACAAAATTGTAATTTGTATAAAAGTAACTTTTTTGTATTTCTTTGTTCTGTGATAAAAAGTAGCATTTAATAGTGTACAGTCAGGGAAAATTTAGTTAAAACCTGGAATTATCAGGGAAAATTACTAAGCTCAGTTGGTGGCCACCATGATTTTGCATTGCAGGGACTAATACAGGTCAATTTTGGTACCGTTTATCGGCACCTTCACAAAAAATGTACTAACAAAAACGGCACCTTCACAAAAATTATTGTTAAATTATATGAATAGCTTGTATATAATGGAGTATTTAAGTTGCTATAAAACTAAAGAAAAAAGTAATTTAAAGCTGCTTTCATTAATTTTATAGTTTTCATTAAAATATTAATTTTATAAGTATAAAAAATTTCTCAAAAATTAAAAAACTGTTACAATTTTTCACAAAAATTAAAATGCCATGAAAAATTTTCGCAAAAATGGGAGTTAAGTTTAAAATCCTGGATTGGTCCCTGCATGGTGTACACAGGCTTGACTATGATCCAGGGTTGGAAAAAAAAAACTTTTTTTTCTTTTAAAAAAAAAAGTGTTTTATTTGTTAAACGTGTGTGGGTGGGTTTTTTTTTTTTTGTATGATACAAATATGATGTTTTTGAATGCATGAGAGCATTCCAAATGAATATTGTTCAATTGAATAGCACAGCCATTTTATCATGTTATTTTTTATAATACTAGGGGGCCTGCCCCCTGCTCGCTTTCGCTCACCAACCCCCGTAACTGCTTCGCAGTTCTTTTCAGATCACTTCGCGATCTTAGCGAGCAGAGCTCGCTTGTTCATCTCAACAATCCAGCCTAACACTCTTCTCGACTTAATTAAGCCTCTTGTAATACCGAAAATACCTCTCTCTTGCTTATAAATAATTTAATTCGTATCATTCCCCTAACATTCCCCTACATTCCTTTTTTAGCTTATCAATAATTTAATCGAAATGTTAAGAAATATCCAGCAAGTCTACTAATAATCATCAACCATTTTGTAGAAAAAAACATTGTTGAAAATAAGAAATTAGACTCATCATAAAACTCGCCTGTTTCTCTAGTGAACGGCAACAGAAAGAGAAGAAAAAATTAAAACTTTGAATCTTAATAACTCTAAAACTAATTAGAATTTTTTGAAAAACAAAACGCCAATATTTTTATAAAAAATAATTGTATGTGTGTTTAAAATATCATAGTTCTACTGTGATTAGTTTTTCTTTTATAACGAAAAAACCGAAAACCCGTCAAAAATTTCGAAATTTAAAACTTAATTACTCCAAAACTAATTCGAAAAAAGGGCGACGAGGTGCAAAACTTCACATCTAAGAGAATGCGGCTGCAAAAAATCATATTTCTGCTGCGAATAGATTTTGCTGGGGGCGAACTCGCAGCAGAAAAAAATAATTTTCGACTTTGACATTAAATAATTCCAGAACTAATTATCTCATTAATTAGCTATTGGAACGAAAAGGACCCTCATACATTTGTCTACAAATGGTCAAAATTTCAATAATTTCCGTTCCATAGTTTTTGCATAGTGACAATTCAAAATTGTCAAAGTGAAGATTTTCTGAAACAGCAGCGGCGGCGACTGTTACTTTTTTTTAATATAGAGAGAAAACAGGACTGGCTGAAATATCCCAATTAAAACTCTAATTTTTTGAATTTACTACATTATGAATAAGTTTTCACAAAAACAAGACTCTTGTCACAGCCAAGATACAAAATCATTAAAAATCAAGATGGCAATAGCTGACAAACTGGTAAAGCAATTCCACAGAGTTGAAGGCGGGGCTTAATGGCTCAAAAATTCAAATCAGCCACTAATAGCCAACAATCAGCAGTTTACGTCATGAAAACACACCTTTATTTTTCCTTATTTGTCATTGTGTTATCCTATTGGTTGGTCGATATAGGTAGGACTTGTGGCGATCCAAGCGGGAAAAGTTGTCAAATGGTTTTCATTGTTTAAAACTTGGCTAGCCTATATAGTATCTAGTAAGCCGTGCCCTTGTTAACTCATAGCGTAAAGCTCCCATTTAAACATTTTAAAAAGACCTTTTTCACTACAAGAAAATTAAGATACATACTTTTAATTTTTTTCATTAATTAGGAGGGTATTAACAATTGTTGGTAATTTTTCAAAGGTTTGAAACATAAATTCTATTTTTAAAAATTCTTTGAACATAAAATTGGCACTTTTTACTTCATAATAAAATTAATTCACTAAAAATTACTTATTCAAATGCGGAAGTTTTTAATCAACAAATATCTAAAACAAGAGTTAGGTTTTTAAATCAAAACGAACTGGGGATTTTACAGCTGTTTATTTAGCGTGTTCCTAAAATGGGTGTAAGTTTTCTGCCTTACTATTGAAATTCACACCTCTGCTGTCCAGTTCCCTTTTGTTGTTCAAGGACATGTGTTTTTCATCAACAAACAGGTGTTTTATTACCTAGCAAGTGTTGAATTTGTCAAGGTGCAACTAGAGACCCTTTATATAGGGTCTCTAGGTGCAACCTCCTATCTTCTGAAGAATGGGCAAGGATTGTGTGTCAAATTCTTTATCTGCATTCAGGGGTCCTTTTGCTGCCCCTTCACAAAATTCCACTTACTAAAAAAGGCCCCTTCACAAAATTAAAGTTCATAAAAACAACCCTTTATCAAAATTTAAATCATCTTTAATCATTATTTGCAAGAAAACATTCACAAAATCTTATTTGTTTCAAATAAAAAATGTTTTTTTACGATAATTTGAAAGTTAAAATATAATTTGACTTCAATTTTTCACAAAAATGGGCCCCAAAAAATAAAACCTGGGTTGACCCCTGGCATTGTAAACTAAAAATCCAGTAAGTGAGGATGATAAGCTTTCTTTATTTTCATTTGAATGTAAAAATGTTGATTTTAGCTGCACAACAGGTTTTAGATTAAAGGAAAAAATTAGATTTGTTTGGATTCTCAGCATATCTCTCTCTTCACTGCTCTAGAGCCCCTGGTGGGCCTTGGCTTTCTCTACTATGGTAAGCCACGTTGACCTCTCTCTTGATTTCCTTTTCCAATTCTCTTGCGCCATAAAATCCAAAACAACCAACCTTTTCCAATTCTTTATTTTCATTTTGCTTAGATCTTCCTCAACTTGGTCCAACCATCTTAGTTTAGGTCTTCCTCATTTCCTATTATTATGGTTCTGAAACCTGGGTGTTATATATAGCTTTCCACTCATAATTTTTTTTGCACATGTCCATTTCCTTCATTCTTTCCACATGTCCAATCCACTGTATTCTCATAGCTTTAATGTATTTTATAATATTTTTCCCTTTAATATCATCAGTCTTTCTATTTCATGGTTGCACCTTTTCCTCCAGGGGCCGTCCATAAATGACGTCACGCTCAGAGGGGGGGAGCGGGTTAATCAATTTGTGACAAGGGGGAGGGGGGGTTCAAACGTTGTGACATCACATCCTCCAAAACTGAAAATCAACCAAAAATAACAAAAACATAATTTTTTCCCAAGATTTCTATCCAAAAAAAATAATTTTTGATCGATTGAAAGCGTGACATGTGACATAGGGGGGGGGGAGGGGGTCAAAAATGGGCAAATAAAGTGTGACATCATTTATGGACAGCCCCCATGAGTTATTTTCGTATATGGCTCCAAAGATTCTTCTTATTCCATATTCAAATCTTCTTAACATACTTTCATCTTTGTTAGATAACACCCAGGTTTCAGAACCATATGTTATGATCGGCCTTATTAGGGTTTTTTATATCAGCACTAGGGTGGTCCTTATTTGTATGGTATTTTTTTTTTAATTCCGTTGGTGACGCCCCCTAGTTTTGTGTCACAATGGAAAATAATAATGTATGCAAAATTTAAGCTCATTCGGATAATAATAACACGTGCCGCAAAAGCCTTGAAGTTTTAAAAAAATACTGATTTTTTTACAAAACATAAATACTTTACAAGAGTTATTTTTACTTAAAAAATTTTTACTACCAAAAGAGAGGTGATAGAAGAATGGAATCTGGGACATTATAACAAAAACTATATTAGATTCTCATAAAAAAAAATCAAGAAGATGGGAGGGTTTAATCTTTGTTTTTTTTATGTTTTGTAAAAATATCAGTATTTTTTTTTAAAACTTTAAGGCTTTTGCAGGACGGGTTAAAATTTTGCAAAAATCATTTATTTGTATGATGGAACAATTTTGGGGGGCGTCGCATAAAGATTTCCAAACTTTAAAAATAAGGACCACCCTAATCAGCACCTTTATAATTCCTAGATAATCCACTTTTTGGTAGTCTACTATTTGCAAAAACTGCTTTATTTCCATTTTGTATCTGTTTGTTTATACGTTTCGCATTTATTGTTTATTTCAGAGGTTCTCAAACTGTGGGTCGCGACCCACTGGTGGGTGGTGGGTCGCGAAAAGTTTTTGAATTTAAGAATTTCCTAAAGAAATGATGTAATTGAAATTTATCCCAGATTACCATAAAAACGAGTTAAAACCCTGTTTTTATATGGAAAATTTCAAAAATTTCTCTGGGGGAGATCCCCCAGACCCGCCCCCTTTTGGTTGTGGACCTCATTATAGAGCTTCGCACATGACGTCACTTGGAGGACAAAAACAACGTTGCTATGGCCGTTGTTAGGGGCGGGAACTAGAAGCATTCGCACATGATGTCACTTGCGGGCAAAAACAACGTTGCTAAGGCCGTTGTTAGGCCGAGTCATGTGTTCTTTTTAAATTATTGAAAAGTTAATATAATCTCTTGCTCAAGTTTTCATAAAAAGTTTCATATGGGTCATAAATATAATCTTGCATTTAATTTATTATTGTAACAAAATAGTTGGTGATTTAACCCCACGCGCACGATGCTAAAGTCTTGTGTAGGGAGTATAGAGCATTCGCACATGACATCACTTGGAGGACAAAAACAACGTTGCTAAGGCTGTTGTTAGGGGCGGGAGATAGAAGTATCCAATAGCAGCATTCGCACATGATGTCACTGGAGGATAAAAACAACGTTGCTAAGGCCGTTGTCATGTCAAGTCATGTAATTGAAAATGCTCTATGGGAAAATTAACTGATGAGGTGGGTCGCGTTAGAGTTTGTTTATAAAAAGTGGGTCGCGATGTTGAAAAGTTTGAGAACCCCTGACCCCTGGTTTATTTCATTACCAAGATAAATATACGAGTTGGTACCCTTAAAAATTTTATCTATTTTTAGGTTCTGTATCTGTCTTTAGAGGTTGACATACATAATCATGAATTTTGTTTTGGTTTCATTCCTCTAGACCTATTTCACTTGCACAATTCATAAGTTCCTTAACAGTTTGTAGTAGTCTATTTTTTGTGGATTCTCAGCATATAAATCAGTTAAATAACTTGCAATAAAAATATTTAATGTAAATAATATAGGTTTAGTAAAGCCAGAGAATAAATTCGGTGACGTCTAACTTATATTTGAAGGGAGCATGAGTGCCACTCTTCCGTCCTGGGGACGGAATTCAGTCTTTCTAAAAGTTTAGTAAACGGAATTCCATCCTGGGTTTATTACGAAACGCAAAATCAGCTGACCGATTGGCAGTGATTTGTACTAAATTTCAGTACAATATCGCACATTTTGACCATAAATAAGCCTGTTTTACTCAGATCAGCTTTAAGTTAAAATTTCAGGACCTATTTAACTGTTCATGTGATATATTTTAAGTTTATCTGCAATTTTTAAAAAATGCTAGAAGGGGGAAATGATTAAAAAAAGGTAGTTCAAAGTTCAGTCATGTAATTTTGAAGAGGGGCACCCACGGAAGGGAGAAAAAAAAACACCAACATTTCAAGAAGACGTCCTAGAGCAAATTCTTCTTAAAATGATTGAGATAACCTAAATAAAATTCAGAACATTAAAAGATTAAAAATCGATGAAAATAACTATTTAAGCTAAATTATTCGATTAAGACAAACAAGGAAAATCATATGCTATGGGGGAAAAACCCTAAATTGCTAATACGCAAAATATAGAATGCTTAAGCAAAATGAAAAACGCAGCGCTCCTGTCCTAGCGCGCACAACAACCCTCCAGCACAGTGGCATGTCGCCGCAGCAGTCCCAAAAAAGCAAATATTTGGGGGGAAAAAACTTCTTGAGGGGAACGTCTGGCAAGCGTAATGAGGGATGTGCATAGGTGAGGGATTTGCTTAATTTTACACTTTTTTGATACGTTAGGGCGAGCGCACACGGGCGACTTTTGTCACGGTGACAAAGACAAAAACAACGTTCCTAAGGCTGTTGTTAGGGGCGGGACATAGAAGTATCCAATAGAGCATTTTCAATCACATGACTCTGCCTAACAACGGCCTTAGCAACGTTGTTTTATTCCTCCAGTGACATCATGTGCGAATGCTGCTATTGGATACTTCTATGTCCCGCCCCTAACAACAGCCTTAGCAACGTTGATTTTGTCCTCCAAGTGACGTCATGTGCGAATGCTCTATAGAGTATTTTCAATCACATGACTCTGCCTAACAACGGCCTTAGCAACGTTGTTTATTCGCCAAGTGACGTCATGTGCGAATGCTGCTATTGGATACTTTTATGTCCCGCCCCTAACAACAGCCTTAGCAACGTTGATTTGGTCCTCCAAGTGACGTCATGTGCGAATGCTCTATAGCAGCATTCGCACATGACATCACTGGAGGATAAAAACAACGTTGCTAAGGCCGTTGTAGGTAAAGTCATGTGATTGAAAATGCTCTATTGTTTTCTAATGATATTTTTGATACTAGTAATCCTGGTCGCCGTGACTTTAGTCGCTAGTGCGCGCCCGGCCTTATAGTTTAAAACTCTCAAATATCAGATTTTAAAGTTCAAAAATACGTTTTATATAACTTAAAATCCGATTTTATTTTTGCCAAAACACTATAGTAAAGTTATGTGATCAAAAAACGGGATTTGACGTCACAGCGCCGTCGAAACTAGTGAATTGCTGAAAATAAAAGAAATCAGACTTATAGAGCATTCGCACATGACGTCACTTGGAGGACAAAAACAACGTTGCTAAGGCTGTTGTTAGGGGGCGGGAACTAGAAACATCCAATAGAAGCATTCGCACAATAGAGCATTTTCAATCACATGACTCAGACCTAACAACGGCCTTAGCAAAGGGTTCTTGTCCTCCAGTGACGTCATGTGCGAATTCTTCTATTGTTGCATTTGCAATCACGAGACTCCGCCCCTAACAACCGCAATAGCAAACGGGTGCTCCAGCACCTAACAATCTAACACCTCCTGCAACGTTGTTCTTGTCCTCCAGTGACGTCATGTGCGAATGCTCTATGCCCCCCGACCAAAACTGAAATGACGCCCCTATATAGAGCATTCGCACATGACGACGTGGAGGACAAAAACAACGTTGCTAAGGCCGTTGTTAAGTCCGAGTCATGTGATTGAAAATAGAGCATTTTCAATCACATGACTCGGCACTCGGCCTAACGTTGTTTTTGCCCGCCAGTGACATCATGTGCGGTGCGAATGCTTCTATTGGATGCTTCCAGTTTCCGCCTCTAACAACAGCCTTAGCAACGTTGTTTTTGTCCTCCAAGTGACGTCATGTGCGAATGCTCTATGCTCTATTGAAAAGTCATCAAGTTTGAATTCACGCCACTACTGGCGCTTCTTAAAGTACATATGTATGGCATTAAGGATTTTTCTGTAACTTATAACTGCTTATAACCATCAATTACATCTCAACTCAAAATCGAAATTCAATTTCAAAGAAACAAAACACGCAAACGCAGGGCAAAATATATGTTATGAATTATGATTTGAGTATTCCAAATTTTTTAGAAATTTTCTTCTTTCTTGCTGTCACGGCAAATTATTAAATTTACAATCACTATTGTTTAAATTAAAGTGAATAATGGAAGAGTTTACTTTCTCGTTTCCCGAATACGAAGTGCTAAAAAAACACCGTGCGCGTTTGGAAAAATGTTTCGATGTCCAAATATGTTTACCTAACTTCCGGGGCCAGAATCATTCATCTCCTGTTTCAATCATCATCAAAATCGGAGGAGAACCAAGAAATATACAATATGTCCAGGTAGTTATTCGACATAGCTTTAATTATGCTATTTTTAAATTTAAATATGTTCGTTCAGTGTTGTGCACGTTGTGTTAGGAGTGTAAAGTAGGTCAGCATTGTGTTTAGGCCAGGATTTTAGAGTTTTCCAGTGTACATGGGGACGTCTTTTTTGGCACAAAAAAAAATCTTGCCAAAACACGTTTGAAAAAACGACCATCCGGCCAAAATGACGGATTTTCATCCGCAAACGGTTAATGAAGCGAATCCGGGCTGCAGATTTTAATCGCCAAATTTGGCGACCGATTATCATAAAGTTTGTCTATCCTAGCTAGGCACGAGTGGCAAACCTAAAATCAGTACCCACAGCAGATAAAACAGTGGCGAGTGCACTAAAAAAGCCATAAAGATGGTTATCTCACTTCTATTAGATACCCGATACCCTGCACTCGCCACTGCTTTTTCTGCTGTGGGTACTGATTTTAGGTTTGCCACTCGTGCCTAGCTAGGACAGACAAACTTTACTTGGTTTAGTTGTTTGGTATCATACTTCGCGACAAAAAATTCAGCTGCAGCCCGGATTCGCTTCATTTACCCCGCAAACTTTAAGGAGATAGAACGGAATTTTAAAAAAACGCAAAATCACTTTTAAAATGAACAATAGCACTTTTAGGTAAAATCTTTCTATTAGCTTTGGGGGAGAGACACCCCCCTTTACAACAATAATATCCAATAATTTAATAATTTTAGTTAAATCACAAACAATGGAAAATACAAAATAGGCAGAACAATACTTTTCAATAAACTCTTAAATCCTATCTCAGGGGAGACCCCCCCCTTATTAAAACACCCTCTCATTGGGTACTCTCACGACACGAAATTCAGAAATAGCAAAAGAAAGGAATGAAAAGCTAATATACCAATTTCGATTATCAGTTTCCAGAACTAATGTTGGCACAGCTTC
Source organism: Tetragnatha montana (assembly GCA_963680715.1). Classification (NCBI taxonomy): domain Eukaryota; kingdom Metazoa; phylum Arthropoda; class Arachnida; order Araneae; family Tetragnathidae; genus Tetragnatha; species Tetragnatha montana. The sequence continues at coordinate 34,721,966 of OY796674.1, read as the reverse complement.
GATAAGATTCTCCAGCTGCCATGTTTATCCACAGGTCACACAGTAATATGCTTAAGTATTGTCATCATTTGAGCTTCCAAGGTAAACATGGTGGCTGCAGGACTCTTATCGAAGCTGTGCCGTCTGCCCTAATCTTATATAATCCCCTACCAAATGTTTCCCTCTGACAACCATGTTATCTTCAACATCCTATTTGAATAATGTTTGAGCAATCGCAAGACATGATTGTTCTAGAAACATTGTCTCTTTTAGAACTAAACAGGGCTTTACTTTAAATTTTTAAGAATTTAAAGTTTAATGCTACACTCCTATATTACTTGCCAGACATTTTTCTGTGGACTAGTTTTTAGTGCTGATTTGGTTATTTCATCAAAAATGGTAAAAATAGGAATTGAAACTCAAGAAATTACATCATTAATTTGGAGGGGGCTAGGGGTCCTTTCCAAGTGCCTGAGTGGCCTGTTAAAATGAGGAATGAAATAATTTTGGAAAAAGCCAACATCACAACAATAGAAGAGGAAATAAACAACAGGAGGTGGAGATGGACTGGCCATGTTTTACGAACACCAAGGGAAAAAGTGGCACACGTCTCGCTCTCCTGGGCTCCTGATGGCAGGAGGAAAAGAGGTAGGCCCAAGTTAACATGGCAGAGACAAATGCTGGCCGATTTCAAGAGAGTGGGAATCGGTGGATTGGAGGAGGCCAGATCCCGGGCAGGGGACCGGAGGGCATGGAGGGGTGGGCTGGATGCCTTATGCGCCATACGGCGCAAGTAAGTAAGGGGTCCTTTCCAAGAAAATTTTTGAAGTTTGACCCTTAAAAGTAAATTTTAACTTATTTTTAAGACCTTTGGGATGACACCAAAAGAAGACCATTTCTTGTCTTGTAGGCCGTAAAATTGTCAAAGATAAAGGGCAGTAGTATATAAATAGGTATGTCAACATATTTCACCTTATAAGGGGAAATTTTTGCCCCTTATATTTAGTGTTTAATGGAGATGGGCACCGCCTGATGGGCCACTAGGCCCGGGCAGAATTGGATTGATTGATTTGATATTTAGTGTTTTTACTCCTTGTAAGACCCCTTGGGTTGCACTCAAAGAGGATCGCTCCTAGTAACCTGTAATATTTTTAAGGGAAATATATTATTAACATTGACGTTAAAATTTCTGGTGGGTTCAAAGTTAGTAAACTCAAACTAAACCAGTTCTCAAACTGGAAATATTCTATATAGTAAATACCAAGATGCATATGTGTTGGGGTGTTTGGAATTTTAAATCCTAAAATTTACAAGCTTAACAATCCTACAGATCAATAGTTAAAAGTGCAAATAATATTCAAAGAGCCTTTAAAACAGGGCGTGGTTTTTTAGGGACGGTTGGGACAAGAACCAGGTATCTCCACTTTCAAACCAAGTTTATTCACGGTTAGATTCACAAAGTGTCTGGGGCCTGGCTTTAAAATAGTGGATTCTGGCAACCCAGTTCTATAAAATGTATATAAAAGTTCAATTGTTTACCTGTCAATAAAGGCTTTGGCAACACCAAATTTTGCTAAAACTATCCCCTAGACCCAAACTCTCTGAATTTGCACAAATCCCAAAAATATTGTGTGATATAATTAATGAAAAGCCTTTAATGACATATTTAATTATTTTATGTTTATGTGCTACTATCAGTTTTATATCCTTTTAGAAATTCCTAAGGAGAGAAATGGGCAAAAAGACAGAAACAAATCACCAAAAAACAAATAGAATACCAGCGTCTGGACCCCCTGAACCTCAAGAAAGTATTCCTTTAATTATAATTGATGATGAGGCAGAAGAATTTTCTGCAGCTCAGATAACTACAACGGTGATTGGAAAGAAAAAATCAAAAGTACCCAACACTAACAATCATGCTTCAAAGACTGGAAGTATTAAATCAGGCTCATTCAGTTATGCTTCAAAAAATAAAAACCTGGTGTCAAGTTCCTCCAGTGCCAAGCAAAATGTAGTTACAAAAAGTGGTCAGACTACAAATGTAGTGAGTACATTACTTTCTGTTTTAGTAATCTTTATAAATAATTTTATTTGGTTCAAATTAGTTAAATATTTAGGTAGGTTCTTGCATATTATCCTGTCGTTTGCACTGAATTTGAAAATGTTATCACAGCCCATTTACTGTTCTATAGCCAGTGGTGCTACTTCTCTGGGGTAGCCCTGGAAATCCATATTTTTTTACAGCATGAATCTCAGAATTCTGGGTTCTATAAAAATATCGAGCTCAACATGAAAGCGCAAAATTAGGTCCAATTAAAATATAAGGTCAGGGCTGGAGCATCAACATCTTTTTTGAAGAATCCGGTCTTACCATCGGTTCTAAGCGGACCTGGAAAAGGTTGTAACCTTCCCCCGAACCTAATTCTCAAAAAATCTTCCCCCGGCCAACCCCCGCAGTTTCCCCCTAAAATTCAAGACAAACCAAATTCTCCATAAATAAAAAGTAGTAAAAGTATTGCATTTAAAGCACATTTTGTTTTTAGTATCATTCAGTATTAGTCAGTGGCATATGCTGCATATATAGAAATTTATTTTGGGAGGGGCCCAGAATTATTTTGCAGCCCCCCATGCATATTTTATACATCAAATATTAACTTTTTAATACATTTTTAGGTAGAATTTTCTTCTTAAAGAACTTAATGTAATAAAAGTTGTGATCAACAAAGTACCAAAGGGAGGCCTGGGTGTCCTTCCCTGAAAATTTTTGGAAATTTGACTCTAAAAAACAGGTTTTTAACCAGTTTTTGTGCTCCTAGTCCGAATTTCGGAAATATAATTTTCAGTAGGATTTACATTTTGATTTCATATAAAATAATTTGTAAATAAAAATAATATAGTTCCAAGTACGTACATAATTGGATCTGGGGGGAAATAACCCAGACAATTTTTGATAATTAGACCCTAAAAAACGGTTTCAATTTGGTTTTGGTACACCTACAAATCGCGCTTCAACCCCAATCTTTCATTCTGATTTTAACAAAACTTTATTTTATCTCCTTATGGCTTCCCCTTCCCCAGACTTTTCCCCCAAAATATATGAAATTTGCCCGAACCTTATGTATTGCACCTATAAAGCTGACGGGGACTTCCCCCGAACCAGGTTCGTAGGTTTGGGCACTTTTTCCTGTTCTGGTTCTAAGTGCAATTACATTGTTCTGAAAAAGAAAATTTTGGCCACCATAGCTATATTAATCAAGTCGTGTTTACATACATACACCTGTAGTTAAAAATTCCCGACCATTCTGGTATTGGTTCATTTGGTGCACTGTAAGTTTTGTGAGAAAATACCTTCACAGCAAGAATTTTTTTAAAAAATCTGTCTAAATGTTCCGGATTTTGGAGCATTCCAAAATTTGGTTTTCTTTAAATAAAAGGTTTGTTACTGTAATAGTTTTCCAGGATTTTGTGTTGAAGTCATTAGCACCCCTGTATAGCTGTGCTGTTGAATTTGATGGTTGCTAAACGGTTGACAGGATAATATGCAAGTACCAATATTTATGCAACTCTCATTGCATTCTAAAAATACACCTGGCTATTCTGTTAACTGTCTTATTAAATATCACCTAGTTGTTTTGAAAACTAAATATTAGAAACAATGCCAAAAATTGCACACTAAACAGATGCCAAGTAAATCCTTATTTCCAAAGAATCATTTTATGTTTTTGATTGTGTTACTATCCATTAGGGTGGAACAAAAAAGCTAATTGTCAAATTGTTTTGTATTAGGGCGCTAAAGTTTTCATCAGTATCAATATGTGAAAACAAGAAATTTATCAAAAAATATCTTAAGGTGCCATAAAGGCCTTAAAGTTTTAAAGAAATGCTGATTTTTATACAGAACAATTAAAAAACCAAAGATTATAAACCCTCACATTTTGTTCATGACTTTTATAAAGAACTATACTAATGTTGTAGATAATGTTCCAGGTTGTTTTTTTATCACCCCTCTTTTGGTAGTTAATAATTTTTTAATACCAAATAAAATTGTTTTCCTGCATTTTTTAAATATCTATAACATTACAATTACCATCTGTACTGGTCTTCACTGATCTTTTGTTTTTTTAATAATTAGTACTGATTGTTTTTTGGATAATTTTAATAGGCTTCATCACCTTCCTGTAGTAGTTCAGAATGTGAGTCCTCAATTTCTCCAGAAAATAAACAAAATGCAGATGATAGCATCATTATTTTATCAGAGGTCGTAGTTTCATCAACTTCTGCTACAAATACTGTCAAAACATCCTCCAAATGGGAAAAAGGGACTTCAAGTGTGAAGGACTCAAGGAAAGTTGATAAAGTTACCAAACCCCTTCCTGATTTCATACCTCTAAGAGTTCGCAATGTTCAACTTCCTTGTGAAGGTGATAAGAAACGAAAACTTAAAGGTAATGAATGTGTAGAGATACCAGCTTTAAAAGAAAGAAGAGTTCTGAGGCCTATTGTGATTGATGGAAGTAATGTTGCAAGATTGTAAGTATTCTGTACAGGTAGATCATCTTTCTGTATTAGCCTAAAATTTAAAAGCCCTATTTCAACATTGGATGGTAATTAGTTTGATATCACCTGTGATTAATTTAAATTCTCCCTTTTCCTGTCTTGTACTTGAAGCAAATATTACTCTTTAATCTTTACAAAATAAGACATCAATACTGTGGATTAGGCCCTTACGGGGATACCACATTAAAAAAAAGCCTAACTATGATTTTTCTGTGCATGCAGATCTTATTGACATTTATGCATTTTTTATGACTAACTTGATTTTACTCTATTGACTATTGTTACCAATTTGAAAATTTTCTTGACTGTGTGTTACTATGTGTTAACTACGTCTACTACTATGTGTTAATAATCAGCCCTTAAAAAGGCAATGCACCTTTCTCCAAATTAAATAACTAATGCTTAGCTTAATATGTGAAGAGTAGACAACCTGATTTTCCACCCTTCTAGTTCTTTCCTAATTTTTCCTCACAATGCCCCATAAACAATAGGGGAAAGTACTGTACCTTGGACCTACTTGTTCCTCGGTCCTACACTGTTTTCAGCTTAACTTTCAGATATTTCAGATAGACATTTTTCAGCAGATGATCAAGTTTTGTACCTTGGACCTAAGGAGAGCATTGTATAAAAAAGCATTTTAAGTCCAGCATTAGCAAGATAACGTGAAAAATTTTGCTCTAGCTTGGAGCTCTCATTTCCATCTTGAATGAAGGTTGAAGGTGATACAAATTTTAAATAGCAAGAGGAAAGAAGACTCAAGCAGCACCCAAACCCCCACTCCGGACCTGGAAAAAGTTGTAACCTTCCCCCGAACCTAATAAATTTTATCCGAACCTAATGTAATTTACCCAAACCTAATGTATTGCTAGTATGGAGCTGGCAGGGGCTTCCCCCAAACCAGGTTCGTAGGTTCGGGCACTTTTTCCAGGTCCGCCCCACTCCCCACAAAGGCTGACCCAATCCTATCCAACACACCTTCCCCTCTTGCCCACCAAAACTGAATTTCAAATGGTGAGAGGAAGCTGAAACTGAATCAGCCGATCCAACCCAACATCTCCAATCGGTGCCAGACGTTCCATTCACATGCCAAAAACCAACCAGGGCTGTTTCTTTTTAGGTACTTTGTTTAAAGCACTTGTTTTAAACGAAGCAAAAAAAATCACCTAATTTAAAACACATGTATTTTTCAGCAAGTTACTCGCTTATTTATGCAACAATTTTACCATTTTCATGAGTGGATCACCCAGAGTTTAAAAAGTTGTCGTCAAGTATAAGGTCTGGGTACAAATTGTCATGGCATAGGTGGTCCATTCCTTGATAAAGAGTATGATTTTGTTATATAAAAACATATGAAAAGACAGACTGTTTGTGCTGTGTATGTATGTTAGGGGCAAAGTGATTAATCGGGCATTATTAATAATGCCCGAAGTGGAGGCGGGCAAAGTGATAAATTTCATTCACAAATTCCATTGAATTTATCACATTGCCCGTAACATGTATACACCTCATACCTGCCCATTACTACTTTTGGGACAATTTTTTTTTCTTTCTTCGCCCTTGTGAAAATAACCTATTTACATAGAATCATTCAAGTATATTATTGTATATATATGGGTACTCTATACCTAAGCGAATCAAATCAATTTTTCCGACTTTCACTTTTTCAAAGCTTGGCTTGTGATTTTAGGCTGATCTCTATGAAATACCTATTTTGAGTTGTCATATGTAGTTTCATATCCCATTGAGAAACAGTGGCGTGCCGTCCATATAAGCAATGTAAGCATTGCTTGCCTAAAAATATGAAGCTTTTCTTTAAAATTCCACACCAAGAATATAAAATTTTATTTTGCAATATTTTATTTTTATATCCTCGCTCCTGCTGTATGTAACCATACGGTGCCGGGTTGTCTCGAGGAGAGTTCATTAAAGGCGCTCATAGTAATGAGTCACCGTCTTTTCCAGCGCGCGGGAGAAACAGCGCAGTGCCCTCTTCTCATTCTCCCCTTACATTGTAAGCATTTCGAGAATTGCTTCTGCCGTCCCGTGGTTTTCTGTACTTCAGATCTCGGTAGACTAATTTTTTTCGAACCTTTTAAAGTGTGAAATGGAGAAAACCTTTGGCAGAATTTGCAAGTACTTGCTGCTTAAACTCTAATTTATCTTGATTGAGTTTTTAAATGAGTGTTTAAGGGAAAAAAGTCGTCATTTTAATTTTTCACTTGTAAGCAATCTGGATTTTGCTTTCTATGATTTGCAGAGCCATCTATCGGTTGACCAAGTAAACGTTAAACGATGTCTTGCTGCATATTAGACAAGGACCAATCTAGGATTTTAAACTTAACCCCCATTTTTCTGAAAAATTTTCAAGGCAATTTAATTTTTGTGAAAAATTATAACAGTTTTTTAATTTTTGTGAAATTTTTTATACTTATATAGTTAATATTTTTAATGAAAACTATAAAATTAATGAAAGCTGCTTTAAATTAATTTTTTCTTCAATTTTATATAAACTTAAATATACTCAATTAAAAACAAGATATTCATATAATTTAATAATAATTTTTGTGAAGGTGCCGTTTTTGTTAGTACATTTTTTGTAAAGGGGCCGATAAACGCGGCGCCAAAATTGACCTGCATTAGTCCCTGTAAAACTGCAACAAACATCCGAAATTTAAAAAAAAAATTTATAAGAAGTATACCCGATTGCTTGCCCAGGGAAAAATGTCACCGCACGCCACTGTTGAGAAATACTTTTTATATACAAAGTGCTGTGATTTGTACTTTAATTAAATTTAATTTACCACCCTTAAATTAAATCTTCCCATGACAGTTGGTTTTGATAATAGTACTAGACAATAGCTTAGCTGCCAACTTTTACGGATAGTCCGTAAAATTTACAGATTTTCGTTTCTTTTTAATGTTTATATGGGTGGATCTGAAATTTTTACGTATTAAACAATTTTCTACTGATAACCATCAGCGGAAACATTTCCCGAAGCTAACGAACAATATTCTGTTATCAATCTCCCTCTTAAACCAGTTTCCTCAACCGCTTCAACCCTACTCGTAAACAAACATTACGAATTCCTCCCTCTGCGAGTTGATTGGTATTGGTATTGGTTGATCTGTTATAACTCTCTGCGTCGTCCATGTACCACTTCCTGAAATTCCACGGAGAGGACAGACGCTCTCTCCCGTGAGTGCTTGACCTTGACCAAACTTTGGTTTGCCATCCAGTGTGAGTGTATAGCATGTTTTCTATGACTCTTTGATTGTGTCCATCGCTTTGTTCAACTCCGAATCGTTGTACATTAGGATTGTGACTTAGAAAATGGGATGCAAGAAAGTTTACTTTCAACTTTTTAAAGAATCATACTCCAAAGAATTTTCGGTTCTTACATATCTTTATTACCTGGTTATAGAGAGGGTAAAATAATCTGTGAAAGCTCTTGTTTTCAGAGTAACAATGAAACAATAACCACTTATAAAAAATATTATTATCAAAAGGTTGGCATAGCAAAACATTCGTGAAATAGCATTCATATTTAATGTTAAAAATTTAAGACTATATTTTTGACAATTTTAAATTCGCTTTTTTTACTTTTATTAACTCATATTGGGTGGAACCATCCTCAACTACAAATTTTGGTTTCTTTATAATGAAAATGTTTAGTTTAATTTCTATTAACAGAAGAGAAGTTATCCTAAGAGAGTAAAATTCTGTACTTTGTTCAAATGCAAAACTATGACACATTTATTGCCTAATATTTTATATTTCCTTCTTAGCCATGGAAGACCAACTAACACATTTTCCTGCAAAGGGATAAAGATATGTGTGGATTACTTCTTGAATCGAGGGCACACAGACATAAAGGTTCTTCTGCCTCATTTTAAAAGGTTTATGTCTCATGGGTCAGTAGTTACAACAGATGGAGAATTACTTGATGAGCTTTATAAATCCAACATGGTTGTATATACTCCTTCCCGTAGAGTAAATGACAAGCGGATAACATGTTATGATGACAGGTACTTTTTACCTTAGTTTTTAAAAAAATTATAACAAATCAGCTGCGACATCTGATTATTAGGCTAGCTGAAAAAGATAAATTTCAATATGCTTTGGGTCTAAAAAGGTGCCTAGGGCATGCCTCTTAGCCTGCTGAAAATTGGAAACATGTTAAAAAAAAATCTTAAAAATGAATCTAAAGAGTCCATTTAGCCTACATCTGTTAAAATGGACAATAATAACTTAGCATTTAAAATTTTCAAACTATGTTTTTTTTATCTAAGGTGTAATGAAGTGTGTATTTTGGGTTTTTGCAGCCCAATGCTATAATTTTTTTAGCCATCTTCCTCTTGTGCTTCTTTATCGGGCCATCTGGGGATAGATAAATATGTTTAAAAACTTTAAAATATTAACCCTTATAAGATGGGTGGCTCACCACCACCAGTGTGCCGGCAGATAGTTGCTCCCATAGGCCTGCTGGCACACGGGTGAGCCAGCAGATTTAATTGACAGTAAACTTTTCTGGTGTATCATGAAAGATTCTTCAAACTGCAAATTATAACATTTTGTTCTAATTTTAAATTTGTGCCTTGGCGTAGAGCCATATTGTGTTCATCACTTTTCTTTAGGAAAAACATGCTTTTATAGGAATTAATTATTACAAATTGGTAATCTTAATTGATGATTAAATATATCTTTCAGTGAATGAAAATTTTTATAATTAGACTTTATATTCTATTAAAAAATTCAATACAAAGTAATATGCATTTTTTTGAAAGTTAGTTTTACAGCTTTTAATTTGAAACAATGTTTTGTAAAGTAAATAATGGGAGAAATTAATGGTTTATACAGCATTTCTATCATCAGAATAATAAAGTTAAAAAACAATATAAAATGTAAAGAGGATAGAACACAAATTTAACAATAACTCCAATTAAGTAGATAATGTTTGCAATAAAAAATTTTGTAGGAAAATGTCTTTTAGAGTGATATTTGCAATTTATATCTGCACTGCCTTAGGCCTTTAAAAAGAAATTCAAAATTTAATTCTGCTGCCCAGTATATATTTTATCCAATTTTTTATCTCATAGATTCTTAGATGTGATGTTTTAAACTCAAAATATAAGAAGTTAGTAAATTTGTTTTTGGATCCTTAATCAAGCTCCAAAAAATGCTAACTTCAATCAATAATATCCTTAAATATTTTAGACATTCTCATGTATTTGTTGTGTAGTGTTATATTACACAAATTTTCTAATTACTTTTTGTTCTATATTCTTTCATTTTTAAACTGCGATTATTTTGCAATGAATAGCACTGTATACCATCTCAATGGATTCAGGCATTGTCACTTTAATTTAAGTATACCCTTCGACACATAAATTATAGGTCCAACCAAAGTTCTTTGAAATTTTGAAGTTGAAGTAAAGTTTGATATTGGTTATTTGCTCCATTAGAAAGGAATTCTCTTCAGATATAAAAATGTACAAAGTAACCCAGTTGTCACATTTTCAAAAAATGTAGTTTATCCTCAATTTTTAAGAAAAATTTAGGTGGACTTATAATTATGTGTCACAGCGTATTTTACTTTCATAACTCTCTAAAGCATTAAGGTACTAATAGGAACATTAGTTTGATTTAATCACAACATTTTAAAAGACTAAAATCCTTAAATATTTGTTCGCCATTGGTGAGTTGACAAGAAAACATTTCATGATCTGCTCTAAGAGATATTGTTGCAATGTAAAGCCATGGAGCAGACTTTTGAAAAACCTTAGTTAACTTTATATGCTCTTTATAGAAATATATTGATAAAATATGGGTTGGTTAATTAATCATTTTTTATTTTTGATTAGATTCATAGTTTCTCTTGCCTCTCAAAATAATGGTGTAATAGTCTCAAATGATAACTACAGGGATATAATAACAGAGAGTGCAGAATTCAAAAAAACTGTCGAAGAAAGGTGAGTTTTTTTGCTTATGATTTTTCCATATTCCTGTTTGAAGCAGGGCTCTCCTAAATATGACCTCTTTAGCTCTTTTTCCATTATTTTAATTACATACAGCCCAACATACTAATGTAATTAATAGTTAGATGTGACTTTTAGTTTTTAAAAGAAATGTGACGTTATATTTTATAAAAACTTAATTATTTAGTTTCCCAATGTGAGCATGCATGTGTAATAACTATTTTTTATATACAGGGTGTTTCGAAATTCCGTTTCACGGCTTTTATTTGGAACCAACGTCACCTAGGGTCCTGGAAGTAAGGTCTACCCCTAGGTGAGGTGTTCTTTCTATCCTTTAGTTTTTTAATAATTTTTTTTAACTTTTTTATTTCCTTTCTGTGGGTCTTTTTTTTAATGTCCTTTCAATGGATTCTCAAGGGTAACTTACCTAGGGGTAGACCTGACTTCCAGTATCCTTGGATACGTTGGTTCTAAATAAAAGCTGTGAAACAGACTTTTGAAACACCCTGTATATTAGTGTGCGAACATATCCAAATAATGTTATTAAAATTTTTTATTAACCTTTTTTTAGTATAACCTAGATGTGATGTTATAACCTTTTTCTGTCATGATTTCCTCTAACTATGTACTATGGATTGTAGAGGGATTAATAATGTATTCCACACAAGCATGGGTTTACGCTCTTCAAAAATTACAAGACTTAACTATTCAGTTAATAATTTTACCTAATCTAGTGTTCTTAAATAAAAGTGGTTAAGATTTCAAAAACACATTGCCGGGTTTGTAAAAATTGTAACCCACGCTAATTGAATTATGTTTAATTCTATTTTACTAAAGATTGTCATATTGTTAAGTTTGCAACTCCTAACAAGTCAATTTATTCTATTTCATAATAAAACAGCACTCATAGTTCATGAATCACCCCCTTCTTTTATTATTTGATAGAGTAATGAGATAATGGCAGAGGCCAGAGGATGTCGCTGCAACAGGGTTCCCACAAGCCCTAATTTTAATTTTGTTTTTGTAGCTCCTAAAAGTCCCTAATAATAACGTAGCAGTTGATAAATTTTCCTGCTCTTAAGTTTTACTTTCTACAAAACAGTTTTGAGGCCCTGAAGGGTTTTTGGAGGGGGTAGCAAGATGCAATTTCCTTAAATCTAGAGCCCCACATACCACCTGCTCTAAAGGGTTTAATTATAAAATTCTGGCTCCATTTTAATGAAAATTGCCAACCAGTTGAGCTCCATTAAGTTAGGGATTCCCATCGCTAAGGGCATTAGAAAGGTGAATAAAGGTCTCCCAAGATGTCAATCCTCTACCTGAAACCATCATATCCCCCTTTTGAAAGACATGGAGGGATCTGTAGCCAGTTTATCATTATGCATAAAAAATAGTCATGAATCGGGTACAATTCAAACGATAACCATTCTCCTCCCTGTTAAGTCTCAGATCAGTTTAACCACTGATTCTTGATAATCTCATGTGGAGAGAACCATAAATTATCTACCAGCTTTCCTATGATGATGAAATTGAACATAATGGCATCAGAGATTTGATGGCCTGTGTAGGAATGTTGGAAAGCCTTTTTAAAGTCCTCTAGCCTTTCAAAATGGGAAACTACAAATTCAGTAAGAGGGTTGACATCTCGGACACCTCTATTCACATTTTTTATTATCTGTCTATTCTAATTTCCTTTTAGTGGATGGAAATCTTTTAACTTGATGGTTAATCAACAGGTTGGCATTAAAACAGATGATATTCACCATAATATGGAATGGGCAATCAGATTTTTAGACTTCAACCCTTTAGAGCAGGTAGGGGTTCTAGATAAGGCAAATACATCTCACACTCTCCCTCCTAAAACCCTTCTTAAAAAGCTGTTTTAATAATTTTGTCAAATTTCCATGTATTTTGAAGTGCTTATAACAAAAAAAAATATTGAAAATGTTCTAAACGCCAAGATTTGACACAAATTACAAAGTTATTATCAATTACTTCTTTTTTATTATTATTAATTGCTTCATTTCATACTCGTAAGCCATAACCAAACCTTTGTGGGGGGGTTGGAGGGAGGAGAGTTGGTTCAAAATTACCTCCATCAGAACCCCATAATTTTGTAACTAGTTTGTGTAAAATGTGAACTCAAAGTAAAGATAGGGGAATGGGGGGTCTTTCAGTGGAAATTTGAGACTTAAAAGTATTGTTTTAACTCATATTGAGACCCATTGTATTACTTCTAAAGAGACATAAGAGACCTTGTAAGTCAAAGAATTTTCAAGTGAAAAAAAAAAGATATAAATAGACCTAAAAGTTTGAAAGGTAGAGGGTGTCTGAGGGCCCTCCCCCAGGAAAATTTTTGGAAATTTGACCCTTAAATAGTGTAACTCGTGAAAAAGAGACTTTTAGAGAAAAAAAGAGACCTGCTGGGAGGCCTGAATGTTTCTTAGTAAGTAGGACTTATGAGCAGGAAAATTTATTAACTGCCTTGTTCTAGCCATAAAATAATTTATGGAGGTCTGTATGTCAGTTGGAGAGGATCATACCCCTTATTAACCCACCATTTCATACCTATCAACTCTGACCACTTTTACTCATGCACATGTGTGTATAATAATTTTTGGATGATAATTTAACTGGTACTATATCAACCTATATTGATACCAAGTTTCATTAAAATCTGTCCAGTAGTAGAAAATAAAACAAGTGTACAATTTCTCTTAATTTTAAACACCAGTGTTCTTATCTCCAAGGGGAGAAGTAACCAGTGATGGGAGCTCTGGAAGAAGTGCCCCCCTCAGAATGACTGAAAATAAGTCATTTATGGTCGCATTTCAAAATATTTTTGGGAGGACTCAGCCCCTCCTTTTGAATAAATGCTTAAGCATTGTTCAGAAGAATTTGGTTAATTTAAATTTTTATTGATTTTTTTAACTGAAAGGGGAAACTAAAAATAATAATAATCTGGTTTTGTTTACTTGTTGCCTCTTGTAAAGTTAAGTTTTATTTTACTATATTTATTGATTCAGTGCCTCTGAAAATTTTCCAGAAAATCCATATCTAGTTGAAACAACTTGTATAGTGATTTTTCCTCCAGAGTAAACCTACTAACTAATTGATTTTCTTTTATAGGTTATTGATGTTCTGCTTTGCAGGGGATATCATTATGATCCCAGAAGACCCTTTGGGGGTTAATGGACCTACATTAAGTGAATTCCTCTCTATGAGAGTGTAACCTCAGCGACAACAAAAATTTAAACGAAGATTCAGAAAAACTTAAGGGATAGTTCACAGCTGCATTAGTTTTTTAAAACCAATTTTAAAAAAAAGATGGGATGTCTAACAAATGATATTAGTTAAAATTAATATGCACTTCTTTTTTCGACTACTGTCTGCGTAATCTATTGGACATCTTCTATCAAACAGTTTGCACTACCCCTTAGTTTCATCTGATGGAAAATCAAGTTTTTTTAAAAAAAAAAAAAAGATATGTGAAATTGTGTAAAATTTAATCTGTTGACTTTTATTCTTTCTAAATTTTAAATAAAAATATTGTCATAAAATTGGGTAAATTATTTTTCTGGTAAACTGTAGAATTGATTTGTAACAAATTCCTATGGTGAGCACCAGGGGTTTCCAACTGGCGGCACGCAAAGAAAACCTGACAAAAATAGCCGCCTCATAACACTAATTAGCATACCAAAATTTTAAAAAAAAATTTGGGAAGGCCCTCGGAATTTACCTCTAAGATTATGGAGTAGCTTACTCTGTCGTTTTCTATGGTGGATAACCTAAAAGTAGTATTTGAATAATATTACACATAATGTTACTAATAAAATACTTTACACATACTAATTAAAAAAGAAATACTTGAACCTATGCGTTTAAAATTGTTTTATTGTGAGAGCAACAATGAGGTCCACAATCAAAAGGGGGGTCTTGGGGTCCTCCCCCAGAGAAATTTTTGAAATTTGACTTTTAAAAACAGGGTTTTAACTCGAATTTTTTTTTTGATAATCTGGGGTAAATTGCATTTCTAACAGGGTTCCCACGGTCCTTGAATTTTTTTCTGCTAAAATTAGGTCCTTGAATTTTGAATCCACTCCAGCCGCCTTTTGCTGATTTATCTAAATTTCCTTTCCGCATTTAATGGCAATGTTTGAAACCATAAAATTATGATAGTAACGCCCTCTACATCAGTTCCGCAAGTGAACAAACTAGGTATAAAATTAAGTTGGAGTCAGTAGGCATTTTAAAAACAACTCCAATTTCTCTAGAAAGATTATAATTTTTAATTGTCTACAAAAAAAAGGTCCTTGAAAAATTTTGTTGAGGTCCTTGAAAAGTCCTTGATTTTCAATGTTTTTAAAGAGTGGGAACCATGTCTAAGGAAATTCTTAAATTCAAAAACTTGTCGCGACCCACCAAAAACTGACTGGCGACCCACTGTTTGAGAACCTCTGGTGTAGTACATATTTATGTCAAATTTTAAGGGGGGGCTTGGGGGTTCACCCCCAGAAATTGTTTTGAATTTACCTCTTAAAGTATGTTTCAGATCATTTTGAGGCCCTTTGGGGACATCCATAAATTACGTGAGGTGTTTTTTCCAAAATCTGGACTCCCCCCTTGGTGAGATTTTGCTGGATCCCCCCTCCCCCACGTGAGATTTACCTCTCTCTCTCTACAACTTTTTGAAAAAAAAATTCCTTTCTCATACTTAAAAAACAATGAAAATCGTACAATTTCTAACTTTAAAAGTTGACGTGAAATTTTAATCGACCCCCCCTCCCCCCTTGGTGAGATTTTTCCAAACCCCTCCCCCCCTTTTTGACCTCATGTAATTTATGGATGTCCCCTTTGGATAAAATCCAAAAGAGCAGTTCCTTGTAAAGCACAGAATTTTCTAGTGAAAAAGTTATAAATAAACATCAAATTTTCAAGGGAGGGCGGAGATCCTTTTCAAACTCTTTGGTTCCCAAAGGGAACCGCTTCTTCTAAGCCACAGAATTTTCAAAGGAGAGACATTGTGCAACATGCCTCAAAAGAACAGACAGGGTTTGGGGGTTCTCCCCCAGAAAATTTTGATATTTGACCCTCAAAATTAGTGTTTTAACTCCTTTTGGGTTAAATCCGATGCTCCTTGTGGAAGTTACAGAATTATAAGGGACTTTGCTACCAAGGAGGGGGGGTAAAAAAAAATACCAAAAACATGCTTACGTAATATTTCAATGGTCCCTTAGCTCATAACTTCTGTTTACCTAAGAATTGAGTAAAAAATACATTTGTGGAGTAAATATAAAAAATGTTGCCATATATAGGTCTCTACCATGGTAAACTGCAAGTCTGGCAAAAAAAAAAAAAAAACACCTGCTCCTCACATTTCCCAGCTTCCATAGAAAGCTTAACTGAGTGAGAACAATAGTGTGGTAGAGATCTTTAAGGTTTAGGGCAGTGTTTCTTAACCTTTCTCGGTGTTCATGCCCCCATGCAAGATAACACATAAATTTTTACACTCAAAAATTTAATATTCCTTTTAAAAACTTTATTATCTTTTCATTTTTAGTCTTAGTCTAATTAAAAGAGTTTTTTTTTATATTGTAAAATTTCCCACTCCTTGAAAGTTTTGGGAAAATTCCGAAGTACTGCTTGATTTTTATTTTAAAAATGAACCCTGTTTATGGTTCTTTGAATTCAGATTAATTTGAGTGGTTTAATGGAGTTAACGGAAGAAAACATATTTGAGCTTGATAGAGATATTGGACATAATCGATGGTTTTTATAAAATTCAGGAATAAATATTTAAAAGGATTATTTTTTTATATATAGGGAAAGGTAGTGTACCTCGGACCTATTTTTACTTTTTATTTATTGAATCTAAATTAATGAAACAATTTCTACTCGATACTTAAGCCTTTCAAACACAACATATATTTTTTCAGAAATTTAATTGATGTATTTCAATACGTAATTAATGAAAGAAAAAAAAATGAAAATAGGTACAATACCGGTATTGTACCTTGGTTTCAAGGGTAGTGCATCTTGGAGCTATGTCAAAACATTAGTTGCACCTCTAAACTTAATACTAAAATGTTTGTGGAAAAACTCAAGGAACAAGTGCTCATTGAACCACCCAGCTAAGCTTATAATATAAATTTAGTTGGAGCAGTTTTCAGCATAAAAATTTTAAAGCACTTTTTTTGTCACAAAATTATAGATTTTCCTTAAAATTAGGATTAGTCATGAAGCTAAATCCTACCCTGCTTTAAAAATCAAAATACCTTTGCAATAAAAGTCAGTATTGTGATTTTTTTAGTAACTCAAGGTAGTTAAGTGTATTGTAGGTATTGTATCAAGGTAGTTAAGTGTGTTTGGATAGGCCCAAGGTACAATATTTGATCATCTGCTAAAAAATTTCTTACCACTGCACCGTGTTGATTTTATGCCAAGCTTATACGTTATAAGCTAAACCAATCTATTATAACATATTAAATTCACTTTAAAATCAATTGAACAAAATCAATTTTGAACAATATCTTACAAAAGCACACAAAGATAGAAAACTTACTTTTGAAGGATGAAATCAATTTTTAGCGTACAGTTCCAAAAATAGTTGGCCTTTCTAGAAATAATTTAATTTCACTGAGTGCTCTGGTGGTAAAGATGGAAACTACATTTTTAGTGTTTTCATATACCTGAAAGTTAAGCTAAAAAACCGTGTAGGGCCAGAGTACAAGTCGGTCCGAGGTACACTACCTTCCCCTAACTGCAGCACTTATATTTTCCTAAAAAAGTTGCCTAGTACATATTGTAAAATAGTTTTAAATATGGTAATGGTAATTAAGACTACATACTTTTGAAGTTGAAGCAAACACTCTAGTTACATTTTTTTACACTTGTCAATAGGAAATCATTTATTGTTATCAGTTTTATCTCATCCTAAAGGAATTACAATAAGCGGAGGCAACTATCTCCGAAAAATCATCTAAAGTAAAGTTGAATTGAAAGTTGAGATACCTAGTTCACGGCTTACTAGATACTTATACAGGCTAGCCGAGTACGGAAATCATTGAAAATCCAGATGGCATTATTGGACAAACTGGCAAAGCATATTCACAGTGTTGAAGGCGGTGGGTGATATAGGTAGGTCTTGTAGCGCTCCAAGCGGGAAAAATTGTCAAATGGTTTTCATTGTCTAAAACTCGGCTAGCCTGTATAAGTGCCTAGTTCTTGCACTAAGGCCTCAATTCTTGGGGTTCTGCAATCCAAACTATTGTTTTCCTTGAGATATTTTAAGGAGAAGCATAATATGCTTGACAAAGTTAAAGGCATTTAGCCAGGAATAAACTTTGTTTTATGGGGACAAATTAACCCAGACTCATAGAAATTAACTTAAAAAGCAAAAATTACCTACTGGATTTGGGGTCAAATGACTCATTCCTTGTTTCTAGGATTTAAGTGTTCTTAAAAAAAAGAAATACAGATGGTCATTAATTCTCAATCTTAGGTATGCAATGTGGTTTACATTAAAAACAGGATCAAATAAGAATTCAATAGTCTCTTTCAATTTCATTAAGAGTTTTCAATATAATTTCCAGCTCGTGTTCAATATCAGTATCCTGAATCAGGTTCTCCGTCAGTTTCAATTTTTTTCTTTGATTTTCTTTTCGTTTTTCACTTCTCTTCCTCTTTACTGTTTCTTTTGACTGATCAGACATTCTCCTCTTTTTGAACCAGTTTCTTATTGATTCTCTCCATCCAGCATATCCATTACCAGTAGTCTCCTTTAAATAAGGGTAGTCATTGATAATGGCCCTTGCCAAGTCTGTCATTGTGATGGGGGCTAGGTAGTCTTCTTCTATTTGTTGA
The DNA here is from genome assembly GCA_963680715.1 of Tetragnatha montana. Taxonomy (NCBI): domain Eukaryota; kingdom Metazoa; phylum Arthropoda; class Arachnida; order Araneae; family Tetragnathidae; genus Tetragnatha; species Tetragnatha montana. Next base: position 34,703,591 of record OY796674.1, on the reverse strand, counting down.
CAGATTACGCGAATGAATTCAGATTTTAAAACCCAAGGTAGGTGCCTTTTTTCCCTTAAAGTTTTATGCAAGGTTTCTGAAAATTTTTCAACTGGTATCCTTATTTGGGTAATTTCAGCAGAGAGTGATGTTGATGAGCATGGATTGCTGTCGGAAGGTTGCTGATTCGATTGTTGATTCCCGTCTAAAGAGACAGAAGTGCTACTATCAGAAACGTCCAAGTCCACTGATGTGTCGGAATCAGTTGCAGGGATTGCTTTTTTCTTCCTCTTCAGTACTTCTTTTGGCTGATCAAACATTCTCCTCAATCTAAACCAGTTTTTTATTGCTTGTCTCCATCTGGCATATCCATTACCAGTGGTCTCCTTTAAATAGGGGTAGTCATAGATAATGGCTCTCGCCAAGTCTGTCATTGTGATAGAGGCTGGATACTTTTCCACTACTTGTTTACAAATTACCCGAAGAAATTCAGATTTTAAAGCTCCAGGTAGAGGTTTTTTATCCCTTAGAGTTTTAAGCAAGGTTTCTGAAAAATTTTCAGCTGGTATTCTTATTTGGGTATCTTCAGCAGAGAGCGATGAGGAGCATGGAGAGGGCTGATTTGATTGTTGATTCCCGTCAAAGGAGACAGAAGTGCTACTATCAGAAACATCCAAGTCCACTGATGTTTCAGCATCAAACGCACGGATTGCTTTTTTCCTCTTTAGCACTTCTCCCGACTGATCAGACCTCCTCATCTGTTTGAACCAGTTACGTATCGCTTCTCTCAATCTAGAATATCCATTACCAGTAGTCTCCTTTAAATAGGGGTAGTCATGAATAATGGCTCTTGCCATGTCTGTTATTTTGATGGAGGATGGGTACTTTTCCTCTACTTGTTCACAAATTGCCCGCATAAATTCAGATTTCAAAGCCCAAGGTAGATGTTTTTTATCTCTTAAAGTTTTACGTAAGGTTTCTGAAAAATTTTCAACTGGTATCCTTATTTGGGTAATTTCAGCAGAGAGTGATGTTGATGAGCATGGATTGCTGTCGGAAGGTGGCTGATTCGATTGTTGATTCCCGACTAAGGAAACAGAAGTGCTATTATCAGAAACGTCCAAGTCCACTGATGTGTCAGCATCAATAGCAGGGATTGCTTTTTTCTTTCTCTTAAGCACATCGTTCGATACATCAAACCTTCTCCTCTCTCTGAACCAGTTTCTTATTGATTCTCTCCATCCAGCATATCCATTACCAGTAGTCTCCTTCAAATAGGGGTAGTCATGAATAATGGTTCTTGCCAAGTCTGTCATTTTGATTGAGGATGGGTACTTTTCCTCTACTTCATCACAAATTACCCGCATGAATTCAGATTTCAAAGGCCGAAGTAGAGGTCTTTTATCCCTTAAAGTTTCACGCAAGGTTGCTGAAAAATTTTCAGCTGGTATTCTTACTTGGGTAACTTCAGCAGAGAGTGATGTTGATGAGCATGGATTGCTGCTATCAGAAACATACGAGTCCACTGATGTGTCAGCATCAATCGCAAGGATTGTTTTTTGCTTCCTCTTTAGCACTTCCTCAGACTGATAATTCTTCCTCATTCTCACATTTCTGAACCAGCTTCTTATTGCTTCTCTCCATCCAGTAAATCCATTACCAGTAGTCTCCTTCAAATAGGGGTAGTAATAAATAATGGATCTTGCCATGTCTGTCATTTTGAGGGAGGATGGGTACTTTTCCTCTACTTGATCACAAATTACCCGCATGAATTCAGATTTTAAAGTCCTAGATAACGGTTTTTTATCCCTTAAAGTTCTACGCAAGGTTTCTGAAAAATTTTCATCTGGTATCCTTTCTGAAAAATGTTTATACGGTATCCTTATTTCGGTAATTTCAGCAGAGAGTGATGTTGATGAGCATGGATTGCTGTCTGAAGGTGGTTGATTCGATAGTTGATTCCCATTTAAGGAGACAGAACTGCTAATATCAGAAACATCCGAGTCCACTGATGTGTCGGCATCAATCGCAAGGATTGTTTTTTTCTTCCTCTCTAGCACTTTCACAGACTGAGAATTCTTCGCTCTCACATTACTGAACCATCTTCTTATTGCTAATCTCCATTCAGCATATCCATTACCAGTAGTCTCCTTCAAATAGGGGTAGTAATAAATAATGGCTCTTGCCATGTCTGTCATTTTGAGGGAGGATGGGTACTTTTCCTCTACTTGATCACAAATTACCCGCAAAAATTCAGATTTTAAAGCCCTAGGTAACGGTTTTTTATCCCTTAAAGTTTTACGCAAGGTTTCTGAAAAATTTTCATCTGGTATCCTTTCTGAAAAATGTTTATACGGTATCCTTATTTCGGTAATTTCAGCAGAGAGTGATGTTGATGAGCATGGATTGCTGTCTGAAGGTGGTTGATTCGATAGTTGAATCCCGTTTAAGGAGACAGAACTGCTACTATCAGAAACATCCGAGTCCACTGATGTGTCAGCATCAAACGCAGGGATTGCTTTTTTCTTCCTCTTTAGCACTTCTCCCGACTGATCAGACCTTCTCATCTGTTTGAACCAGTTACTTATTGCTAATCTCCATCCAGCATATCCATTACCAGTAGTCTCCTTCAAAAAGGGGTAGTTATAAATAATGGCTCTGGCCATGTTTGTCTTTTTGAGGGAGGATGGGTACTTTTCCTCTACTTGATCACAAATTACCCGCATGAATTCAGATTTTAAAGTCCGAAGTAGAGGTCTTTTATCTCTTAAAGTTTCACGCAAGGTTGTTGAAAAATTTTCAGCTGGTATCCTTATTTGGTTATCTGGGTGTATGGAGCATGGAGGGGACTGATTCGATTCTTGATTCCCGTCTAAGGAGACAGAAGTGCTATTATCAGAAACGTCCAATTTCAATAATGCGTCAGAATTAGTCACAGGGGGTTCAACATAAAGAACCTTTGGCAGCTGCACAATTACTCTGTACTTTTTTCCAGGAATTATTTCAGTGTCTTCAATGAGGTCTATATATTCTCCCCAACATTCACTGTAATACTGCAAGTTTACTTGCACAGATGGGTGTATGGAAAACTTTTCATACACTTCCTATAGAATGAAATAAAAAGAAATAAGTTCATCCTATATTTATTTATTTAAAATAAGGGAAAATTAACGTAATAATGACTTAAAATAAGCATATTTACAGATTGAAAATTTAAATTGCTTACTTTTTTGAATGCATCTAGTGAGGATGGTAATGGGAATATCCTGCATCTGTCTAAGTACTTTACTAAGATATTTGATCCCATGGTTATTGGGTGGGAATTTCTGTAAATAAAGTATTTGGACTCCTGTCATGCATGTTTAGAATTGTAAAAATATCGTTTATAATATTGAGAAGATTATTCTCCAGGAAGATAATATTAAGCTTTTCAAGAATATTTTCTTACTTACTGTGAAGTAATAATAATTTCAAAATTGAATTACAAAATAGTATATAATTGACAAAACTGCAAAAATGAAAGAGCATTAGTTTTTAGTGAGAAAAATTAAACTATGTATGGTTGATTAATAATCAACCGTATATAGTTTAATTTTTCACACTAAAAACATAAGTTAACAACATAATCAATGATTATGTCGTTAACTCAAACTTGACAAATTTACTGTTTTGTCATTATGAGTGCAATATAAATACATAGGTCATATAAAATAATTACCCTATTTTAAAATTCTCTACAGACAAAACTATAGGTGAAAAAATCTTAAATATTTAAGATATAGGTATTTAAGATTTATAGTTCATTTCCCCCTACATTTACCCTTTAGACTTCTGGTGAAGGTCCAAAAACCAAAGCAAAATTTTAGGTAAATTGCCATCTATAAGGGAGAGAATGAAGTATTTTTTTTTTGTTTCGAAAAATTCCCATCACTTCAAAATGCCCTCTTAAAAATTTAATTTTTTTTACAAATAGTTTCTTCTGCAGAGAATTTTAAAGCAAGGTCGTTTAGTTAGTACCACCTTGTACAATAAATAAGCAGAATCTAAGAAAGGCTAAGTAAATTCAATTATCCACAGTAAACTAATAAAAATATCAATTTTTTCTTTACCTATTAGCAGGGCTGCCGAGAGCCAAGTCGGGCCCCGGGTACAAGGTTGAGAAGAGGGCCCCCAATTTGATAATCCGATGAGTAACAAGATATAGAGGGGGTCTAGGGGTCTTCCCCCATAAAATTTTTGAAAATATGCCCCTAGAAAACTGGGAATTTACTCATTTTTGGACCTTTATGTGAACAAATTAATTTCCAAAATATTCAAAATGATATCCGTCTTAGTACCCAATATGAAAAGCTTTGGGTACCGGGCCCTTACCGGCCCGGGCCCCGGGGGATTGTCCCTCTCGTCAGGCCTGCCTATTAGTAATTTCTATTTAATTTTTTTTATAAATTTAAGAATTTATTACTTTAAATATAAAGCTTCTTGTAGTTAATTTTTTTAATTGCCTGTAAGTTGGCAACCAATGATATTACAGACTTGAAAGTCGTATCACATTAAGGCTCTTGAGTGGCGATTTAATATGATGTGTAACAATATATGGTGGCCATTGAAATTGTTTTTTGAAAATTTACAATTAAATTTAAATTTCTCATAAAAAATGGTACATAATGGTATGAGAAATGACTAAAAATAGTTTATATTGGCTACGTACATATGGCAATGCTTAATAAATAGGATCAGGTGATAAGGGAAATCCAAAATACCATGTTTTGCAAAAATACTGGATTTAGAAAATTTATATGAACTAAAATCGTTTATAGTTCATCAAATATGTATGATAAGAGGTTCAAGTACAATAGGGTATGAAGGCATGAAATTTTTGGGTACTTGGCATTCCTTGAATATTGGGATTCCTCCCCAGAAGGATTTGCAAAAGCTTGATTTATTATCTACAAAGAAATAAAATTTTTATATTTCCCAACTCCTCCTAAATGATAAGATTTAAAAAAAATGTATTAACTTTTTTCTTAAGCACTTGTAAATTATTAATATAGCTTTATAACTTTATATTAAAAAGGGGGTCTGGGGTTCCCCCTAGAGACCCTATATATAGAGAGACTGGACAATGAACTTTTCGCCTCCATTTTAGTTACAAAATGCATGGATCTCCATAGACTGTAATGCTAATTCATCCGCCTAAAACTCTTTTTATTGCACAAAAATCAAAGCGAAAACTATATCAAAAATTTCAACAATTCATTCCGAACACGAATTGATGTTCTTTTTTTTGTTATTAATTATTTTTATCTTAGAAAAAGCATTTTAAAAAATCAAAGTGAGTGTGAATGATTGTTGGGTTGCCACAGGCAACATTTGGCACGCTATCGCTCTTTTCGAGGAGAAATGTTATGGACTAGTAGCCAGGAAACTAGTCTCAATTCCTAGTTGCATTACTTGGTTTTTAATTTCTTATCCAAATAGATGGTTCACTAGTCTTGGTAGCCAACGGCGGATGCCAATAAAGTCGCCAACCAGTTAAACAATAAAATATTTAGTTTTTTGAATTTATTTGGCAATATTTATGAAAGAAAGTAAACAAATAAATTTTTAATAACTCATTTGTTTACATTTTAACTCTTCTTTTGGTATTTTTCAAAACTTTTAACAGCATTTTCCACGATTTTCAACATTTCGTAATGTTAAAGTATAGGAAAGTTGTAACTAAAATGGCGGATATATCGATAATACCGGTGAGCCGTTGTCCAGTCTCTCTATATATAGGGTCTCTAGTTCCCCCCAAATTTTTGGAAATTTGACCCTTAAAAAGTTCAAACTAATGTTTTGTGTCCAAGAAAACAAATAGATATTATTGATTTTCCAGGGGTTCATCTAGAAAGAAAATGGGCCCGTTTAAGGACCCTTCACAAAATTCCAATTCCCTAAAACGGACCCTTTACAAAAGTCTAAAGAGGTTTGAAAATTGTATTTAAAATGTGTATCTATCATTTCATAAGGAATTAGCCAAAATTTGGGACCGTTTTAGAAGTTATGAACGCTGTGCTTATACTACAAGCCCTTCGTTTTCACAAAACTCTATTTGATTTTTCACAAAATTCCGTTTAACTTTTCACAAAATTCCTAAAACAGGACCCTGGAAAAAAAAACCTGGATGAACCCCTCTTTTCAAAATATTTCGGTGGTCCAAAAATAACCTTACACGGTCTGGGTGTGTACAAAGGTCTGCCAGTTGCCAACCCATGGGCTACAGTAAAAAGATACGCAGCCAGAAAAAGTTGGCATGTGTAACATTTCATATCATCAAACCTTTCATGAAATCATCTGATAGGTAGGCTTACTATTTGTCTGGGATTACCCCAAATAGTCCGGGGTTTTTAGTACTAACTGTACGGGGTATGGGTCCAAAGATGTAAAAATGTCTGGGGTTTCATAAATTTAATATTCACAAGACCTTTTTATAAAAAAATCTTACCAAGATGTTTGAAATTGCTTTGTTTTACTTTTCCTTATGTCTGTATTAATTCAGAACTTAACTTCTGTGAATTTAGGATAAAATTAAGTAAAAAATCACAAATTTTGAAAAAAAAAAAATGTGAAATGAAAAGAAACATAATTATTCTCCTTAATGTTTTTTACTTAGTTTTTAATCTTCGCTAAATTGATATGATTTTTATTAATCAATTTCAAAAATATGTGGTAAGCCTACTGATGGGGGCCTTTCAATGGTGGAACGAATGTTTTAAAAATGTATTTGAATGAGTGGATCAAATTTATTGAAGGTCTATTCAATATGAATACTGCTTCTTTTCTTTACCAGCTTTAAAACATCTGGAAAGGTTTTCAGTGAATTGGGAAAACTGGTCACTCTGGGAGGGGTGTCGGGGTTTTGCTGGTCATTGTATATGAGGTATTTTAACATTAGGAGAATAGGGGAAAGAATCAGTGACTTCAAAACCTGGTCATTACAGGAGGTAGTCACTGTATAGGGGTGGTCGCTCAGTGAGGTTTTTCAGTACTTGGGTTTCTGTTAGAGCCTTAGAGATATAATAGTATATTAGAGTGGACATCACATGACCCAGTATAATGCTATTGCATAGGAGGCTCAGTAATCAACAAGGCGCCATATGTCTATAGGCCAAGCGTAATGGGGGGGATATTTCCCCAAATCTAGTGTTCGGCAACTAGTGGTCAAAAAATAGTTAACTATTTTTTACTGGGACTAGTTGCAACTAGTAGTTAACTATTTCCCAAAGTAGTTAACTACAAGTTAACTAGTTTATTTAATTTCATTATACCTACTTTTTGGAAAAATTCTAATTCTTCTGGAATAGAGCATTTTCAATCACATGACTCTGCCTAACAACGTTGTTTTATTCCTCCAGTGACATCATGTGCGAATGCTGCTATTGGATACTTCTATGTCCCGCCCCTAACAACAGCCTTAGCAACGTTGATTTTGTCCTCCAAGTGACGTCATGTGTGAATGCTCTATGAACCTTTATTTCTGGTTATGGTATTTGATTACTCTACCTTTGATAAAAATTTTAAATATCTTTTTAAATTTTAAATAATACATTTTTTGAAGTAGTTGAAAATTTGAAAGTAGTTTTAACTAGTAGTTAAATAAAAAAGTAGTTTAACTCTAATAGTTGAACTACTTTAAACTAAAAGTAGTTAAACTACTAGTTGCAACTAGTTCTAGTTAACTAGTGCCGAACACTACCCAAATCCCCCCCCCTCTGGCTACGCGCCTGCCAATCACAAAAGAGGAATTGGGGGTAGCCCCAAGAAAAAGTTTGGAAATGTTAAACTTAAAAAAGAGGTTTTAACTCATTTTAGTCACTAATTCAGGGCTTAATCCTAGTATATGTTACACAGTGGATGTGGCCATGTTCGCCAGGCCCGATGGGCGAGAGAGAAGGGATAGTGGGGTAATATCCAGGAGTCGGGTCAAGGGCTAATGAGTAAAAATTACTAGTTTTCATGCGGCAAATTTTTAAAAAATTTTTTGGGGGCACCTCCAGACGGCTATAAAGGATTTCATTACAAGTAGGAGAAAATGATAAACCTGTCACTCAATTGTGAACATGTCCAAAAATAAGTTAAAACTTCTTTTTACTCATCATATTATCAAGAAAAAAATGTTAAGTTCATCAAGATTCAAATCTTGTGCTCCAAAAACTATAGTATATTTATAAGAATTAACTTAAGAAAAGGTTAATCCCCGATATAAGTATTTTGTCACTGGGTGGCCCGCTTGTCAACTTTGTCCCCAGGGCCCGGCTTCTTGGTGGCCCTGATGTTTGGTGACACATTTGGAAGATTATTGCTTTTATTTTTTATCGTTATAAATATTATAAATAAAAAATAAATGTTAAGGGCAAAGTGATAAACAGGGTATTGTTATTATTATTATAATGCCCAAAGTACAAGAGGGCAATGTGATAAATTCAATGGCATTTATCACTTTGCCGTTAGCCCAACATATGCGGGCATTATTAATAATGCTCAGTTTTATCACATATCCCATTTAACATACAGTCACTCCAGAAAGTGTTCGTACACCCAACAAATTTGGGTACTACTTTCGTATTAGCCCGTCCATCATTTTCGCCAAAACTCAGGATTTTATCAGAATCGCCAAACCATACTTGGCAACGTATCGCCCCTGTTGGCATTGGTGGGTGGACGGGCTAATAATACGAATGTACCCAAATATGCCTAGTATACTTATTACGGCTAAATTCCATGGGCAAAATCCAAACAAAAATTATCCTAACAACATAGTATATTATTCTTCATTATATTCTACCAAAAAAAAGAGAGAAAAAAATATCAGAACATTAGAAAAAAATTATTTTAATTTAATCCTAATTTAAAAGCATGTGCATGCAATTTTTTTTTTCAGGATCATAATACCAAAAGCTTTCAAATCACTTCATTTTTTAAAAAAATTTTCTCTAACTGTTTTGAAATTTTTTTTGGTAGATTATAATGAAGAAGAACATATTTTGTTTGTTAGGATAATTCTTGTTTGGATTTTGCACAACACATGGAATTTAGCCGTAATAGGAGGTTTACTAGTGCAAATTTGTTGGTTGTACACATGGGTGTAGCCAGGGGGGCAAGGAGGGGCAGCTACCCCCCCTAAATTCTCAGTTTAATGTTTCTTTAAAAAATTTATCAAAGCAATAGTACACAATTTTCCTTGAAAATTGTGTGGCTTACAAGAAGCGGTTCTGTTCAGCCCAAAAAGTCTCAAAATGAGCTAAACAACTGCTTTGAGGGGCGAATTTTAAAAAAAATTTCTGGAGGAGGACCCAAAGACCTCCATTTTTAAGCTCACATTCATTAACCATATTTTTACTTTTAAGGTGTGCAAAAATCCTTTGTATAAGTACCCTAAAACGCTCGTAATGCCCATGGGTGTACGAATACTTCCTGAAAAGTGACTGTATATAAATATTTACCTATAGTATAATATTTATAAATATTTACCTATATAGTATAATATTATTCTGCAATGTATGTAACATAGACAAGAATTTTACCTAATTCCTTGACCAAAAATGTCAGTTTGAAATGAAGTTAAGGCAGGAACAGGAACCTTTGAACTATTTTTTGAGTTGAATTTCAATGAATTATCATAGCTTCTTCTCAGGAGTCTAAGGCTTCCCCTACAAAGGAAGTTTATCCTTAATATAGAGAATTTTTACTCATCTTTGGCATTCTTGGTATACACATAAATTTCCAAAATAATTAAAATGATACTGTAACTGAGCAAAAAAAAGTAGTAAATATAAGAATTCCTGTGTACTGGACCCCTAGGGTCCGGGAAAATAACCCCATTATACCCCTTCTTGTCTAGACTGCTTCGTAACAATAGAAAGTTTAATTTATCAACATTTTCAGACAAACAAAAAAAAAAGACAGAAATAGCAAGGAAACAAATTACTAACCGTTTTCTTTTCAATAACGTAACTAGCACATGCAAACCAACATATCTTCACACACACACACCGTAACGGTCAGGTCAACACAATAACATAAACAATGGCAGACTTAACGTTGCCATCAGCTTCCGCAAAGAATTTACACCATTTTTGGTGTTTCTTAAACCGCCAAAAGGCCAAAAGTGTCAAACTTGAACCATATTTCAACCGAAGGTTTATCATATCAGTTATACTTTCCTTTGAAAATAAAATGCAATTGTCTGCAAAATAAATTTTTTTCTAAAACAAAATGCATGCATAAAAATTTAATTTGAAAGAAAAATTACTGAAAAAAAATTTTATTCAAAGAACAGTGTTTGGGATATAAGATTCTGATTTTTTGCATTAAATTTCATACCAAATTAAACATATAGAAATCGGAATATCAATTGAAAAATTAATTTCATTTCCCATTGTCAAAAGTAAGTGAATAATCATTTAGGAGGAGATACGATAGATGGCGCCAGGACACAGTGGCGGATCCAGTCTGGACCTACGGGGTAACCCTAGTTAACGGGGTCTACCCGTCTACCCTTAGATAAACACGTTGAAATTGCTAGGGCATGGCATTTTTATTAATGCGCTCTTATTCAAACTGTCTAATGGGCGTCCTTAATCAAAACAGCAATATCTTTGAAAGTGTTAAGTCAAGGTAGTGTTTTTTTCACTAGGGGATCCCTAAGCGAAAAAGTAATACTAAGTACTACCTTGATAGTGGAAAACTAAGCGGTGTTTTCTGGGCGCCCTTTTTCATGCAAGTTACCGCGAAATTTTAAAAGCTCTGCTTTAATTTTACTGCGGTGATTTTTCATGCCGCTCTCGCTCTTTGCTTAATACTTCGAATTTGCGAGGGCGGGGGTGGTGTTTTTTAGACGCCCCTCTTCATTCACGCACCACTAAATGCAAGGGCACAGCACTGATCGATTTTTTCTTGGGCCTGTTAGTGAAACACGTTAAAATTGCAAGGGCGTTAATTTTTTAGGGCGTTCTTATTTACAGTGGCGCAGCCACGGGGGGAGCAGCTGCCGCCCCCCCCCAGAGCCTGAACCAGCTTTTTTAGATCGTGTATTCTTTTATGGGGCCGTCCATAAATGATGTCACACTTTTTTTGCCCATTTTTGACCCCCTCCCCCCCTATGTCACAAACTGTCACACTTCTCCATACCCCCTCCCCCCCTATGTCACATGTCACACTTTCAATCGATCAAAAATTATTTTTTTTGGATAAAAAATCTTAGGAAAAAAATTCTGTTTTTGTTATTTTTGGTTGATTTTCAGTTTTGGGAGGATGTGTTGTCACAACTTTTGAAACCCCCCCCCCTCCCCCTTGTCACAAACTGTCACAAATTGATTAACCCCCTCCCCACCTCTGAGCGTGACGTCATTTATGGACGGCCCCTATAGAAAATTATGAAAATTTGGAATTCCCTTCAAAATTTCTCAAAATTCATATCAGAATGTTCATTTTTCAGCGTGCCAACCTGGGGGAGGGACTGAGTTCGGACCAAAAATAGTACCTCATTTCCACCATTTTCACTAGTAGAACATCCAAACATTATATTGTTGATTCAAGAATTCAAGCATACGGGTTTAAGTCGGGGTTTCTTCAGAATCTCATAATTCTTTCGCACACACGTGCGAAAAAGGAAAGAAAAATAAGAGTTCATTCTTTTTTTCGATTTCTTTCGCGTTTCCGGTAGTAAATTTTTCTTATTGAGTAAGAAGGGTGGAAGAAACATAATTCTGAGTATAAGAAAGAAATTGAGAATACATTTCCAATGTTATTTTTTATCTTTATATTCGATTTTTGTTCTACTTTTTCTATGGGTGTTCACGTGTTCCTGTGCTCCTATGGACGAGCCGCCACTGATCCTGTTCAACTAACATTTAAAAAAAATCAGAAGTTTTAAAAGAATTTTAATTTTCCAAACTTTATGCTCTCAATTTTTCACATTTCTAGAGAATCACCCATATGTGCTTTTTTAGGTACTCAAGGATTAGCCGGGCGCAAATCTCGTCAATCCGGACTACATTGGCCACATATTTATTTTCAGTATTTACTTATTTATTAAACTGTACATAAAAAAGAACACAATTACAAGTTCACATAGTCACCTGGGATCTTTTGGTCCATGTAGGTGACCGTAAATATGTGTAACAAAATTTAAAATAAACTAGAAGAAAGAAAAAAAAATTGAATTCAAGAAAAAAAATACATGAAATGAATATAGTGGCAAACAGGGCGACAATAAATAATATTTTTGCCATAATGATGGAGTTAGTGTGCAAAATAATACAAAGACATACATTAAACAGAACAAAAGAAATCATCAATATTTTCAATAGTAGACAGATATTCCTTTAACTGTTTTTTGAATGAATGTTTGGAAGGGCTATTTTGAATATGTATTGGTAATTTATTGAAACACTTCGGGGCTATGTAACAAAAATTTTTTACAGAATATTGACTTTTTGGGTTTAGGAACAAAGTATATCATGTTAGGTCTTCGTAGGTTTACGACATATTGCGTTTTTGACAAATGTTGGGGTTTAGATAGAGATGGAAGCAAATTTTAAAATAAAAAAGATGGCGACTTGGAAGAATATTTAAGGAACTGAAATAGTTTATATTATTTGTGTGCAAGTGCTCTTCATTATTTAAAAACCTCAGGAATCTTTTTTGGAGCCCCTCAATTCTATTTAAGTTGTTCATGCCCTCTCCATACAACGAGACCGTAATTAAGTTGTGAATGAACCCAAGAATAACATAAATTGATTAGTATTTGATTGTTTAACTTTTTATTTGTTTTAGATAATAAAAATTATATAGTAGTACATATCTTAGTTTGTCTATGTGAAGTCCGAGGTATTTTATTGTGGATACGTTATCTAGGTGTTTACTTACAGACGCAATGGTCATAAGTGTTGCAATATTTTTCAGGGTATTTTATAGAGAGATTATATGCTTGGTTTTGCGTAACTGAAAATATCATATATTTAGTTTTATCTACGTTTAAATTTAAATTGTTTTGAAAAATTCAGTCGCGAATTTTTATAAGGTCATCATTAATTCCAAAAGTTAAGGTCTTCCATTGAATCTTCTGAACAGAGTAAAACTGTGTCATCTGCGAAACTTATCAATTTACCATATAGTTTAAGGTTGCACAGATCGTTAATGAAGATTAAAAACAAAAGGGGACTGGGGACCTAAAGTTGATTCTTGGAAGACACCACTGTTTATTGGGAGACATCCGCTAATGACCAACAGTTTTTTTTTTATCATTGTTAACACTATTATAGATAAAGTTGGTAACCTCTTACAAAGCTTTTTCAGTGTTTGAGTTGTACAGAAATCCATATCGATTCCTTAAAAGAAATATATATAATTCAAGTACGAAAGCAATCGATCCAGATCCTTGATAATTTGTTCAAATACCTTTTGAAAGCAATTGTAAGACAGAGATTGGTCTATAATTAGAATAGTCATTTTTATTACCTTTTTTATAAATGGAAGTTATGATTGAAATTTTTAATGATTTTGGGAAAGTGCTTTCATTTACAAGATCATTTAATAAGTTTGGTAAAAATACTTAGATGGGTGCATGATAGAATTTTTAAATATTTCGCGTCTATTTCATCAGAGCCAGGACTTTTTTTGGAGTTTAGGTCGGTATTTTTCAGTCGGCGGGACATTTCACTGACATAGGGATGTTATAATTTTAACATTTTAATGAAACTGGAGATTTTAAATCTCACATGGTAATAAATTTTCCCCTCATAAACTGTTTTTTTAGGAATGAGGGTAAACCAATACCCTTTATAAACACCGATCTCACACACACCTAATAAGGTGAAGGACGTTTTTAAGATCATTATAAGATGTTATTTAAACTTCGTATTCCGTTTACTAATGGTAGGGTATTACCTTTAATCTGATAAATAGGGGGCTCTTCCCCAGAAAATTCCGTAAATTTGGCTCTTTGAAAGAGTGTTTCAACTCATTTTCAGACAATTAGGATGGACTGACGTTTTCCTTCGCAACAGAATTTTTGAAGGTAAAAAAACAGTACAAAACTTCGAGAAGGGGTTGAACTTAATGAACACCCTGAACGCACCGCACACCCTTCTGGAATGATAAAATTAAATCCATTGTTTTTAATTTTTAAATACCAACTTATGAATGAGTTATAAATCGGCCTATCAATTAAGAACTTTTGAAAGATTACACCTCGAAAAAAAAACCGAAAAAAAAATCCAGGTTTTTCTTTACATTTTTCTAGTTTGATGAAATTTAGTTGGAAAAGCAGGACTTTGGCGGGACTTTAATGAAAAAGCAGGACATTCAGGCGGGACATCCGGTCAGCGGGACAGCTAGGCAAAAAGCGAGACGTCTGGTCACATTACGTATACATCTTTAATGTCTATCTCTTCTATAGAAAACCATTGAAAGGAATTAACAGAGGGAACTATGTAATTCTTGAACTCGTTAAACTCGTTATTTTTCAAATTTTACATCAAAGCATTTAAAAATTAAAAGAAACACTCTTTAGTTGATGGATTTAAATAGCTTTTTTTTTATTTCAATATTTTAATATTTTCAGCCATTTTTTAGAAAACCTTGGCCCTTGTGCCCGGCTAATCCTAAAGTACTTTTTTTGTTATTTTCTTGAAAAATTGTGTCCACTAGGGTTCGTATTTAAAATATCGATTTCCTTTAGCAACTCAAACTATATCATGATCTTTACTTAATCATGGTATAGCGGGTGGAAAAAAACCCTAGTTTTCCCCTAATCTTTTGGCAAAGATTTTATTATTGGTGTTGATAATTTGTAATTGAAGATGTTCCTCCCGGGTACGCTCCCGGGTATACTACTTAATTTAATACCAAAAAATCAAAGTTTTTACTAATTTAACCCAATATATTCTCCCAAGACTGTGTGATTCCGAATCGCCACAAAAAGTACCTCTTCCTCTAACATCTTTTTAACTTTTATATTTTTTCTCCAATTAGTTCTACAACTCATCTCATTGGATGGGTGATTGAAGAAAAACGATTAGAAATTCCATGAACCGACACTTTTTTTTTAAATCACGTCACTGATGAAACAATTTAAACACTAATTAGAAAACTTCCTCATGCGTTTTTTAAAACCGGGCGTTCTAAAAATTTCCGATGATTATCGTTTAACTCCACTCGCCCCATCCCACCAATTACCAGGATTTAAAAAAAAATCTCAATCGTCAACACTAACCCGCAATCAAAGTAAATACTAATAATGGAGATAAAAAAAAAAAAACGTCCACTGAATGTATGATTTTGCAAAGCCACGAAGACTGTTAAAGTTAAAACTAGTTATGTGCAGCTGTAAAAATTCTTGTGAAAGATTTTGTGACTGTAGAAGAAGTGGACTTAAGTGCTCTTATTCTATGTGTGGACAATGGGCTCGTTCAGGATGCAGTAAACAGTTCCCAAATATTTGATGAAACTGATGCAGCCGATGAATCAGAAGGCAGTTCTCTAAATTCAACTGATTTAGATGAAGTCAATTATTCAAGTCCTCTTACTGTTCAAAGTAAATGATTCTAGAGAAATTGTAACTTATCAAGTAGAAAAAGACGAACGATGCATAAGAATTTCATTCCTTTTTTCATCAATGTAACTTTGACTTTGCCATTCATTTTTTAAGTTAATTTCATACAATAAAAGGACATTAAATATTATCTTGTGTGGTGATTTCATAACCAAACCCGAAAAGGTTAACTTTTTTTTTACTTTTTATTAATAGATTAACATAAGACTTATGTTATATTAATTACCTTATTACTATTAGTAAGATTTAAGTTTTATTAAAAAAAATTTCTGTATTAGGTATTTCAAAATACCAATCATTCAATAGAAGTAGTTTATCAGTTGAAGCATTTTTATGCACATTGTTGAAAACATTTGGGTAATATTTCTTTTTCAAACTAGGGGGAAATACGTAAAAGGATATCTAAATATTTATACAGGGCTTTTTCAAACCTCTTTTATCGAATTCTGAACTATTTTGACTGTTTATTTTAATATCTATCTTAATCTATAACAGTGGTCTCCAACCCCCGGTCCGCGAACCGGTGCCGGTCCGTGGATCAAATGGTACCGGGCCGACCATTTAATTGAAAATGAATTTAAATTCCTAGGTTTATACTCCAAATTAAAAACATCTGTTTCACATTTTATTTATTTAAAAAAGGGGCCCCATGCAGACACCATGAGAACCATCTTATTTTTCCAAGAAAACTGAATAAAAACGCTTCATTAGAAATCCATAAATTTTTATATTATTTTTTTGTGGTGAATTTGTTCAACCCGGAAGTAATGGTGACAGTTGTCTGAGTTTTTTTTTGTTATAACTATAAGTTAATAAAAAGAAAATCCATAAAACAGTACATTTTCTTGGAAACGGAAAGAAAAATCAAGAAATGAAATCAATATCAATAGTTTTGTCCGAATTTTCTTTATGTAAAGAAATGATTTATAAAAATCATGGTTTCTTTTAATGGACTAAAAAGTAAAATAATTTTTTGCAACTCCTTGTAAAACTGAAAACGTGAGAATCATGTATAAGGTAAGGTGACCAAACGTCCTCCTTTTCTATATTTTAAAACTAATATGTTTATTGCAAAGTATAGAACTTCAGGGGCGGGGATGAAATATTTCCTTTGTGTTGTCTCTCTCTCTTTTCATTCTATGAGAACAGAAGTATTTTTTCCCCTTGTTGCTACCAGTTGGTTACAGGCAGCTACAAGAAAGATAAGCAGTTTTGATTTATTATTTTTTAAACGCTTTTATTAGACTTGCTCTGAGCCAAGGTCACGGGTAAAATCTTACAACTCGATTTTCAGTCACTTCCTGATATTCCAGGACCCTGACACTTTACACATTGATGTAACCCTCATGACACTTCAATATCCAATTAATATCTAATCAATAACCTAGGGATTAAGTTAATTAACGAGTATTTTAATTATCAGAAAAACTGAAATTTGAGGCCCTTCCAAAGAGATTTTAGCTCCCAAAAAAAAAAGAACAATAGTGTAATAGGCATAGTACTATTATATTCAACCATCAAAACGACAATTCTCAAGTAATTAAATTAATTAACGGCAAATTATCGCAAAAAATTTAGATTCTTGTACATAAAATTTCAGATACTTGCAAACAATATTAAGCCCTGAAACTTTGCAGCATGGTGTGATATTCATGACAATGCAATATTCCATTATCACCGAGTCAATAACTCTCTAATTACGGTAATTAACGAGTATTCTTGATTATCCGATTAACTCGATTTTGAGACCCTTGAAAAGTATTTTAACTCCCAAACACGGAACAATACTGTAATATAGGCATAGTACTACTATATTCAATCATCAAAACGGCAATTTTCAAGTAATTAAAGAAATTAAAGAGTAAAGACCAATTTATGGAAATTTTTAGGTTGTCATTTAGATTCTTGTACATAAAATTTCAGATACTTGCAAACGATATGGGGTAGGCTCACGTTTCAGAATCTGTATCTCCGTAATGTTAAAAATGGGCATTTTAAGGAACATTTATAAAAAAAATCTATTGAGTGAAACATTCCAATTTTTTTACTGAATATTCCTTAATCTATATTACATACTTTGACCAGAGTTTGTGTTATTCTGATGCCTAGTTATTTTTTAAAAAAATGTTATCTGCATGTCTGTGTGATTTTTTTTAAAAACACTAAAATTTCACTACATTTATAGCCATAAGTTAAGTTCAAATGTTTTGTTTGAAAAAATCCTTGGTCAAAGTATGTATTAGAGTATCAATAATCTCGTAAGTGTACAAAATTTCAAGTAATTCTATACAGTAGTTTAAGAGAAAATGTTCCTTATAGAGCAAAAAATACAGTTTGGAGAAAAATGGATTTTTGTAAAAAAAAAAAACGCGCTTCGACAGAGGAGGGAAGCTATTTTCCAAAAATAATTAAAAATACTTCCACAACTCGTAGAAACATAATTTTTTCATCATTGGAAGCGTAAGAATTCATATTTTAAGAAAATGAAAAAACTTAAAAATGGATTATTTGGTCGAAAAACGTGAGCCTACCCCCTTAAGCCCTGAAACTTTGCAGCATGGTGTAATATTCATGACAATGCAATATTCAATTGTCAACGAGTCAAAACCTCCGTAATTAAGGTAATGAGGTATTTTCACTAGTGAGGGAATCGCTTTAATTTCACACTTTTTCGATGCGTTATGGTTTAAAACTATCAAATTTCAAATTTTTTGGTTGAAAAATGGTTTTAAATCATTTAAAATGCTATTTTACTTTCGCGAAAACGCCAGAAAAGTCACGTGATCAGAAAACGGGTTTCTATTGGATGTGACGTCACGGCACGCCAAATCAAGTGTGTTTACTGTGCTTCGAATGGTATTCTCGCTTCGTTCTTGAGAAAGTGCTATTATAATTCAATTTTATTCAAAATTTTTTAACATTTTTGAAATGCCTTTTCTACCTGGATTTTTAAAAGGATCATCGGACAATTTGCCGAAGATAGATACAGTTTGCATGTTCTCTTTCTTGGGTAATAACCCTGATTTCATGAGTGCGGAAATGAGAGACGTGAAAGCCATGAGGTACATATTCATTTTCACTTCTACTATTTTTCCATTAATGAACAATAACTTATCAATCGTTTTTAAAGGCATAAAATTAATCGCTCAATTATGTGAATTGTCTAAAAAATTATTTAAGAATATAAGACAAACATCATCACATAAAAAAATGGTTTTAAATGTAACTTTTGTGAAAAGGAAATGGAAAAAATAAACTGTTTAATTGTGTTTTTACTCATATCTTAGAATTTATGGAATTTTTATTAATTATGTATCCACTATTAATGTTTTTTTAAAGGTATACAGCTTTTAATAATAATGATTTTTAGACAGATAAGCATACATCTATACAATGTACCGTTATTGTATCCTCCAGTTTTAGGTCTCTAACAATACTCCACTAATTACTATTACTTTAGGATCTAATAATAATATTAAAAATTAGATCTCTATGGTTTTCAGTCATAATTTGAGCTGAGTTTTAAACTGAGTATTTTAACTGAGTTTTTCGAGATTGTCCCTTTAATTTGGGCTAGAGATTAGAGAACAGTGTTAGGTTATTTGGCAAGTATTTTGATATTATAGGAGGCAAAAATAAAAAAATAAGACAAAAACTGAATAAGAAACATTTATATACGTAATTTTCTATGCCTTTAAAAAACAGACTAAAATGTATAAAAATATCACATTTACTCCCTCCGTGAAAGCGTGTATATATTCACACGTAAAAAAAATTTAAATTACTAATACAAATTTTTAAAAAATAATTTAACCATAGTATTTACATGCTTATTAAAACTTAAAAATTTAATAAAACAAACTTATCTCATGTTTCAACAATTTAAAACTGAAATATTAATGAAAATCGGTTCACTACTAGTACTGGTAGATTGACAGAAATTCTTACTTGGCGGTCGGATGTTGGCGACTAATTTAAGGCTTTGTATATGAATTTTTTATTTTTTGACGGTCTGTCATGGCTATGCTTAGTGAGCAAATTAAATGAAACTCGGTTTTGAGGGTTAAATTAGTATGATCTTTCATAAAATTGAATAAAAATTGGGGTCTCCCATGAAAAAAGTTGCACTTTTTATTGCGTTGCGCCAGAAGACGACCTCTGAGAGAAAAATAGTCAATTAGTTTTTTCAAGCATACACTGAATCCTGAAAAATGACACCAACAGCATCTTTCTAACCCCACCCGTTCGCCCGCAAAGTCTACTGTAACGTTTTTTTTTTCCTCAGCTGTACGTAAAAAAAAGCTTAGTCTGGAGTTTTGACGCTTGTGCTTTTGCATTTAGGTACTAAACAGTACTTATAGGATGAATAGGAATCATTCATTGTTTCAATTAATAACGAGAGACAGCAAACAAAGCGGAGGGAAATACACTGGTAGAAACGTGTAGTAAACAAGCGCAAACAAGCTTAGCAACGCATGACGCTGCTGTTACTACGGGCCGTGACGTCACAGATCGGCCATTGGAAAAACGGGTGTTTTTCGCGCCGTAAGAAAAACGAAATTTCAAAAATTTATATCTCAGAAACTAGGCCACGGAAATACTTGATGTAAACGTCATTCTTCATGGTTTTCGATCTACTATTTGAATAAAATTAAATCTCAAAACGTGAAAATACCTCATTAAAAAATATTTTTGATTATCCGATTAACTCGAATTTAAGACACTCCAAAAAGACTATGGCCTCCAAAACTTGTACAATAGCGTATTATACTATATTTGAATCATATTCAATCTTCAAAACGGAAATTTTATTATATTTAAATTAAGATTATTAACGAAGTTATTAATGAGAATTTAGAGTGTTTGGAAAAGCTTGGAAACACTTTCATTCTTTTTTCATTTGAAGGATGTATGGTAATTTTGATATTTTTATTATGACAGATTTATTTCTTCTAGATTTCGCTTTCATTCAGATGGAATTATTTATTGCTCAAACAGAAATTTTTGAAAGTCGAGGAAATGGGGATTGAAATACATAAATTATTTTGTATTTCCTCGGAATTAACAATGTTTGAATGATTTCCGAACGATTATAGTATTAGCTTTGAGTGTTGCGCTTTTTCAGTAAAAAATAAATGATAAAATATTTTCTTTTAGGATTTTTTTTAATTCATCCCTGGTGTTTGGAAAAGTTTATTAATTACAAATTACTTGCTCTGAAAAATTTTATAAGAAAATAGAGAATAATGTTTTAAATTTTTAGTATTAAAGTCTAAGGGGTTCTTACTAATCATATACCAACAATTGGAATAAAAATTAAGATTTTAGGCAAAATTGTATGACTAAAAAGTAAAAAATAAAATAAGTAAAAAAAAAGCTTTTTTAAAAAACGCTTTTATTAAGATGTCCTAAAAATTCAAAAATAATTTATTTGGTTTTGTGAAATATTTTATTGGGGAGTACAAAATACCTTTTCGGCAAGTAAAAAATAACTGATTTTCTGATCACTAAAAATAAAAGCGTGGGCGCTAGTAATTTATAATTTTACATAAAAGAAAATGAGAAAAGAGAATTTAGAATAAATAGTGAATTACTAGCGCCCACGCTTTTATTTTTATTGATCAGAAAATCAGTTAATTTTTACTTACCGGAAAGTTATTTTCTACTCCCCAATAAATTATTTCACAAAACCCAATAAATTATTTTTGAATTTTTAGGACATCTTAATAAAAGCTTTTTTTTTTTTTAAAAAAAAAATATTTTTTTTTTTACTTATTTTATTAGTGTATAAAACATAATTTTGGTATTGTGGAAGAGATTATTCAAGATGAGTAAGCATTAGAAGGGTGTATCGATTTGATTCTCTGCTGCGGAATTTTCTGCAGTGAATAATATTATTTACAGCAGAGAATTCCACAGCAGCAGGATATCTAAATTTTGATAAGGGGCCATTCAAATATTACGTAAGCACCTAATGGGGAGAAGGTGTACTATTTGCTTATTTTTCCTGACAAGGGGGAGTATGAGTGATGCTTATGTAAGAAATTCCAAACATTGCATTTTCGAAAATCTCTTGTTTCTTGCATAAATAATTTTAAAATTAAACCAAAAATAAATTTCACAAAAAAAACTGATAGGAAAAAAATTTAAACATTTTTCACAAGGAAAGTTTTATCAATACATTAAGTGTTCATGGAGAGTAGTGAATTTCAGAAATGTAAGCATTGCGCTAAAGATTAAAAAAAAAACTAAGGGGGGGGCAGTTTTTTACGTAATTATGATAGGGGGTTGCGGTTTGCTTATTTTTGCTGACAAGGGGAGAGGGGGGGTTCAAAAATGACCAAAAACTTGCTTAGGTAATATTTGAACGGCCCCTAATAAATTAGAACAATGGAAAAATCAGAATGTTGAAACTGACGGGTTGAAATATTTTTCGTCCTCCTTTTCATTGTAAAAAAATTGGTCAATAAGGTATTTAATTCATCAGCTTCTCTCGGTACTCATTACAAAAAAGTTAAAAAAAAGTTACAAAATTATTTTTATACGTCCATTTTAAAAACGTTTTTTTTTTTTTCATAAATCATTTGTCATAGTATAGTGTACAGGGGCTGATTGGTCGAGTCTTATTTAATCGAAGAAAATGTTATTTAAAAATGATACGCAGATTGCAATTTTAACAGAGATATTGCAGATATTTGAAATAGTACTTAGATACTTTTGAGCCAATCAGGTAGCTTTGTTATTACGGGCTTTCGGATCAGAAGAAAATGCATTGACACACAAGCACTGTGACAAGTGGAACATTAGAGTAGGGTGGGGGAAAATTGGTCTAGTGAGGTAAAATAGGTCTAGGGATTTTAACAGTTTATATTTATAAAATCTAATGTTTTTTATTGAGACTCAAGTAAAATAAGCATGCCAAAAAACATTAAATTTTATAAATGTAAACTGTTAAAATCCCTAGACCCATTTCCCCCCCCGACCCTATACTAGACTCAGGACCGACCGGATTACCAAATAAGCAACGTAGGAAACTGCCTGGGCCCATCATCAGCTAGGGGCCCCGACCCCCGAGACTTTTTCCCCCTAAAATAACTTTTTTTTGTAAAATCTGGAAATTTTCCGCTAATTTCTGTTTTAAATTTTCTTTACCCTACAATTCTTTGAATTTGTGCTCAACAAATTGTCGCAAGAAATCTCAAAATGATAGAGATGATCCCTAAGTTTGAATGCGGCCTCCCGCTGTTGGGGAAACTTTCCGCAGAAATAATAAATTAAAGAGCTGAGAACATTTTTATGGGTTTATATTAGCTCACGAAATCCATCAGCCAACAGTTTTTCCCATCACTCGTTTCTCAAAGCATCGAGCTCCAGATCAAAACGGAAACGGATAATCATTGAAAAAAAAACCCGTTTATATTCTTTGATATAAATTCTGATCGTTCAGCATTTTCCCCATCGAGCGGGTATTTCAAATTTGTACTACTGGTACTACTACTGGATATATCAGTTTGCCGTTAGTAATAGTAGAATGCTGTACGCGAAGCATTTTAGACTTAACTTTTTCATTCGTTTTTTAAATGAATAAATTATTGGGTAAGTTTTTCCACTTCTATTGTCTTAAGTATTTGATGAGGAAATGTGATATTGAGCGTTTATTCTAATTCGTCCTGAGAGAGCGTCGTTTTTGTGTTAAGAAAAGTTTGCAGAAAATTTTTGACTTTATATGCGCAGAGAGTTTTTGGTTTTATTCAACTATACCTGTTTTTTCAAAAGAGGCATGAATATTGAGTACAAACCAATATTCAATGAAAATACATGTCTTTTTAATGTTTACATTTTAATTAAAGTAAAAGTAAATATTGAAAAACTGTGAAATATATGTGGAAAGTTATTAACTTTGATTTTAACTTAAAATTAGTCGCTAGTGAGAGCATTTTAGTTACGTTAATGTTATAAAGATTTTATTTTTGTTAATATTCCTAGTGTAAAGAATCTGAAAATTTTGAAGAAAAAGTAATCTCCATCTACAGGGGGATTCGAAACTAATGGGCAAAAAATGAAAAACCCTTCTGAGTGAATTCAGAATCCCTGGTTTGGGTGGGCAACGAAAAATAGGTTATTCTGGGAAGTACAATATGAACGCCAAATGTCATTGTTTTAATTTTAACCTATTTATAAAAACTATGTAAAGCTTTTTCTCCTTGTTGAATTTGTTTTAAATGCGACAATATAATAATTTCGGTACTGTTTTTTAAATTAAAAAATGAGAAGTGCTGTTTAAAAATTATGGATTTTTATTAGGTGAAGAATTGGTCTCGAATGCCCCGATACTACCGATAAATTTTGGATCCGTAGTAGAGGTTTTTTGTTTTGTTTTAAATTCAGTACTATACTTATTTACATGTTTATTATTCTATCCATAATATACTCAGCAAGCTTCTACTATTTCTTTATTATTTTAGCATGTCAGACAGGATAACTATGAGTAAGTGGGATATTTTTGAGGAGGTTGAAACGGGATTCGAATATGGAAACGAAGCCCCTTCTTGGAGCAACAGAATGCTACAACGATGAGACAGATTTTTAAAATCTATAATAGTGTTGAGAATTAGTGTTCGGCAACTAATGGTCAAAAAATAGTTAACTACTAACTAGTCTCGGAAATTGTGTTGTAACTAGTAGTTAACTATTTTTTCCTGGGACTGGTAGCAACTAGTAGTTAACTATTTCCCAAAGTAGTTAACTAATCTATTTAATTTCATTACCTACTTTTTGGCAAAATTCTAATGCATCTTTCTTATCTATGTCACAAAAAGCGTTTATACTTAGCGCAAAAATGGTCTTTATTTCTGGTTATGATATTTGAAGTACTCTACCTTTGATAAAAATTTTAAATATCTTTTTAAATTTTAAATAATTTTTTTTTCAAGTAGTTAAAAATTTGAAAGTAGTTTTAACTAGTAGTTAATCAAAAAAGTAGTTAAACTACTTTAAACTACTAGTTGATCGGTAGTTAACTACTAGTTGCAACTAGTTCTAGTTAACAAGTGCCGAACACTATTGAGAATTCTGAAAGTCCTTTAAGTTCAAAAGGTGTCGAAATAAAGTTACTTTTGAAAAAAAAAATAAATATAGAAATTTCTCTTCACCCAGTGGTATAAATTCTTGATATCCAGTTTTACTTAATTATAAAGTTATCATGTAACGTAATATTACATTTAATTTCCTAAATTTTTCTCTCCTGAAAAGGGGCAAATCCTTAATATATCTCAACGATGAACTTCTGGGTGGTCCATGGCTCAAAAATATCCCATTTCATAAGATATGAGCTAGAGCTCTGACTGATTTGGGATGTCAGTGTCTCTGCGAATGCTCTGATTGGGTCCTTAAGTGGGGGGTTAAATCTTACGAGAAGTGGGATTAGAAAATTGCTGCGCAAAATGGTTGGGACCCATGGCATTGATATTTGGTGCATCGCATCGTTCATATTTCCTATTCTTTTTGTGATCAATAATAACATGATACCAATTAATATACTTGAAGGACATAATACCTGAGGAATCGAACCAACCCTTCGCACTATGGGGCAAATTTAGAAGACACGAAGGAAATAAGCTAGTGACTATACTGTCCCTGATTTTCCCAGATACACCATTTACCGTAAAAAAAATGGAATTTCTTAAAAGTGTAAAGGGGCATTGCAGGCCATTTTTCAAGTAAGAAGAGTTTGGGGGCAAATGCCCTCGCAGTGGTCTATTTTGCCCCTGCAGTTATGAAAGTTTGCCCCCAAAGTGTAAAAGGTAAATTTCTGAGGACCCAGAGTTTGTAATGAGCGAGGTTTGAAAAAACTGCCCAAAAATCAGTGAAACCATGATCCAATTACACATAAATTGGGGGCTAATCCCTTTCGCTCCCAATTTATGGCCCTTCCTGTTGGGGTCAGGGGATGTTGATGTTGAGATCCGAGAGAGCTTTCTGCACTACAAAATGTTCTCAGTCCAAATTCGAAAAAAGGGTGTCCCTCCTTTTTTTTCGTTTCTTGCTCCTCTTCACTCCTTTGGGATTTCTTCATAAAAAGTCTATTTTAATGAAGAAAATCTAAACCTTTTTTCCTAAATTTTTGCTGTCACAATTGGGCTCTTAAAAATGCTTTTTTGCATCAAGTTTTCAAATTTTTCCCACGAGAAACCCTCAGACCCTCTTATAACTGGTATGACTTTCCCTTAGTTCTCTCTCTCTCTCTCGATACCCCTTGAACGTCAATCTAAAAGAGAAGCCAGAGCATTACCGAAAAATTCATGGACTTTTGCCCACGCAGTGAAAATTCTTAAAAAAATGGTCTGGGGCATTCATTGCCTTCCCGTGATTTCAAAAAATCAGCCCCCAAAACTACTACTACATCTAGATTCACTTCTGTATCGAACACTGGTTGACATAGAGCTCAATGCTCAATCATGTTAAGAATCTCCTAACTAAGAAAGCCACCTTGAGCTCAGATTGCCAGTTCTTTATTTTTCTACTTAGAAATCTTTCCATTTAACTAGCAACTATTTTTTCTCTGTTTTATTCTAATAATTTGTGGCTTTGACCAACCAGGCCATGAAGCTGTAAGTATATTTTTAATTTCTCTAAACGGCAACGGTACCAAATTATGGTTATAAAAACCCACAACTAGTAAAAATCAGTCGAGTAACGCCGCGAGCTCTCCTTCGAATGCTGTGCTTGGATTCCAGCGGTTTCAGGAGCGCGTGCTTTTGGATTCGACACCACAGCATCTTTCTGTATTGACTTTTCAAGACCGTGTTTAGGTTAAACATGCCCGAAAAGGAAAACGAAATGAAAAAGTGCTGAGTATTGTTCCTAACTTTTATTTTGTTTAGAATATTGGATTACAGATATAGTGATAGCCACTATCTTTAAGCATCTTTGCCTTTTGTTATTCTTCTGCCATTATACCCCAAACAACCAACCTAACATTTTGGTAACTATTGTTAAAGACTAATTTAACCCGCGGGGAGTCTAATAGACCCCGACGCTAAAATAAACGTTCATAAAAACTAATTTTTAATGAAAATGTATGAAACTCCGTGTAGCTGCCTAAAAGGTTTCAACCTATCACCTCATGAAGTTTAAATAAAGTAGGTATGTTATTTTCCGAGTTAGGTTGTTTTTATTGAAATGCTTCCAAAACTGTGAGGATTAGCGCGAGTTATAACCAAAGAGATGTCCAAAAGTACCTAGTATCTATATTTTTTCTTGCTCTAAAAGGGAAATTTAAGGTAAACACCACTAAATTAAATTGTTACACAATTTTTTCACATTTCTTATGAAAAATATGTAATATCATAGGGATTCGGTATGAAATGTGAAATAGTCTAATATTATATCTCAATAAAAATCAGTCAACTTAAAAATGAGTTATTATGCACTTTGAATGATTAAATTATATGTTTAAACTTTCCGTGATAAAATTTTTGCATAAACTGAACGATTATAACGGAAAACGGTTTGCGGGGTCTGATAGACCCCGCGCGCTTTCCCGTGTAACAGAAAGTAGCGCGCGTCCTCCCGGGTTAAAAAAAAGCTTCTTTCCCGGATCAATTATAAAGAGTTGAGGGGAAAAGCAAAAACCTATTCTCACTGAAACTGTTTTTTTAAAGTTTATCTTTAGAGGGGATTTTTTTTCTTGAAACTGAGGAGGGAGTTTACAGAGAAGTCTTAGAACTGGGTCTTCTATTTCCAACGAGCCCATTCCAGGACTTCATACTGCCTTCGGACTTTCATACTCTACAAGTTTCCTATTTAACTTGCATAAATTGATCTGTTTATATCTATTGGTCTTTCTTGTTATTGATTTAATCATCCCGTTAAGTCTCCAATCTGTATTGATGTTAAGTGTGGCCTATTACCTTTAATTAGTTGTATTTTTTTTGTTATAAAATTGGTTGATAAAGTATTGGTTAATAATAGTTGATTGTCTGCTTGGATAAAGAGAAATAGTATCGTTTGTATAGTGTCCCTATATTCAACCAAAATAAACTGGAAGTGGTAGGCCGCATTGGACCCGCCAATCTGTCTTCAGATTCACAACAATCCCAAACTACTATAGTTTCTATAAAAATCGATCCTAATAACTAAATTGGTAACTTCAAACTATATCGACTGTTAATAAAATATTTCTCTGCAGGGGATCCGGCCACCGGAAGGAGGAGGGTCCGGACGACACGCTGGCGTGGATCGTGGCGCTGGCCGCCTGCGCGCCATCAACTTCATCATGGCCGGACTGAGCCGGATATCCGGCATCCTGTACGTCGCCTTCATCGAGGAGTACGGTGTTGACCGGAAGAGTGCCTCCATGCCCTTCAGCGTACGATCATCTATAAGGAACTTGCTGGGTAAGATGGACTTTCACAAACTCTTAAGAAGTGTTTCAGTATAATATAATGTTGTAAAATTTAGAGTTGGATGGCTATAAAATATTAAGATTGGCTTCTAAGGGTGTTGTGGTATTGTGATGGGGGGTACGGTTAAAATTTCGAAAGAAATTTACAGGCTTTATACTAGAGGAAGTATAAAAAAGTAGCTTGGATCACTTCTTGCAAGGGTACACCTATTCGAAATGTTTAAGCTTAAGATTCTGATAACAAAACTCTAAAAGTTAATACTAGTCTTGCATCATGTTTATGCGTTTTCTTGTAGTTATTTCTTGATTTAGACCTGTTTCTTGTGCAATGAAACAAACCTTTTTGATTTAAAATACTAGATGCATGTAAAAAAAAAACGAGGGTTCGACCGGGATTTGAACCCGGGACCTCGCGCACCCAAAGCGAGAATCATACCCCTAGACCACCGAACCACGTTTATATTGAATAGAATCTATTTTGATGTCCAAACTCTTTACTTTGATCAAACACAATTGAGTAAATAGAAAATCGTTCCCACATGCCCGCGGCTTCGTCACTCATATTGGAAAAAAGTGAGGTAAGCATGATTTATCTAGCGCAGTGTTTCCCAACCTTTTTCGGTCCATGCCCCACCAAAGCCTTTCTAAATTTTCCATGCCCCCATGTCCTTTATTTTTTCGAAAATCCTTCTTGAAAATTAAATAAAACCTGGTGGTCCATACCTAACCTGGGGGGAAATTTGGTTCAAAAATTTCAAATTGCCCCCCTAGAAAATCATATTGCGCCCCACGTTGGGATAAACACTGATCTAGCGTAAGCTTAAAACTAAACTCTTCTGCACAAAGTAACGCTTGCTCATACCCACTGTTGTCATATGATATGGTGTCGGACTATTGTATCCTCGTAAAAAAATTATGGGACAATTTTAAGGTGGCTAGTTGAATATTTTAATTTTTTCTCTCAACATTAGCGTTGTATTTCAAAGGATAAGTGGGAGTAGGCTCCAATGATAGAAACTTATTAAAAACGTAACAAACCAATGTGTTTCAGGTCCTGTGGTTGGCATTTTGGGACAGAAGTACGGAGTCCGAGCAGTGACCGTTACAGGTGGCATCGTTGGTACACTGAACGCCGCCTGCTGCTTCTTTGCAGACGACATCAGCTGGATCACTTTCCTCTGGGGTGGCCTCAGCGGTACGTATTTCAACGGTACATTTCTTGTTTACACAGCTCAACTGATCATGCAAGTAATTGGTGGTTAAAGTTGAACAAAGTTAATGAAAACTTTAATTAGAATCAATTGTGAAAGTTTTTAAATAGTCGCTATAACTCTTAAGTACACTTTCTTTACATCGTACAAGTTATGTATGGAAATTTGTTCAGATATTGAGTAATTAGTTTACAGATCTCTTAAATTAAATCGTTTAACAAATATCCCTATACAAGTGTACAATCAGTGTTAGACTAGTAGTTTCTTCCCGATAAGGCACTTTTCGGTAAGTAAATACTGTCTTATTTATTACACCACACTTTTGATTGAAACAGGCTTAAGATAAATGTTCCAATTTATCATTTTGAATTGTAGTTTTATTACTAATTTAGACTATCACAAAAATGAAATTAATGGAGGCTATTGGTGTAATTTTTGGTATGAGCTTTGTAAACTTGAAAAAGATTGTTCCTAAACAACAACAACTTGACTTTGCTTTAATTTGAATTTTGACCATGGCTATTTCTTAGTTGTGCAGTTTCGTTTTAAGGTAACCTCTGTGGACGAATCTAACCCAATCAACAGGTTGTAAGAGACTTGGGCGAGCTGTTTAAAGATTTTTGAGGCTCATTGTTTCCGATTCTTTTGGAATCATTTGCGATAAAAATAGTAAAACATACTGAACATTTTCAAGGAGATATTGATATCCTTTTTACCCCCTTACTTTGCTCATGGAGTTGATTTTCCCTTAATTCCATTAATATTTACTTTTCTCCTTGACAAAAGCTAGAATAGACAGAAGAAAATTTATAGAATTAACTTCAATCGAGAAATATAAGGTAACTTTTTTTGTATGATTTGAACGGGGGATTATCCTTTTTCGGGAGTACAAGGTGCATCTCGAAATCTTCCTTGGACAATTCTCAAATAGTAGATGAAAAATTAGAGTTGAGAAGTTTTTCCAGTTTTGGGGCGTAAGCACAAGTTTTATGTCAAAACCCATCTTCGAACCACCTATATTAATCAGATTTCTTTTTCAGATGTGGGTTCCGCCTTAACTGTTGTCTTACCCCAGGTGTCCATCGGGGAGTACTTCCAGGTGTACCGCACCACCGCCTCCGGGATCGCCTTCTGGAACCACATCGGATCGGAACCACAAGCCACAAGCTTCCAATTGTGTGACTTGTCACCCTCCTTTATATACCTAAGAAATATCTTTCCTACATTTAAAATTCAATGCAAAAATATTGACTGGGTCTCATTAGCATACTTTTTATTTATACACGGGGATTTATTTGGGGCCACAATTTAAACACTATCACTATTTCATGAAGTTCAAATTCACGATATTAAAATTTAACAAATTATTTCTTGTTTTTTTTTCCCAAATCGAAGATTTGTTTTTAAAAGGAAAAACCGTTCATAGAAATAGGCGATTCACAACGTTTTAAAAATGAAAGAGGAAGAAGTGTTTAAAGTTTTAGTGATTTTCAAAATCAATTAAAATTTCTAAATTAGTTCATATCCAAAGAAGAGGTTGGATTTTTTTCTCAAGAGGGACTTTCAGCTATCAAAATTAAGTTTAAATACAAAGACACAACTACAGCCCTGTAGTAAAATTTCTGAAATTACACTTTTAGATTATAAATGTTACAACTCATAGCTTCTACTGATTTGATAACTCCTTTTACTATTGCCCCAACTGGATCTTCTATGCTGATGCACTTTTCATAACCCGTTTGAATTTAAATTGAAGTACTAAAAGGTTCAAAGGGGGTTCAAGGGTTCTCTTCTGAATTGTTTTTTGGAAATTCGATCCATAAAATCGGGTTTTTAACAAATTTCTGAAATAAAAAAATTGTAAAGCGAACTACCTTCCATTTAGTTTGATTAAATTTAAGTTTGAGGCCGAGTGCCACGAATATTTCTTCGAGTGCCACTTGTGGCCCGCGTGCCACGGGTTGGACCACACTGAAATAGACGATGCAAAATAGCCTAATGGATTTGAAAATTGTCTTTGAAAGTATTTTAATTATAATACTTTAACTAGACCTGATAAAGGAAACTTAGTAAATTTTTTGTAAAGCTAAATCTTTTTATTGAATAGCATCTTAAAGCCCAAGGACGTAATAAAAGTTCCTTTATAAAAATGCATCTTTCCATTCCTATTACATGGGATCCCTAGAATCAAAGTCCTTATGTTACATGGAAAGTCGGGGGATCAAATGATTGACATTGTACCGAGACTAGTGGTGATAGCGCTTATGAACACTCTGAAATCTCTTCCAGCGGAGTACCCACACGGACACGAAATTCAAGCACGGCTTCGGCAGTCAGCTCCGCCCCCGACGTCTCCAAAGAAATCTCGAGCAGTTGCGTCCTACAGAAGATGCGAGACCTCCTCGCACTGGACAAGGTGCAAGTGTGGGCCTGCTTCCCCGAAGAGAACAGGCGGAAGATGTACAGGCTCCTCAAGGAGGTCCGCAAGCTCTACAACAGCAACGCGGACCGTTTCGGCAACAGGGTCTGTGTCCTCCTGCCACCAGGAGCTCCATTTCTGAAGAAGCAGTCTTCGACGAGGAGGAAGAGAAGAACGGGTTCTTGGACCACGTGAAGACGGCTTTCACGCTCCACGCGAATCCGCTGTTCATGCTGATTTGCCTGTCGCGCCGTGCACTTAATTACCTTCATTCCTGTTATGACCACGTGGCGGATTTTGTCATGGATAAAGGACTGCCCGAATACCAGGTAGGTTTCTTCTGTTATCCTTTTGGATTTGTGATAGGCGGAACCAGGGGTGCAGAAAATGTTTTAGGGCCCAAAATTTCCCCAGAACAAAATTTGTTTCCTTCAAAATTTCCCCCAAAATTAGA
Source organism: Tetragnatha montana (assembly GCA_963680715.1). Lineage (NCBI taxonomy): Eukaryota > Metazoa > Arthropoda > Arachnida > Araneae > Tetragnathidae > Tetragnatha > Tetragnatha montana. The sequence goes on along the minus strand of OY796674.1, from coordinate 34,671,524 downwards.
TTTTATTAAAAAAAAAAGTAGGTTTTTTTTTCAATAATTAAACTCCTTTCAGATTCAATAATTTTCACATAAACCATAAATTTAAATTATCTTTATGCTCTGGTTTTTAGTATTTCTTGCACACTCATAACCTTAGCGCAGAAGTGCTCCTTTTCTTAAAAACATTGTCTATTTTTCTCAAAATTTAAGTTATCTGTATATTACTCCTTAAGTAACTCATTTTTTTGTAAAGAACATCGATGTGATCAAACAGGAACGTAATTTACAGTGAAAATTACCCATCCTACCACGAATACGTTGTTTTTCCTGCATACAAATTGAAAAGCCAACTTTCAGGTATTCTCCTAGAAAATTAGGATTTTTAGCGCAGATCCGTAGTTCACCCACTCTACATTTGTAACTTCATAGTTTTCACCGGATTTCCGTTGAAATTGGAGGTTATGATGAAGTCACTACACAAAATATTTGTTTGTCAGCTGATTTTTAATTTTTCTTTCTATCTTGGGGCAAAAATTTCCCCAGGGCTGATTGAATTTCCCCCGAACCTCGTTCGGGCGTTCGGACATATTCTGCACCCCTGGGCGGAACTTGCTGGCATGGGCGTAGCCAGGTCCCATGTTAGGGGGGGGGCAAGGATACTTCCCTTTTCCCCATGGCATGGTCCCAGGTACCCCATGGGGAGTACTTTTACACGTTAAATTTTAGAGTAATTATACGAAGGGTTTGCACTTTGCACACTTAACGTAATTAATAGTGTAATAAATGTGTGCTCTAAGAAAAAGGGGGGGGTCTGGGGGTCCTCCCCCAGAAAATTTTTTAAAATTGACCCCTTAAAGTAGTGTTTTAGCTCATTTTCAGACTCTAGCCCGAACAGAACCACCTCTTGTAAGCCACATAATTTTCAAGGAAATTTATGTGGCTTATGACTAAAAGTATAATTTGTAGAATCTAATCGAGTAACTATCTATTCTATTTTATGTCACTGGATGAAACTTTCGTATGTTTGGACGTTAAAAAAACATCAAGCTTTAGGAAGATACGCTACTGCTTTAATTACATAATAATTTAGAAGAGAATAAAGAAGAATAAAAAGTTACATGAAATTATTTTTTCGGACATCTCTTTCAAATTTAATACCATACGAACACCAAAACTATTTAAATTCAAAATCTTTTTAAAAACCCTTTTCCCACAAGTTGCTACCCAAAATTTTTTTGTATACTATTTTAATAATTGCATTGCAGGCAATGAACCACAAGCCACAAGCTCCATTTCCGACAGTATTCTTTAATCAAATTCTGCCCAGGCCTAGTGGCCTATCAGGCGGTACTCATCTCCGTTTCATTAGCCTTTGGGCCTGGGATGCTTATTACGTAGCTTGTGTCCAGGTCGAGTGAATAGCCTGACGCTGGACCCCCAGTTGATTGATAACAATAATAAATTATGAAATTTATTTGATTACAATAAAATACTTAAAATAAATTAGAACCTTACCAGAAAAATTATACCAATTTTTATTTTCCAGCTGATTCAAATTGAGTAAATTCTCTCTAATTCAATGTTGTAGCAATCTCTCCTATACTGTCAAACAAAATCTCAGGCGATAACAGCTTGCATGGAGATTTACAGGTCACGTAAAAACTAACAATGAAAGGGGGTGAAAAACCCGGGAATTCTTCATTAGTTACACAGGATTGGTTCTTCGTACAATGAACCAATAGCTGATAAAGAGATCAAGAGGAGGCGTTGCGAATCCTTATAATTGATTCCTTTGGACGGCCTGGCCCGCCCACAGCATTTTACTGGAATTTTCAGGTCAAGAAATCTAGTTTTATGGAGAAATGAAAATCCTTCCCCTGCACCCCCCTGGCTACGCCCATGCTATTAGACTCCACTGTATCAACACTGGACACATCTGAGTTCATTCAAGCGTGTCAGTGGGAGGTTACAAGTGTCACTGGTGATAAACAAGCTCAACTATTGCCCACACTCCAAGATAAACATGGGGAGGTCCTCTGTCGACGCCCCTGTAATTACGGCATCCTCCTTGTGAAAACATGGTCTTATCATAACTTTTTCCCCCGCCATTGCTTGACACTTGACCTCTTTGACCTTGGTCAAGGTTCAGACATTGCTCAGCTAACTTTGAAAGCAACAAAAAGTGTAAGAAAAATAATTTAGATTTGTAGATTCCAGAAAATTTTTAAAAAATAATTAACAAATTGAGAATTTAGGGGGGGGGCAGCTGCCCCCCCCTGCCTCCCCCTGGCTACGCCCATGCTTGCTGGAATGGAGTTGTATCTCTTTAGGAACTGGAAATATCCTATAATTATCCTATTTTGAAAGCCCCTCAACACCCAACAAAAAGTTGCAATTCTGTTGGCATCTGTATTTCTAAAAACTGCACTGCATGAACCCTTTGAAAAGTCGCGGTTGGAAGATCGTTAGGCAAACTTACGCATTCTCTGAATAAAATTGTTATTTATATATTTAAGTATAGGGGAGAGTGTTGTACCTATGGTCGGTTGTACTTTCAGCCACCGCATTTTAAAATTCGGGAAAAAATGTAAATTTGAATTTATGTCGATTTCTAAAGTAAACAGATGCTATCTAGTTGCTAACGTGAAATCAGCTCTTTAAATTTTTTTTTCAATTTTATATAACAAATTTACTGTTTTTAGATGCTCAAAGTTTTTTAGTGCATCACTACATTAATACTTTTATTCCCCTATAATTATGTGATAAAATGGGATGTGTGGGGTGAATCCCCGAGATTTTGACTTTTTAGTTTTGATATTAGAAATAGTCAGACCTCAATTCTTTTATGTTTTATAGAATTTTGAATGACAAAAAGGTTGTACCTTCGGACACCATAAGGGTTGTACCTACGGACACGTTCTTGTGGGTGGCTGTAGCTAATCGTTGCTTTTAAATCAGGTTTTATTAAAGTGAATACATTTTAATGCATCTTTAATTAATTCTAAAGGGTTATCGACTTGTCGGCGATTAGAATAGTAGATTTTTAGATGAAAAATCAAATATTTTGCATTCTAAACTACTTTTTTAAATTTTTGATTCTACTTTGCATTTAATGTAAAATATAATGTAAAATCGTAAGCACCCTATCGCATTTCAGTATGACTATTACAAAAAACTTAAAGTTTCCACCGACGAAGATTTGCAAGTTAATAGTACCAAATGCTTGCACAACTAAGTGTCGATCGAATTGATTTTTGGACTAGTAAAGTGATCAGATCGATCAGCACGATTGATGAAACTATTACCTTAAATTTGGATCTGAAAATCCCATGTGATCTATGTATTTTTGGTAAAATATAAAGACTTTTATAAATAAACTTCTTTTTAATGATCATTTACGATCTAAAACTACATTACTTTAAAAAATGTATTTCCAATTTTTAAAATGCTTGAAATAGTTTATTAAAAGGTGAAGCATCAATAAAAATGTTCATTTTTAGCTCTTTTCAATTAAAACAACCCTTTTAAAGGGTGTCCACAGGTACGACCGGGTCGCGTAATTCTAATTCCCACATGGACAAGGAACAACCATTGGCGCAGGTATAAGTGGCAGTATGAAAAGTTTCATATACGAAGTGGGTTGAGTTTTCCTTCAATGGGGGTCCCGATATGAGTCAAACTACTTTTAAGAGAAAAGGTTCCGAAACTTTTCTTGGAGGACCCCCAACTCCCTTCAAAATTTTGAAATATAATTAGTTTTCTTGGAAATTTTCTAGAACTTAAACAGAGTGGTCCTCTTTGGGTGTAACCTCAGATCTCAAAATGAGTTAAAACACTACTTTGGGGGGATTTCCAAATATTTTCTGGAGGAGGATTCAAACCCTCCCTCGAAATTTTTTCTTTTTATATGGTATACTGTTTTTCCGTTGTGAATATTCTACCGCTTAACATGAGCTCTTTGGGTGCAATCCAGAGTCTCGAAATGAGCTAAAACACTAATTTGAGGTGCTAATTTCTTATTTTTATGGTAGAGGACCTCCAGACCCCCTAACTACTTAAGATTCGCTTGTTTGCAAGATTTTGAAATTACATGCACCAAAATTAAAATCTTTGTGTATAGGTGATCTAAAACTTGATACATAAAGGTACTAGTAAGGAGGTACTTTAGAAATAAATTTTAGTCAACCCCCACCCCAAAACAAGTTTGGTTACGGCCCTGTCTGAATTATATAAGATTTGTTGAGCCTCTTGTGTTAGAATTTTGTAAAGCCCTTCGGAAGAGAATCTTGTATTTTGACTGTTTGTAATTGGAACATCTGATTTGAACCCCTCTAAAGATAGGGTTGAGTACACGGGTTTACGAGAAAGTAGTATTTATATGTGTAACCTAACTTGACCTGTTTTTATAGGCCTCCTGGCGAGCCGACCCACCTCGCTGTACCCTGGCAAGATTACAACTCAAAGCCAGTCTCTGCTCTGGAGGTCTGCATTGCGGAAGAACTAGAGGACATGTTCCGTTGTCTACAGTTCTCTGGGGAACGCGACAAGTTCGTTAGCAGTTATGGAGACAACGTGGAGAAACCCTTGCAGAGTCCTTTCAAAAGGTATGATTTTCAACTAGACGGATGAGACCCTTGCTATGTTTGTTATTTTTCGTAGTAGTTCCGTTAGTTATTAAATACTCGCCTTTAGAGATTTAGATCATAGTTATAAATCGGGATATTAACCAGTGGTTCTCAACTTGAGGTAGCCTCGACCTATTTTGTTTTTGGCCTCATTAGTATTAAGACTTCATTAAAAACTTGCTTCTTCATTACAAATATTCTTGTGGTCAAGAATACCGAAAAGTAATGCTAATTCAAAATCTTGTCTCCATCTCCGACGTTTCGACTATCTTTTCGAAATAGACGATGCAAAATAGCCTAACGGATTTGAAAATTGTCTTTGAAAGTATTTTAATTATAATAGTTTAACTAGACCTGATAAAGGAAACTTTGTAAATTTTTTGTAAAGCTAAATCTTTTTATTGAATAGCATCTTAAAGCCCAAGGACGTAATAAAAGTTCCTTTATAAAAATGCATCTTTCCATTCCTATTACATGGGATCCCTAGAATCAAAGTCCTTGTGTTACATGGAAAGTCGGGGGATCAAATGATTGACATTGTACCGAGACTAGTGGTGATAGCGCTAATGAACACTCTGAAATCTCTTCCAGCGGAGTACCCACACGGACACGAAATTCAAGCACGGCTTCGGCAGTCTGTTCCGCGTCAGCTCCGCCCCCGACGTCTCCAAAGACATCTCGAGCAGTTGCGTCCTACAGAAGATGCGAGACCTCCTCGCACTGGACAAGGCGCAAGTGTGGGCCTGCTTCCCCGAAGAGAACAGGCGGAAGATGTACAGGCTCCTCAAGGAGGTCCGCAAGCTCTACAACAGCAACGCGGACCGTTTCGGCAACAGCGTCTGTGTCCTCCTGCCACCAGGAGCTCCATTTCTGAAGAAGCAGTCTTCGACGAGGAGGAAGAGAAGAACGGGTTCTTGGACCACGTGAAGACGGCTTTCACGCTCCACGCGAATCCGCTGTTCATGCTGATTTGCCTGTCGCGCCGTGCACTTAATTACCTTCATTCCTGTTATGACCACGTGGTGGATTTTGTCATGGATAAAGGACTGCCCGAATACCAGGTAGGTTTCTTCTGTTATCCTTTTGGATTTGTGATAGGCGGAACTTGCTGGAATGGAGTTGTATCTCTTTAGGAACTGGAAATACCCTATAATTATCCTATTTTGAAAGCCCCTCAACACCCAACAAAAAGTTGCAATTCTGTTGGCATCTGTATTTCTAAAAACTGCACTGCATGAACCCTTTGAAAAGTCGCGGTTGGAAGATTGTTAGGCAAACTTACGCATTCTCTGAATAAAATTGTTATTTATATATTTAAGGATAGGGGAGAGTGTTGTACCTATGGTCGGTTGTACTTTCAGCAGGGTTGGCTTGATTGGACCCAATGGGTTTTTTCAATAAAACCCATCTGAAAAAACCCTCATTTTGGTTTTTTTCAAGAAAAATCTAAGATTTTGGCAGTTTTAATATTGATGAAAAACATTTAACGAAATAACGTGCCCAGAGCTGCAGTTGAGTGGGTTTTTTCAAAATTTTAATCATGTTTCAAAAATTATGGGTATTTTTTTCATTATTGAAGGGTTTTTTTCAAAATTTAGGACGTTTAAAGCTTAAACTTAGTTATAAAAAATTAAGGCGGATTTTTTTTTAAATTTCACTGTGTTTTTTTTTTCAAAGTTAAATAGATTTCTTTTAATATTGAATGGGTTTTTTCAAAGCTGAGGATATTTTTAAAATTTAAGTGGGTTTTTTCATTATTAAATGTTTTTTTTTTCCAAAACTTTGGGCGTTTAAAATTCAAACTAGGTATAAAAAATGAAGAATGGTTTTTTAAATTTCAGTGGTTATTTTTTTCAAAGTTAATTTTATTTATTTAAACCAGGTTTCAATAATTAAGGGAATAATTCTTTAAATTTCAGAGGTTTTTTTAAATATTATAAAGTTCTTTCATAATTTTGTTAGTTTCTTTAAAGTTTAAACTAGTTTCAAAAATTAAGGTGGATTTTAAAAATATGAGTGGGTTTTTCAAAATTAAATAGGTTTTTTCATGACTGAATATTTTTTTTCATAGTTTAGAACGTTTTCTTTTAATTAAGTTCGTTTTAAAATTAAATGAATTTTTCCCAAAATGAAGGAACGGTTTTATATGATGAAATCCAAATTGTTTAATTATAAAGTAAATTTTGTTGAGGTTTGCCTGGGAACTTCAATGACACTGCGAGTAGTAATCCTTTTACAACGGGTATATATTTGATAGGTTTTATCAAAATAAAACTTATTTTCATTACTGAGAGAAAATATTCTGTTACAAACACACCTGCTGAATTGACTGTGAGCTAAGGGTAGAGAGAGTGGAGCACTTCTCAAGTTTCTCTCAATGTTGATAGCATTAGAAAAATATAATAATAAATACGTCTTTTTGTGAGTCTTTGGAACACCTATCAAAGATGGGTTATTGGATACCAGTGAACTGCATAAATGACAATATTTTAGAACGGAAATGCCTTAATTAACCAAAAAATTTCAGTTAGGGCCATCTGGACTGACAGCTGGAATGTTTCCATAAGCTTCACCCAACATTTCTATGTTCAACGGTTTTAGATGATGGAAATTTTTATTATTATGTAGATGATTTTAGTAACGTTACTCAAGACGTGTGTTTTTTTTACTGTCCATGAAACCTTTCTTTCAGTCTTTGTAAAAATATTAACAGCTTTTGGAGTCGTTCTTTCACATTTGAAATGCGAACTGAGAAGACTTTCCATTCTTTTTTTTACTCACAATGATCGATGGTGTTTGATTTTATCAAATAAATACCCATTAACTAATTTTTATCGTTATGTAATGATTAATGTTTTGAATAAAATTGAATAATTTTCTAACGTATCGTCAGAACACGAAAGGAAAATAAATGCTGTAAAATAGAGGCATTAAATCAAGGGTTACCTATATAAGATTTATGAACCTCCATTTACAAAAAAAAACCCTCTTTGCAGCTAAAAATTAACATAACTAAGTTTAAAAAAAATTTGTCCCATAAAGCTACCGATATCAAAACATAAATATTAAAAATAAATGTAATGTTAAAAATTTAATTATCGCTTAATTATGTCAAGTCAGTATAAAATTGAATTAATAACTCAAATTCAAATTAGTATCTTTAAACTTGTATACCAATGAAAAGGTTGTATCGATTGAATACTACTTCTTATAAATAAGACTACAAAACAGCAAAGGCCGCTTTTTAACATTCTTTTTTTAATTCCCATCGCCTATTGAGATTTTTTTTTAAATAAATGTTTGTTTTTACCCACGTCTTTTAGATAATTTGGGGGATCTCTTCATTGGTGACCCGAACGTGATTTAAAAGACGTGGGTAAAAACAAACATTTATTTAAAAGACTATTTTTTAAAATTTATCTTTTAAATAAAAGTTTGTTTTTACTCTACTAAATCATTTGAAATCTCGTATCTATGAATACGCCTGTTCTTCCCAAACTAGCTCTCGTAACTAGGAGAAAAAAGCATTTGGTGTTTTTGGCATGGTGGTAAAGATGTCGCCTTTCCGGTGGTAGAACGACGTAACTGCAACTGGAGGCATTTTCACTATAAGGGAACTTGGCGCCAAGACTTCTAGATGGTCGCCAAGATAAGGAATCTCGACTACTCTGCAGCAGTCCTGTATTGTAAAATCCCCCATTTGCAGTCTCGTCGACCTTCCTCGCGAATCGCGATAGGCGCTGTGATCAGATCATTCATTAAGCTTTTTTTCCTGCAGGGCAAGTACGGCATCTCGGCGCTGTCGGTTGGCGACCTTCTGGGCCGGCTGTGCCTGGGCTGGGTGACCGACCCCGGCTACCTGCCCCTCCCTCGCTACATGCTGGCTGTGATGGTGATGCAGGGCTGCAGCACGGACGCCCTACCGCTGGTCGAGGGCGCCATGCCCCTCTTCGCTGCCTTCGCCATCTTCGGCGCCTTGCAGGGCTCGCTCTTCGTGCGACACCCCGTGCTCGTCGCCAAGTACATGCACGCCAGTGAACAGGCCATCTCCATGGGCTGCGTCAGCTTCCTCTCCGGCATCTTGGGATTCGGAATTCCCTACTGCATCGGTGAGTTTAAGGGCTGTATTGCAGAAACTAAAATCACGCTTAAGAAACGAGACGGGAACGAGAGATTTGAAATGGTGTGTCTATAAGATAGGCGTTTCCTGCAAACACTAGATGTCTATTACTTTCGTAATATATTAATGTCAGAAGACTTTTTTTTTGGGTTAGTTTTTTTTTTTTTGGAACTGTTGAACGGACCACAAAAAGTGGAAAAGCAAACCGCATGGATTCGAATCTTGGAACAATATGGCGGACGTGAGCTTCGGAGTTCACGTTTGAAATCTCTCGCTTCGTGAGTTTTTCAGTTTCCATACCGTTCTCGTTTCTTCGACGTGTTTGTCTTTCAGACTACGGCCCTAAGTTGATCTCCCGCTGGGTGTGTCGATTGCTATAGTAACAGACCGGTCCTTTTTAAATGGGGGTAGACCGCGGCAAATTATTGGCAAAACTGTTGGCTAGGGTGTCCCGAAAAAAAAAAACAATTTCTCTGATCCCATAGCGGTAGTGCGGAAAAGTTGCGAACTACCATCACTATGAAAGGTGTGAAATCTTAATACTGTGGGTTAATATCTTCTGTTGCCCCACGGGGCCTAAAGTTCTGAAAATTGGACTAAAAATGACCAAACTTCAAAAATTAATAGAAAATTCCAGGTTTCAGTCATCATTCTGGGGTTAGGCTTAAAAGTTACTATTTATATACAATTACAACTGCAAAAAGTTTTAAACTTATAGGTTACTATCTACTCCCTCCTTATTAGCTTTAAAATTTGGAAAATTGACAAAACTAAAAAAAAAAAATATAAATAAATTTTGATGGAATAAAAAAACTTTATTTTTCAGGGAAACAGAGAAATAACATCAACTTAATCATCATTAATTTTGCTTTTAAGTTTATATTGTGCGAGTAACCCTCACTTTCACAGAAGTGTGTATGTGTATCTGTTCTTATGTAAACTCAATGAGAATATGGAATGAGATGACATCTGGAGGATGAACTGAAATCGGAGATCGCGCGCATCCCCTGGGAAAACTTGCAGAGTATGCACCGAACTTTTTCCTTTTGATTTTAGTAAGGGAGTTAAATTGGCCTCCAGCGTCATTACTCTGACTGCTGACAAATTTAAAAACTATTACACGTTGGGGAAAAACTTAAAATGCCTGTATTAAAAATGTCTCTCTAAAAGCTTGGGAAACTCCTATTGACAAGGCATAGTCTGATAAAAATCCGAGACACTAAGTGTAATTGCATTTGCAATAATTTTAAAATGGTATTTAAGTCGAGAAAAAACTCCCCCGGTTCATTGTAGGTCAACTTAAAATTTGATTTAAGCGTTGTATTTTATATTGTATCAGTCTTTATAGAATCTTTTTATACAGGTCGCATCAAATTTCGTTCTGAGAAAAAATTCAGTCTGTTATCAAATTTACTGTCACTTTAAAGGGCAATTAAACTTCTTGGTAAAAGTCTTTATCATCTCCTGGTAGTCTTTAGATCTTCAATTGTAGGACTGATTGTTACATGTACTACTGAGATTATAAAAGAGAATAGAACCATTGTAACTAAAAAATCTAATTTTTCCAGGCCACTTCCGTGATACTCTGGGCTCGTACGACTACATCAACGGAGTCATGGGATCTGTGGTCGGGCTTCTCTGGGCCCTGGAACCTTGCTTCTTGCGACGAGTGTCCGGCAAGAATTCGGCGAGTGACGACACTGTGTAATCTGCGCTTGACCGACAACTGATCTCCAGGGGTTATGCTGACCGCTCAACTCTTCTCTTGAGCTGGACTCGAGGAGAAGCAACTGAACTGAGGAAATCTGGACATGACCCATAGTTCTGCTGTGGATAATGCTCAGTATTGAATGAGTTTTGGGCTGCGGTCCAAAATAGTTTTAAAGTTTGACTTTTGTTACGATTTTTTAGTAGTAAAGACAGTTTATGTGTGTGATGCGAAAACTGAGATTGAAGACAAGGGTTTGTGAATATGGAACGTTCGACTTCTGGCAACTGAGTTGTGTACTTATAATTGAGACTGAAGAAAAGTTTTCGGTACTTTTGAAGTTGTAACCAGATGCGTTTTAATGGTGTCGGATCTTGTCTTTAATCTTTAAAATGAAAATGAATAATTCGTTTATGCTAGGATGTTTTTAATTTAATAAATTTTATTGTATGCAGTCTGTGTTTAGTTATTTCTACTCGATTAGGTATTAAAATTTGACCTTTTAATTAGTAGCTGACAAGAAACTATTTTAAAATTTAAGTTTTTATAACATTTATTTTATTATGAGTTTATAGCTATTTTTAAAGGTTCCTGTGATTGCGAAGACCTGAAGAAGAGAACTTCATATTCTCCACCGCACTTGGACCGTTGTTGTGGGTTTGGACATGTCACCAAGGACTGTCCGAGCCCGCTTCAGCTTTGTATTAGGTGCGGTGGAGACAATCATCTTGTGCCGGGCATCATGGCTGCCGGGAGGATCAGGGCTGGTAAGCGTAGGTATTTCAGGTGACGTTCACGGCCGGCATCAATGAAGACGTTTCGATTGCATCTACTGCGGCAATCATCCGCATTTGTCCTTGCTCGCAGTGTCTCTTATGCTCAGTGATCCTTGTATTAATGCTTCTCTTAGTTGTTCCTATGTAGGCTGAGCCACAAGAACAAGTAGGGATTTTGTATACACCAGCTGAGGACAGGGGATCACGGGGGTCTTTAACTGAACGTAGCAAGTCGCGGATCTGAGAGGTAGGTTTGAAAACAGTAGAAGTTTGCGATGACAGGGCTTAAGGGGTTCTCCACTGCTTACTAGATACTATACAGGCTAGCCGAGTACAGAAATCATTAAAAATCCAGATGGCAATACTGGACAAACTGGCAAAGCATATCCACAGTGTTGAAGGCGGTGGGTTATAGGTAGGACTTGTGGCGATCCAAGCGGGAAAAGTTGTCAAATGGTTTTCATTGTTTAAAACTTGGCTATCCTGTATAGTATCTAGTAAGCCGTGGTTTAACAAAGAAATCCTGTTGCAGTGGCGGTTTGTCTATAATGTGGTAAAACTGCAGCACCCCAACCAAAATTTGCTAATTTCCAATTTTTATTAAATTTAATATTTAAAATAACCCTTTGTTTTTTTTACGTTTTGTTTGTTTCTAGACGAGTGCATTGTGAACGGGCTATTCTATTTCCTCACGATTAGTTTTCGGAAATCTCTTTTCCCCTACTTCTTTAGCTCTTTCTCCGGTTGAACAGGTCACAGAGTACTAGAATAGGGAGTCCACTGCCATAGGCCATAATGGAAATCGAAAATCATGACATCTTGTTACAGGTTGGGAGAATTGTGGCGCTGGGATCGCACTAAACTCACTAGCGTCCGGATCCAGTCTGAATCGTTCGCCGGCTGCCTATGGGAGATTGAAAACACCTTTTTGCACACGCGCCGAGTTCTAATTTGGCGAGAGATTTAAGCGGCCGGCATACGTTCCAGGTTCTAGTGTGGCGCCCTCACATCAGTAACGTATTTGAAAATAGCCTCGTGGACCCTCTGTTAGGATATTTCTCTGTGGAACAGGTTGTCTGTTGTGAACGCGGCTACAATGAATTGCGTCGTTTAGGTTCTTTCGGTTCGTTAGGGTACTTTCTCAAACTCCCTTTTAGAACATTTACCCGCACTCAGTTGGAGAGGTACTAGAAGGGCAGCAATGCATCTTCCTAGTAGACCGGGAGCCAGCAACATATTTTGTCAATCCTTTCCTCTCAAGCGATATTTGGTGGAAAATTTCAGGGAGTTGTACCATAAAGCCTGGTGAGCGTCAGCTGCTTGTCCGTGGGTGGGCTGAGCGGTGGGAGCCCCCCAAACACTCCCCCCACACACAAAAAAAAAAATTAAAATTTTCAGTCATTTCCTCCCGGCTAAAACTTTGATACATTAAAGGGCGCAAGTTCACAACTGCTGATGGTTGGCGAGATTTGGGTTTTTAACGGCACATTTGGCGTGCATGGAGGATCAGGGCTGGTAAGCGTAGGTATTTCAGGTGACGTTCACGGCTGGCATCAATGAAGACGTTTCGATTGCATCTACTGCGGCAATCATCCGCATTTGTCCTTGCTCGCAGTGTCTCTTATGCTCAGTGATCCTTGTATTAATGCTTCTCTTAGTTGTTCCTATGTAGGCTGAGGGATTTTGTATACACCAGCTGAGGACAGGGGATCACGGGGGCTTTAACTGAACGTAGCAAGTCGCGGATCTGAGAGGTAGGTTTGAAAACAGTAGAAGTTTGCGATGACAGGGCTTAAGGGGTTCTCCACGGCTTACTAGATACTATACAGGCTAGCCGAGTACGGAAATCATTAAAAATCCAGATGGCAATACTGGACAAACTGGCAAAACATATCCACAGTGTTGAAGGCGGTGGGTGATATAGGTAGAGAGAGCTGAGCTGTTCAGATCCAGCACCCCAACCAAAATTTGCTAATTTCCAATTTTTATTAAATTTAATATTTAAAATAACCCTTTGTTTCTTTTACGTTTTGATTGTTTCTAGACGAGTGCATTGTGAACGGGCTATTCTATTTCCTTACGGTTAGTTTTCGGAGATCTCTTTTCCCCTACTTCTTTAACTCTTTCTCCGGTTGAACAGGTCACAGAGTACTAGAACAGAGAGTCCACTGCCATAGGCCATAATGGAAATCGAAAATCATGACATCTTGTTACAGGTTGGGAGAATTGTGGCGCTGGGATCGCACTAAACTCACTAGCGTCCGGATCCAGTCTGAATCGTTCGCCGGCTGCCTATGGGAGATCGAAAACACCTTTTTGCACACGCGCTGAGTTCTAATTTGGCGAGAGATTTAAGCGGCCGGCATACGTTCCAGATTCCAGTGTTGCGTCCTCACATCAGTAACGCATTTGAAAATAGCCTCGTGGACCCTCTGTTAGGATATTTCTCTGGGGAACAGGTTGTCTGTTGTGAACGCAGCTACAATGAATTGCGTCGTTTAGGTTCTTTCGGTTCGTTAGGGTACTTTCTCAAACTTCCTTTTAGAATATTTACCCGCACTCAGTTGGAGAGGTACTGGAAGGGCAGCAATGCATCTTCCTAGTAGACCGGGAGCCAGCAACATATTTTGTCAGTCATTTTCTCTCAAGCGATATTTGGTGGAAAATTTCAGGGAGTTGTACCATAAAGCCTGGTGAGCGTCAACTGCTTGTCCGTGGGTGGGTTGAGCGGTGGGAGCCCCCAAACACTCCCCCCCACACAAAAAAATTAAAATTTTCAGTCATTTCCTCCCGGCTAAAACTTTGATACATTATAGTAGACCCAATATCTAGAAGAAAAAAATTCGTCAGCTGGCTGTAGGGCGGTGGAATAGACATCAGCTGATCGTTTTAATATTTGGAGCGTCTTCCTCAAAGATTCTTATCAATAAAACTAGCCATAACTTGAAGTATTGTGGAAACCCTACCGCTTCATTCACTGTTCTCCGGTCTATAGCATGTCCGAGACGTGTTCCTAGAACGTGCTGGTCAATGCTATTAATCCATTGATAGCTATGCTGCCCTATACCACAGAGAAATATCCTAACAGAGGGTCCACGAGGCTATTTTCAAATGCATTACTGATGTGAGGGCGCCACACTAGAGTCTGGAACGTATGCCAGCCGCTTAAATCTCTCGCCAAATTAGAACTCAGCGCATGCGCAAAAAGGTGTTTTCGATCTCCCATAGGCAGCCGGCGAACGATTCAGACTGGATCCAGACGCTAGTGAGTTTAGTGCGATCCCAGCGCCACAATTCTCCCAACCTGTAACAAGATGTCATGATTTTCGATTTCCATTATGGCCTATGGCCGTGGACTCTCTGTTCTAGTACTCTGTGCCCTATACCACAGAGAAATATCCTAACAGAGGGTCCACGAGGCTATTTTCAAATGCGTTACTGATGTGAGGGCGCCACACTAGAGTGTGGAACGTATGCCAGCCGCCTAAATCTCTCGCCAAATTAGAACTCAGCGCATGCGCAAAAAGGTGTTTTCGATCTCCCATAGGCAGCCGGCGAACGATTCGGACTGGATCCAGACGCTAGTGAGTTTAGAGCGATCCCAGCGCCACAATTCTCCCAACCTGTAACAAGATGTCATGATTTTCGATTTCCATTGTGGCCTATGGCCGTGGACTCTCTGTTCTAGTACTCTGTGCCCTATAGAGCATTTTCAATCACATGACTCGGACCTAACAACGGCCTTAGCAACAGAAGATGTTACAGTTTTTTGCCCTACAGAGGTTAACAGTTACAGAAAATGACTAGCTGTGGAATTCTCCCATTGGTGCATTTGCAATCACGTGATCCCATACCTAAAAACCGCCTTAGCAACAGATAAACAACGGCCTTAGCAACAGTTAAAAGCCCTACAGTAGATACACAGTTAAAAGAAAATAACCGGTTGTGACGTCACCTGAAAACACTCTATACCTTCATTCCAACTCCGACTCTTCCCGTTTTTCAGTTCATCCTGATAGTTTAAAGGACTTTTTGTCTGGAAGGACATGGAACACAAAACAATCTACGTTTAGAGCATGAAGGAGACCGATTTAGAGGGACGGAGTTATAGTTTTCAAAAGAAAATCACAGTAATCCAAATTTATGATGCATGTTTAAGGATATTTTTCAACACTAAAATCGAATATTCCATTTAAATTGAAAATATTTGAAATATCCAACGAAAAATTTTAAAATTAAATTTTTCATTGGATATTTCAAATATTTTCAATTTAAATGGAATATTCGATTTTAGTATTGAAAAAAAAATTCTTAAATATGCATTAAAAATTTTTATTACTATGATTTTTTTTGAAATTTTTTTAAACCGGATGATCTGAGATCTGAGATCTGAGATCTGAGATCTGAGATCTGAGATCTGAGATCTGAGATCTGAGATCTGAGATCTGAGATCTGAGATCTGAGATCTGAGATCTGAGATCTGAGATCTGAGATCTGAGATCTGAGATCTGAGATCTGAGATCTGAGATCTGAGATCTGAGATCTGAGATCTGAGATCTGAGATCTGAGATCTGAGATCTGAGATCTGAGATCTGAGATCTGAGATCTGAGATCTGAGATCTGAGATCTGAGATCTGAGATCTGAGATCTGAGATCTGAGATCTGAGATCTGAGATCTGAGATCTGAGATCTGAGATCTGAGATCTGAGATCTGAGATCTGAGATCTGAGATCTGAGATCTGAGATCTGAGATCTGAGATCTGAGATCTGAGATCTGAGATCTGAGATCTGAGATCTGAGATCTGAGATCTGAGATCTGAGATCTGAGATCTGAGATCTGAGATCTGAGATCTGAGATCTGAGATCTGAGATCTGAGATCTGAGATCTGAGATCTGAGATCTGAGATCTGAGATCTGAGATCTGAGATCTGAGATCTGAGATCTGAGATCTGAGATCTGAGATCTGAGATCTGAGATCTGAGATCTGAGATCTGAGATCTGAGATCTGAGATCTGAGATCTGAGATCTGAGATCTGAGATCTGAGATCTGAGATCTGAGATCTGAGATCTGAGATCTGAGATCTGAGATCTGAGATCTGAGATCTGAGATCTGAGATCTGAGATCTGAGATCTGAGATCTGAGATCTGAGATCTGAGATCTGAGATCTGAGATCTGAGATCTGAGATCTGAGATCTGAGATCTGAGATCTGAGATCTGAGATCTGAGATCTGAGATCTGAGATCTGAGATCTGAGATCTGAGATCTGAGATCTGAGATCTGAGATCTGAGATCTGAGATCTGAGATCTGAGATCTGAGATCTGAGATCTGAGATCTGAGATCTGAGATCTGAGATCTGAGATCTGAGATCTGAGATCTGAGATCTGAGATCTGAGATCTGAGATCTGAGATCTGAGATCTGAGATCTGAGATCTGAGATCTGAGATCTGAGATCTGAGATCTGAGATCTGAGATCTGAGATCTGAGATCTGAGATCTGAGATCTGAGATCTGAGATCTGAGATCTGAGATCTGAGATCTGAGATCTGAGATCTGAGATCTGAGATCTGAGATCTGAGATCTGAGATCTGAGATCTGAGATCTGAGATCTGAGATCTGAGATCTGAGATCGTGTACTTTGGCATGTGGAGTCCCGGTGCTTGGGATTCTCGAGGGGGTCGGGGGGCATACAGTTGGATTTTCGCGCGAAAATCCAACTGTATGCCCCCCGCCCTCCTCTCTCGAACCCGAGGGTGTACGGTGGCAGGTAGAGTCCCGGTGCTTGGGATTCTCGAGGGGGTCGGGGGGCATACAGTTGGATTTTCGCGCGAAAATCCAACTGTATGCCCCCCGCCCTCCTCTCTCGAACCCGAGGGTGTACGGTGGCAGGTAGAGTCCCGGTGCTTGGGATTCTCGAGGGGGTCGGGGGGCATACAGTTGGATTTTCGCGCGAAAATCCAACTGTATGCCCCCCGCCCTCCTCTCTCGAACCCGAGGGTGTACGGTGGCAGGTAGAGTCCCGGTGCTTGGGATTCTCGAGGGGGTCGGGGGGCATACAGTTGGATTTTCGCGCGAAAATCCAACTGTATGCCCCCCGCCCTCCTCTCTCGAACCCGAGGGTGTACGGTGGCAGGTAGAGTCCCGGTGCTTGGGATTCTCGAGGGGGTCGGGGGGCATACAGTTGGATTTTCGCGCGAAAATCCAACTGTATGCCCCCCGCCCTCCTCTCTCGAACCCGAGGGTGTACGGTGGCAGGTAGAGTCCCGGTGCTTGGGATTCTCGAGGGGGTCGGGGGGCATACAGTTGGATTTTCGCGCGAAAATCCAACTGTATGCCCCCCGCCCTCCTCTCTCGAACCCGAGGGTGTACGGTGGCAGGTAGAGTCCCGGTGCTTGGGATTCTCGAGGGGGTCGGGGGGCATACAGTTGGATTTTCGCGCGAAAATCCAACTGTATGCCCCCCGCCCTCCTCTCTCGAACCCGAGGGTGTACGGTGGCAGGTAGAGTCCCGGTGCTTGGGATTCTCGAGGGGGTCGGGGGGCATACAGTTGGATTTTCGCGCGAAAATCCAACTGTATGCCCCCCGCCCTCCTCTCTCGAACCCGAGGGTGTACGGTGGCAGGTAGAGTCCCGGTGCTTGGGATTCTCGAGGGGGTCGGGGGGCATACAGTTGGATTTTCGCGCGAAAATCCAACTGTATGCCCCCCGCCCTCCTCTCTCGAACCCGAGGGTGTACGGTGGCAGGTAGAGTCCCGGTGCTTGGGATTCTCGAGGGGGTCGGGGGGCATACAGTTGGATTTTCGCGCGAAAATCCAACTGTATGCCCCCCGCCCTCCTCTCTCGAACCCGAGGGTGTACGGTGGCAGGTAGAGTCCCGGTGCTTGGGATTCTCGAGGGGGTCGGGGGGCATACAGTTGGATTTTCGCGCGAAAATCCAACTGTATGCCCCCCGCCCTCCTCTCTCGAACCCGAGGGTGTACGGTGGCAGGTAGAGTCCCGGTGCTTGGGATTCTCGAGGGGGTCGGGGGGCATACAGTTGGATTTTCGCGCGAAAATCCAACTGTATGCCCCCCGCCCTCCTCTCTCGAACCCGAGGGTGTACGGTGGCAGGTAGAGTCCCGGTGCTTGGGATTCTCGAGGGGGTCGGGGGGCATACAGTTGGATTTTCGCGCGAAAATCCAACTGTATGCCCCCCGCCCTCCTCTCTCGAACCCGAGGGTGTACGGTGGCAGGTAGAGTCCCGGTGCTTGGGATTCTCGAGGGGGTCGGGGGGCATACAGTTGGATTTTCGCGCGAAAATCCAACTGTATGCCCCCCGCCCTCCTCTCTCGAACCCGAGGGTGTACGGTGGCAGGTAGAGTCCCGGTGCTTGGGATTCTCGAGGGGGTCGGGGGGCATACAGTTGGATTTTCGCGCGAAAATCCAACTGTATGCCCCCCGCCCTCCTCTCTCGAACCCGAGGGTGTACGGTGGCAGGTAGAGTCCCGGTGCTTGGGATTCTCGAGGGGGTCGGGGGGCATACAGTTGGATTTTCGCGCGAAAATCCAACTGTATGCCCCCCGCCCTCCTCTCTCGAACCCGAGGGTGTACGGTGGCAGGTAGAGTCCCGGTGCTTGGGATTCTCGAGGGGGTCGGGGGGCATACAGTTGGATTTTCGCGCGAAAATCCAACTGTATGCCCCCCGCCCTCCTCTCTCGAACCCGAGGGTGTACGGTGGCAGGTAGAGTCCCGGTGCTTGGGATTCTCGAGGGGGTCGGGGGGCATACAGTTGGATTTTCGCGCGAAAATCCAACTGTATGCCCCCCGCCCTCCTCTCTCGAACCCGAGGGTGTACGGTGGCAGGTAGAGTCCCGGTGCTTGGGATTCTCGAGGGGGTCGGGGGGCATACAGTTGGATTTTCGCGCGAAAATCCAACTGTATGCCCCCCGCCCTCCTCTCTCGAACCCGAGGGTGTACGGTGGCAGGTAGAGTCCCGGTGCTTGGGATTCTCGAGGGGGTCGGGGGGCATACAGTTGGATTTTCGCGCGAAAATCCAACTGTATGCCCCCCGCCCTCCTCTCTCGAACCCGAGGGTGTACGGTGGCAGGTAGAGTCCCGGTGCTTGGGATTCTCGAGGGGGTCGGGGGGCATACAGTTGGATTTTCGCGCGAAAATCCAACTGTATGCCCCCCGCCCTCCTCTCTCGAACCCGAGGGTGTACGGTGGCAGGTAGAGTCCCGGTGCTTGGGATTCTCGAGGGGGTCGGGGGGCATACAGTTGGATTTTCGCGCGAAAATCCAACTGTATGCCCCCCGCCCTCCTCTCTCGAACCCGAGGGTGTACGGTGGCAGGTAGAGTCCCGGTGCTTGGGATTCTCGAGGGGGTCGGGGGGCATACAGTTGGATTTTCGCGCGAAAATCCAACTGTATGCCCCCCGCCCTCCTCTCTCGAACCCGAGGGTGTACGGTGGCAGGTAGAGTCCCGGTGCTTGGGATTCTCGAGGGGGTCGGGGGGCATACAGTTGGATTTTCGCGCGAAAATCCAACTGTATGCCCCCCGCCCTCCTCTCTCGAACCCGAGGGTGTACGGTGGCAGGTAGAGTCCCGGTGCTTGGGATTCTCGAGGGGGTCGGGGGGCATACAGTTGGATTTTCGCGCGAAAATCCAACTGTATGCCCCCCGCCCTCCTCTCTCGAACCCGAGGGTGTACGGTGGCAGGTAGAGTCCCGGTGCTTGGGATTCTCGAGGGGGTCGGGGGGCATACAGTTGGATTTTCGCGCGAAAATCCAACTGTATGCCCCCCGCCCTCCTCTCTCGAACCCGAGGGTGTACGGTGGCAGGTAGAGTCCCGGTGCTTGGGATTCTCGAGGGGGTCGGGGGGCATACAGTTGGATTTTCGCGCGAAAATCCAACTGTATGCCCCCCGCCCTCCTCTCTCGAACCCGAGGGTGTACGGTGGCAGGTAGAGTCCCGGTGCTTGGGATTCTCGAGGGGGTCGGGGGGCATACAGTTGGATTTTCGCGCGAAAATCCAACTGTATGCCCCCCGCCCTCCTCTCTCGAACCCGAGGGTGTACGGTGGCAGGTAGAGTCCCGGTGCTTGGGATTCTCGAGGGGGTCGGGGGGCATACAGTTGGATTTTCGCGCGAAAATCCAACTGTATGCCCCCCGCCCTCCTCTCTCGAACCCGAGGGTGTACGGTGGCAGGTAGAGTCCCGGTGCTTGGGATTCTCGAGGGGGTCGGGGGGCATACAGTTGGATTTTCGCGCGAAAATCCAACTGTATGCCCCCCGCCCTCCTCTCTCGAACCCGAGGGTGTACGGTGGCAGGTAGAGTCCCGGTGCTTGGGATTCTCGAGGGGGTCGGGGGGCATACAGTTGGATTTTCGCGCGAAAATCCAACTGTATGCCCCCCGCCCTCCTCTCTCGAACCCGAGGGTGTACGGTGGCAGGTAGAGTCCCGGTGCTTGGGATTCTCGAGGGGGTCGGGGGGCATACAGTTGGATTTTCGCGCGAAAATCCAACTGTATGCCCCCCGCCCTCCTCTCTCGAACCCGAGGGTGTACGGTGGCAGGTAGAGTCCCGGTGCTTGGGATTCTCGAGGGGGTCGGGGGGCATACAGTTGGATTTTCGCGCGAAAATCCAACTGTATGCCCCCCGCCCTCCTCTCTCGAACCCGAGGGTGTACGGTGGCAGGTAGAGTCCCGGTGCTTGGGATTCTCGAGGGGGTCGGGGGGCATACAGTTGGATTTTCGCGCGAAAATCCAACTGTATGCCCCCCGCCCTCCTCTCTCGAACCCGAGGGTGTACGGTGGCAGGTAGAGTCCCGGTGCTTGGGATTCTCGAGGGGGTCGGGGGGCATACAGTTGGATTTTCGCGCGAAAATCCAACTGTATGCCCCCCGCCCTCCTCTCTCGAACCCGAGGGTGTACGGTGGCAGGTAGAGTCCCGGTGCTTGGGATTCTCGAGGGGGTCGGGGGGCATACAGTTGGATTTTCGCGCGAAAATCCAACTGTATGCCCCCCGCCCTCCTCTCTCGAACCCGAGGGTGTACGGTGGCAGGTAGAGTCCCGGTGCTTGGGATTCTCGAGGGGGTCGGGGGGCATACAGTTGGATTTTCGCGCGAAAATCCAACTGTATGCCCCCCGCCCTCCTCTCTCGAACCCGAGGGTGTACGGTGGCAGGTAGAGTCCCGGTGCTTGGGATTCTCGAGGGGGTCGGGGGGCATACAGTTGGATTTTCGCGCGAAAATCCAACTGTATGCCCCCCGCCCTCCTCTCTCGAACCCGAGGGTGTACGGTGGCAGGTAGAGTCCCGGTGCTTGGGATTCTCGAGGGGGTCGGGGGGCATACAGTTGGATTTTCGCGCGAAAATCCAACTGTATGCCCCCCGCCCTCCTCTCTCGAACCCGAGGGTGTACGGTGGCAGGTAGAGTCCCGGTGCTTGGGATTCTCGAGGGGGTCGGGGGGCATACAGTTGGATTTTCGCGCGAAAATCCAACTGTATGCCCCCCGCCCTCCTCTCTCGAACCCGAGGGTGTACGGTGGCAGGTAGAGTCCCGGTGCTTGGGATTCTCGAGGGGGTCGGGGGGCATACAGTTGGATTTTCGCGCGAAAATCCAACTGTATGCCCCCCGCCCTCCTCTCTCGAACCCGAGGGTGTACGGTGGCAGGTAGAGTCCCGGTGCTTGGGATTCTCGAGGGGGTCGGGGGGCATACAGTTGGATTTTCGCGCGAAAATCCAACTGTATGCCCCCCGCCCTCCTCTCTCGAACCCGAGGGTGTACGGTGGCAGGTAGAGTCCCGGTGCTTGGGATTCTCGAGGGGGTCGGGGGGCATACAGTTGGATTTTCGCGCGAAAATCCAACTGTATGCCCCCCGCCCTCCTCTCTCGAACCCGAGGGTGTACGGTGGCAGGTAGAGTCCCGGTGCTTGGGATTCTCGAGGGGGTCGGGGGGCATACAGTTGGATTTTCGCGCGAAAATCCAACTGTATGCCCCCCGCCCTCCTCTCTCGAACCCGAGGGTGTACGGTGGCAGGTAGAGTCCCGGTGCTTGGGATTCTCGAGGGGGTCGGGGGGCATACAGTTGGATTTTCGCGCGAAAATCCAACTGTATGCCCCCCGCCCTCCTCTCTCGAACCCGAGGGTGTACGGTGGCAGGTAGAGTCCCGGTGCTTGGGATTCTCGAGGGGGTCGGGGGGCATACAGTTGGATTTTCGCGCGAAAATCCAACTGTATGCCCCCCGCCCTCCTCTCTCGAACCCGAGGGTGTACGGTGGCAGGTAGAGTCCCGGTGCTTGGGATTCTCGAGGGGGTCGGGGGGCATACAGTTGGATTTTCGCGCGAAAATCCAACTGTATGCCCCCCGCCCTCCTCTCTCGAACCCGAGGGTGTACGGTGGCAGGTAGAGTCCCGGTGCTTGGGATTCTCGAGGGGGTCGGGGGGCATACAGTTGGATTTTCGCGCGAAAATCCAACTGTATGCCCCCCGCCCTCCTCTCTCGAACCCGAGGGTGTACGGTGGCAGGTAGAGTCCCGGTGCTTGGGATTCTCGAGGGGGTCGGGGGGCATACAGTTGGATTTTCGCGCGAAAATCCAACTGTATGCCCCCCGCCCTCCTCTCTCGAACCCGAGGGTGTACGGTGGCAGGTAGAGTCCCGGTGCTTGGGATTCTCGAGGGGGTCGGGGGGCATACAGTTGGATTTTCGCGCGAAAATCCAACTGTATGCCCCCCGCCCTCCTCTCTCGAACCCGAGGGTGTACGGTGGCAGGTAGAGTCCCGGTGCTTGGGATTCTCGAGGGGGTCGGGGGGCATACAGTTGGATTTTCGCGCGAAAATCCAACTGTATGCCCCCCGCCCTCCTCTCTCGAACCCGAGGGTGTACGGTGGCAGGTAGAGTCCCGGTGCTTGGGATTCTCGAGGGGGTCGGGGGGCATACAGTTGGATTTTCGCGCGAAAATCCAACTGTATGCCCCCCGCCCTCCTCTCTCGAACCCGAGGGTGTACGGTGGCAGGTAGAGTCCCGGTGCTTGGGATTCTCGAGGGGGTCGGGGGGCATACAGTTGGATTTTCGCGCGAAAATCCAACTGTATGCCCCCCGCCCTCCTCTCTCGAACCCGAGGGTGTACGGTGGCAGGTAGAGTCCCGGTGCTTGGGATTCTCGAGGGGGTCGGGGGGCATACAGTTGGATTTTCGCGCGAAAATCCAACTGTATGCCCCCCGCCCTCCTCTCTCGAACCCGAGGGTGTACGGTGGCAGGTAGAGTCCCGGTGCTTGGGATTCTCGAGGGGGTCGGGGGGCATACAGTTGGATTTTCGCGCGAAAATCCAACTGTATGCCCCCCGCCCTCCTCTCTCGAACCCGAGGGTGTACGGTGGCAGGTAGAGTCCCGGTGCTTGGGATTCTCGAGGGGGTCGGGGGGCATACAGTTGGATTTTCGCGCGAAAATCCAACTGTATGCCCCCCGCCCTCCTCTCTCGAACCCGAGGGTGTACGGTGGCAGGTAGAGTCCCGGTGCTTGGGATTCTCGAGGGGGTCGGGGGGCATACAGTTGGATTTTCGCGCGAAAATCCAACTGTATGCCCCCCGCCCTCCTCTCTCGAACCCGAGGGTGTACGGTGGCAGGTAGAGTCCCGGTGCTTGGGATTCTCGAGGGGGTCGGGGGGCATACAGTTGGATTTTCGCGCGAAAATCCAACTGTATGCCCCCCGCCCTCCTCTCTCGAACCCGAGGGTGTACGGTGGCAGGTAGAGTCCCGGTGCTTGGGATTCTCGAGGGGGTCGGGGGGCATACAGTTGGATTTTCGCGCGAAAATCCAACTGTATGCCCCCCGCCCTCCTCTCTCGAACCCGAGGGTGTACGGTGGCAGGTAGAGTCCCGGTGCTTGGGATTCTCGAGGGGGTCGGGGGGCATACAGTTGGATTTTCGCGCGAAAATCCAACTGTATGCCCCCCGCCCTCCTCTCTCGAACCCGAGGGTGTACGGTGGCAGGTAGAGTCCCGGTGCTTGGGATTCTCGAGGGGGTCGGGGGGCATACAGTTGGATTTTCGCGCGAAAATCCAACTGTATGCCCCCCGCCCTCCTCTCTCGAACCCGAGGGTGTACGGTGGCAGGTAGAGTCCCGGTGCTTGGGATTCTCGAGGGGGTCGGGGGGCATACAGTTGGATTTTCGCGCGAAAATCCAACTGTATGCCCCCCGCCCTCCTCTCTCGAACCCGAGGGTGTACGGTGGCAGGTAGAGTCCCGGTGCTTGGGATTCTCGAGGGGGTCGGGGGGCATACAGTTGGATTTTCGCGCGAAAATCCAACTGTATGCCCCCCGCCCTCCTCTCTCGAACCCGAGGGTGTACGGTGGCAGGTAGAGTCCCGGTGCTTGGGATTCTCGAGGGGGTCGGGGGGCATACAGTTGGATTTTCGCGCGAAAATCCAACTGTATGCCCCCCGCCCTCCTCTCTCGAACCCGAGGGTGTACGGTGGCAGGTAGAGTCCCGGTGCTTGGGATTCTCGAGGGGGTCGGGGGGCATACAGTTGGATTTTCGCGCGAAAATCCAACTGTATGCCCCCCGCCCTCCTCTCTCGAACCCGAGGGTGTACGGTGGCAGGTAGAGTCCCGGTGCTTGGGATTCTCGAGGGGGTCGGGGGGCATACAGTTGGATTTTCGCGCGAAAATCCAACTGTATGCCCCCCGCCCTCCTCTCTCGAACCCGAGGGTGTACGGTGGCAGGTAGAGTCCCGGTGCTTGGGATTCTCGAGGGGGTCGGGGGGCATACAGTTGGATTTTCGCGCGAAAATCCAACTGTATGCCCCCCGCCCTCCTCTCTCGAACCCGAGGGTGTACGGTGGCAGGTAGAGTCCCGGTGCTTGGGATTCTCGAGGGGGTCGGGGGGCATACAGTTGGATTTTCGCGCGAAAATCCAACTGTATGCCCCCCGCCCTCCTCTCTCGAACCCGAGGGTGTACGGTGGCAGGTAGAGTCCCGGTGCTTGGGATTCTCGAGGGGGTCGGGGGGCATACAGTTGGATTTTCGCGCGAAAATCCAACTGTATGCCCCCCGCCCTCCTCTCTCGAACCCGAGGGTGTACGGTGGCAGGTAGAGTCCCGGTGCTTGGGATTCTCGAGGGGGTCGGGGGGCATACAGTTGGATTTTCGCGCGAAAATCCAACTGTATGCCCCCCGCCCTCCTCTCTCGAACCCGAGGGTGTACGGTGGCAGGTAGAGTCCCGGTGCTTGGGATTCTCGAGGGGGTCGGGGGGCATACAGTTGGATTTTCGCGCGAAAATCCAACTGTATGCCCCCCGCCCTCCTCTCTCGAACCCGAGGGTGTACGGTGGCAGGTAGAGTCCCGGTGCTTGGGATTCTCGAGGGGGTCGGGGGGCATACAGTTGGATTTTCGCGCGAAAATCCAACTGTATGCCCCCCGCCCTCCTCTCTCGAACCCGAGGGTGTACGGTGGCAGGTAGAGTCCCGGTGCTTGGGATTCTCGAGGGGGTCGGGGGGCATACAGTTGGATTTTCGCGCGAAAATCCAACTGTATGCCCCCCGCCCTCCTCTCTCGAACCCGAGGGTGTACGGTGGCAGGTAGAGTCCCGGTGCTTGGGATTCTCGAGGGGGTCGGGGGGCATACAGTTGGATTTTCGCGCGAAAATCCAACTGTATGCCCCCCGCCCTCCTCTCTCGAACCCGAGGGTGTACGGTGGCAGGTAGAGTCCCGGTGCTTGGGATTCTCGAGGGGGTCGGGGGGCATACAGTTGGATTTTCGCGCGAAAATCCAACTGTATGCCCCCCGCCCTCCTCTCTCGAACCCGAGGGTGTACGGTGGCAGGTAGAGTCCCGGTGCTTGGGATTCTCGAGGGGGTCGGGGGGCATACAGTTGGATTTTCGCGCGAAAATCCAACTGTATGCCCCCCGCCCTCCTCTCTCGAACCCGAGGGTGTACGGTGGCAGGTAGAGTCCCGGTGCTTGGGATTCTCGAGGGGGTCGGGGGGCATACAGTTGGATTTTCGCGCGAAAATCCAACTGTATGCCCCCCGCCCTCCTCTCTCGAACCCGAGGGTGTACGGTGGCAGGTAGAGTCCCGGTGCTTGGGATTCTCGAGGGGGTCGGGGGGCATACAGTTGGATTTTCGCGCGAAAATCCAACTGTATGCCCCCCGCCCTCCTCTCTCGAACCCGAGGGTGTACGGTGGCAGGTAGAGTCCCGGTGCTTGGATTCTCGAGGGGGTCGGGGGGCATACAGTTGGATTTTCGCGCGAAAATCCAACTGTATGCCCCCCGCCCTCCTCTCTCGAACCCGAGGGTGTACGGTGGCAGGTAGAGTCCCGGTGCTTGGGATTCTCGAGGGGGTCGGGGGGCATACAGTTGGATTTTCGCGCGAAAATCCAACTGTATGCCCCCGCCCTCCTCTCTCGAACCCGAGGGTGTACGGTGGCAGGTAGAGTCCCGGTGCTTGGGATTCTCGAGGGGGTCGGGGGGCATACAGTTGGATTTTCGCGCGAAAATCCAACTGTATGCCCCCCGCCCTCCTCTCTCGAACCCGAGGGTGTACGGTGGCAGGTAGAGTCCCGGTGCTTGGGATTCTCGAGGGGGTCGGGGGGCATACAGTTGGATTTTCGCGCGAAAATCCAACTGTATGCCCCCCGCCCTCCTCTCTCGAACCCGAGGGTGTACGGTGGCAGGTAGAGTCCCGGTGCTTGGGATTCTCGAGGGGGTCGGGGGGCATACAGTTGGATTTCGCGCGAAAATCCAACTGTATGCCCCCCGCCCTCCTCTCTCGAACCCGAGGGTGTACGGTGGCAGGTAGAGTCCCGGTGCTTGGGATTCTCGAGGGGGTCGGGGGGCATACAGTTGGATTTTCGCGCGAAATCCAACTGTATGCCCCCCGCCCTCCTCTCTCGAACCCGAGGGTGTACGGTGGCAGGTAGAGTCCCGGTGCTTGGGATTCTCGAGGGGGTCGGGGGCATACAGTTGGATTTTCGCGCGAAATCCAACTGTATGCCCCCCGCCCTCCTCTCTCGAACCCGAGGGTGTACGGTGGCAGGTAGAGTCCCGGTGCTTGGGATTCTCGAGGGGGTCGGGGGGCATACAGTTGGATTTTCGCGCGAAAATCCAACTGTATGCCCCCCGCCCTCCTCTCTCGAACCCGAGGGTGTACGGGTGGCAGGTAGAGTCCCGGTGCTTGGGATTCTCGAGGGGGTCGGGGGGCATACAGTTGGATTTCGCGCGAAAATCCAACTGTATGCCCCCCGCCCTCCTCTCTCGAACCCGAGGGTGTACGGTGGCAGGTAGAGTCCCGGTGCTTGGGATTCTCGAGGGGGTCGGGGGGCATACAGTTGGATTTTCGCGCGAAAATCCAACTGTATGCCCCCCGCCCTCCTCTCTCGAACCCGAGGGTGTACGGTGGCAGGTAGAGTCCCGGTGCTTGGGATTCTCGAGGGGGTCGGGGGGCATACAGTTGGATTTTCGCGCGAAAATCCAACTGTATGCCCCCCGCCCTCCTCTCTCGAACCCGAGGGTGTACGGTGGCAGGTAGAGTCCCGGTGCTTGGGATTCTCGAGGGGGTCGGGGGGCATACAGTTGGATTTTCGCGCGAAAATCCAACTGTATGCCCCCCGCCCTCCTCTCTCGAACCCGAGGGTGTACGGTGGCAGGTAGAGTCCCGGTGCTTGGGATTCTCGAGGGGGTCGGGGGGCATACAGTTGGATTTTCGCGCGAAAATCCAACTGTATGCCCCCCGCCCTCCTCTCTCGAACCCGAGGGTGTACGGTGGCAGGTAGAGTCCCGGTGCTTGGATTCTCGAGGGGGTCGGGGGGCATACAGTTGGATTTTCGCGCGAAAATCCAACTGTATGCCCCCCGCCCTCCTCTCTCGAACCCGAGGGTGTACGGTGGCAGGTAGAGTCCCGGTGCTTGGGATTCTCGAGGGGGTCGGGGGGCATACAGTTGGATTTTCGCGCGAAAATCCAACTGTATGCCCCCCCGCCCTCCTCTCTCGAACCCGAGGGTGTACGGTGGCAGGTAGAGTCCCGGTGCTTGGGATTCTCGAGGGGGTCGGGGGGCATACAGTTGGATTTTCGCGCGAAAATCCAACTGTATGCCCCCCGGCCCTCCTCTCTCGAACCCGAGGGTGTACGGTGGCAGGTAGAGTCCCGGTGCTTGGGATTCTCGAGGGGGTCGGGGGGCATACAGTTGGATTTTCGCGCGAAAATCCAACTGTATGCCCCCCGCCCTCCTCTCTCGAACCGAGGGTGTACGGTGGCAGGTAGAGTCCCGGTGCTTTGCTTGGGATTCTCGAGGGGGTCGGGGGGCATACAGTTGGATTTTCGCGCGAAAATCCAACTGTATGCCCCCCGCCCTCCTCTCTCGAACCCGAGGGTGTACGGTGGCAGGTAGAGTCCCGGTGCTTGGGATTCTCGAGGGGGTCGGGGGGCATACAGTTGGATTTTCGCGCGAAAATCCAACTGTATGCCCCCCGCCCTCCTCTCTCGAACCCGAGGGTGTACGGTGGCAGGTAGAGTCCCGGTGCTTGGGATTCTCGAGGGGGTCGGGGGGCATACAGTTGGATTTTCGCGCGAAAAATCCAACTGTATGCCCCCCGCCCTCCTCTCTCGAACCCGAGGGTGTACGGTGGCAGGTAGAGTCCCGGTGCTTGGGATTCTCGAGGGGGTCGGGGGGCATACAGTTGGATTTTCGCGCGAAAATCCAACTGTATGCCCCCCGCCCTCCTCTCTCGAACCCGAGGGTGTACGGTGGCAGGTAGAGTCCCGGTGCTTGGGATTCTCGAGGGGGTCGGGGGGCATACAGTTGGATTTTCGCGCGAAAATCCAACTGTATGCCCCCCGCCCTCCTCTCTCGAACCCGAGGGTGTACGGTGGCAGGTAGAGTCCCGGTGCTTGGGATTCTCGAGGGGGTCGGGGGGCATACAGTTGGATTTTCGCGCGAAAATCCAACTGTATGCCCCCCCGCCCTCCTCTCTCGAACCCGAGGGTGTACGGTGGCAGGTAGAGTCCCGGTGCTTGGGATTCTCGAGGGGGTCGGGGGGCATACAGTTGGATTTTCGCGCGAAAATCCAACTGTATGCCCCCCGCCCTCCTCTCTCGAACCCGAGGGTGTACGGTGGCAGGTAGAGTCCCGGTGCTTGGGATTCTCGAGGGGGTCGGGG